>JAGTTD010000004.1:12218271-12818271 GCA_018398585.1 Simmondsia chinensis
GATTGGATTGGAATTAGCATTAACCAAGATCAAGCTTGGTTAACACAGGTATCAGAGCCTGCCATTCTCTCACTGTGGGGACGATCGAGCTTAGTAATGGCTGACAATACACGATCGGTGGTTGAGATGAGGAGGATTGAGGAATCCATGGCTAACCACTTCAGATCGAGCTCGGAGAAGCAAGATGCATTAGCTGAACAACTGCGATTGAGCTCTGAGAAGCAGGAACGAGCCCAGGGTGAGTTGAAGTTTGTACTGTTGGAGATCAAGGAAGTCCTGACCGGGTTTTCCATTTGACATGATATATCTGCTGGACAAGTATGAGGAATTGGGGATGGTGGATCAAGTTCAGCTGTAGACACTACTCTTGGGGGTGAACAAATTCTAGTAATGCTGAGGGATCAAGCTCCAATAGCTCCGGTAGCTCCTGTTGGTAACAATCCTTACTCTGCTCGATTGACTAAGGCAGAATTCCCTCTTTTCCATGGAGAGGATGTCAATAGCTGGATGTTTACATGTGAGTAGTTCTTTTTAATTGATCGAACTGTCGAGATTGAGAAAGTTAGACTAGCCTCAGTGCACATGAGGGGCTTAGCTCTTCAATGGCATAGGAAGTACATGTTAACTAGAGGTAATTTACCCATTCCTAGTTGGACTGAATACTGTGAAGCATCAAAAATGAGGTTTGGGAATGCATTTGAGGATCCTGTGTCTGAGGTTATGAGTTTAAGGTAGGAAGGCTCGGTTAAAGATTATTTGGCTAAGTTTGATAAAGCAGCAATGAGATCAGACCTCACGAAAGCCCAGCTCATTAGCTACTTCTTAACAGGGCTTAGAGAGGACATTGCTCTTGAAGTAAGGACTTCCCAACCTACCCTCTTGTATCACGCTGTTTGTTTGGCAAAATTAGCTGAAGCTAAGGTCGAGGCCTTAGCCAAACAGTTGAAGTACTCCAAAGTACCTCTGTTGCCTACTCCCAACACCCAAAAATCAACAGTTAATCCTTACAGATCCAACATAGATAGACCTAACTACCAAGCTCAGAATACTATATGCTCCTGTTAGAGCTCAAAGAACTATGACTCAAGCTGAAATGTAAGACAGAAGAGCCAAGGGTCTTTGCTACTTCTGTGATGAAAAATATGAGTTGAGCCATAGATGTAAGAACAGAGGGCCACAACTATTTATCATTGATGCTGAGGATGGGAATGTTGAAGGGGCGGTGCAGGAGGAGGCAGATGTGGGTGAAATAGAAGAAGTTGAAGAATAGACAGCCTAGATTTCCTCACATGCCCTGTCAGGAGCCTCAACATATCAGACACTGCGTGTGGTCGGGGCCATTAAGAGAAGACCAATACACGTTTTGATAGATTCAGGGTCTACTCACAACTTCATAGATCTGTCTCTTTCCCACAAGTTGCAGTACTCTATGAGATCAGTTTCTTCAATAGCTGTTGCAGTTGTTGATGGTAGCAATTTGAGTTGCAGTCTCTAATGCCAAGCTCTCACTTGGAAGATGCAAGGGGCTTCATACACATCCAATTTCTTACTCATTCCCTTGGGTGGGTGTGATATGGTGCTTGGGATTGAGTGGATTTCTACATTAAGTGACATTAGATGCAATTTTAGAGATCTTACTATGTCCTTCCCCTACTGAGGGAAGATCAGAAAGCTCAAGGGGGATAACTCATTGAATTGCAAGACTGTGGGAGCCAGGGCCCTCTCAAAGGCTCTTTCTTCTTGACCCATAGTAACTTTGATGCACGTAATCCCTGAGGACACTGTGAGCAAAGAAGTGGGAACACAACTGATAAGACTCAGCTTAGAACATCCTTAAGTCCAGTCTCTGCCTCAGGAGTTCTCACTTCTTTTGCACCAATATAAGCTTCTCTTTGAAGAGCCACATCAATTGCCTCCTAAGAGGGGTCCCTTTGATCCTATAATCACTCTGAAGGAAGGAACTCAGCCCATCAATAAGAGGCCCTACCGTTATCCCTCATTGTAAAAAGATGTGATGGAGGAAATGGTTTGAGATCTTCTAACAAAGGGATATATTCAACACAGCTTCAGCCCCTATGCTTCAGCAGTGGTAATGGTGCGAAAGAAGGATGGAGGATAGAGAATGTGTATTGATTATAGGGGCTTGAATAGTGCCACTATAACATACAAGTTTCCAATCCCTTTAATTGAGGAGTTATTTGATGAATTGGGGGATGCTAGACTCTTCTCTAAGTTAAATTTGAGGTCTGGCTACTACCAGATTCGAATGCAAGAGGAGGTTGTTCAGAAAGTTGCCTTTATGACTCACTTTGGACATTTTGAGTTCTTAGTGATGCCCTTTGGGTTACCAAATGCACCTTCTACATTTCAGGGACTTATGAACTCTATCTTTGCACCATACTTGAGGAAGTTTGTGTTAGTCTTTTTTGACGACATTCTAGTATACAGTGCTCATCTTGCTAATCACTTCAAGCACCTTCAAATTGTGTTTGATTTGCGAAGGCATCATTAGCTCTTTGTCAAACAAAGCAAGTGCTCCTTTGCTGCTGTCAAGATAGAGAGTACTTGGGCCATATAATTTCCGAAGGGAAGGTAGCTACTGACCCTCATAAGATAGAAGCTGTGAAGAAGTGGCCAGAGCCTAAGAACTTGAATCAATTGAGGGGATTCCTAGGCTTTATTGGCTACTATCGAAGATTCATACAGAGGTATGGGATGCTTGCTAAACCTCTAACTGAACTGACTGGAGGAGTCAAGTTGGAGTGGTCTGAAAGGGCTTAATCTGCTTTTGATGCTCTCAAGGAAGCTCTCAGCTTTGTCCCTGTGTTGGCCCTACCTAACTTTACCTTGCCCTTTGAGGTAGAATCAAATACTAGTAATACTGGGATTGGAGCTGTACTTTCTCAGGCTGGTCATCCCATAGCCCTTATCAGCAAGAATTTGAGTGCCCTATAGCAGGCTCTGTCAGTATATGAGAGGGAGCTTATGGCTCTGGTGGCTATAGTCAAGAAGTGGCACCAATACTTGATCAACAATACTTTCATAGTTCGCATCGATCAAGAGAGCCTAAAATTTCTTCTGGAGCAGAAAGTTCACACACACTTTCAACAATTATGGCTAGCTAATTTGATGGGGTTTAGCTATGTCATAGAGTATAAGAGGGGAAAGGAGAATATAGTTGCAGATGCCTTGCCAAGAGTCACAAGCCAGCAAATCACTTGTCAGATCCTTTCAACTGTGGATAGCAACCTCTATGCCATGATTCAATTGAGCTGGCAAATAGATCTAGCCCTCCAGCAGCTCATAGCAGAACTTTCTAGTAAATCAAGACAACACTCGAAGTATAGCTGGCAGGCTGAGCAGCTAAAAAGGAAGGGGAAGTTAGTGATTGGCCAAGATGATGCTCTTAAGCAGAAGATATTCCAGTGGCTGCACTCATCTCCTTCAGGAGGGCACTCACGCAGAGATGCCACTTTGCAAAGGATCAAGTCTTTGTTCTTTTGGAAGGGGATGTCTAAAGATGTAGCTGCACTTGTTTGACAATGCCTCATTTGTCAAGCTGGCAAGATTGAAACACTTACATCTCCAGGCCTTTTGCAACCATTGCCTATCCCTCAGACTGTGTGGACAGACATTTCAATGGACTTCATTGAGGGTTTGCCTTGATTACATGGGAAGGATGTCATATTTGTAGTGGTTGATAGGTTAAGCAAAGTAGCCCACTTCCTTTCATTAACTCACCCCTATACTGCCATTACAGTAGCACAGCTTTTCATGGACCAAGTTTACAAGCTCCATGGCCTTCCCCATTCTATTATGAGTGACCGTGATGCTGTATTTCAAAGTGACTTGTGGCAGGCCCTCTTCTCTATTCAGGGTGTAGAGCTCCACCTATCCACAGCCTACCATCCTTAATCTGATGGTCAAACTGAGGTAGTGAGTTGAGGGTTAGAGACTTATCCTCGGTGCATGTGTAGCTCCCATCCTCATCAGTGGTCCAAGTGGCTACCACCAGCAGAGTGGTGGTACAACACCACTTGGCATTCTTCTACACAAAAGACACCCTATGAAGTGGTGTATGGGCAGCCACCTCCTATACATATTCCTTACATCTCTAGGGAGACACACATAGAAGCTGTTGATAGAAGCTTGCAATAGAGAGAGGAGGTCCTCAGGGACATTAAATTCCACCTTACTGGAGCATAGAACAGAATGAAGCAGTATGCAGATAGAAGGAGGACTAACAGGGCATTTGCACTAGGAAATTGGGTGTATCTCAAGCTACACCCGTACAGGCAGATCACAGTGGCTCACAGAAGCACGCACAAGCTCTCTCCTAAGTATTTTGGGCCATTCCTTATTCTGGCAGCAGTAGGGAAGGTGGCCTATTGTCTCAAGCTTCCTGATTCAGCAAGGATACACAATGTATTCCATGTATCACAACTCAAGCCTCATTATGGTCCACTTCCGGATGAAATCATTCACGTTCTTGCAGACTGGGAGACTGGACCTCAAAGGGTCCCGGAGTTGATCTTAGAGCGAATGATGGTGAAGAGGAACAGCCGTGCAGCAACCAAAGTATTGGTTAAGTGGAAGAATTTGCCTTGTGAAGATGCTTCATGGGAATTTTTGTATGATCTGCAGCTTAAGTACCCTAATTTTCACCCTTGAGGACAAGGGTGATTTTGGGGGGGAAGTAGTGTTACAGTGGAGTGAGATAAGTGGAGAAATCGAGTGAAATTGAGCTGAGAAATCGAATGTAGGTTTGGCGGGAATTGTGCGGGAAAGGCTGTTGGAGCCGTTGGGATTCAAATGGGTAGTAGAAAAGCCAGCACGCGCCTGACATGTGACCCGGCAGCAGAGTTAGTTATGGATATTTGTTATCTTGTAATTTTCTCATTTAGCTTTTCTTTTGCATTTTCTTAATTTAGTTAATCTTCCATGTAAATACTTAATGTAAGAATTAGGGATTTTCATGAATGAATACAATACTATCTTCTTCTTCTTCTCCCTTAAACCTCTATCTTCTTTCTCTCCCTTTAACCTCTAATTTGGATTGAGTGGATTGGATTGGACTTAGCATTAACCAAGATCAAGCTTGGTTAACACTTTCTTGCATCTATCTTATTTTCCTTTGCGCTTGTTCAGTTTCAATGTAGCTACCATTTAATATACATACGATGAGTTTCACGAAAACATTTATTAAAGTTTGAGCTACATAATATTTATAATAGATTTATCATGCCTCCAACTCCCCTGTATCGGGGTGCTTAGGATTTATCAGTAGCCACATTTTGAATATTGTAGATATTGAAGGTCATATGGAACATATTATTTTTGTTGTAAAGTATATATATCAGATTCTCAGTTAACATACATGGGATTATGAAATAGGATTACACATGCCTTGGTAATTTCGCACTTCCACTTGTGATGCTAATAGAACGTTATCTTTTCCTTGTCACCAAATAGGTAGCTTCCATCTTCTATTGCAATGTGACCCCACATTGTTAACCATATTGTTTTCATTCTATTTACATAAATCTTGGTTACGATATATTTAGTCAATCATAATGAGTGTATAATATGAGATTACAAATTCATAAAACATTACGTTAATCACTAACCTCCATTCACATAATAGTATCTCGCACCTAATTTTTGAGGTTCCAAGCGTACATTTCGGATGTGAGACTAAGATAACTATTCCAATTACATTTGCATTTTGTAAATAAATAAAATAAGATGTTATAGAAAGTTACTTTAAATGGGTTTTTTTACAACGAATGTTTAGAGACATTCCTATATAAACATTTTTCCTTCATATGTAGGTATATACTTTTTCAAGCTGCACAGTGTTTTTTCTTTTCGAAAGGGATGTTGGTGCTTTCTTCTTTAGAAATATGTTATACTTGCGTGTTCACAGTGCATTTAGGATAAAGTTTTGGCTAGTAATATTAAAGCCGTACATGAATGGAAGCACTTGCTCCCATGGTTATCAAAATCGCGATTCGGATCGTAGAATCGTATGATCCTACGATCCTACTTTGTCTAATCGACCCAGATCATGTCAAAAATTGTAAAAAAGTAGGATCGCGAAAAAATCTTGTAGGATCGGTAGGATCGGGGTAGGATCGCCGATTCTAACTAATCCTACCGATCCTACTTTTAACTGATTATAAAATTAAAAAAAATACAATATCTTTTTTTTCCCCTTTTTTTTATCCCCCATCCCATCCCACCCGCCCCCTCTCATCTCTCTCTCACTTTCCTTTCATTTTTACCCCAAACCCCCTCCCCCTCCCCCTCCCCCTCCCCCTCCTCGACAGCAGTTCGCCATCGGCCTGCCGCTGGCCCGCCACGTTCGCCGCCACTAGCAGCCGACCAACAGCCCCACCCGCCAGCCACCTGCCAAGTTCGACCTACAGGCCACCACACTCATTTTCTTTTTGGGTGAATCACTAATTTTCGTTTAATTTCTTATTTTTCTAGTATATTATTGAGTTACTTGGGTAATTGTTTTAATTTTGATTTTGTTTATTATAAGCTTAGTTTAGTTTTGCCTTTTTTAATTTCTAATTTTATTCAAAAAAAGTTTTGCTTTGTTTATCTAAGCACCTATTTGAATTTTTGTGTTGCATTGTTGATTACTTGATTGTGGTCAATTTTATGAATTTTATTGTATTTTTTCAACTTTATTACGCAATATATTTTTTTTTGGACAAATATTACGCAATATATTGATCCCTAGTTTTAATGTTAACTTGATTGTTGATTTATATTTTGTATCAAACTAAAAATTGGTTCAACTTACTAACTAATATCATATTCACTAAATATGATGCCGCCTCCTTTTAATTTTAGTCTCAAAACTTGTACTTGTGTTATTCATATATTTAGCTTATACATTTAAGATTTATCTATTATATTTGATTTTGATATTTATGAAATTAATGTTCTTTGCACTTTTTGATGTTCTTTATTACATATTTATGGCTTGTAATGTAATTTTTATGGATACAAGTTGTTGCTTTACACAAAAAGTAGAATCTTGCGATTCTTGATCCGATTCTACGATCCCGTTCCTGAGGACCCCTCACCGATCCTAGGTAGAATTTCAATTTTGACAACCTTGCATGCACCTCAAGAATTGAGTAGGCTTTCCCAATTTCAAAAGTAGCCGCCACTTATCAAGTTCTGCATTTTGAAGTAAAACATTTATATCATCATGTTGTAAAGATTAAAAAAAGGTAAAAAAAAAAAAAAAAAACTCTAAATATTGCACAATGACATAAAATTAAGATTAAATTTATCTAATGTAAAAAAAAGAGTAAAATTAATTTATACTGGCATGAAAAGATTCACATATTATAATTTTGTAAATATATATTAGTATTCATTATTCAGTGTCTAATAGTCATAACTAATTCTAATATAGGACAGCAAAAGTGCTCACATGGTGCTTAGTTAAAATTTTTAATTAAGTAAAAATTACAAAATAAAAGTAAAAAGATGTAGGATTACAACGAAAAATATTACTAATTAATTGAGTTTCTAAATCTTTTAACTAATGTGTCTTATTTCTTTCCTAGCTTTTTTCTATTTTAAAATCATAATTTTTCCCCTTTCCAACATAATAATTTTAATCATAATTTTGCTATTGATTTTATTCTTTTATAAAGAAGAAAAATGGGTAAAGATTCATACCTTTAAGACTAATATTAAACTCGTGATGTTTGCTAGGATTTCTTGCGCTTGGGGAATTTCACCACCTTTCAAGTTTCTCCTTCCCAAGATTTGAGAAACAAATTGAAGTATCGAAAAAATAGGTAAATATCCATACTGGTTGCCCACTCGGGCGACCTGGTGGTCGGCCCTCTCAGTCAACCATTTGGTTGCCAACTTTGGGCGACCAGTCATCGGTTGTCTTGGGCTCCCCATTGCTTGGTGGTCAAACTTAGTGGTCAATGCTTAGGTATGCCTAGTCTATGTGTTTATAAGTATCTGTGGGAGTAAGTATCGAGCTATAAGAGCTAAGTATGTAAAATATCTGACTGATATTTTATAGAGCTAAAACGCGCATGGATAACAATTACAAAACCAAAACATAATGCTAAAATGCCGCCGTCGCTGAGACAGACATCGTGCACTAGCCAACCACGGTTAAGCATTGACGTGTAATCCACTCCATGGCCAAACTTGTCGTAAAATATGACGTGTGCAACGTCAATACTGCGTATAACAATGCATAAAATACTACATAAAATACTGTTATGAATTCCCGATAAATACCTGAAAATTACAGTATAAATAAAATAAAAATACCGCTGAAAATTGCAGTGAACTAACCAAAAAATTGCAGTAAAATTACTAATTTTCGTTGTAAATTGATCAGCCAAAAATACTCGAAAAATAAGCGTTAAATCTCGGTACAACGCATTAAAATATTCCAGTAAACTTGTATGGAAAACCGCAGCTGAATAAATAAACACGACAATCAAATAATACTGTAAGAGGATGAGTAGATTAGAAAATACTGAAGATACCGTGCCGTGAGAAATACCACTGTCCTAAAAGACGATTTCGCCGCTGCTACGGTGCATACAGTGTTAGCGGCGGCCGTCCTCCAGAATTAACGCGGTCTGACTTTTAACGTGCACTCGTTAATAGTCGGGTTGGAGAGTACGAGAACTTTGCCCGGAACGAGCAAGAGAAGGAGATAGAGGCAAAACCGAGACCAGAGAACATGGGAAGAGATGATATTTTTGATTGGTAGTTTGTAAGCTTATTTTGTCCCATATTTATACTAGAGCAAGGTGTAGAACTATTGTTCTCCAACAATCAAAAAACGCCCGGATTTTAATTCGAGTAGTAATCGGCAGTCAACAGCCACATTTTAATTTAATTGTGCAGTTAATTACACTTGCAATAGCTATAAACGGTTTTAGGTGATTAATGTGAGGTTAACAACTATAAATTTAATTGCGGTAGTAATTAGCAACAATAAAGAGTAAGTTTTCCGCAAAATAAATATACTCGTTATGAAAAAGATCACCCACACCCATGCCTGAGCACGGCGGGCAGGCGGGCGGCGCGCACGCGCGTGTGGTTCCCACCATTCTTTCACCCAAGACTTAATTCAAACGGGTTAAAAACATACACCCTTATAAGCCCAACCCCACCTCCTTAAACTATCAATGTGGGATAGAGGGTATTCACAAAGTGGGATACAACTTTCCTACAAATTTGGATTTAGCTTGTATTATTTTTTCAACAATCCCCCACAAAGGATTCAAGCGAAGAAGAAAGATAAGAATAGATTGGGCAAAGGGAGTTTAGTTTTTCAGTGCCGATGTCTTGTGACTTGAATCGTCACCTAGCGCAATCCAAGTTTAGGACCAACATCTTGCAAGGTAACTTTCGTCTTGAACCTCACAAGGGGTTGTATAGTCTTCCACTTGGACGCATACCAAACTCCAGATCTCGACAACTTCAGCGATTTGGCACGTTTAATCGGCCATGATCTTGTCCTTGATATTCATAGGCACTCTAGAAGGCAAGTATCAAATCCTTCATAGGGAGTGGCCAAACTCCCACGCCTATATAGGTGGATCCCATCAAGTGTGTGTTACCGCACACCACCAAACATATGGATATGGGTCCATTAAGAGCTAAAGCTCAACCTTACCCCTGGTAACATACAGACAATATCTGTCATGTGCAAGTCCTGCTCACACCGCCAACATACGGCATTGGACCCGTCTCCGCACCGTCACAACATAGGGAGGGAAAACATAAAATACAGTGCATATCTTGAATGAAACTATGACTTTTCACATTGAACCTGATAAGCCCGGGTTGGATACATCATAGTTTATTCGTGTACAGACTTTAGTCCCTTCCCCCTCGATGTTTTTACAATCATTTTACGACAAAGGCCTTTTGTCAACGGATCCGCAAGATTCTTTTCAGACTTTACATAGTCTAGTGATATCACTCCACTTTCTAGTAGATCTCTCATGATCTTATGCCTGAGAGGAATGTGTCTCCTCTTACCTTTACGAACCTTGTTCTTTGCCACAGCAATTGCAGCTTGACTGCCACCCTGAAGTGACACTGATGGAGCTGGAAGCCCCCACAATGGCACTTTAACACTGTATTACAACAAGGTTGTACTTCAGAGTTTACTACTGTCAATGTCAATCACGAGTTGCTCTTACCCCCACATTAAGGTACCTGCAATGAGCTGTTAAACAACTAGCTCCATCGCCTGCCAACTTCAATAAGAGTCAGTATAACACATTAGTGGGGCACACATCATATTAGTAAAATTACATCTCCACCCCAAGTACTCACATAGTACGTATATCATATATACAGTTGGCACGAAAACCATATACCGCAAATTGTTACTTTCACATCTCATCACAATTGTAAAACATTATCACTAGTTTAGGTCACAAAGGACCATATGCCCATTCTCATCGTACTTAGCGTACATGCGACCTTACTATTAAGGGTAGTTCATGTCTTACCAATGTTGTACCAAATTTTGGTGATATCAAGAGAAAGAGGTTCATAAGATCATAATTCACAAGATGCCTTTTTACAACTCAACTTAAGGCAACCTAGGCCTCTGCAAGATTCTCAAGCCCAAGTGCTTAGCATCATTAAGCTATATACATCGACTTTGGACAATCGACAAATAATATTTCCACCATAACGAATTTCCATGAGCTAGCTATAACTAGCAAACAACGGTAGAAACACAATAATCAAAAAAGATTATGATCAGACAACATACCTCCTAGGCTCTTGGGTGCTCTTACAGCCTCCCACAATGGAATGTCACACACGACATTCTTAAGCCGTTAGATTTTTCTACCTGCCAACTCAGTGTTAAAAGGACAACTAAAACATGCAGGTTTCAGCGGGGTGTCAGAAACATAGCTCACTAATGAGCCTAAATTCATTGTAATTAGTAGAATGTCTTTCAAAGATATCAAACACCCAACACAACAACTACAACGTAAACCCCACTCATGATGCTTCACTAGTACTTTGACAATTTAACTAGAGCACTATCAATATTTTCATTTGGATTAATGTATGTAGACAAGGTCCTCCACTGACATATGATATAACGGGACGAGTGTTGTATTATCCATCAAATTATAATGCTATTAATTACCTTAGTATATTTAGCTTGTAATGCGATGCCACATTTTTCTTCTCATCAAGTGAACACTAGGGCTATATAGTATGTCATCCAAATGATCAACATGAGCATACGACATATGATAATAACTCAAATAAGGTATCTTACACACAAGCTAAATACCAAACTTATGACCAATCAAGACTTTCATATAACTTGCACCTTACCTTTTTCCCAAAAACTTGAGAAGAAGGTATGAAACAATGAGCCTAAGAACTTGCATGTCTCCCATGACAATACAAGTCCACATATAACTCAAACATATCATGTTTTCACAACTACAAACTAAAAGTTCAGCGGAACAGTCTAAAAATCACCATAAAACCAGTATGGACAGCAACATTCAGCAACTAAACTTCATAATCTGCAGTATGTATACAACCTATAGTCCAAACCCGCATAAGGGTAATATGGATAATGACATACAACAACTATACTTCAAGTAACAACCTATTCACAAGGCTTCAACCAAAGCAATGGGGAATCATGAGACACATCAACATGGAGATTAAGACACTAAATCATACATAGATTTTCCACAAGAATTCACAAGTTTTCTAATCCCTTTATATTGATCAACTATTTCACTTAGGTTACTCAAACATATGCAAGAAACTCCAATTCTTCCATACAAAGTCTAATCCAAGGTTAAACTCAAAACAAGTAACGGTCTATCCACACACCGGGGTCCGAGATTGTGCAACTAGACATGCGTAACCTAAGAGTTGCCAATTCTAGGTTCATGACTTCATTCTAACAAGTTCACAATCAACCTCAAGCATTAAACATGTATTAACCATAATAATCACACAAAAAATTGAAAGAGTACACAATTCAATTACCATAGCATTGTTAGCAACACGACAGTAGCATCAGCACCATGCACGCATGTTCAAAACAGCATCGAAATAGAATCCAAGCCAAGGACTCTCCTCCGACCATCGATAGGGTCAGGCTCGAGCAATTTAACTCAGAGATTGCTCCATCAAAACAAGAATCTATACCAAATTCTCAACTGACCATACATGAAGCTGAGTAAGCAATTAACACTGAACCGCTCCACTGATCAGATGTACCTGGAGCTTTCTCATGTCAAGACAAACCGTTAGTCTCAAGCATAAACATGTTTTCCACAAAAGGAAACCGAAGGATGTTAAAAGGCAGTGAGAAATCCATGCTATCTAAGCCACCTAATCCTTTTGATTTATGGTCTAGTTAATTTTTAACTTCCGTTATATTCATTTTTACCATAATACATTCCACACAAGCTAGTAGCAACTAGCAAATTTTGGTAGACTCATAAAAATTAGGAAAAGGAATTATAGTTAAAATAGTTCTTATGTAATACAAGAATTTTTGCCTCATATAAGAGCAGTTCTTATATATAGGGTAAGTGTCATATCATATAATTCTTAGCAAATCATGAATGAGTTGCAACCAATTTATCCACTTAAACCAATTAATCTAGAAAAGCCTCATAAGGATTGTAACCCCAGTGCCATAAATTGGCACCAAGCTCGCCCCATTCTCTATTTCCCTCAATCCACTCTCCCTACCTAAAATCCAAATCATATGCATCATTAGAAAATGCAACTCTACCATCACCACCATCGAATGTCAATCCTCATCACCATTACCATGGACCATAACCACTTTCACCTATCAATGTCAACACATTTTGCCACACAAGTACAAGCTCCCAACCAAAGTTTCGAGATATAAAGAACCAAAGCACAGAACAGAAGTCGAGTGTTCTTAGCCACATTCTCCTGCAGCTTGCAGGGTGCCAGTAGAGTAACACTAATCAAGAAAACATATAACTGCATAGAAAATATTAGAAAAAATATTCTCAACAGAAAACATCCACGAGGTATATTAATCATTTGAAAAACACGTAGAATCTTGTTTATATGGGAAAAGCCATCAATATCTAGAATTAAGTGCACAAAGCAAGTGCTCTTGATAATGCATACCATATGAGTTTGAGATTATGTATTCTTTCCTACGGCTGCGTGTTGGGTTTTGCAAAAGCAGGAGGTCACGGGCAATAGAAAACAGGTCTTTGATTTTTTAAGATAACATAAGATAATTCTGATCATTGTATTTGCAACAATTGAACGAACATAGAGTTACTGATTCAAACACACATGTAATAATTTATCATGCAAATGCATTTATGAGTAACCTTTAACGAATAAAACACACTAATTGCATTACGAGTTTCACTACCAAAAAAACTTAGGTTCAAGTAACAATGAGCTTGAATTCCATAATGCCAACAAGACACAAACTAAGAACCCATGTTTTACTTTTCACACAGGCATTTCATCGAACACCTTATACTCATAAAAATTGGGAACAAAATCGGGCAAAACTTTACTAATCATAAGCAACCATGGAAGGTTCATGAGTTTTCATGATTGATTATAAATCGTCTTTTAGATTGTTGTAAAATATGATGTGTGCAACATCAATACTGCGTATAACAATGCGTAAAATACTACATAAAATGCTGTTATGAATTCCCAAAAATTACAGTATAAATGAAATAAAACTACAGCTGAAAATTACAGTGAACTAACCAAAAAATTGCAGTAAAATTATCCAATATTACTGTAAATTGATCAGCAAAAAATACTTGGAAAATAAGCGTTAAATCTTGGTACAACGCATTAAAATATTCCAGTAAACTTGTATCGAAAACCGCAGCCGAATAAACAAACACGACAATCAAATAATATTGTAAGAGGATGAGTAGATTAGAAAATACCGAAGATACCGTGCCGTGAGAAATACCACTGTCCTAAAAGATGATTTAGCCGCTGCTTAGGTGCATACAGTGTTATCGGCGGCCGTCCTCTAGGATTAACACGGTCTGACTTTTAACGTGCACTCGTTAATAGTCGGGTAGGAGAGTACGAGAACTTTGCCCGGAATGATCAAGAGAAGGAGATAGACGCAAAACCGAGACCAAAGAACAGGGGAAGAGATGATAATTTTGATTGGTAGTTTACAAGCTTATTTTGTCCCATATTTATACTAGAGCAAGGTGTAGAACTATTGTTCTCCAACAATCAAAAAACGCCCGGATTTTAATTCGAGTAGTAATCGGCAGTCAACAACCACATTTTAATTTAATTGTGCAGTTAATTACACTTGCAATAGCTATAAACGGTTTTAGGTGATTAATGTGAGGTTAACAACTATAAATTTAATTGCAGTAGTAATTAGCAACGGTAAAGAGTAAGTTTTCCGCAAAATAAATATACTCGTTATGAAAAAGATCACCCACACCCACGCCTGAGTACGGCAGGCGGGAGGCGCGCGCGCGCTTGTGGTTCCCACCATTTCTTTACCCAAGACTTAATTCAAATGGGTTAAAAACATACACCCTTATAAACCCAGCCCCACCTCCTTAAACTATCAATGTGGGATAGAGGGTATTCACAAAGTGGGATACAACTTTCCTATAAATTTGGATTTAGCTTGTAACATTTTTCCAACAAAACTTAGAATGACCGAAGTTTAACCATGGAGTGGGGGGATTATATATTTATAATGCTACCTCGGCATTTTAAAATATCAGCTAGATATTTTAAAGACCTATAATGCTAGCCTGATATACACTCTTCCAAATACCCATAACACGAGACAAGCATCCCAAGCACACCAAAAAGGGTGGGCGACCAACTAGCTACCCAAGGGAGTGGTGGGCGACCAGGTCACCCAGAACCGAGTGACCATGCCGCCCACGGATGGGCGGTCGCCCAAGTTGTGGGCGACCAAGGGCATTGTTGGGTGCCCAGCAGCCCACGACCCTTATATATATGGGGGTTGGGGGCATCTTCCAAACCACGCAAAACTCGATCTCTCCCCCACTCTCTCGTCTGCCGCGGTTCCTTTGTCAACTCGATCTCTCTCTCACTCTTTCTCCTACCCTCTCCATCACTCTTTCTCTCTTTGGAGCCCAACCTCGACTAAGGTAGGCCACTCTATGCCTCAACCTCCTATCGTCCTTCACGTTCATCTCTCTGGAGCAATAACTACTCAGCCTTCTACTCTTCTCAAGCTAAGTGTTTTATATTTTTTATATGTATTTATTCCTTGCTTTTAATATCATTTCATGAGATACGTACTGACTTGAGGGTCGGAGGGGTCCCCGTGGGTTACCCCGCGGGTCCCTCTAACCGTTTGTTTGATTCTTGCAAGAAATATCAAGCCGGATATGGAGCTAGAGCTTGAGTCCAGCTCGTCCTTATAGACCCCATCTCATATCGGACTCCTATTCGATGAATAAGTTTACTGACCAAATTCGTTGAAAACACATACCTCTAAGACTGATATTAAATTCGTGATGTTTGCTTGAATTTATTGTGCCTGAGGGTGTTCCGGCGTCTTTTAAGTTTCTCTTTCTTGAGATTTGAGAGACATATTGAAGTTGTTAAAAGGATGTTTAAACTGGTGAAGGTACTTGTGGTATTGTGAATAATGATTTTTATGGGTTCGAGAGGTAGATTGATGAATCGTGAAGTTTAATATTGAATATGGTTCAAGATTTGGAAGTATAATAATTAATGATTAAGTATTTTAAATAAGATTAGTGATTTTTTTGTACTCAAATTTTTTTTCCATATTATTCCTTTTATCTTTTTTATATTTTTTTGTTCATATTCAATTATTATTTTTTATTTTATATTTTTATTACCTTTTATTTTTAAGAATTTATAAGGTTTTTCTATAAATTATTTTATATTTTAACTCTTTTATGTAATTTGGGGATTTTCATTTGTTATATTGAGTTGTAGTTCTATTTTATAGGTTTTTATTTTTTTGAGTTTATTTTAATTTGTTCATTTTTTATGTATGTTATTTTATTATGATTTATATTTTTTACTATTTGTAAGTCATGTTTGATAATTTGTCTTCTAATTTAATTTTAGTTAATAACTTTTCTTAATAAATAATTTAAATCAACATAAATGAAAAATTATAAAAATAATAAAACAAGCTACAATCATATGTTAATACCAGAAAAGGATATCCAAAAACCAAAACAAACATAAATACATAAGAACTTTTTTAAAATACCTAAAATATGCATGCCAGAAATATAATCATGTTAAATAAAAAAATAAAACAATCAAAAATAAAATAACAGAAGGCTAAAAAAAAGTGTTAAAAACACTAAAAATACCAAAAAATAAGCATAAAATAAAGATTAAATTTATCTAATCTAAATAATAAGAGTAACATTAAATTTATCTAATCTAAACAATAAAAGTAACATTAACTCATATTAATATGAAAAGATTTACATATTATAATTTTCTAAGTAAAATTATTAGTTATTATTCCGTTTCCAGCAGTTGTAGCTAATTCTAATATAAGCCAACAAAAGTGCTCAGGTGGTGCTCAATTAAAATTGATAATTAAGTAAAAATTATAAAGTAAAAGTAAAAAGATGTAGCATTAGAAAGAAAAGTATAAATTATAAAGTAAAAGTAAAAAGATGTAACATGAGAAAGAAAAGTATAAGTCACTTCGTTTCTTTTTGTCCAAGTCACTTCTTTTTTTATCCAAGTTGCGGCAAAAGGAACGAAAATCCATTGACCGACCCCGCAAAACCTCACCTGCCCTTGACATATGAACAACAAAACCTCAACCACTGGGAATAGTGACTTGAACCAAAAAAAAAAAAAAGTGATTTAGACAACCCCCCCCCCCCCCCCCCCCTAAAGTAGCTAGGTGGGGACCTTCTTGTGCTTGGGGCATTCCACTATTTTTCAAGTTTCTCCTTCTCGTGGATCGAGAGAGAAATTGAAGTATGGAAGAAAAATAAGTAAAGATTCGTACTTTTAAGATTGATATTAAACTTGTGATGTTTGCTTGGATTTCTTGTGCCTGGGGTATTCCAACGTCTTTAAGTTTCTCTTTTTTTGATGTTTGACAGACAGATTAATGAATTGTGATATTTTTAGGGTTTTTATGAATAATGATTTTTATGGGTTAGAGAGATAGATTGATGAATCGTGAAATTTGATATTAAATAGGGTTCAAGATTTTGTAAATATAATAATTAATGATTAAGTATATAAATAAGATTACTGATATAATTTTTGATATATTTTATTTTATTATGATTTATATTTTTTATTATTTTTAAATTATGTTTTTTTTTCATTTTTATTGTTTTTGTTTTGGATTTTAGGGCATAGTTTAAGTAATCTTTTTTTTGCTTTTTTTTTTTTCAGTTTTTCTTTAATTATATTTTTGAGGTGTGGTTATTTAGGGTATGGAAGAAGGAAAAGAAGAGAGAAAACTGTGAAATTATATATTAGTTCGATCAATTTAACCCCAACTTTCTACTTTCTCATAAGATTTAAAATAACATATTTAAATATCTAATATGTATATCCAATAGCATGATAAAAATTATTAAATTCTAAAAAATAATATAAAATTATTTTTATAAACTAATTGTTTTTATTATATATATGTATAATATAAAAATTGAATATATTTTTTAATAATTAAAATTTTACAAAAGAAAAAAATTTAGTACTTAAATATATTTTTTAACATATTTTTGGGTTATTTACACACCAAAGAGGGCACCAACATGCCGTCACCGGATCACATGAGAACTTCGAAGTTAAGCGTGCTTGGGCGAGAGTAGTACCAGTATGGGTGACCTCTTAGAAAGTCCTCACCCTCAGGTTGGGGGCACTGGGAAACAGCCTCTTTTCAGGCTAACATCCTGAAGGGGGAAGGCTACGTACATCTGCCCCCCAGGCCCTGCATCGGCGGGAGCCCTTGAGGCACTGGTATGTTCCTTTTTTTTGGGGTTATTTACACGAATGGTTCTGGTACTTGATCCATTTTGTCAATTTAATTCTTGTACTTTTAGTTGTGTCAATTCAGTCATTGTACAATTCAAATTGTGTCAATTTATTTTTATAGTGGAAATTGAAGTTAAATTAACGATGCTTATTTAAAATATAAATGACCTGATATAAACCCATCCGGTAACTTAATTTGAACTCACCCGCCACCCAAGCTTTAAAAATTATTTCACCAAGTCGATGCTAATTTTACTCTAAAGACTAGATTGACACGAAATAAATAGCATAGAGATTAAATTAATATAACTAAAAGTACAAGGACTAAATTAATACAATAGGTAAAGTACAATATCCTTTTCTGTAAATAACCCTATATTTTTTTTTTCCTTATGACCCAATGCTCCATGGATGGCGGTTCAAATTTTTTCTTAGTAAAATTTTAATTATTAAAAAATAAATTCAATATGTATAACAAAGATAATTAGTTTATAAAAAAAGAAATAATTTTATAATTTTTTATTATGATATTTTATATGCAAATTAGATATAATTTGGGATGTCTTTAATGAACGTGGAAGTTGGGGGGAGGGGGAGGGGCAAATTGGTTTTAGATAATAGCTCGGAAAGTGTTTTTGATAAAATTAGAAGTTAGGAGGGGTTACATTGATTTTGACCAGTAGTTTGGAGGGTGTGCTTGATGGAACTAAAAGTTGAAGTGGTCAATTTGAAATTGACAAAAAGTTTGGGGGTTTCTTTGGCATTTATCCCATATTTTATTTTGTTTAAAATGAATTTTAATATTTTTAAGTTTGTTTAAATTAATTCGCCATCTTTTCTTTTATACAAAATGATCCCCAATATTTTATTTTATAACAAAATTGATCTCTTATCTTCTTGACTTTTACCTAATTTTGGTCATTGGTGAGAGACTAATTTCTCCATAACTTCACAATATTAAGGCTCATTTTGAATAAAGAAAAGATAAATGACTAATTTGAACAGATTTAAAAACATAAGAAAACAACGATGCTAATAACTCCAATGCTATGCATGGCTCTAGGTAAAAAAAAATTTCAAAAAAGAACTTGTTGCAAATATTAGATATTTTTGGGGTACAATTTTAGGTTCGAGTTTAGATATTATTAAATATCGTAGAAAATTAATAATTATGTAAAAGACCTTTGTATACACATATAATATATGTATGTATATCTGTTTGCTTCGTGGTTAAGAAAATTAAACTGCCTCTTTAATGTGTATATGATGCAGCGCGATAATTATAAGGACAGGAAGGAAACGACAGCCTTCCCTTTTATTCTATTAAACTCTAATAAAAATTACAGGGGAAAGGTAGATTCTGTTTCTCACAGCCTGAGAAATCAGAGAAACAAGGGAAAACATATTTTAATTCTGGAAATTCAAAAACTAACTAAACCCTAGGTGCCCTTCTCTTCATATAGAAGGGGTTTCTTAACCCTAAAGTAATTCAATTCAAATTTTAAATCTAATCAGCGGTTGAGATCACAATCCGCGTGATACGAATCAACGGTTGAGATTGCAATCTTTGTGCTCTCTTTTAAAATAAAGCTTCAGTCTAAAATTTAAAAAACTAATTCTAATCCTAATCAAACTCTATCTAAATCTAATTAACTTCACGCGTCCTTGTTAAACCGCGTCTTCCACGTGGTGGCGCCAAGGTTTGGTGATGCCAAGTACTCTTATTCTTCTCTTTCGCGGCCATTAAACCTGGCTTTGGCTTCTCTCCAGCCCTGTGCTTGCCAAGTTCGTCCTCTCTTGGCTAATGCTTCTTTAGCCGAGATGGCGATTGCATCATCCTTTCTTGGTTAGAAAGAATTCACCCTCGAATTCGCCTCTGGGTCTTCTTGGCTAATTCAGTCACAGCAAGTCTAATATGTTCATTGGCTAAGCACATGGTTCCAGTAAACCTCCCAGTATGAGGTAGTGCCAGGAAGGGTCTGACTATGGTACTTGTGTTCTTCTTCTACAGCCAAGCTATGCACCATAATCGGATGCTCAATAGCGTCTTCTCGCTTAGCCAACCTAGTTCCACTTCCGCCCATGTTCTCGTGTCTTCTTCCCCAGCTGATCTGCCAGCGCCAACCATTCCTAAACCATGGCGCCGCCAAGCAATCCACCAATCATGGATCATAGATTGCCTCTTCCCAATCATGCTTGGCGTCTAGTTCGTGTTATTGTTGGACACTTCCAGGTTCCTTAGCTTGACCTGCCAAAGCCTATTTGGTGGCTGCATCATTCTCTCCTGGATGGAGGGAATTCGCCCTCGAATTTGTTGACAGAGCATAGGGATCAATTTTGCGCAGCCATATGTATTCACGCCTAGACTTCGTCTCGCCTTCCCTGTTAAGACATCCGCTAAAGGTGGGGAAGACTCTCGGTGTCTGGTTACTTTGGTAATGGAGCTGTAGCCAACATCTTCATGTTTTAATGCATCTAGTTTAGATGACAAAATTGGGACTCGCTCTACTCGATAATGGAGTTAACCCGGTAATTCTTCACCCGGTACTTGACCCTTCCACAGTGGATTTGTGCTTACCGTCAACGAAGCACCTGTAATCTCTTATGGCCAAGTTCCATCCTTGGTTGGCATTAGTATAGCCGATCCGCCTTTCTACCTCGCCTGGATGTAGATCTTCACAAGTAACTTCCACATTAGGCGTTTGATGTACTTGTGATCTGCAAGGCTTGTTCGGTATAGCATCCTATTTCCTGGTCATGGTTCCCAATTTGGCCGGCTTTGTTCTTCCCTTGTTGGCGGTATGTAAGAAACCAGCCCCTCTAGATGAGCCTTCCTTGATTGACTCCCTACCTCATCCGATTCCTCCTCCTCATCAAAGATGGGCTCATCAGACTCGGGCTTATCAAATATGGGTGGAGAGGATAAGTTTAGATGTGGTGCCTCATCAACGATAGGTTCTCCCTGGGTAACGCCTATTAGTGTAGATGCCAACATGGTCTTGCCAAGCACGTTGGTGTTCGCAGCTTTCTCTTCTAGCTCCAGTTCTTTGCTCCTTGACACACCTAGCGTCTCGACCTTCTTGGGTAACAAGATAATTTTTGTTCCCTCAAAGATGAAGCTATATGTGTTACATCGTCCATCATGGATGGCGTCTCTATCGTACTGCCATGGCCTCCCCAACAACAAGTGGCAAGCGCTCATGGTTACCACGTCGCACCAAACCACTTTCCGATACGTGTCCCCAATTGAGAAATTGACCAAGCAACGCCTTGATATGGTTACCTGATCATCTTTCTCTAGCCAAGACACCGTGTAAGGGTTCAGATATTCCTTTGTTTTCAACCCTAGCTTCTGAATGGCTTCTTCGGAGATGGCATTCTCACAACTCCAGGAATCAATGACCATACGACATACCCTACCGCCAATGGAACAAGTGGTCTAGAAGATGTCATGGCGCCTCCAATCTTCTCCTTCTGCTTCTTTAGGCATGAAGCCAGCTCTCCTGACTAATAGCAAGCGACCTTCGTGACCCACTAATTCCTCCTCACAAGAGAAGGTAACGCGTCTTGAGTTTCTTCTAACACAATGGCGCCATCTTCTTAAAACTCCAAAATTTCTTCATGAAGGCCGGTGCCCACCTCCCATTCTTCAATGTTGGTCGGTACCGATATAGAGCTGATGTTTCCTTGACTCAGGGTCCGGTAGATCAACACTTGATGCCGAATTCTTGACCTTGTCCGTCACCGTTTTGTTGTCACCCGGTGTTAATGGGTGTTGGGGTGGGGTTCCTGGCGCTAGTTCAGGATTTGCCCCCAATTGAATCAAGCAATGCTCAATTTGCCTAGTCTCTCCTTGAACTCGTCTAATCTCCATTCGGTTTGCCTAATTTGATCTTGATTAGAAACCTCCTCGATGGTAGCGTTTTTGACGATTTGATGCCATCTCAGAAACTTTCTGAGCTCTGATATCAACTGATGCAGCGCAACAGCAGATAATTAGGAGGACAGGAAGGAAACGACGGCCTTTCCTTTTATTTTATTAAACTTTAATAAAAATTACAGAGCAAAAATAGATTTTGTTTCTCACAGCTCAAGAAATTAGAGAAACAAGGGAAAACATATTTCAATTCTGGAAATTCAACAACTAACTAAACCCTAGGTGCCTTCTCTTTATATAGAAGGGGTTTCTTAACCCTAAATTAAGTCAATTCAAATTTTAAATCTAATCAACGGTTGAGATCGCAATCCGTGTGCTCTCTTTTAAAATAAATAAGTAAAATAAATAAAGCTTCAATCTGAAATTTTAAAAACTAATTCTAATCCTAATCAAACTCTATCTAAATCTAATTAATTTCACGCGTCCTTGTTAAACCGCGTCTTCCCAGTGGTGGCGCAAAGGTTTGGTGACGCCAAGTACTGTTATTCTTCCCTTTCGCGACCGTTAAGCCTGGCTTTGGCTTCTCTCCAGCCCTGTGCTCGCCAAGCTCGTCCTCTCTTGGCTAATGCTTATTTAGCCGAGATGGCAGCTGCATCAATATACATATGTGTACTCAGTGTAAAAAAAAAGGCAACAGCAAAAACAAAAGTGAAAAGTTGCAGAGAGTGAGATTAGAATGAAACTTATATTAATTTAATATTGAGAGAATTATTTTTTGGTTCTCTAGTTCTTATACAAAATACTTGCTATTTTCCTTTAAGCTTATTTGGGTTTTGTCTTTTTATTCTCTTCCTATAGAGTATAATATGCCCCTAGTTTTATCAGAACGAGACTCTAGCTTCTGAGTATCGTTATGTACTCGAGGAAGGGTTTTATTCTCTAATCTTTTTGATTCATAATATTTAATTTTGGTGATTTTAAATTTAGTGCTCTTGATATATCTAGCAAAAATTATTTGCCTTTGACCCTTGATGTTGAGACCCACCCTGATGTTGTGAATCTCGGACAATTAAAGGGTAAATAACGCATCCCAGCAGGATCGCGCTAAAGTGATGATATTTCTTAGGCATCATATCCCTGATGGATTGAAAGCTGAGTATATTACTGTAAAGGACCCGTACGTCCTTTGGTTAAATTTAAAGGAGATGTTTGATCATCAAATGTCTATGATCCCCCCTAAAGCTTGCTACAATATGGATTCACCTGCGACTGTAGGATTTTAAAATTGTAAGCGAGTATAACTATGCAATATTTAATATCACCTCCCAATTGAAATTATGTGGAAAAAATAATACTAGGAGGATAGGTTAAAGAAAGTATTCTCTACTTTTCATGTCTCGAATATGCTCCTGTAGTAGCAATATTGAGAACAATGCTAGAGTTAATGTCATGTCTCCTCGTTGCTAAATAAAACAATGAATTGTTGATAAAAATCATCAGGCACGACCAACTGGATCCGAGCCATTCCCTGAAGTGAATGCTTTGACATATGATCATTAGGGATATGGTCGAAGTTGTAAAAGTGGTTGTGGTTATGGACGTTGTCAGGGCCATGGACGAGGTCATAGTCGCAGTTATAATAATTGGCACTATGGTACCCTGAATGGACCAAAATTTATGAAGTCCACTAATGATAGGAGATGAAGGAAAGAGAAAAACTTTAGTTTTTCTTATTTTCTACTTTGCATATTTATGGCTAATTAAACTGCCTACTTTTTATTACTCATTCATTAATATGGTCAGCTATACTGCCTACTTATTATTATTCATTCATATGGTCGGCTATGCCACCTACTTATTATCTATTATCCATATGGCTGGCTATGCCGCCTATTTATTATCAATTATTCATATGGCTATATTTCTCAGCCAATGTATTTGATACTTAATTAAAGGCTCCAAAAGAGTACATATCGTGTTTCCTGAAGAAATAATATTTAATTCTGAGATACCTATTGGAATGATTAACCAGAAGTTAATAGACCCAAGGGCTTTTATTATATCGCAAGGCTATTTGAGTCATTCGGGTATGAAAATGATTAAGAGAATGATTGAAAATTCTCTTGAACACCCATTAAAGAACCAAAAGATTCTTATATAAAGTAAAACATCATGTGCTGCTTGTATTTATGACAAAGCAATTACTATATCATACTCAATTGAAATTAAGTTTGAGTCCCAGATATTTGGAGGAATGCTAAATGGGATATATGTAGGCCAATTATTTTATCATATGGACAAATTCGATATTATATGATCTTAATAGAGGCCTCTACCCATTGGTTATATGATTGTGAATAATCCACTTGTAATGTGGCATTTGTGAAACTCCTTGCATAAATGATCTGACTATAAGCTTAAGCCGTGGATTGCATGATAATGCAGGAGAATTTACATCCCAAGAATTTAATAACTATTGTATGGGATGAATTGCCACATAGCCAGTGTACAGATACAAAATAGTCTTGTAAATTTTCTGATTAAACACCTGCAGTGAATGGCTAGACCATTACTATTACCTATTTTTGTGTGGGTACATGTTATGATATATGTTGCAGCAATAATTATGGAACTCCTCAGTATAACTTGTCTCTGACAAGATCCAGACATATATCCCATCTATAAATTTGGTTATATACTATATATCCTAATTTCTCCACCTCAATGTTAAAAGATGGGTCTGACATGGGGACTTGGAATTTATATCGGGTTTGAATTCCCGTCAAGAATAAAATATCTTGAGATGTTAAATGGAAACATTTTACGAGCATAGTTTGCCGATTGTCAATTTGATGAAACCAAGTTCCCAGAGCCAGGGGGATAAAAACAAAAGTTGAAAAATGAGAATTTATGTGGAATGCATCATTGAACCAGAAGTTTAAAGAATTGTTCACTTGTAAATTATTACAAGCCAATTCATAGATATATTTACTAATGGAAAGAGGATGACCAAATAATACATCCCTAGTATAGATGCTCCTGCTCAAATTAATATCCCAATCAAGCAATATTTGAATATATTGAAAAATGCATCCATTACAAGTTAGAAGCGTTGCAGACATGTCGATTCCAAATATATAATCTAAGAAAGAAAAGAAGCAATAGAAAAGATTGGTCCCTCTATTATAAAACTCTTGAGGAGAAAAACTTGGCAGAGATAATAATATGTATAAATAAAATTCCTCAAAATTATCAGGTACCTGAGACTACTGAGACTATTGAAATTATAAAGAAATCTCTATGAATTATGGGATATGATGGAACCGAAATGAAAATTGATCAAATATTTGTATATAGAGTAGCTATTGATTTGATCGAATAAATTGAAAATCTTTAACTGGAGTTTGTTCAAGAAAGCCAACAAAGAAATGATTGGCTAAAATAGAAAGATGCAATTCAGGCTGAATTAGCCATTTGTAATTTTGGACCTGAAGTCCAAAATGCCTAAAGAATAAAACCTGTATGCTACATGTGAATGTTGGTGCGAAAATAATGAGGTGGTGAAAAGCACAATTTATAGCCCAAGGTTTATTATAGAGACCAAAATAAATGAGACATACATATATAAGAAATGGATGTAATTAATCTGGTGGTCTCTATATGCGCCTTATAAATGTGATAACATCTTATTTGTATGATGATATTTATATAAAAGGCCTTAAAAGAGAGATATGTTAATATCATCATGACTCTTAAAGAATTTCAAGAAGTTGTTATAAACCTAAACTGAGAACTCGAGATTGAGGATCTCGGAAAAGGAAAGATTTTGTCTCGACCTGTAGATCGAGCATTAACACAATAGAGTATTACTTTATTGGTCAACTTTATGAGTACGGCACTTAAGTGTTTAATTATGGTGTTTAGTGCCTCAATTTTGTTTGATTCCTTGATAAAAATAAAGGCTCTTTCAGTCCTCAATGAGGCAACGATTTAAAAAGTCCCTGAAGGGCTACAAATGACAGAGGCATATAATTCAAAACCTCAAGAGCTGTGTTCAATCAAATTACAGATATTATTGTAAGGATTAAAAAACCAGGGCGAATGTGGTACAGTTGTCTTAGTACATACCTTCTGAAAGAAGGATATGTGAACAATCTTATTAGTCCATGTGTTTTCATTTAAAAAATCAAAATTTTGATTTGCTATCATTGCAGTGTATGTGGATAATTTAAACATCATAGGAACACCTGAAGCGATTAAACAAGCTATTGCATATCTAAATAAAGAGTTTGGAATGAAAGATCTCGGAAAGACAAAATATTGTCTTGGCCTAAAAATAGAGCACTTAACTAATGGAATTTTAGTCCATCAATCAACTTATACAGAAAAAGTACTTAAAAATTTTTACATAGATAAGGGACATCCGTTAAGCACCCCGATGGTCGTTCTATCACTTAATGTGAATAAGGACCCTTTTCGACCTCGAGGGGATGACGAAAATATTCTTGGCCCTGAAGTGCCATATCTGAGTACAATAGGTGCACTAATGTATATTGCTAACTATACAAGGCCAGATATAGCCTTTTCGGTTAATTTATTAGCAAGATATACCTCAACGCTTACCTGGAGTCATTGGAATTGAATTAATCACATATTTTGATATCTCTGTGGTACATCTAATAAGGGTTTATTCTATCAAAGACAACCAAGTCCAAGATTGGTTGGATATGTAGATATTGGATATTTGTCTGATCCACATAGAGGCCATTCACAGACAAGATATTTATTTACCTATGGTGACACTACTATATCTTGGCGATCCACCAAACAAACAATAGCAACAACTTCTTCAAATCATGCTGAGATACTTGTGCTTCATGAAGCAAGTAGAGAATGTTTATGGTTGAGATCCCTTATTCAACATGTTCAAGAAGAATGCAGTCTTCCAATGATCAGGGGGAGTCCAATGATACTGTATGAAGATAATACTGCATGTATTGTTCAGATCAAAGGTGGATACATTAAAGGCGACAGAAGTAAACATATCTCACCGAAGTTCTTCTTTACAGACGAGCATCAGGAGATGGATGAAATAGATATTCATCAAGTTCGTTCAAGTGAGAACCTGGCAGACTTGTTCATGAAAAGCATTGCCAACATCAACTTTTGACAAACTAGTTCACAAGACTGGTATACGTCGACTCAGAAACACCCCTTACTAATATGTTCACATGAGGGGGAGTTAAATACGAGCTGTACTCTTTTTCCCTTTGCTATGGTTTTTTCCATCGGGTTTTTTCCTGGTAACGTTTTTAATGAGGCAGGTGTATCTAACTTGGATACTATTCACTTTCAGGAGTGTCAAGTCCTGCTATAACGGAAAATATCCAAAGGGGAGTGTTGTAAATATTAGATAATTTTTTTGGTACAATTTTAGCTTCGAGTTTGGATATTATTAAATATAGCAGAAAATTAAGAATTATGTAAAAGACCTTTGTATACATACATATATATATATATATGTGTGTGTGTGTGTGTGTGTGTGTGTGTGTGTGTGTATATATATGTATGTATGTATGTATGTATACATATAATATATGTATGTATATCTGTTTGGTTCGCGGTTAATAAAATTAAACCGCCTTTGTAATGTGTATATATATGTGTACTCAGTGCAAAGCAAATGGCAACAGCAAGAATCAAAAGTGAAAATTTGCAGAGAGTGAGATTATAATGAAAATTATATTAATATAATATTGAGAGAATTATTTTTCGGTTCTCTAGTTCTTATACAAAATACTTGCTATTTTTTTAAGCTTATTTGGGTTTTGCCTTTTTATTGTCTTTCTATAGAGTATAATATGCCCTTAGTTTTATAACATGACTATTATTTTGGAAAAAAAAAAACGCATAGTATTTATTATATATACAAAAATAATAACATCTTGTAGAAAAAGACCAAGAAACATGCTCAGATCATGGATAAAAATAATTTTAAAGAGGCATAGTGTTTAGAATAAGGACTACGAAGAACATAATATCTATGACTTACACATAAACTGCAACATATTCTTAGGAGGCAAAAAAAAAAAAAGAAAGGCAAAATGGGCTCGATGATGTGATTTTAAAAGTTGCTTTAAAACTATGTACTCGCGAGTGTATGAGCTCATCATAACAAAATCGGGTCTATGGGTTGTATCTATAAGGAATCAGAGTTAAATCGGATTTAGTTGATAATACAACAACAACAACAACAACCGACCCAGTGCCTCAAGGGCTCCCGCATAAGGGGGTCTAGGAGGGGTGGATGTACGCAACCTTACTCTTTCAGGGTGTAACCCTGCCGAAAAACTGTTTCCGAGGACCCCCAACCTTATAGGGTTGGCAACATGAGGACTTCCTAGGAGGTCACCCATCCTGGTACTACTCTTGCCCATGCACGCTGAACTTTGGATTTAGTTGTTAATAAGCGATCGAAATTCAGTTTTTGTGTGGTTTGAATGATTTGTTTACCAAATTAACAAAACTAACGATAAACTAACAGTGTTAATTCAACTGAGGTTAGTTTAGGGAATGAATTCAGGGTAGGTTTACATGTATCCCGTAATTATATTCTATTATGATAATGATTTAGAAGGCGTAGTGCTTGCTTGGGTTAATATTTAGACTCGGGCTTAGGGCAATGAATTAGTCTAAAAGCATAACCTATCATATCACTCCACATGTAACATAAGTTATCTCATTAGCACTTCTTAATTCCTTTCTTGCTTCTAATTCAATATTAAACTTGAATTAATACTTAAGTTACGGTTTAGAGTAATGAACTAGTCTAAAGGCATAACCCATCGTATCACCCTATGTATAGCATGGATTATCTCAATAGCACTAACAAATTTGTATAAAAGATGGTGTTTAGGGTTGGATATAACCTCAATCCTAAACACGCGTGAAACCAGTTATGTTATGGTCTAGGCTACAAGCTCGAAGATTGACGCTAATAATTTGGTGATCTGAACATGGCTACAAGCTCACACAAACAAAACAAAACAACAATCATAAATTCCCCACAGGGGTGCATATATAACGTAACAAAACCATTGTCTACTATAAAATATAAATCTGGGATACGGACGACTAACCGTCCTTCATCCCTAAACTAAAAGTTTACTCCTTCATGGGAGTTCTAAACATCATGAAATATAAGAAAGAAAATAATAATGACTAAAACTAATGACTTGAAGACTCCCCAAATTGCTGTTGACGTTGATCCTTACTTTGATTCTCTGAGCACCCGGCCACCTGCGCTTAGGTGTTTGAGAACCCTTTGGATCTCGTAGCGAATTCGTAACGGAGAGGGGAAAGAGGCATGGAAAATAGATGGGAAAATAGGTCTTCCCCTCTCTATTTAAAGGTGGGGTTTCGTTTAGGATACGTCCAGATGCCCCTCGGCGATCGATCGGCTATCCGTTGACAGCTTGCGTAGTTAAGTTAAAAATGCATAACTTTTGATCTGTAAGACGTTATGGGATAAATCACATACCAAATCGAAGCTCTTGAAGAAATATACGTGATCCCAGTAGTTTCATTAGTGGATTGACAAATTATTGGGTCATAAATACTCTTCTTTTAACCTTTTGCTTGTTTTAAGCTTCACCGATTGCTAAAGTGAATGGTCAATCGATCCACACGCCCAAGGAAAGACTCTTTTCGATCAAATCTTGGTCTGATGGGTACTTATTTTGAGCAAGTGGTCGGGTGTCTCATAATAGTATTCAAATATGCCTCAATTATGCTTGATTATGCCGCTTTTCAACCTTTGTTTGCTTCATTGCACTCCAAGCCTAAATGTACCTAGATTACAACAAATCACACATGTAAAAGCCAAATATGTTGTGGGATTGAGAAATAAAATATGTAAATATAAGGTACATCAGTATCCCCAAACCCATTCCTTGCTTGTCCTCAAGCAAGATTCAGCTCAAACTAGCTAAAGATGAAAAATTTTGATTAAGCATGTAATAGCAAGAATTAACTGTGAAAAATTTTTCCATGGATATTTGAAGATGTACCTGAGAGTAGAGAATCTTTATGCAATGTTATTATTATACTGGTTCCAACTCAGGTTTTCGTGATTCAAGTCTTTTTACTAGTGAGTGAGCTTAGAATTTCTCTCGCCTTTTTCAAATTTCAAAACGTCCAAATTTAAAATGAATAGAGAAAATAATCAAAGGAATCAATTGTTCTAACAATTCACTGTTAATCAATAGTAAAATCAAAAGGCTTCTTTTGTCTTTCTTGTTTTCTTCTTTTTTTCTCTTCTTTTTTTTTATTTAAGTAACTCATGGTCAAGCGTATCTCTCTCAGACCTATATAGCAAGTTTTCGGCCAGTGACTCCCGATCCAGTTGGCTCAAGGCACCGAGTGAAGAGCACTTATCAGACCTAATGGCTCGAGTCAAAGGAATTCACGGCTTAAGTTGTCACCAGCACATACCTTAATTCTTCTCTTCTTTTTCTTTTGTTTTTTTTTTCCTTTCAAATTAGGTATTAGTTCTTATTATAGTAACCTAAAGTGGTCGAGTCTTCTTAAGCTTTCCCTGTGGCCCATGTAACGAGCTTTGGACTGGTAGCTCCTGACATAGGTGGCTCAAGGTACCAAGTGTTAAGACACGCCTACGGGCTTACTTGCTCGAGACATAGGGGCTACAAGAACCAACAAATCACAGATACCTCCCTAATTCATGGGCATTGGCACCCTTTTTTTTTTTTTTTTTGGAATCACTCAAGATAAAGAGATAGAAAATTGATTTCAACATTGTTAGGAGTAAGATGGTGGATTCAAATTCCTAAAATTATTTCTACTATTATGACCTAAAAAGTAGGATATGTCACAAGATTAAGGGTGAAAAGTAATAAACTCTCTAACAAGTTAAAAGACAAAAATACAGATTCAAAAGTTAGATCCAGAAATAATCCCATTACATAATTATTCTAATCATCATAGCACATCTCAAATTTGAACTTCAATATAGGTCACCATAATTCTATGCTAATCCATGCAAAAACTCAGCTAATTAATGCAGAAAGATGCTAAAAGGATAATCGAAAGTTCACACCATACATACATTCTCCAAACCTAAACCCTGCATTGTCCTCAATGTAAATCAACAAAAATAATAGGAGCAAGGAAAGGAAAGAGACGACCTGAGGTGTAGCATCTTCAGCTATACGTAGTGAGCAAATCCAAAGAGAGAAGGCAAAAAAGCAAGCCATAAAAGAACACATAGAAGACATAATATTAAACAAACTTGTTAGTAGCGTTAGAAATATGGACCGCACAAGTATTTAGTAAAAGAGAAACAAAGTAAGCATTAGAGGGATAACAAAAGGATCTGCCAACGAAAGAGAGTTTAATCCAAAAAAAAAAAAAAAAAAAAGAAACCTAAAACACACAATGAATATAAAAGTAGGTTAGGTTTCCTCCCAAGAGTGCTAAGTTTAACGTATTCAGTTGGACGTAGAAATGTCAACCAGAACCTAAGGTAATGTTTGCCATTGAAATTTGGTTGAGCTTGTAGGGATGATCCCCAAACTCAACAGCGCTTCTCAACCTATAACTATCAAGGAATAACACACGATCAGCATCGGGGTCTCGAATCTCTATCCTACCAAGTGTAGGTGATGAAGCATAGCTATTGACATAGACATGGACATTATTACAATTAGCACTTTTAGTAGAGCTGGGCTCATCCGACTCTACCAAAGGGTCAATATAATCAACCCTATAGCATTCTAACTCGTCCTCAGTCTCAGAGTGCTGAACAAAGTTCAAGACTTCAATTTGCCTTAAGGTTTCCAAAAGAAACCTCTAACACTCCGATCCTACAGTGAATCATAGCATCGGCAGTTGCCAGGATCAGCCGACTTAAAATAATGGGAGTGTTGTGCTTCTTCCTAGGAGTAGGGTCTATATTTAACACAATAACATTGACTGGGAAGACAAACTTGTCAACCTTGAAAAGTACATCCTCCACCACCCCAAAAGGTACAAGCTCTGTCCCATCGGCCAACTGATGTGTTACATTAGGTGGCTTAAGGTCTCCTATACCCAATTCCTGAAAATCTGAGTAAAGGATTAGGTTTACACTCGCTCCTAGGTCAAAAAGGGCTCTGCTGGTGTAACACTCTCTTAAGACACATGGAACTGTAAAAGCCTCGAGGTCTCAAAACTTGGGCAGGGCGCTCGATGCTAAAATGCTTCTCACCTTCTTGGTGAGCTAGACCTTCTTTGGAATATGCGCTTGCCCGCGCTTCTTTTTCACACAAAGGTCTTTGAGGAACTTGGCATACATAGGAATGTGCTTAATGGCTTTGATCAGTGGCAAGTTGATCTTCACGTCCTTAAACATATCTATGAGCTCAGCCCTCTTTGGGTTGTCCTTTTTCTTCGATCCTATAAGGGCTAAAGGAAAAGGGACAGTAGGTTCATAAGACCTAGTTTATGGGCCCTCCCCATTAGCAGTGGGGAAGGGATTCGTGCTCTCCTTCTCAACCTCAACCTCTGCATCTTTAAGGTTCCCCTCTCCAGATGTTGACACAACCTTAACTTGCTCGTGAGTAAGCAAGTTAGGGTTAGAACTAGTCAACCCTACTGGAATTGTCAGAGGTTAGGAGGGTAACATCCCTTCTTCTCACTTATGAAGTGCTTGAGTCAATTGTCCTATCTGGTCCTCTATTTTTGCAATAGATTGAGGATGTAATCGGACCAATTGTGTGGTGTCCTCCATGAATTAGAGCATATGCTCCTCGAAGTGAGAAGAATATCCTGGAGATAGGGAGGGGGTTCAGCATGCAAAAAAGGGTGGGCAGGTTGAGGAATATACCTCTGCCCTCCAGAAACGGTGGGAGGGTGTGCGTTACCTACAAAGTCAAGATTCTGTTGTCTCATGGGTTGATTCTGATCGCCGTTCTTCTTCCACAAAAGGTGCGGATGATGCACCACCCAGGATTGTAGGTCTTGGAGAACAGGTCATTATTTCTCGAATATCCTTGAGCTACATGAATCTGTTCCATCACATATTCGAAAAATTATGACGCATATAAACAAATAAGCACAGAATGGTCCTCACCTAAACAAATGCCACATGAAGTAGTACCACTTGATGACTTCATTGCATTGACCGGGCGCACATTAGTAGGATTCGCATGCAAATTCATAATCTGATCCATCCTACTAAGGGTATCCAGTCTAAGGTTGACGTCGTCGTTAGGTGCTACTTCGTAGACACCACACCCTCATAGAAGAGGCTTGGTCGAGAGAGTGTTCGCTGAGGCGCTCAAATTGCATCCACGCCTCATCCTCATCTTGTTGGTTAAATGCTCCTCCACATGAAGCATTAACCATCTGCTTGTTAGAAGCTGTAAGACAATCAGAAAAATGTTGCACAAGAGCCCACTTCGGTGACCCATGGTGGGAATATCTTCTAAGGAGCTCCTTAAATCTGTCCCAACTTTCATGAAGTTGTTTCTGATCTTTTTGTTCAAAACTATTGATTGCACGCCTAACAGCCATAGTTTTGGCCTTAGGATAAAATATGATCAGGAACTTTTGTTAGTCATCCCAAGTGGTGATTTCACCCCTCGGAAGGGACTGAAACCACCTTTTAGCTGCGTCTTTTAACGAAAATGGAAAAAAAGATGTAGTCTAACAGCATCAATTGAGACACCTTGATATTGGCAAGTTTCGCATATTTCAATGAAAGCATCAAGGTGCTCGTATGGGCTCTCAATCGGCTTCCCATAGAAGGTGGGAAGCAGATTGATGATCCCCAGCTTAATTTCGAAGTTTGCCTTACCCACTATGGGTAACGCAACTCTAGTGGGAGCGACGTACATTTGGGGGACAAAGTGGTCCCCAATCGTATGAGGTACATAATTGGCCATATTGGTGGGGGGAGGGGGGCGAGAGAGGATGGGGGATGGATGGTTAAAAATAAATAAATTAAGAAAAAAAGAGAAGAGAAGAAAAAATAAAGTAGAAAAAATAAATTAAAGTAAAATAAAATAAATTTTTTTATTTATTTAGATTTTTTCTTAAACAAAAAAAAAAGCTCATTAATTCCTAAATCAACTTAACTTACTGTTTCCCGAGCACTGGCGCCAAAAACTTGATGCGATTCTAAAAGTTGTTTTAACACAGTGTACTGGCAAGCATACGAGATCATCGTAGCTAAATTGGGTATACGGGTTGTATCCACAAGAAATCGGAGTTAAGTCCGATTCAGTTGTTAATGAGCGGTTGAAATTCAGTTTTTGTGTGGTTTGAATGATTTGTTTACTAAATTAAAAAAACTAATGAAAACTAAAAGTGTCAATTCAGCAGAGGTTAGTTCAGGGAATGAAATCAGGGTAGTTTTACTTGTATTTCGTTATTATATTCTACTATGACAATAATTTAGGACGCTTAGGCTACAAGCACTAAGCTTGTGTTATTATTTAAACTAGGGCTTAGGGTAATAAACTAGTCTAAAGGCATAACCTATCATATCACCCTACGTGTAGCATAGGTTATCTCATTAGCACTACTTAATTCCTTTCTTGCTCCTAATTCAATATTAAACCTGAATTAATACTTAAGTTAGGATTGAGAGTAATGAATTAGTTTAAGGGTATAACTCATATTATCACCCTAGGTGTAGCATGGATTATTTTAATAGCACTTATAAATTCCTAACTAAATAATTTGTATAAAAGATTGTGTTTAGGGTTGGGTACAACCTCAATCCTAAACATCGTAAAAACCAGTTATGTTATGGTCTAGACTACAAGGTTGTAGATTGACGCTAATAATTTGGAGATCTTAACATGGCTGCAAGCTCACACAAGGAAAACCAGACAATAATCATAAATTCCCCACAGGGGTGCATATATAACGTAACAAAATCATTGTCTACAATAAAATATAAATCTGAGATACGGACAGCTACTCGTCCTTCATCCCTAACCTAGTAGTCTACTCTTCCATGGGAGTTCTAAAAATCATGAAATCTAAGAAAGAAAACAATAATGACTAAAAATAAGGACTTAATGACTCCCCAATTGATGTTGACGTTGATCCTTGCTTTGATTGTCCCAACACTCCGAACACCTGCACTTAAGTGTTTGAGAACCCCTTGAATCTCATAGCGGAGTCGGGAAGGAGAGAAGGGAGAGCGGCGTAGCAAAAAGATGGGAAAATAAGTCTCCCCCTCTCTATTTAAAGATGGGGCATCATTTAGGGTACATCTAGATGCCCCCAATCAAGCGGCCAAATCAGCCGATCGATCGGCCACCCGTTGATAGCTTGCACAGTTAACATAAAATGAGCATAACTGTTGATTTGTAATGAGTTACAGGCTAAATTATATGCCAAATCGAAGCTCTCAAAGAGATCTACGTGACCCGAGTGATTTAATTAGTGGATTTGCAAATTATTAGTTCATAAATACTCTTCTTTTAACTTTTTGCCTGTCTTAAGCTTGATCGATTGCCGAAATGCATGGTCAATCGATCCAAGCGTCCAAGGAAAGGCTCTTTTTGACTGAATCTTGACCCGATGGGTGCACACATGGTCAGGTTTCTCATAATAGTCTTCAAATATGACTCAATTACGCTTGATTATGCTACTTTTCAACCTTTGTTTGCTAAGCTACACTCCAAGCCTAAATGTATTTAGATTACAACAAAACATACATGTAAAAGCCAAATATATTGTGGAAATAAGAAATAAAATAAGTAACTATAAGGTACATTACTCGACCTATGGCACGTGACAATTGGAATGATGGTGTGGCTAATGACTTGTTTAACTATTTGATGAAGTCAATGTCTTCTTTTTCGTTTTTTAAAAGCATGTTTCCTTTTATGTTGTCATGACCCAAGACTTGACAAGGACCTGTGCAGCAGCCAAGGACACCGAAGACAGAGGCTCGGTGTCACGCGATGGTTAAATAAGGCGCAAGGAGGCACTAGTGATGCTCAAAAGGGAGCAAGTAGTGTGGTGGGTTGCACAAGACATGCGCAAGACAACGCAATAAGTGCGCATCAATACGCATGGGTGTGCTGTCATGAGCATGGAGTGCGCATGACCTATCTTGGAAGCACAAGGGGGAGCACTTGTGAAACGTCATGACAAGACCAAGATCCGTGCCCCAGGTCCGTGCCAATGTAGTGTCAAGACCATGTCACGATGGTGTCACGACAGTGCCACGACAGTGTTCAGGCAGCACCCAGATCCCAGGTCGCTCCCAACGCGCGCCCAGCAAGCACCCAGCGTCCAGAAGCTTCTATAAGGCTAGCTGTCCTTATTGAGCAGCCCTTATAGCCCAGCTCATCGAATAGTACTGTCCTTTGTTTTGTCATTTTTCCTTTTATTTATCCTTTATTTAGTATTTTAGTTATTTAGGATATGTTTTTCAGATCTAGGTAGTATTTTAGATATTTTTAGAAGCTTTTAGAATTGCTCCTTAGTTTCTATACATAGAGGAGCTCAGGTTTTTAATCATCATTGAATGAAAATATGAAATTTCTCTATCTTTCTCTCCACTCTATTATTTTCTCTCCTCTCTCCTCAACTGATTCCTCTATTTCCTTTTCTCATCTAAAATTCTAACTTCTCTTCTTTTCTCATCTAAAATCTATCTACTTCTCTTCTCATCCCATACTCTACTTCAACAAATCTATCCTTTTGGGTGTCACAACCCCGAGGTTGTGACACTTTTGGTATCAGAGCTATCTTGCGATTAAGAGGCTCGTTCTATCGAAGAAAAAAAAAAAAATTTTCCGCTGCTCTCATTACCGAATCAAAAAAAAAAAAAAAAAATTGTATGCTCAATCTCTGCAATCTTCCAACAAGACTACACTCCTTGTTAAGATTTGGGAGGTTTTCTATCCCATCACCGAAGATGTCCTCCACCAAGTCTTCTCTTCTTATGGTTGCCTTGAAGAGATTAAGATCAGCTCAACATCTACCTTCAAGGTCGAAGCTCAAAAGAAGATGCTGAAATTGCACGAAAGAGTTTACACAGAAGGTGCATCTACGACGAATGTTGTGTGATGAACATCCAAGTCCACAATCCAACTCTTAAGTCTCACTTGAAGATTACTATGGCCTTGAAGCAAAAGATGATAGGGAAGGACTTGAGGAGAGGTTAGAGGGAAACCCGAAGGTAATGACAGGCGAAGAAAGGAGTCCAACCGAGGGGCTGCGAACTGCCATTCACACCTTAACCGAAGCCGTAGCTCAACTTTGTGCTAGCCAAGGTGTGAAGTTTGAACTTCCACTGCAACCTTAACCCGGGTGTGATGTTATGGTGGAGATGGATGAGTCATCTATCGCAGAGGACTTACTTGAATCATGGACCAAGCAGCTTCAGGATGAGCAAGTTGGCATCGGGAGACAACCGATGCAACTGTACCAGGAGGAACAAGATACAAGGAAGGAGGTTGCTATCATTGAACCGGTTGAACCACCTCTAGTGGAGCCAACCCTTATTGAGCCAAACCGTGTCAAGCCAACCCTTGTTGGGTCACCCACCATTGAAGAACCATACGAGTTAAGGCCGGAGGAAGCGGAGATGACAATGGAACTTCAAGAAGTCCTTGATGCCTCCATGACCTATGATGTGCACCAACCAAATAACCCGTACCAGGTGGTGTCTACTCAGGCCCTGGAGAAGCAGCAGCCAACGCAGCAACTGAGTGGTGGAATGAAATGCAGCTGGGTTGGTATTACGAGGAAGGAACCAGTGCTGCATCGATCTTAGCACGCGGACAAAGATTATCTGTTCGACCTGGGAATAGAAGACGAAGGTGTTAAAGAGGCTGGCAATGGAAGGGAACAAATAGCTAAAGGTTGCACCGACATTACATCCTTGAGGACAAGGATGATTTCAATGGGATGGGAATGTCATGACCCTAGACTTGACAAGGACCTGTGCATCAGCCAAGGACACCGAAGGCAGAGGCTCGGTGTCACGCGATGGTTAAACAAGGCATAAGAAGGAGCTAGTGAAGCTCAAAGGGAGCAAGTAGTGCGGTGGGTTGCGCAAGACATGCACAAGACAACGCAGTGATGCGCATCAATACGCATGGGTGTGCTGTCATGAGCATGGAGTGCGCATGGTCTATCTTGGAGGCACAAGAGGGAGCACTTGTGACAACGTCATGACAAGGCCAAGATCCGTGCACCAGGTCCGTGCCAATGCAGTGTCCAGACCATGTCACGACAGTGCCATGACAGTGTCACGATAGTGCCACAACAGTGTCCAGGCAGCGCCCAGATCCCAAGCCGCGCCTAGCTCAGCCCAGCGTCTAGAAGCTTCTAGAAGGCTAGCTGTCCTTATCCAGCAACCCTTATTCACTAGCTCATCGAATAGTACTGTCCTTTGTTTTGTCATTTTTCCATGTATTTATCCTTTATTTGGAATTTTAGTTACTTAGGATATATTTTTCAAATTTAGATAGTATTTTAGATATTTTTAGAATTGTTCCTTAGTTTTCTATAAATAGAGGAGCTTAGGTTTGTAATCATCATTGAATGAAAATAAGAAATTTCTCTATCTTTCTCTCATCTCTATTATTTTCTCTCCTCTCTCCTCAATCGATTCTTCTTCTTCCTTTTCTCATCTAAAATTCTAACTTCTCTTCTTTTCTCATCTAAAATCTATTTATTTCTCTTCTCATCCCATACTCTACTTCAACAAATCTATCCTTTTGAGTCACAACCGTGACCCTTTGCATTGTCACAACCCCGAGGTCGTGACATTTTAATGTCATGACCCTAGACCTGACAAGGACCTGCGCCGCAGCCAAGGACACCAAAGACAGAGGCTCGGTGTCACGCGATGGTGAAACAAGGCGCAAGGAGGCGCTAGTGATGCTCAAGAGGGAGCAAGTAGTGCGGTGGGACAATGCAATAAGTGCGCTTTAATACGCATTGGTACATTGTCATGAGCACGGAGTGCGCATGACCTATCTTGTAGGCACAAGGGGGAGCACTTGTGACAACGTCATGACAAGGCCAAGATCCGTGCCTTAGGTCTGTGCCAATGCAGTGTCAAGACCATGTCACGACAGTGCCACCATAGTGTCGAGGCAGCACCCAGATCCCAGGCTACGCCCAGCGCGCGCCCAGCTCAGCCCAGCGTCCAAAAGCTTCTAGAAGGCCAGCTATTCTTATCCAACAGCCCTTATCCGCCAGCTCATCGAATAGTAATGTCCTTTGTTTTGTCATTTTGCCTTGTATTTATCCTTTATTTATTATTTTAATTATTTAGGATATATTTTTCAGATTTAGGTAGTATTTTAGATATTTTTAGAAGCTTCGGGAATTGTTCCTTAGTTTTCTATAAATAGAGGAGCTTAGGTTTGTAATCATCATTGAATGAAAATATGAAATTTCTCTTTCTTTCTCTCATCTCTATTATTTTCTCTGCTCTCTCCTCAACCGATTCTTCTTCTTCCTTTTCTCATCTAAAATTCTAACTTCTCTTCTTTTCTCATCTATAATCTATCTATTTCTCTTCTCATCCATACTCTACTTCAACAAGTCTATCCATTTGGGTCACAACCGTGACCCTTTGTATTGTCACAACCCCGAGGTCGTGACATTTTTGCGCCTTGTTTAACCATCGCGTGACACCGAGCCTCTGTCTTTGGTGTCCTTGGCTCTTGCCCAGGTCCTTGTCACGTTTAGGGTCATGAAGTATGTATATATAATCTAACCATTATATAAATTAGTCATTCCCTATGCAATGTCCGGTCGAATTCTATTATTTGTCTAGTATATTTACTTGTTAATCATTATTGTTTAGATTCATTTTTTTTTTCGAAAATCTCTATCATATACTACATCATAGTAGCTGCAACTAAGTAATCCATGGTAATTTCCTTCAACAATAAGATGCGGTAAATGAATAAGGACAAATCCAAGCAGGGGAAGAAATTAATTAAATATTTAGTTTTGAAAGATTATTTATGCAAAATTTTAATAAAATAAAGGGTTATTTATTCCAAAAGTTCCTGTACTTTTTTTATTGTATCAATTTAATCCTTGTACTTTTAATTAGAGGTGGCAATTGGGTCAATTGGGTCGGGTTCGGATGAATCCATACGGGTTTGGGTCATCTCGAGTTTGCAATGGACTCAGGTCGGGTCGGGCTCAGGTCAACCATATCGGGTTTGGTTTATCTTTGACTTTCGACTATGCTCGGGTCGGGTTGGGTCAGGGTCAAGTTATTTCAGGTTTGGGTCAACTCAATTTCAGTTCATCTCGGGTATGGGTCAATTTTGGGTCGGGTTATACGGGTCTCGGGTAATTATGCATTGACCCATCAGGTTGCTTATTTTTGCTTAATATGTATATTTTATGAACTATAATTGTATCTAAATTTTTTTGTTTTTTTACCATATTTTTTCTTGATCTATACTATACATATACATATATATATATATATATATATATATATATATATATTTATCCAAGAGGGCACCAACACGCCGTCACCGGATCTCATGAGAATAAGCATGCTTGGGCGAGAGTTGTACCAGGATGGGTGACCTCCTGGGAAGTCCTCACCCTCAGGTTGGGGGCACTAGGAAACAGCCTCTCTTCAGGTTAACACCCTGGAGGGGGAAGGCTGCGTACATCGCCCCCCCCCCCCCCAAAAACCCTGGGTAGGCGAGAGCCCTTGAGGCATTGGGTATGTTCCTTTCCTTTCCTTTCCTTACAGTATTTATTATTTTTTTATTTTTCATCCACTACCACCACTTCAATGTAAGTGGAGAATATAGATATCATGTGAGTTATGTACATTTAATTTTTTTGTAGTGGATGATATCCATATTCACCCGAACATTTTTCCTTCATTATATATGTCTTTTCAATTTTAACTTAATTAAGCGTGAACCCTATGTAAATTCATAAAATGAAATAATTTCCACATAATGACATAGTTTTCTGTAACTACATAAACTAAAAAAATAAAATTTTTATTGAAAATATTTACGAAAAATTGACACTTCATTTTGGGAAGAACATCTTTCTCAGAATTCTCGCATTATATGTCTCGTTTTTTAATTTCAACTTAATTAAGCATTAATCCATGTAAATTCATAGAATAAAATAATTTTCTTTAACCAGAGAAACTAAAAAAAATATATAATTTTGATTGAAAAAATTTATGAAAATTATTTTATATACAGAATTATTTTAAATATGAATAACAGGGCAAGTGATAAATTGTATTTGTGCGGTTACCAGTCAAGTAATGGGAAACCAACCACACCCAATAATGGGTGTAGTGTAGTTATGGTAAGTTTTTTTTCTTTTTATTTTTATTTTTTTGCCCCGCTATTTTTTTCTTTTTAGTTAAAATTCATGTGATATTTGGAATTTTTGTTTTGGGTTTTGAAAAATTTTGGGAGATAAGACAACTTGTACTTAAATATTACTAGTTGCATCCCGTGTGATGCATTGCCATTACTAATTAAATTTTAAAAAAAACAACATTAAATTTATATATAACTGTTTGAATAGAAAAGTAAATTATGTCTAATATACTAAGTATAAAGTATGATACCACTTTGTTTATAAAGTGTTTTGTATCATAACATTATCATAAATCTTGGATAAGGGGAATTTAAGTAGGGATGATTTTGTTTTCAATGGTTTATATTTTGTTAAACAAATTAATTTTTCCAACTTATGTTTTATAAAATTTTTTTATCTTATTTTTAGTTTCTAAACAAGTACTTCCTTTTTTGGAAAAGGAAATGTCTTCTAAATTTTCTTGTTTTATTTTGAACAATAATTTTCCCAATTGATTATTAATTTTTAATCTTTTCTTACAGGAATGCGGTTTTTATTTATTTGAATTTATGTTATTATATATTTACTATGTTTATAAGTAGTTTTGAAGACAATTTTGCAGCTTTCGTTGTTTTTAAGTCATAGGGTTCATTTACCAGACACTAAGGCACCGGATCTCATTAGAATTCCGAAATTAAGCGTGCTTGGATGAGAGTAGTACCAGGATGGGTGACCTCCTAGGAAGTCTTTGTGTTGCCAACCCTATAAGGTTGGAGGTGATCGGAAACAATCTCTCGGCAGGGTTACACCCTGAAGGGGTAAGGCTGCGTACATCCACCCCTCCCAGACCCTGCTTATGCGGGAGCCCTTGAGGCACTAGGTTTGTTGTTATATTGTTGCATTGATTGTTTTTAAGTCATGTTATTGCGCTGGCAATCTTATTGATAATAACAACTCCTAAAATGAAAGATCTTAACTAAAAGGAATATACCCAGTACCTCTAGGGCTCCCGCCTACACAAGTTCTGCGGGGGGATGGATGTACGCAGCATTCCTCCTTCAGGGTGCTAATCTGAAGAGAGGCTATTTTTCAGTGCTCCCAACCTAATATTGCTTTGAAAACTACAATCTTGTTCTTTTGTCTTGGCAATAACATTAGCTAAAAGATATTTCGTATACAACCTAATATTTATTTTTTACTTTTACTTTTCTTTTATGTTTTAGATGTAGTACTTCTTCAAAGTTTGTGTTTTTTAGCATTGGTTTTTTTATAATTTTTAGGAAATTAATTTTAGCAGCTAATCTTTTCATATTCTTCGTTGTTTCTATGTTTTTGAATTGAAATATTAAGTATTGACATATTTTTCATAAAGAATTTGTTCATCATATGGATTTCTTTTTACTTTTTCATGAAATCTTTCCGTATGATTTTTTTTAGTATTATTTAGTTAAATAAAGTATATGTTAGTGTAATGTAAATAATATAAGTAATAATTAAATCACATGGTGTTTATTGATATAATAAATAATCGATTCTAATAAACAAAATGGCATGTGATATAACGTGGTTGGGTAATAGGTGTACCTTCATTACAAAGAGACAGAAACCAAATGACATAAAATGATTCAAACTTATGGAAGGAGGGCATGACCTCAACGTACTTTAAGTAGGCCTTCGATTCTCACTTCTTTGAAGAAACGTCTTCTTCCTCTGTTACTCCTTCCTCTTTGTTCACTCGGATCCCGACCTTCCTCATCAACTGTTCTTATTCATAAATGTACTCAAGCTTTCCTCCCTTTCTTTATGTCCTTAGTCTTTTTTCTTTATTGTAATCATTCATGAAAATTAATAAATTATGGTAATTTGATGAGAAAGATGCGTTATTTGGGTAGTTAATTCTACATGGAACTGGGAGAGACATGGGCTTAAGAGATGATTAATTGCCTCATGGTATACATGATGACAACAACAGCAACAACAATAACAGTCCCAGTGCCTCAAGGGCTCCCGCGTATGCTGGGTCTGGGAGGAGTAGGATGTATGCAGCCTTACCTCCTCAGGGTAGGGCCCTAATAAGAGGCTGTTTCTGAAGACTCCTATCCTAATAGAATGATGATATACATGATGAAAATATATTAAATGTAGGTACATACAATAACATGTTTATAAAATTCTTGTAACTCTCCATATTCCATAACATAGTGGAAGTTGTTTGTTGTGGGTATTTTTATTTGTTTTTTATTTTAATTTTTTGAAGTTTTTTTTTTCTGTTCCCTCCCCCCCCCCCCCCCCCCCCCCCCCCCCCCCCCGGGGCCCGCCTGCGTAACCGTTCAAGGTTGAGAAAATTTTTTTTTTTTTATTTTTTTAATTTTTTGAAATTTGTTTTTATTTTTTTTTAATTTTTGACCCCCGCTACTTGTAACCATCAATTTGGGGGGGGGGGGGGGGGGGGGGGGGGGTTATTTTTTTATTTTTAGGCAAATACACATGACATTTTAGAATTTTTTGTTTTGGGTTTTTAAAAATTTTGGGGAAAGGAACAACTTAAGATTAATATATAAAAATAGATTAAATTAAATTAAATTAAATATAAAGATAGATTTTTGAACCAAACATAGCCTTATTAATCTATATTCAGGTTAAAACATTACTCCTATGTTTGTTGGTGTGTTGTGTCAAAATAATAACTTCAGTTATTTTGGGCCAAAACAATAACTCTTTAAACGTAGTTCTCTATAGTAGTAACAATAGTTTTCAAGTTTAAAGGCCTTAAGGTTAACTCGGATTACAGGTCGGGCTGGGTTTTTTCTCGGGTTTAGATGGGTTCGGGTCCACTTGGGTCTGGGACATTTTGGGTCGGGTTACATCAGGTCATCGGGGGGTCGGGTTGTGTCAGTATTCTTATCGGGCCTTTTCGGGTTGGATTAAGACTGAGTCGGGTGAGTCTCAGTTCGGGTCATTCTAGGTTTGGGTCAAGTTATTTACATCGAATATTTGGGTGAAATCAGGTCGGTTTAACGGGTTCGGTTATCTTTGCCACCTCTACCTTTAGTTGCGTCAATTTAGCCCCTACACAATTTGTATTGTGTGAATTTAGTCCCTTGGTCAAATTTTAGTTATGTTATTGAAGCAATTTTTAATGGCATAACCACGTTAAGTGCATGTAACCCACTACAAGCCCACCCCTTGGCTTCATTTAACCGAATCTATGGTCAAATCATTAAAAATTTTACTGAAATTTTAAAATTGATTTTCCTAGAAGGACCAAATTGATATAATATGAATACTACAGGGACTAAATTGACATAATTAAAAGTACAAAGACTAAATTAGCATAATAGGTAAAGTAGAGGGACCTTTGGTGTAAACCCTAAAATATATAAGATAATGTTAGTGTTAAAGTAAAATTGTTATTACCACAGTAATTTTGTTGCTATTATTCTCTATAAGTCACATTATGATTGTGATAATAAGAGCTTTAAATAAATAAACAAAAAATAAAAATGAAAGTTAGCTACAATTAATTAACTTTCGTTTCTATTCTTTTTGGTTACTTGAATTAAGCAATTTAAATGTGTATCAAATTAATGTATCTTAGTTGTATGTAGAGTAATGTGAAAAAATATAGTCGAGTTATTAAATTCTTTATTTTATATACAAAAAACTATTTTGTAATTAAAATATAACTTTCTCTATTTTCACCTTTTCCCAACTAAAAATCATAATTTTTCTCTTTTGCTATTGAAACAATTTTAATTATAAGTTTAATGGTCTCTATGTCATGATAGCAAGGGCACACTGAGAAATCAGCCCGAAATTTATATTTTCGTTTCCCGCTTTTTATATTTTAAATTTTGTTATTTTAGTTTTTTCTCTTATTTTTAGGCGCCTAATTTTAGATATTATTTTCCTTGTTAAATTAGAATTTCCCTTTTATAAATAGAGGGCTTTAGATTGTAATTTGAATCATTGAATTTTATGAATAAAATTATCTCTATTTTTTTCTCATCTCCAATTCTCTAAATTCTTCTCATCTCGTACTCTAATTCTACTATTCTTTTCTCATCCCATATTCTCAAAACCCAAAAACTCCCTAAGTCACCGAAAGTGACCTTGGGCCCCTAGTCACGCAGCCACAATGTGACAAAGTGGTATTAGAGCCATCTTTCGATCAACCAAGCTGGCCATAACAAGAAAATCCGCTGCCACCATGTCATCTTCCGAAGACACCACCGATTCCCAAGATAGGATCGCCGCAGTCGAAAGAAGATTGGATCGGTTGGAAACCTTGTCCGAAAAGCAAATCCAAACCAACAACGATCTGAAGTCCGCCATTGAGAAGACCAATGTTGATCTCAAATCTTCAATTGACGCACTACACGAGACCATGAAGAGGTTTGCAATCCAACAAGGAAAACAACCCGAACCCATCACCCTAGAGATCGCGACTCACATCGAAGGAAGAGGATCGGGTACTTGTGCCCGATTAGGTAGGGAAGGCATATTGCCACCGCCCCCACACCACACCGAGCCAAGGAATGGAAGCACCCGCCACCAGACCTATGAAGACGGAGAAGATAGTAGGAATGACGGGAGCAACCGAACATCGGCAACCCATCACACTGCCAAAATTGATCCGCCATATTTTGATGGAACCAACCCGAGGGCTTGGATCCGTAAGTGCCAAAAATATTTCCTATATTTATTAGATAGGATAATTGAGAGTAAAATTTGCAAGAAAATTTAACGAGTAAATATATTTATTTTTAGAGTGCAATAAAACTTATTTAGTAGAATTAAATTTTATTAAATGATAATCAATTATTATTATGAGATAATAATCAGATTTGACCGATTTGGTGCTAAAAATAAATTGTCCATGAGATCCATGCGCAAGCCTCTATAATTATACACTTATAGAAATCAAGAGAATACATAAGATGAATTATTTTATTCAAAGAGTTGAATAAAATTATTCTATTAAATGTTAAAAATTCATAAATTTTTACGAGAAAAAAAAGGTGAAACTGATTAAACAAAAAAAATGTTGCGCGGGGGGGGGGGGGGGGGGGGGGGGGGGGGGGGGGGGCGGTTCGCGTCCCCTCCCCTGGCCAACCAACGCGCGACAATGCTAGCAATCCACGCCTAGCAGCACCGATGAATAGCAGGGTGCGACGTGGCACCCCTGTGAGTGGCTGATTTAAAAGAGGCATATATTGTTATTTTTGGATGTATTTTGTTCAATTTGAAATACAATTTTACCTTTTTATTTTATATTTCTAATTGAATTATTCAGTTTTTGGGACTCCTATTAATAGAGGTTCCTAGCTCATTCGGATTTAATTAATTTGCTCGATTTTCTCTCAATTAGTGACAGAGTTAATAAAAGAGAAAATCTCCCCAATTAATTCTTAAAATAATTTTAAGAATTTCTTGATTTCAAGACGCCCACTCGTTCGATGCAAAAAGAGGAATTGTGGAGAAGATCTCGGAGGTATCGTCTGGAACATCTTTTCACTTGTGGTCTACAATGAGGTATGCGATTTCTCAGCTTATACTTTTATGTAAATATTTAATTGTTTTTCAATGGTATGTCTTCTATGGTATGCATTATTTTTCAATGGTTTTAATTTACGAAATTAAAAATGACCTACCTTGTAATTAGTATTAGAGCCAAACTCTGACTATTAAAGATGTGCATGAGGAGTTGACATGACTGGAAAATGTTTTAAATATGAATTCAGGATGAGATCATGCGAAAGTATAATATCATTGTTTAATATATTCGTATAAATTATTATATGCTTAATTGATTGTTTAAAATTCAATTAAAAGGAATGTATTCATCAATGTTTGTATAGTTTTTGGTTATAGTTATGAAAATAAGATTTTCATGACAAGTCGAATTCTTCGTATAAGTTGAAGCACTCGGGGACACGGGTGCTAGCCAATGGCTCTTAGCAATGCAAGCAGAAACATAGTCTATGTATTCTAATCATGTCTGGAATCTAGTAGAGGCGCCACCTGGCAGTAAACCCATAGGTTGTAAATTTTTCTACAAGAGAATGAGAGGAGTGCACGGGAAGGTAGAGACCTTCAAGGCAAGGCTAGTTACTAAGGGTTATGCCCAAAAGGAAGGTATCGATTATGACGAAACCTTCTCATTAGTGGCCATGCTTAACTCCATTTGGATACTCTTATCCATTGCATCTCATTTTGATTATGAGATATCGTAGATGGATGTCAAGACAGTCTTTTTGAATGGCAGTCTTGATGAAGACATTTATATGGTGCAACCAGAGGGGTTCATTGATAAGAATCAAGAGCATATGGTATGCAAACTGAAAAGGTCCATTTATGGACTTAAACAAGCATCTCGCTCATGGAATAAGAGATTCAATGAAGTGATAAAGTCCTACGGTTTTATTCGATAGGTTGATGAATCGTGTGTGTACATACGTAACATAAAGAAAGTAGTCACTTTCCTGGAATTGTATGTGGATGATATCCTAATTATTGGGAATGATATAGGAGTTTTATCAGCTATTAAGATTTGTTTGTCAAGTCAGTTTGATATGAAAGACCTAGGAGAAGCCAGATATATTCTTGGGATTAAGCTTCTACGAGATTGTAAGAGTAGGATGCTGGGTCTGTCTCAAGCTACCTATATAGACAAGATATTGTCTAAGTTTAACTTGTCGGACTCTAAGAAGGGTTTTTTGCCCTTCAGGCATGGAGTGCCCCTTTCATTAGAATAGTGTCCTTTGACATCTCAAGAGAAACAACATATGAGGAATGTTCCATATGCTTCAGCTGTGGGAAGCCTTGTGTATGCTATGTTATGTACTGGACCTGATATCTGTTTTGTTGTTTGTATGGTAAATAGATATCAGTCTAATCCAAGTAAAATGCACTGGATGACAGTGAAGCATATTGTCAAGTACTTGAGAAGGACTAGAGATTATATGTTGGTTTTTCACGGCGACGAACTGATTCTAGTGGGCTATTCTGACTCGGATTTTCAGTTAGATATACATGTTGGACATTCCTCATCTGGGTATGTCTATACCCTCGGTGGAAAAGCCATAAGTTGGAGGAGTGTCAAGCAAACATGTATTGCTAACTTCACCATGGAAGCCGAATTTATGGCAGTTTTAAAAGCTACCAACGAAGCTTGTTGGCTAAGGAAGTTGCTTATGGATCTTGTGGTTATAAAGGCGGGGCTTACACATGTTGCATTTATTGTGACAACTCGGGTGCAATAGCTAACTCTTAGGAACCAAGGAAGCACAATTGGTCCAAGCACATCGAAAGAAAGTATCACCTCATTCGGGACTATGTGGAGAAAGGGGAGATTACAATTTTGAAGATAGATACCTCAAGCAACCTAGCAAATCCTTGAACAAAAACATTGACTCAAAAGTCGTTTGAGTCACATTTAGATAGGATGGGAATTGTTGTCTGGCAAATTGGGTCTAGGACAAGTGGAAGATTATTAGGGCTTGTGTCCTAGAAAACCCAATTTATGTAAACCTTTTTTATTAGTGAATATAAGTTGTTTAGCATTATTGTCTATTTTATTTACGAGTCTTTATGCATATGATGTTGCTCTTTGTCGAAGCACGTACCATGAGATGGACGAAGTTGTTAAGTGACATTTGGGATATCTATTTTGAGTGGATTAATGAGATTATTCCACAGATGGACTAATTAATCGTTAAGAATGTCATTTAATAATTAGTTCGTAGTCGGTGATGAGTTTGGGCTATTTATTTGCTAAGATTATAGCATGACATTTAGATAACTTGTCTTGGTTATATGGATAATGATCCAGGATGTTGTGTTACAATGAGATTGTTACACTAAACAACACCACGTGATTTGCTTGGGTCTGTACTACTATCAGAATTGAGCGACTCATATACTTTTGTTCATACAATGACGCTTAATCCGAAAAATAGTCTAGACTCGTGCATGGAATGTTGATTACTTTTCTGCTCTAAAATGATGAGTTTATAAGTAATAACCGAGCTTTTACGTTTTTTGGGCTATTACATAAAGTGTGGCGGAATGGATATTTTACTAGGAATCTACTTTATGAAATGTCCCCTTAGTTAATTCACAAGTATTCGAATTGATTCTAAAAACTTTAGTAAGAGCATTCCTTATGTTTGACATTTTGAATTAATACAGAAGTGTTTATTAAGGGGCTCAATAACCTTGATTCTTCCAGTGGCATTCATGATTGGATTTCCTCTCATCGCCTTTTTGTTATTGGTTTTGTTGAGACCAAAACCAAGTCGTCCGATGTAGAGGCTGCAATTGATAGTTGCGTTGAGATATCTTTATAGTGGGGTTTTCCTGTCCTAGTGTCGCATTATTGTTGCTTTGGATCCAAGCGCCTACCATGTTGACCTGATTCTGGGTGGTGATCAGTTTCTTTCTTGCCATGTTTCCAATCTTTCTAGAGTTGTGAGCTTTCTCGCCACGTTTATTTACGGCGTTAATGAGCCTGGGCCTCATCATGTATTATGGGACTACCTTTGGCGTGTTAGCTCCAGTCTTTTGGGTGAGCCTTGGATCCTTCTTGGGGATTTCAATGCCATCCTTAGTCCAACTGATAGATGCGGTGGCCTGGTCAGACAGACGATTTTTAAGAGTGTGTTACTGAGGCTCAGCTCACACCCATTCCTTCTTCTGGACTTCATTTTACATGGTCCAACGATGCTGAGGATGATAGATTAATCCTCAAGTGGCTTGATTGGTGCCTTGTCAGTGAGGTTGGCTTCGAGACTTTCCTGTTGCCTTTGCTGAGATTCTTGCTAGACAGCTTGTTTCTAAGTATAGTGCCATTGTTGTGCGAGGGCTTGGGGAACATCGTTCCAGGCGACTTCCATTCCATTTCTTCAACTTTTGGGCCAATCATAAAGATTTCCTCCCCACCATTAGACTAGTATGGGACACTTGTGTTGAGGGTACTCTGATGTATTAGCTCACTCAGAAGCCGAAGTTGCGGAAGAGTGATTTGAAGGCCCTCAACACCTGCCACTTTAGCTGCATTTTAGCCAGAGTTGAGGTGGCCCATGATGCATGGGCCATGGGGCTGAGGGCTTTAGATGAAGACCCTAGGGGTCCTACCTTTCGATTGGAGCAGCGTTGACTATTCCGTGAGTATTGGCACTTGTGTCGAAATGAGGAGGCATTCTATCGTCAGAAGTCGCATATTTAGTGGCTTTCACTTGGAGATCAGAGCACCCCGTTCTTCCATCAATTTGTTCTCCATCGGCAGGCCCATAACTAGATTTGGTTGATTGTTGGTCTGGAGGGTGTGAGGACATGTGATCCGCAATTGATCTCTCGTACTGGGTTTACATTCTTCTAGGAGCTATTGACTGAGCCTAGTGGTCCATTGACTGAGGATATTTCAGACCTCTTTGAGGCTTGCATTTCTGAGGATCAGGCTCGCCTGTTGATTTCCCCGATCTCTGCTGTCGAGATTCATATTGCTCTCTTTCTATTGGTGATGATAGGGCCTCGGCGCCTAACAGTTACACTTTCCTTTTCTTTGAGAGGGCTTGGGAGACGGTGGGAGGAGTAGTTATCAAGGCCATGTAGTCTTTTTTTGTTTCAAGGCACGTGATGGGCGCCCTGAACACCACCAGGATCTGTCTTGTGCCTAAAGTGGAGACTCCCCCCATTTTTAGCGATTTTCGCCCTATCTCCTGTTGCAATGTGATCTATAAGTGCATCACTAAGATCATCCTGGGCTGATTGATGATGCTCAATTCGCTTTTGTCCCGGGTTGTTAGATTTCTAACAGCATCTTATTAACGCAGGAGTTAATGTGCGATTATCACCTTCAGGTCTCACCTCATTGTGCACTGAAGATTAATATCCAGAAAGCTTTTGACATGGTTTGTTGGGATTTTATTCTAGCCGGTATGCGGAGTATGGGGACTCCAGACATCATGGTTGGTTGGGTCTGAGAGTGCCTTTCCACAGCCTGCTTTTCTAATGGCGAAGTTGAGGGTTTCTTCCACTCCAGTCGAGGTGTTCATCAGGGTGACCCACTCTCTCCTTATCTGTTCGTTATCACTATGGAGGGTCTCCAAGGTTTACTTCGCCATGCTATTGATGACTCACGGTTCCATTATCATTCATGCTACCGTTGCATGGGGCTGACACACTTATGCTTCGCTGATGACCGAATGATCTTTTGTCGCGGTGATTTAAGCAGTGTCGTAGTTGTTCATGAGGCTTTGGATTGTTTTGCTGTTCTCTTGGGGCTCTCCTCGAATGTGGCAAAGAGTTTTGTTTTCTTGTGGGAGTTGATTATGCGACTCAGGGGGGTATTCTTGGTGTTCTGGGATTCAGTCTTTGGCAATGCCCGATTTGGTATCTAGGAGTGCCACTTATTACTACTTGGCTATGGTATGTAAACTGCAAGCCACTTCTGGACCGCATCCTCTCAAGTATTACGCGTTGGACCTCTCGTTCTCTGTTGTACATGAGCCGACTACAGCTCATCCAGTCTGTCTTTTTCACTATTCAGGTCTACTAGTCATTGGTCTCCATGCTCCGGAAGGCGATGATTAGGAAGATTGAGTCGACTTTAGCGACGTTTCTTTGGTGAGGCTCTTCACTGACCCCGTGGGGGGGGGGGGGGGGGGGGGGGGGGGGGGGAGCTTGGCGGCTTTTGTGTTACCCTCCATGAGAGGGAGGTCAAGGACTCCATCATCTCACTAAGTGAAACCAGGCATCGATTATGAAGCACATCTGGTTTCTTCTTATTGACCCTTCATCACTCTGGGTTAATCTGAACTGGCTTCGAGGGAGGAGTTTTTGGACGATTGGGGCGAAGAGTTTGGCTTCGTGGTGCTGGCGTCAGATTCTGTTAGCCCATCGTCTCTATTTTGGTGCAATCTATCACATCATAGGCCTTGACACTGCCCTCTGGACTGCTTACTGGTTCTTGTGCGGCCGCCTCTCGAAGCGCTTCCCTTTTCGACTGCTCACCTCTTCTGGGCTTCCGTGGGATACCCGGGTCTCAGCCATTTTTGATGGTGATTAGTGGAGATTCCCATAGGGTTGTTCAGAGCTCCGACCCATTTGGGACACGATTGTTTTCAGCCCTCGGGCTGGTGTGGCGGATTCCATCCGGTGGTTGGGTGAACCTTTCAGGGAGATTCACTACCGAGTCCACTTGGAGATGTTGTGGAGCAGGAGAGAGGAGGACACTATCCATCACCTTCTGTGGTTTCAAATGCATATACCGAGACACTCCTTCCTTTTACGGCTCGCTTCTCAGAAGCGGCTTTGGACTCGAGATTGACTTATACGCTTCAGAGCACTAGGAGTTCAGAGTGTTTGTGTTCTCTGCGGCTTTGCTGATGAGACTCATGAGAAAATCTTTTTCACTGGTGCCCTTTCTGCCTCGGTCTGGAGCTCCGTCATTCCGTGGCCTACCCTTCCTTGGGATGACCTTGTTACTTGGGCTGCTCAGCACCTCAGGGGATGAGAGATTTGCAGTATCATGGCTCGTTTCTGCCTCTCTATGACCTTGTGTACTCTCCGTTATGAGCTCAACCTTGGGGTTCAGCGTTCTCAATCCAAATCAGTTGTGGCTATGCGAGAGGAGATTACGGGGTTTGGTTAGGTGCCGCTTATTAGCTGCTTCTTCGTTCAGAGGAGCTCACCGCCATGCCTCCTTGCTTTGGCAATGGGACTTTAAGTATTAGTGATAAGTCTAGTTTCGTATATAATTATTCATATCATTTTGATTCATTTTCAAACTATTTTGCATCAAACTTTTATCGCTACTGCTCGCTTTTTCTCTTTTTCGCTCCTATTGCTATTTTCTTACAAAAACACTCATTTTTTTTTCTAATTCTTGTTGAGTTTATAAAAAAATCGACAAGTGAATGCAAGATACATCAAACAAAAGCAAAACGTTAGGTAAAACACATCAAAACACATGGCTACAACAAGAACATGCAAAATTCACTTCAAACTGCAAAAAGGGGTGGCCAAATGCACAAATCAAGAGAAAGGATAGATTAAAAAATACATTATCATGTCCAAGTTGATGTAAACTCTGAATTTGGGGTAAAAAACTGAAGAAAATCAACAAGAACAGCAAGTTTCACCGGATGAATGCCAAGCTTGAACAATTGATTTCAACTTGAAAAAATGGGTGGCAAAATAAACATATCAAGTGCAAGGATTCTTTGTACTCTTCAAAAACATGTTCACAATGATGTCAAACCTGATTTTGGGTAGTGTAAAGCAGGAACAAATAAAAAAATGAGCAAGAATAGCAAGTTGCAAAACCTGGGCGGCAATGGCAGTGTGTTGGTGCAATGAGCTTTAAGCTCGCTATATTTTTTATTTTAAGTAATCCCAACCTTATGTAATATAAATAAAGAGGTTGGGGAAGTGTTTTTCATCATTCATTCAGAAAAAAAAAAAAAAAAACCAACACAAAGTAGAGAATTAGGTAGAAATTTGTAGGGAAGAAGGAGGAGAAAAGAAAAAGTTTTGTTTATGATTTCTTATTTTCTAGTTCTTTTCTACCATTTTCTTCTTTAAGCTCATGGGTTTTGTCACACTATATTATATTTACCATGAACTAATTTCGGTTTTCGAAGGCTAAGATGTAGCCTGAGTTGTAAATCACGCTCTTTTCTAATTCGATGTATTCAATGTTTTGTTTAATGTATTGTTGAAGTGTTTTATCATTATTCCCTATGAGTTTTGAATGCTTGATCACTATTAAAAGCCTATAATGATTCATGATGACTTCGACAGGAGATTTATGGTGAATGTTAAAGTGATAAACACCACAAATTGAGCAAAGCTAGAGATAGATTAACGCGATTTGTGTGGTCTTACGTGAAAATCATAGATTTTCAAAACTCTTTTCTTATTTAAATTCATGTAAGAGATTGATGAGTTAATATGTAAAAGAGCATGCTAAATTTTGCTCGAGAGAAAATATTTAATAAATTAGGGTTTTCGACTGTCAACATGTAATAACAACTTGAATACCGAGAACAGAAAGGCATATTAATGGAACTAGATGAGAATAGAAAGGCGTATTAATGGAACTAGATGAAATCGGATGCCTTGGACCTAATTAAATCATAAAAGCTTAAAAAAATCAGTAAGCTTTTTAGTTCATTTTCTTTTGTTTATTACATGACAAAAAACTACTAATTTCGGTACTCATTCAATAACAATCCTCGTGGGAACGATACTCTACTCACTCTGTATTACTTGATACAATTTAGTGCATTTTCTATGCATACACCATGATGGATGAACCCCTCTAACTTATCGTAGAACCATCATGACGCACCTTGTTCACCAACTTCTTCATCTCAAGAAAAGAAATATGACTTAGAAAAAATATTTAAGGAGTTCATGTAGGTAATTCAAGAAACCAAGGCTAAGTTCAGAAACCAAGAAGCCTCCATCCAAAATTTAGAAACTCAATTTGGTACTACATTAGGGGAACATTCTAAGAGGTCCAAAGAATCCTTGCCAGGCAATAATGTTACCAACCTAGGGGCACAAACTAACGTCATAACATTAAGGGATGAGAACACACTAGAAGAACCACCTCAATGTGACCTAACCCCCTTGATTGACCCATCACCACCAATGACTAAACGTATCTTGACCGACCCACCACCAAAAATGATCAAAATAGAGTGCCAAGCTTGTCTAATGAAGTCAGAGTCTTTCAAGCCAAGGATCACTCAGTGAAAAAATGCAGCAAAAATGGAAAAGGGAAATTCAACTTGTGGTACATCAGGCTCAAGGATCCCATCATTAGAGAAGGTAGAGGTGGTCGTATAAAGAAGGTTACAAGGAAGATCCACGGAAGAAAATGGTCATTGAGGGTGGATGGAGGAAACTCCATTCTCCTTGAAGACACGGGATAGATCATCGTCAGAAAGTCAAGCTAGCGACTACAACTTAAGCGCTTCTTCCAAGGAAACCCAGTGCTTCTTTCTTACTTCTTTTATCTTATTTTCCTTTTATTTTTATCATTCTCTCATGTTTTTGTATATTTTGCTCAAACAGGTCTTTGAAACAAGTTTTGAGGTAACATTATGAAAACATTCACCATCAAAAAGCAATCCTTAAACTTGGAAAGTATTTCTCACATACTACTTCGTTCTTTGTATTTCTTTTAACATTGAGGACAATGTTAAACTTTAAGTTTGGGGGTGGGACACATTTGTTTTAAATTTTGAACAAAATTTTGCAAAAATATTTTTCGGTCTAGTCCTACTTTATCTTTTAGAACTGGCTTTAGTGCCTCTCAGAGTTCGGACCCTTTGTATGGGGTTGTAGATAGTGTCAGCTAACAAAAAGATTTTCCATTTTTTATAGTTTAAATCAGTAGTCTTTTAAATTTTTCTTGCATAATAAAACCATAAAAAAAATTTTGGGGATCTTATTATCATACTTGTTAGGAAAATTTTCTACTCTTTTTAGCTTGGCTAATTTAATTAGATTTGAATAACCTGAGAATCAATTGTTTTTGTGTTCTAATTGCAAAATATGATGCATTCTATGGCACTATCTTGATAAAACCGTGGCATTTGTGTTCACTAGTTAGCATGGCTGTTTTACCTTTCTTTATGATTAAAAGATGCTCAAATTTGTATAGATTGCATCAAGATTATCAATTGTATAATAGAATTTGAAGAGCTGTGCCTAAGTTTAAAGAAAAATATGAAAAAAAAATTAAGGGAAGTATCTCTAAGCACTGCTATCCGATGCAAATATTTTAAGATATGTGCTGTCTATCATGAGGGCATATCGGTGGTGGCTTCTCTTAACCCTGCGGTTATTGCCCAAGGATCAGAAGTTTGATCCTTGCTGAAGATATACTTGTGAAGTCATAATGAGGGTGTCTTAATGGTGGCTTCTCATACCCATGCGGTCATTGTCCAAGGGTAGGAGTTTGATTCTCACTGAAGATATACTCATGCAGTCATAATGAGGGCATCCCAGTGGTGGCTTCTCTTACCCAGACAGTCATTGCCTAGGGGTTAAGAGTTTGATTCTCCCTGAAGATATACTCATAGATTGGGTTGACTGGGGCAGATCAGTCCTTCATTAAAAAAGGAGAAGAAAATAGAAAATTTTGTGAATAACTTTAAGTCTTGGGCATACTTGAGAAGTTTTGTTATGAGTGGCATGATTTTTGTTATCTATTCGGTTTGAATGTCTTCAGATTAAAAAGAATGGATAAACTTAGTTTGCTTAGCCAACTATTGAATTCCGCTATCTAGGTGATTGATGGGTTTTTCCTTGGAAAGATTGTTTTGCCTTTAGAACCTTAAAACTTTGAGTCTCGGTCATTTTTTTCTAGTAGAAGTAGTCTTGCATTGAATTCTAATAAATTCTTAAAAAGTATGAGATCCTACGCTTTAATGTTTAGCCTTGCTCGAGGATGAGGAAGATTTAAGTTTGGAGTATTTTGATAAGTCTAATTTAGTATATAATTATTCATATAATTTTGATTCATTTCCAAACCATTTTACATCAAACTTTTATCCCTATTGCTAGCTTTTGCTCTTTTTCGCTCCTATTGCCATTTTCTTGCAAAAACACTCATTTTGTGCTAATTATTGGTAGGTTTTATCATCAACAAGTGAATTCAAGATACATCAAACAAAGGAAAAAAGTTGGGTAAAGCACATCAAAACACACAGCTGCAGCAAGATCAACAAGAACATGCATAATTCAATTCAAATATGAAAAGGGGGTGGAAAAATGTACAAATGAAGAGAAAGGATGGATTAAAAAATACATTAGAATGTCCAAGTTGATGTAAATTCTGAATTTGGTTAAAAAAAATGAAGAAAAACAGTAAGAGCAGCAAGTTGCACAGGATGAACAACAAGCTTGAACAATTCATTTCAACTTGGAAAAATGGGTGGTAAAATGAAAAAAATCAAGTGCAGGGATGCTTTTTACACTTCAATAACATGTTCATAATGATTTTAAGACTGATTTTGGGTGGTGTAAAGTAGGAAAAAATAAGAAAAATGAGCAAGAACAGCAAGTTGCAAAAATTGGGCAGCAATGGTAGTGTGTTGGAGCAATGAGCTTTAAGCTTGCAATATTTTTTATTTTGAGTAATCCAAACCTTATGTACTATAAATAAAGAGGTTTGGAAGTGTTTTTCATCATTCATTCGGGAAAAAAAAAAAAAAACCAATACAAAGTAGAGAATTAGGTAGAAATTCGTAGGGAAGGAGGAGAAAAGAAGAAGTTTGGTTTGTGATTTCTTATTTTCTAGTTATTTTCCATCCTTTTCTTCTTAAAGTTCATAGATTTTATCTTAATTTTTTATTATATTATGTTTACCATGAACTAATTTTGCTTTTTTAAGGCTAAGATGTAGCCTAAGTTGTAAATTACGCTATTTTCTAATTCAACATATTCAATGTTTTGTTTATTGCATGGTTGTAAGTGTTTACCATTGTTCTACATAAGTTTTGAATGCTTGATCACCATTTAAAGCCTATAATGATTCATAATGAGTCCGAGAGGAGATTTATGATGAATGCTAAAGTGATAAACACCGCGAATTGAGCGAATGCTAGAGATAGATTGACGTGATTTGTGCGGTCTTACGTGAAAATCATGGATCTTCAAAATTTTTTTCTTATTTAAATTCATGTAAGAGATTGGTGAGTTAATATGTGAAATAGCATGCTAAATGTTTCTCGAGAGAGAATATTTAGCAAATTAGGATTTTCAACCATCAACATATACTAACAACTCGAATACCGAGAATAGAAAGGTGCACTAACACAACTAGGTGAAATCGGATGTCTTGGACTTAATTAAATCTGAAAACCTTAAAAAAATCAGCAACCTATTTAGTTCTTTTTCTTTTGTTTACTACATAAATAAAAACAACAAATTTTAGTTTTTCAAATAGTGTTGAAGCTACTAATTTCAGTACTCCTTCAATAACAATCCTCATGAAAATGATATTCTACTCATTTTGTATTACTTGATACGACTTGGTGCACTTGCTAAGCATACACCAAGTAAAGCATGCGCAAAGAAAATAAATATTTAGGGAAGTATATCTAAGCACCGCTATCCCATGTAAACACTTTAAGATATGTGTTGTCTATTATGAGGGCATCTTAGTGGTTGCTTCTCTTACCCATGCAGTCATCGCCTAAGGGACAGGAGTTTGATTCTCGCTGAAGATATACTCGTGAAGTCATAATGAGGGGGTCTCAGTGGTGGCTTCTCTCACCCATGTGGTTATCGCCCAAGGGTAGGAGTTTGATTATCGCTGAAGATATACTCATGTAGTCATAATAAGGGCGTCCCAATGGTGGCTTCTCTTTTCCATGCGGTCATCGCCCAGGGGTTAGGACTTTGATTATCACTGAAGATATACTCAAAGTCTAGGTTGATTAGGGTAGATCAGTCCCTCATTAAAAAAAACAAGAAGAAAACAAAAAATTTGGTGAATAACTTTAAGTCTTGGGCATACTTGAGAAGTCTTTTCATGAAATGATTTTTGTCATCTATTCGGTTTGAATGTCTTCAGATTAAAAAGAACGGATAAACTTAATTTGCTTAGCCAACAATTGAATTCGGCTACCTAGGTGATTGATGGGTTTTTCCTTGGAAATATTATTTTGCCTTTAGAACCTTAAAACTTTGAGTCTCAGTCATTCTTTTCTAGTAGAAGTAGTCTTGCATTGAATTGTGATAAATTCTTAAAAAGTATGAGATCCTGTACTTTAATATTTAGCCTTGCTTGAAGATGAGCAAGATTCAAGTTTGGAGGTATTTTGATAAGTCTAATTTAGTATATAATTATTCATATCATTTTGATTCATTTTCAAACTATTTTACATCAAACGTTTATCGCTATTGCTCGCTTTTGCTCTTTTTTGCTCCTATTGCTATTTTCTTGCAAAAACACTTATTTTGTGCTAATTCTTGCTACGTTTTATCATCAACATCAATAAGTGAATGCAAGATACATAAAACAAAATCAAAAAGTTTGGTAAAACACATCAAAGCACACGACTACAATAAGAAAAACAAGAACATGCAGAATTCACTTCAAATTGCAAAAAGGAGTGGAAAATTACACAAATCAAGAGAAGGATAGATTAAAAAATACATTAGTATGTCCAAGTGGATGCAAACTCAGAATTTGGGTGAAAAAAAAAACTAAAGAAAAACAGCAAGTTGCATAGGATGAACAACAAGCTTGAACAATTCACTTTAACTTGCAAAAATGGGTACCAAATGATCAAATCAAGTACAAGGATGCTTTGTAAGCTTCAAGAACATGTTCATAATGATGCCAAGACTGATTTTGGGTGGTGCAAAGCAGGAAAAAGTTAAAAAAAGAGCAAGAACAGCAAGTTGTAAAAACTGTGCGGCAATGGTAGTGTATTGGTGTAATAAGCTTTAAGCTTGCTATAGCTTTTATTTTAAGTAATCACAACTTTATGTACTACAAATAGAGAGGTTTGGAAGATTTTTTCATCATTCATTCGAAAAAAACAAAAAAACCAATACAGAGTAGAGAATTATGCATAAATTCATTGGGAAGAAGAAGGAGGAGAAAAGAAGAAGTTTGGTTTGTGATTTCCTATTTTCTAGTTCTTTTCTATCCTTTTATTCTTTAAGTTTATAGATCTTGTCTTATTTTTGTATTATATTATGTTTAACATGAACTAGTTTTGCTTTTCCAAGGCTACGATGTAGCCCAAGTTTTAAATTATGCTCTTTTCTATTTCAACGTATTCAATGTTTTGTTTATTGCGTTGTTGAAGTATTTATCATTATTCTTCCTAATTTTTGAATGCTAAATCGCCATTCAAAGCCTATAATGATTCATAATGTGTCTGAAAGGAGATTTATGATGAATGCAAAAGTGCTAAACACCACAAATTGAGCGAATACTAGAGATACAAAAATGCGATTTGTATGGTCTTAAGTGAAAACCATTGATCTCCAAAACTCTTTTCTTATTCAAATTCATGCTAGAGATTGATGAGTTAATATTTAAAAGAGCATGCTAAATGTTGCTCGAAAGAGAATATTTAGTAAATTAGGGTTTTCGACGATCAACATGTAATAACGACTTAAATACCGAAAATAGAAAGCCTTTAAAACAAAATCAGTAACCTCTTTAGTTCTTTTTCTTTTGTTTATTAGATAACAAGAAACTACAAATTTTGGTTTTTCAAATAATGCTGAAACTACTAATTTCTGTACTCATTCAATAACAATCTTTATGGGAACGATATTGTACTCACCCTGTATTACTTGATACGACTTAGTGCACTTGCTAAGCATACACCAAGTAAAGCGTCAAGTTTTTAGCGCTGTGCACTATAGGATAATGCCTTTTTGATTATGCAATGCTCCTACCACATTTCAACGGTGTATGATGAAAATCTTTAGTGACATGGTGGAAAAGTTCATAGAAATATTTATGGATGATTTTTTTGTCCTTAGGGCCTCATTTGATGAATGTTTAGCTAACCTCTCTATGGTTTTACAAAGATGCACTGACACTAATCATGTTTTAAATTGGGAAAATGTCATTTCATGGTGCAGGAAGGGATTGTGTTAGGGCATATAATTTCGAAAAAGGGAATTGAGGTTGATAGAGGAAAAAATGAAGTGATAGAGTGATTACCACCCTCTACTATTGTTAAGGGCGTTTGAGGTTTCTTGGTTCATGCGAGCTTCTATAGAAGGTTTATTAAGGACTTCTCTAAGGTCAATAAGCCTATCTACAATTCATTGATGAAGGATGTCCCTTTTAACTTTGATAGTGGTTGTATGCATGCTTTTGAAACTTTAAAGAAAAAACTAGTATCAGCACCAATAATCGTAGCACCCGATTGGATCTTGCACTTTGAATTTATGTGCGATGCTAGTGGCTATACAGTAGAGGCCGTGCTAGGGCAAAGAAGAAACAAAAATTTTCATGTAATTTACTATGCCAGTAAGACTTTAACGAACACATAGGTTAACTATGGTACCACCTAGAAAGAATTACTAGCAGTTGTTTTTGCATTTGAAAATTTTCATTCTTACTTGCTAAATTCTAAGGTAATTGTTCATACTAATCACTCTGCTCTTAAATACCTCTTTGCCAAACAAGATACGAAACCGAGACTGATAAGATGGATTTTATTGCTTCAATAATTTGATTTAGAAATCTGGGATTAGAAAGGAACAGAGAATGTTGTAGCGGATCATTTATCAAGCCTTGAACGAGAGGACAAAAGTCCCTCTATCAATGGACGAAAGTCTTATGATGGTAAGCGAAAATCAAAATTATCCATGCTACGCTGACATTGTTAACTATTTGGCTGCACAGGAACTGCTCAAGGACTTGGCATATCAACAGAAGAAGTTCTTCACACATTTAAAGCACTATTTTGGGAAGAACCATTCTTATATAAGCATTGTGTGGACCAACTCATCAGGAGGTGTGTACCGGAAGAAGAAATGGAAGACATTCTGCATCATTGCCATTCCTTGGATATTGGTGGTCATTATGGTGGAATAAGGACTGCAGCTAAGGTTTTACAATCAGAATTTTATTGGCCTACACTTTTTAAAGATACTTTCAAATTTGTTAGTAAATATGATCGATACCAAAGAATAGGAAATATTTCAAAAAGACAATAAATGCCCCTAAACAACATTTTAGCTGTTGAATAATTTGATCTTTGGGGGATTGATTTCAAGGGTCCTTTTCCTTCATCATTTTCTAACAGATTTATTTTGGTTGTTGTAGATTATGTATCAAAGTTGATTAAAGCAACTGCTTTTCTAACAAATGATGCAAGAGTTTTGGTCAACTTTGTAAGAAAGAATATCTTTTCTTGATTTGGAACTCCCTGAACAATTATAAGTGATGGCGGGAAACATTTTTGTGACTGTCAACTTATAGCTTAATTGAGTAAGCATGGAGTCACACACCATGTGGGTGCCCCATACCATCCTCAAACAAGTGGTCAAGTGAAAATTTCAAATCGAGAATTGAAAACTATTCTTGAAAAGACCGTTGGTGCTTCTAGAAAAGATTAGTCGAAAAAGTTAGATGATGCACTTTGGGCATACAGGACAGCATTCAAAACACCAATTAGAATGTCTCCATATTGACTGGTTTATGGCAAGGCTTGTCATTTACTAGTAGAATTGGAACATAAATCATATTGGGTCATAAAAACCTTGAACTTCAACTTAGAAGCTGCAGGAGAGAAGAGGTTACTACAAATCAATGAAATGGATGAATTTGGGAATGAAGCCTATAAAAATGCTCGAATTTAAAAGGACTGGACCAAAAGATGGCATGACAAGCATATTCTGAACAGGGAGTTTGTAGTCAGACAAAAAGTTTTACTTTTTAACTCCCAATTATGACTTTTCCAAGAAAAATTATGTTCAAAATGGTCCGGACCCTTTGCTGTAACTCATGTTTTTCCATATGGCACAGTTGAGATTCAAGATGAAAAAAAGGGCACATTCAAATGCTCAAGCCACAAAAATCCTCCATTCATCTCAACAACATCAAATGATCCACTCATGGCGTCAAGCTAACTAATATAACTTAAGCGCTTCTTGGGAGACAACCCAAGTTTACTATCTTACTTCTTTTCTTGCAATTTCCTGTAATTGTTTTCTTATGCTTTTGTGCGTTTTGGTCTACAGGTTTTTGAAACAAGTTTGGGGGTAGCATGATATCAACATTCACTATCAAAAAGTAATCCTCAAACCTAGGAAGTATCTCTCACCTGTTGCTTCATTCCTTATATTTCTTTTAACATTGAAGACAATGTTAACTTTAAGTTTGGGGAAGTGCGAGACATTTTTTCACATTTTTAAACTTTTGAGCAATATTTCTCAAATGTTTTTTTTCTTCCTGTCAGTCCTATTTTATCTTTTAGAGTCGGGTTTAGTGCCTCCCAAAGTTCAGATCCTTTGTATGGGGATGTAGATAGTATCGGCCAATAAAAAGATTTTCCATTTTCTATAGTTTAAATAAGTAGTCTTTTAAATTTTTCTTGCATATTTTGAACCAATTTAAAACCAAAAAAAAAAAACAAAAAATGGAGATCTTATCATCATGCTTTTTAGGAAATTTTTCTACTCTTTTTAGCTTGTTCACTTTAATTAGACTTGAATAGCCTGAGAATCAATTGTTTTTATGTTCTAATTGCAGAACATGATCTATTCCAAGGCATTATCTTGATAAAATTGTGGTATTTAAGTTCACTAGTTAGCATAGCTATTTTACCTTTCTTTCCCATTAAAAGATGCTCAAATTTGAATAAATTGTATCAAGATTAATATTTGCATAATAGATTTTGAAGAGTTTTGCCTAAGTCTAAGCAAAAGAAAAATATGAAAAGAAAGACAATATAAAAAAAAAAAAAAAGGAAGAGAATCAAAGCACCACTATCCTGTTAAAAACATATATCATTTGGCTATATGCTACGGTGTGATGGTTTCATGCCTTGGTACGTCGAGCAAGTAGATCCGTAGGGGTGTTTCAACACCTGGTACCCTAGGCCAACTAGAACAAAAGCTGCCGCATTAAAAGCTCGCTAAAAGGAATACTCATAAAGCTAACAAGGAACTGAGCACCTTAATGAGAGAAAAAAAACAAAAGGACGAGAAAATTTGGAGAATTATTTTAGTCTTGGGCATACTTGAGAAGTCTTGTTATGAGTGGCATGATTTTTGTCTTCTATTCGATTTGAATGTCTTGATGGGTTTTCCCTTGGAAAGATTGTTTTATCTTTAGAACCTTAAAACTTTGAGTTTCGGTCATTCTTTTCTATTAGAAATAGCCTTGCTTTGAATTGTGATAAATTCTTAAAGAGCATGAGATCCAACTCTTTAAAGTGTAGCCTTGCTTGAGGACGAGCAAGATTTAAGTTTATGAGTATTTTGATAAGTCCTATTTGGTATATAATTATTCATATCATTTTTGTTCATTTTCTAACCATTAGTCCATTTCGTGCAAAAAAAACTCATTTTGTGCTAAATCTTGCTAGGTTTATTAGAAATATCAACAAGTGAATGCAAGATACATAAAAAAAAAGAAAAAAGAAAAAAAAGGGGCTAGATACAACATTATGCGGCTAAAGCAAGGAAATAAAAGAACATGTACAATTTGCTACAATTTGCAATTTTGGGCGGAAATTCAAGCAAATCAAAAGCAAGAACTTCATAATCACTTCAAGAACACATCCAAGTTGGTGTCAAGGCTCAGTTTTGAGCGGCAAAAGTAGAAAAAAAAAATGAAGAAAAATAAGCAAGAACAGTAGCTACAGAGAATGTACAACAAGCTTGCACAATTCATTTCAACTTGCAAATTTCAATGGGAAAATTAACGAATGAAGTGCAAGAATCGATTAAAAAAATTCATTAACATGTCCAAGATGATTTCAAGATTGATTTTGGGTGGCCAAAGCAAAAAAGAATGGAAGAAAACAACAAGTTGATGGAAATCTGCAAAAATGGGTGGCAATGGCAGCAGGGAGGTGCAATGAGCTTTAAGCTTGCAATTTTTTCTTTTTTTTCAAGTAATCCCAAACTCAAATACTATAAATAGGGATGCTTGGAAGGTCTTTTAGCATCTCATCCATCCAAAAAAAAAAAAAAAATGCAAAATAGAAAGTAGAGAGGAAAGGAGGAAAACCAAGAGGAAGAAGAAGGAAGGAAAGAAAGTTTGGTTTGTAATTTTACATTTTTAAGTTATTTTTATCATTTTATTCTTTAAAGTTAATAAATTTTGTCTTAGGTTGGATTTATATTATGTCTGTCATGAATAAATTTGCTTTTCTAAGGCTACGATGTAGCCTAAGTTGTAATATACGCTCTTTTCTAATTCGACGTATTCAATGTTTTGTTTAATGCATTGTTGAAGTGTTTATCATTATTTATCATTAGTTTTGAATGCTTAATCACCATTCAAATCCCATAATGATTCATAATTAGTCTAAGAGGAGATTTATGATGAATGCTAAAGTGATAAACGCCGCAAATTGAGCGAATGCTAGAGATAGATTAACACGATTTGTGTGGTCTTAAGTGAAAACCATGGACCATCAAAACTCTTTTCTTATTTTAATTCATACAAGGGACTGATGTGTTAATTTGGAAAAGAGCATGCTAAATATTGCTCAAGACAGAATATTTCGTAAATTAGGGTTTTCAATCATTAACATGTAATTACAACTTAAATATCGAGAATAGAAAGGCGTATTTGTGCAACTAGGTGAAATTGGATGCCTTGGATCATATTAAATCATTAAAGTCATCTAAAATTGGTACACCTTTCCAAAAAAAATAAAAATAAAAAATTAAGTAACCATTTTTGTTCTTTTTCAATTTGTTTTGTTTCATATAAAAAACTTTGAATTTCGGTCTTTCAAATAGAATTAAAACCACTAATTTTGGTACTTATTCGATAATAATCATCGTGGGAACGATACTCTACTCACTCTTTTTTACTTGATATGATTTAATGCACTTGCTAAGAAAACACCATGTAAAAGCATCAAGTTTTTAATTTTAATAAGTCCAATTTAGTACATAATTATTTATATCATTTTAGTTCACATTCTAACCATTATACATCAAAGTTTTTATCGCCATTGCTCGCTTTTGCTTTTTTCGCTTCTATTACCATTTTCATGCAAAAACACTTATTTTGTGCCAAAACTTGCTAGGTTTTATCCTCAACCTTAACAAGTGAATGCAAGATACATCAAGCAAAAGAAAAGAAATGGGCTAGATACAACATTTTACCTGGCTAAAGTAAGGAAACACAAGAACATATAAAATTTGCTAAAATTTTAAATATTAGGGGGCCATTCAAGCAAACTAAGTGCAAGAATTTCATAATCACTTCAAGAACACATCCAACCAGTATCAAGGCTCAGTTTCGGGCACCAAAAGCAGAAAAAAATGAAGAAAAATAAGTAAGAACAGTAGCTGCATTGAATGTATAACAAGCTTGCACAATTCATTCGAACTTGCAAATTTGGGTGGCAAAATGAAAAAAAATCAAGTGCAATGATGGATTAAACAATTCATTGACATGTCTAAGATGATGTCAAGACTGATTTTGGGTGGCCAAAGCATAAAAGAATGGAAGAAAACAACAAGTTGATGGAATTCTGCAGAATTGGGCGGCAATGGCAGCAGGGAGGTGCAATGAGCTTTAAGCTTGCAATATTTTTATTTTAAGTAATCCCAACCTTAAATACCATAAATAGGGATACTTAGGAGGTCTTTTAGCATTTCATTCAGTAAAAATGCCAAATATGAAGTAGAGAGAGAGGGAGGAAAACCGAGAGAAAAAAGAAGGAAGGAAGAAAAGTTTGGCTTGCAGTTTTGCATTTTTAAGTTCTTTCTATCCTTTCCTTCTTTAAAGTTAATGAATTTTGTCTTAGTTTGGATTTGTATTATGTCTATCATGAAATAATTAGCCTAAGCGGTAACATACGCTCTTTTCTAATTCGATGTATTCAATATTTTGTTTATTACGTTGTTGAAGAGTTTATCATTATTCTTCATGAGTTTTGAATGCTTGATCACCATTCATATCCTATAATGTTTCGTAATGAGTCCAAGAGAAGATTTATGATGAATGCTAAAGTGATAAACACCACAAATTGAGCGAATGCTAGAGATAGATTAATGCGATTTGTTTCGTCCTAAGTGAAAACCATGGATCTTCAAAACCCTTGACTTCTTTAAATTCAAGCAAGAGATTGATAAGTTAATGTGTAAAAGAGCATGCTAAATGTTGCTCAAGAGAGAATATTTAGCAAATTAGGATTTTCGATCATCAACACATAATTACAACTTGAATATCGAGAATGGAAAGGCGTATTAATGCAACTAAGTAAAATCGGATGCCTTGGATCATATTAAATCATTAAAATCATCTAAAATCAGTACACCATTAAAAAAAAAAATAGTAACCTTTTTTTTCATTTTCATTTTGTTTCATTTCATATTAAAAACTTTAAATTTCGGTCTTTCAAATAGCCTTAAAACTACTAATTTTGATACTCCTTCAATAACAATCCTTGTGGGAATGGTACTCTACTCACTCTTTTTTACTTGATATGATTTAGTGCACTCGCTAAGCAAACACCAAGTAAAAGCATCAAGTTTTTGATTTTGATAAGTCCAGTTTAGTATATAATTATTCATATCATTTTAGTTCATTTTCTCACCATTATAAATCAATTTTTTATCAGTATTGCACGCTTTTGCTCTTTTTCACTTCTATTGCCATTTTCGTACAAAAATGCCCATTTTGTGCTAAATCTTGCTAGGTTTTATCATCAAAATCAACAAGTGAAGGGAGGATACATCAAACAAAAGCAAAAAGATGGGCTAGATATAACATTTTACACGGCTAAAGCAAGGAAACACTAGAGCATGTACAATTTGCTACAATTTGCAATTTTGGGTGGCAATTCAAGCAAATCAAATGCAAAAAATTCATAATCACTTCAAGAACACATCCAACATGATGTCAAGGCTCCAGTTTGGGCGGAAAAAGCAAAAAAAAGATATGAAGAAAAATAAGCAAGAACAGCAGCTGCAGAGAATGTACAACAAGCTTGCACAATTCATTTGAACTTGCAAATTTGGGTGGCAAGATGAATAAATCAAGTGCAAGGATAGATTAAAATAATTCATTAACATATCCAAGATTATGTCAAGACTGATTTTGGGCGGCCAAAGCAAAAAAGAACGGAAGAAAACAGCAAGTTGAAGGAAGTCTGCAGAAATGGGCGGCAACGGCAGTGGAGAGGTGTAATGAGCTTGAAGCTTGCAATATTTTTATTTTAAGTAATCTCAACTTAAAATAATATGAATAAAGATGCTTGGGAGGTCTTTTAGCATCTCAACCAGCAGAAAAACCAAATAGAAAGTAGAGAGAAAGGGAGGAAACCGAGAAGCAGATGAAGAAGGAAGGACGAAAAGTTTGGTTTGTAATTTTGCGTTTTTAAGCTCTTTATGTCCTTTTCTTCTTTAAAGTTCGTGAATTTTTTTTTAATTTTGATGTAGCCTTAGTTGTAATATACGCTTTTTTCTAATTCGACGTATTCAATATTTTGTTTATTGGATTGTTGAAGCGTTTATCATTGTTCTTCGCAAGTTTTGAATGGTTGATCACCATTTAAAGCCTATAATGATTCATAATGAGTTTGGGAGGAGATTTATGTAGAATGCTAAAGTGATAAATACCATAAATTGAGCAAATTCTAGAGATAGATTAAAGCGATTTGTGTGGTCTTAAGTAAAACCATGGATCGTAAAAACTCTTTTCTTATTTAAATTCATGCAAGAGATTGATGAGTTAATTTATAAAAGAGCATGCTAATTGTTGCTCGAGAGAGAATATTTTGTAAATTAGAGTTTTCGATCATCAACACGTAATTACAACTTGAATATCGAGAATAAAAAGGCGCATTGGTGCAACTAACTGAAATCGGATGCCTTGGATCTTATTAAAACATTAAAAGCATCTAAAATCAATACAGCTTTCTAAAAAAATAGTAACCACTTTTTTTTTTTTATTTTGTTTTGTTTCATATCAAAAACTTTAAATTTTGGTCTTTCAAATAGCGTTAAAACTACTAATTTCGGTACTCATTCAATAACAATCCTCACGGGAACGATACTCTATTCACTCTTTTTTACTTGATACGATATAGTGTACTTGCAAAGCAAACACCAAGTAAAAGCATCAAGCTTTTGATTTTGATAAGTCCAGTTTAGTGTATAATTATTCATATAATTTTAGTTCATTTTCTGAACATTATACATCAAAGTTTTATCGCTATAGCTCGCAAACACCTAGGAACAATATAAACCATGCACAAACACTCATTTTGTGCCAAATCTTGCTAGGTTTTATCATCAAAATCAACAAGTGAATATAAGACACATTAAACAAACGCAAAAAATGGGCTAGATATGACATTTTTCGCTGCTAAAGCAAGGAAACACTAAAACATGTACAATTTGCTACAATTTGCAATTTTTGGTGGAAATTCAAGCAAATCAAATGCAAAAACTTCATAATCACTTCAAGAACACATCCAACATGATGTGAAGGCTCCAGTTTGGGTGGCAAAAGCAAAAAAAAGATATGAAGAAAATTAAGCAAGAACAGCAGCTGCAGAGAATATACAACAAGCTTGCACAATTCATTTGAACTTGCAAATTTGGGTGGCAAGATGAATAAATCAAGTGCAAGGACAGATTAAAATAATTCATTAACATATCCAAGATTATGTCAAGACTGATTTTGGGCGGCCAAAGCAAAAAAGAACGGAAGAAAACAGCAAGTTGAAGGAAGTCTGCAGAAATGGGCGGCAACGGCAGTGGAGAGGTGTAATGAGCTTGAAGCTTGCAATATTTTTATTTTAAGTAATCTCAACTTAAAATACTATGAATAAAGATGCTTGGGAGGTCTTTTAGCATCTCAACTAGCAGAAAAACCAAATAGAAAGTAGAGAGAAAGGGAGGAAACCGAGAAGCAGATGAAGAAGGAAGGACGAAAAGTTTGGCTTGTAATTTTACATTTTTAAGTTCTTTATGTCCTTTTCTTCTTTAAAGTTCGTAAATTTTGTCTTAATTTTGATGTAGCCTTAGTTATAATATACGCTTTTTTCTAATTCGACGTATTCAATGTTTTGTTTATTGGATTGTTGAAGCATTTATCATTGTTCTTCACAAGTTTTGAATGGTTGATCACCATTTAAAGCCTATAATGATTCATAATGAGTTTGGGAGGAGATTTATGTAGAATGCTAAAGTGATAAATACCATAAATTGAGCAAATTCTAGAGATAGATTAAAGCGATTTGTGTGGTCTTAAGTAAAACCATGGATCGTAAAAACTCTTTTCTTATTTAAATTCATGCAAGAGATTGATGAGTTAATTTATAAAAGAGCATGCTAATTGTTGCTTGAGAGAGAATATTTTGTAAATTAGAGTTTTCGATCATCAACATGTAATTACAACTTGAATATCGAGAATAAAAAGGCGCATTGGTGCAACTAACTGAAATCGGATGCCTTGGATCTTATTAAAACATTAAAAGCATCTAAAATCAATACAGCTTTCTAAAAAAATAGTAACCACTTTTTTTTTTATTTTGTTTTGTTTCATATCAAAAACTTTAAATTTTGGTCTTTCAAATAGCGTTAAAACTACTAATTTCGGTACTCATTCAATAACAATCCTCACGGGAACGATACTCTATTCATTCTTTTTTACTTGATACGATATAGTGTACTTGCAAAGCAAACACCAAGTAAAAGCATCAAGCTTTTGATTTTGATAAGTCCAGTTTAGTGTATAATTATTCATATAATTTTAGTTCATTTTCTGAACATTATACATCAAAGTTTTATCGCTATAGCTCGCAAACACCTAGGAACAATATAAACCATGCACAAACACTCATTTTGTGCCAAATCTTGCTAGGTTTTATCATCAAAATCAACAAGTGAATATAAGACACATTAAACAAACGCAAAAAATGGGCTAGATATGACATTTTTCGCTGCTAAAGCAAGGAAACACTAGAACATGTACAATTTGCTACAATTTGCAATTTTTGGTGGAAATTCAAGCAAATCAAATGCAAAAACTTCATAATCACTTCAAGAACACATCCAACATGATGTGAAGGCTCCAGTTTGGGTGGCAAAAGCAAAAAAAAGATATGAAGAAAAATAAGCAAGAACAGCAGCTGCAGAGAATGTACAACAAGCTTGCACAATTCATTTGAACTTGCAAATTTGGGTGGCAAGATGAATAAATCAAGTGCAAGGACAGATTAAAATAATTCATTAACATATCCAAGATTATGTCAAGACTAATTTTGGGCGGCCAAAGCAAAAAAGAACGGAAGAAAACAGCAAGTTGAAGGAAGTCTGCAGAAATGGGCGGCAACGGCAGTGGAGAGGTGTAATGAGCTTGAAGCTTGCAATATTTTTATTTTAAGTAATCTCAACTTAAAATACTATGAATAAAGATGCTTGGGAGGTCTTTTAGCATCTCAACTAGCAGAAAAACCAAATAGAAAGTAGAGAGAAAGGGAGGAAACCGAGAAGCAGATGAAGAAGGAAGGACGAAAAGTTTGGTTTGTAATTTTACATTTTTAAGTTCTTTATGTCCTTTTCTTCTTTAAAGTTCGTAAATTTTGTCTTAATTTTGATGTAACCTTAGTTATAATATACGCTTTTTTCTAATTCGACGTATTCAATGTTTTGTTTATTGGATTGTTGAAGCATTTATCATTGTTCTTCACAAGTTTTGAATGGTTGATCACCATTTAAAGCCTATAATGATTCATAATGAGTTTGGGAGGAGATTTATGTAGAATGCTAAAGTGATAAATACCATAAATTGAGCGAATTCTAGAGATAGATTAATGCGATTTGTGTGGTCTGAAGTAAAAACCATGGATCGTAAAAACTCTTTTCTTATTTAAATTCATGCAAGAGATTGATGAGTTAATTTATAAAAGAGCATGCTAATTGTTGCTCGAGAGAGAATATTTTGTAAATTAGAGTTTTCGATCATCAATACGTAATTACAACTTGAATATCGAGAATAGAAAAGTGTATTGGTGCAACTAATTGAAATCGGATGCCTCGGATCTTATTAAAACATTAAAAGCATCTAAAATTAGTACACCTTTCAAAAAAAAATAGTAACCATTTTTGTTTTTTTTTTCATTTTTTTTTTGTTTGATATCAAAAACTTTAAATTTTGGTCTTTAAAATAGCGTTAAAACTACTAATTTCGGTACTCATTCAATAACAATCTTCTTGGGAATGATACTCTACTCTCTCTTTTTTACTTGATATGATATAGTGCACTTGCAAAGCAAACACCAAGTAAAAGCATCAAGCTTTTCATTTTGATAAGTCCAGTTTAGTGTATAATTATTCATATCATTTTAGTTCATTTTCTGAACATTATACATCAAATTTTTATCGCTATTGCTCTCAAACACCAAGGAACATTATACACCATGCAAAAACACTCATTTTGTGCTAAATATTGCTAGGTTTTATCATCAACATTGACAAGTGAATGTAAGATACATCAAACAAAAGCAAAAAAGGGGCTAGGTACAACATTATTCAGGCTAAAGCAAGAAAACACAAGAACATGTACAATTTGCTACAATTTGAAATTTTCGGTGGCCATTCAATCAAATCAAATGCAAGAACTTCATAATCGCTTGAAGAACGCAACCAACTTGATGTCATGGCTCAGTTTTGGGTAGCAAAAGATGATAAAAGCGAAGAAAAATGAGCAAGAACAGTAGCTGCAGAGCATGTACAACAAGCTTGCATAATTCATTTCAATTTGTAAATTTGTGTGGAAAAATGAACAAATCAAGTGCAAGGATGGATTAAATAATTCATTAACATGTCAATGATGTCAAGACTGATTTTGGGAGGCCAAAGAAACAAAGAATGGAAGAAAACAACAAGTTGATGGAACTTTGCAGAAATGGGCGGCAATGGCAACTAGGAGCTACAATGAGCTTTAAGCTTGCAATATTTTTTATTTTAAGTAAAGAGAAAGGGAAGGAAAAAAAATCCAAACAAAAGTAGAGGGAAAGGGAGGAAAACCGAGAGGAAGAAGAAGGAAGGAAAGTATGGTTTTTAATTTTGTATTTTTAAGTTATTTCTTTTCTTTTCTTCTTTAAAGTTTATGAGTTTTGTCTTAGTTTTGATTTCTATTATGTCTATCTTGAACTATTTTTGCCTTTCCAAGGCTACGATGTAGCTTAAGTTGTAATATATGCTCTTTACTAATTCGAAGTATTTAGTGTTTTGTTTATTGCATTGTTGAAGTGTTATCATTGTTCTTCTTGTGTTTTGAATGCTTGATCACCATTCAAAGCCTATAATTATTCATAATGAGTCCAAGAGGAGATATATTATGAATGCTAAAGTGATAAACGCACCCAATTGAGAGAATGCTAGAAATAGATTGACGCGATTTGTGTGGTCTTAAGTGAAAACCATGGGTCTTCAAATCTCTTTTTTTTTTATTTAAATTCATGCAAGTGATTGTTGAGTTAATTTGTACAAGATCATGCTAAATGTTGCTCGAGAGAAAATATTTAGTAAATAAGGGTTTTCGACCATCGACATGTAATAACAATTTGAATATCGAGAATAGAAAGGCGTATTGATTGAACTAGGCGAAATCGGATACCTTGGATCTTATTAAATCTATAAAATTATCTAAAATCAGTACACCTTTGAAAAAAAAAATCAATAACCATTTTTGTTCTTTTTTATTTTGTTTTGTTTCATATCAAAAACTTTAAATTTCGGTCTTTCAAATAGCGTTAAAGCTACTAATTTCGGTACTCATTCTATAACAATCCTTGTGGGAACGGTACTCTACTCAATTTGTATTACTTGATACGATTTAGTGCACTAGATGCTTGACTTGTTGTACGCTTAGCAAGTGTACTAAGTCATATCAAGTAATACAGAGTGAGTAGGGTATCGTTCCCACGAGGATTGTTATTGAATGAGTACCGAAATTTGTAGTTTTTTGTTATGTAATAAACAAAAGAAAAAGAACTAAAGAGATTACTGATATTTGTTTTAAGGTTTTTTGATGTAATTAGGTCCAAGTCATCCAATTTCACCTAGTTGAATTAATACGCTTTTCTATTCTTGGTATTCTAGTTGTTATTACATGTTGATGGTCGAAAATCCTAATTTACTAAATAGTCTCTCTTGAGCAGCATTTAGCATGCTCTTTTACATACTAACTCGTCAATCTCTTGCCTAAATTTAAATAAGAAAAGAGTTTTGAAAATCCATGGTTTTCACTTAAGACCGCACCAATCGTGAATCTATCTCTAGCATTCGCTCAATTTATGATGTTTATCACTTTAGCATTCATCATAAATCTCCTCTCAGACTCATTATGAATTATTATAGGCTTTGAATGGTGATCAAGCATTCAAAATTAAAGAAGAACAATGATAAACACTTCAACAACGCAATAAACAAAATATTGAATACGTCGAATTAGAAAAGAGCGTAATTAAAACTTAGGCTACATCGTAGCCTTGAAAAAGCAAAATTAGTTCATGGTAAACATCATACAGTAAAAAACTAAGACAAAATCCACGAACTTAAAGAAGAAAAGGATAGAAAAGAACTAGAAAATCAGAAGTCACAAACCAAACTTCTTTTGTTCTGGTCCTTCTTCTTCCCTTCGAATTTCTAACTAATTCTCTGCTTTGTATTGGTTTTTTTTTTCTAAATGAATGATGAAAATTGCTTTCCAAAATTCTCTTTTTTTAGTACCTAAGGTTGGGATTCCTTAAAATAAAAAATATAGCAGGCTTAAAGCAAATTGCACCAACGCACTGTCGTTGCCGGCTAGTTTTAGTAACTTGCTGTTCCTGGCTTTTTTTTTTTTTTTTTTTTTTTCCCTGCATTTCACCGCCCAAAATCAGTCTTGAAATCATTATGAACATGTTATTGAAGTGTACAAAGCATTCTTGCACTTGATTTGTTCATTTTGCCACCCATTTTTGCAAGTTGAAGTGAATTGTTCAAGTTTATTGTTCATCCTGTGCATCTTGCTGTTCTTGCTGTTTTTCTTCATTTTTTTAATCCAAATTCAGAGTTTACATCAACTTGGACATGCTAATGTATTGTTTAATCCAACCTTTTTCTTGATTTGTGCATTTTGCCACCCCTTTTTGCAATTTGAAGTGAATTGTGCATGTTCTTGTTCTTGTTATAGCCGTGTGTTTTGTTGTGTTTTACCCAACTTTTTGCTTTTGTTTAATGTAGCTTGCATTCACTTGTAGATGTTGATAATAAAACCTAGCAAGAATTAGCACAAAATGAGTGTTTTTTCAGGGGAATAGCAATAGAAGCGAAAAAGAGCAAAAGCGAGCAATAGTGATAAGAGTTTGATGTAAAATGGTTTGAAAATGAATCAAAATGATATGAATAATTATATACTATATTAGACTTATCAATTAGCTCTTCCTTGTTTCGTTAGTTTTACGTTAGCTGCTTATTGTATGGACTTTGTCTAAGCTATGTTTTTGACGTTTGTTCAACTTTGTAGGCTTCAGCCATATCCTAGGGTATGCCCCTTGTAGATGTACTATTTTTCTTTCATCTATATATTTTGCTGACTTACCAAAAAAATAGATAAAAGAAGTGTTTATCTGTATTAGTGAATTATTCAAAAAAGTGGTGAATTGGGAACTAAAAAGGAAAAGTGAGAAAGAATGACAATAGTAGTTTAAGTAATTTCTCATGGACATTTATTAAAGAGGTCAATTGTGAGCAAACTATTACAGAAAAATTTAACAAGTAAATATATTTTTTTTAGAGTGTAATAAACATATTTAGCGGAATTAAGCTTTATTAAATGATAGGCAAATGTAACCATGAGATGATAATCATATTTGACTCATTTGAAGCTAAACATAAATTGTTCCTAAGGTCTCTGCGCAAATCTCTAAATTATGCACTCACAGAAATCAAAAGAATTTAGAAGATCAAATTTTTTTTTTCCAAAAGAGTTGAAGAAAATTATTTTTATTAAATCTTAAAATTTCATGGGATGAACTTTTACAAGAAAAAAAAAAGGTTAAATGGATTAAACAAAAAAAGCCGCGCTAGCGAATCAACCTATGACACTTGTTGCATGCAGATTGGTCAAAGTGGGGGACGATCAGGGTCACCTCCCCCTGGCCAACCAGTGTGTGACTGGTGTCGTGCGCTGGGATGGCCAATGCTGGCAATCCATGCCAAGCAGTGCAAATGAATAGTACAGTGCCATGTGGCACCTTGCGAGCGACTGATTTAAAAGAGGCACGTATTTGTTGTTTTTTGATGTATTTTATCCTAATTAAAATACATTTTTACCTTTTATTTTATATTTAATAAAATTAGTCAATTTTTAAGACTCCTCTAAAATGCGGTGCCTGGCTCATTTATATTTAATTAATTTGCTCGGTTTTCTCTCAATTAATTAGAGAATTAATAAAAGAGAAAATCACTTCCCAATTAGTTCTCAAAATAGGCTTAAGAATTGCTTGATTTCACGATATCCACTCGTTTGGTGCAAAAAGAGGAATTGGGAGGAAGATCTCGAAGGTATTGTCTGGAGCATATTTTCATTTGTGATCTACAATGAGGTATGCAATTTCTCAGCTTGTACTTTTATGTTCGTATTTAATTGGTTTCTAAAGGTATATCTTCTATGCTATGCACTGTTATGTCTAATTAGAGTCAAAGATTTATATATTATTTAAAATTAGAGAATTTTAAAATGGTATTTCGCTGCGATCGATACGATCTTTGTATGGTTTTAATTTACAAAATTAAAAATCACTCACCCAACACAGACACGATAGAGCGAAGGTGGCAGCATGAGAGAGACACACAGTGGAGCGAAGGCAGTAGAGTGAGAGAGAGAATCAATGGAGGAGCGAAGGATACGAAGGGCTTTTTATGAAATGTAGTAAAGGTGCTAGGGTTTTCACGAAGGAGAAGAGTCGAGCGAAGGGTTTTTTATACAGAACTAGGAGTTTTTGTTATAAAAAGTTCTAGCAGAAAAAAAAAATGTTGAAGTTTTTGTTTTTGTAATTTTAGTTGTACATTTTTAAGTATTTTCATCTCGCTGCCATTTTTGGACCTTTACCATGTAATTTGCGACGGGTAGAAGCTCATTATTTATGATGGGTAATAAATGTTGTGGTAACTTACACACGGTCTTATAATTTCAAGATAATTGATATTTTCCGTCGTAATTTTCCTACTATTTACGACGATATTTACTATTTATCGTGAAGAGCAGTCATAAATAACCAAATTTCTTGTAGTGATTTTGGCGCCATTGCAAGGGACTAGGTATGGTTCTTGATTTTATTTTGTGATTTTTAATCAATTAATTTTGATTCTTAACTTAGGATTTTTAATGTTTTTTTTAATTGCTATTGTCTCTTTTCTTAAAAAACAATTCTTTTTCATAGCATTATTTGTCTTGTGATTTTCGTGAGTTTTGCACATGTTTTGTTATTTTTATTTTGTTCTTGCTGTCCGTGTATAGGTAGATTTTTGGATAGCTTATTATTTATTTTTCTTTTTAAGTGTTTATTTTGCTTTCTCACTAGTTTTTGTTACTTAGTTTTGTTACTTGCTTCTCGTGACTGTTTTTGTTTATGCAACATTGTCACTCGTTGTCTCTTGACCTTATCATTCTTGAGCCTGAAATTGAAAGGACCTTAAGATATTTGAGCACTCAACTCCGAGCACAAAACCGCAATGGCGAACGAACAACAACCATATGCCCTTATGGAGTATTTTACTTCCACCACATACGCCCCATCTTCATGTATTTGGTTGCCAACCATTGCCCAAGAGTTTGAGCTTGAGCCACACACGATATAGATGCTCCCTCCATTCCATGACTTAGACAATGAAAACCCATACACGCATTTGGACGGTTTCATGAAGGTTTGCACTACCTTTAGTATTCCTAATGTTAGTGATGACGCCATCGTGCTTCGCCTTTTTCCTTTCTCTTTGAAGGATAAGGCAAAGTATTGGTTAGGCATCTTACCTAGTGTGATGATTAGCACATGGGCTCAAATGCAACAAGAATTTCTTAAGAAATTCTATCCCATTTATAAGACCATTACTGCTAGGAGAACCATTATTACCTTTGCCCAACTTTCTAGTGAAGAGTTCCACGAGAGTCGGGACAGGTTTAGGGAACTTTTGAGAACTTGCTCACATCATGCTATCCCTAAGTAGCAACTTGTCTAAAATTTTTACTATAGGTTGAATGAAAAAGGTGAACAAACTGTCGATGCTTCATATGGTGGTCAATTCTGTTTGAAGAATGAGGATGAGGCGTGGGAGATTTTTGACCAATTGAATGAGAATTCATAGAAAAATGTCACACATGCACGTTTAAATGCTACTATGCTAAATAGAGGAGGAGTACATAAAGTATTAGATAAGAAAGTAGATTCTCTTGTAACTTCCGTGGAGCAACTTGCTTCTTTATTTAAGATGACATTGACTCTCTCTACTTTGCCTAATGTGTATCTATTAGCTATAGTGTCCTGAAATCTAAATTTATTCTGTTAGTAACATTTTATTAATGAATAAAAATGAAGTTCCAGTCATTTCTTTATTAAATTTATGAAAGCGAGCATATATACTGCATGTCATTTTCTTTTTTATTATCGTCCATGAGATGGAAAGAGTCCTCGGATTACATTTTGCATGTTTGTTCTAAATGGATAATGAGATTAAGCTACAGATAGACTTGCAACAAATACCAAGGAATGTTAATTGAATAACTCGTGGTCGATGATAAGCTGGGTTACTTGTCTGTTAAGACCATGACTTAACACTTTAGATTACTTGTCTTGGTCATGTGGATGGTAATCCACAAGTGTTAGGTTGGTGTGTTTAATAAGATTAACATATTGAGTTGGACCATGTGAGTTGCTCGTTTCTAGACTACTATAGAAGATGAGTGATTCATATTGTACCGTTTGAACGATGACTCTAAATTCTGAGAGTATTCTGGCTTTGTGCATGGAACATTATTTGCTTTGATGTACTATAAGTAGGGTGTAAATGAGTTACTGAATTCCCACGTACACTGGGTAGTGGCATGAAGTGTGACAAAGATCAGGTATTCAATACCGAATCTACAATCTCTTATGAGGTACAGATGTCCCCTTAGTTGATTCATAAGTATTTGAATAGTTCGGAATCTTTGGCCAAAGTATTCCAGGTGTTTGACACTTGGAATTTATACTATGAATATGTCCAAGTATAATTGAATTATTCAGTTAAGGGCGAGTCGGTAACTAATGGAGAAGCTGTGAGAAGGATCATGGTAGTAGTTATATTTATTTTTTGTCATTGATATCCATTGGATGGGTTATTGTCATCAATATGGTTAATTTGGAAAATATCGAATAAATGGTTTAAATCTAGAGTGCAATGGGATTTATTTAGTGAAAATAAGTCTCATGAGATGGTAATTAACTTAACCTATTTGGAGCTAGATTTAAATTGTCCTTGAGGTCCCTTCACAAGCCTATCTATTTATTGCCATCAGAAAAATATTAGAGAATTCATGAGTTGAATTATTTACTCATAAGATAAGTAAATTTAAATTTGCCAAATATTATTCATGAGATGAATAAAAATTAAAAATTATAAAATAGAATAATTTTTAATATTAAAACGTGTAGGAAACAAAGCAAAAAAAAAAAAAAAAAAAAAAATCTCTCGTTGGTCTTGTTATTCACGTGCGCGGAGATGGAACAACCAGTCCGCGATAGGTGGTTATCTATCTGTGTGTGCGCGGGGTAGTCATGGCCCGCCACGTGGCATCTGATGAATATAAAATAATTTATTTTTGAACAGGTACTGAAATGCGTCGTTTTCATTGTTTTTACAACAAAATGCTGCATTTTGCTTCGTGTTCGCGAATCTCACATCAAAAAATTAGGATTTTTCACTGTGGTATACTTTTATAAATAGAGGTACCAGTTTTATAGTTTGGCATCCAATTAAAAATAAAGAGTTTTTGAATGTGTTGACTTTCGGGGAAAAAATTTCTGTTGAAAATTTTCTTTCCAGAGTTTTATATTTTTCAAAGCCCACTCTCTCGGCGGTTCGTGGTCATTACATGAAGGCGACTGGGTCTCGATTTTCTCTGCTTTCTCAGAATTTATTATTATTTTGGTTTTCTTTGTTTGGAGCAATTCCAAGTATGCCTTTCTTTTATTTTCTTTTAAGTTTTCGCTTTTCTATTTCTTAACAATTTTTTATTATGCTAGTTATTATTTGTGTAATTGCTATGAATATATTAGAGTAGAGGTTTGTAGATTTAAATTAGGAATTTTAAATCAACTTTATATTTAAAATTAAGAATTTTAAACCATTCTGCTGCATTAACTTTATTAAATTAGGAAAAATTTTGAAACTCTTCCCAATAATTGGTATCATAGCTAGCCTTTAATTACATTCATAATATACATGAATAGGTATAACAAGATTGAAATAAATAGACTGACGATTTAATAAAATAGAGATTTTATTAAGAAGGAAAGATTTTTTAAGTAACAATTTAAATTGTTTAAAATGATAATGAACCAATGGTTAATTCAAATATGTCAACAAAGATTAATTGAAATTACATTCATGTTATTCGTATAATGATATTATGTATATTTGATCACGATGTATGAAGTCGAAAAAAATTTATCTAATAAGATTAGATTCAATTATTGTTCTTTATTTATTTTTATTTGAAAAAAGAAAAAGAAAAATCATCAGCGGCTAACTTCGAAGTCTGTGATGATGTCAGCGTTGACGTGGCACTGAAGTCAGCAAATACTTTATTTAAAATAATTTTAGAATGAGATTCTAAATTAGATTATGAGATAATCTAAGTTGTAAGTCAGTGTTATTTTTAAGTAAAAATAAATTAATTCTTATTAATTAATTTAATTTTTAGAATGAAATTCCAAAATAGATTATGAGTTAATCTAAATAGTAAGATAGTACTATTTAAAAAATTAATTTTATCAATTAATTTTTAGAATGAGATTCTGAAGTAGATTATAAGATAATCTAAGTAGACATGGTACTGTTTTTAAATATGAAATAATTAATTAATTAATTTTATTGGCTGATTTACTTTTTAGAATGAGATTCTAAAGGAGATTATGAGATAATCTAAATTGTACATGCAAGTTAATCAAAACCCACTAGTTCATAAAAATCAAGTGGGGGTGAGGTTCAATTTTTGGATCCTCACGGCCTCCATTACCGATCTAGCAGTATGGTAGATTAATAAGCCTCCCTATAGAGGATTTCGGTTTGTAGGTTATAGAGTTAGACTTCTATATGGATAAACCAAAGTGCAAAGAAGCAATGCGACCATGTTGCCGTGGAGTATTACGTGTATTTATATGGAGGTTGAGGTAATGGTTTACACTTGACTATCATGATACATTAGGCTTCCCGAGGAGCTATGTTGTGTTATGTCAAAGACTAAGGTAAAGTGATGAATTAATCATGTCTAGTAAAAGTCACAAGAAAACATGTTAATTGAGAATAGTTCTCACCCAAACTAATTTCGTGCGAACCCGTTGCCAGGGAGTAACGAGTAGTGTGTTAGGGTCATCATTGCATGCATGATGGTATAGTTTAGTGGATACCTGACCTATTGTGTATGCTAGAATAAAAGAATAGATATCACCGCATTATACATGACTCTTGTTAGACAGTTACACAAATGTTTGCATTTACAGTGTTTTAAAATGGATATGGCTGGCGAACTTAACTCGATTCTAATGCGTAATGTACTCAATGGACCAAATTACGCTGCTTGAAAAAAAAAGTTAGACTTAGTTATTACTCACAAGGGACTTCAGTTTATTTGCACAGCTATTGAAAAAGAGCTTTACAAACACTAGCACAGGGCTAATGAGATTGAACATTTGCGAGAAATGTTCAAGGAGCAATACAAAGCAGTGAGGCAAGAACTCATGAAGAAGTTGCTCTACATGAGGATGTCCAAATGAATACCAGTTCAGGAACACATCATAAATTTGATGGCATGTTCTTCTGAACTCGAAATCCTCGGAGCTAAGTTTGATAGACAACCTAAGCAGGATATCATCCTCAGTTCTCTGTCCAGCTCATTCACTTAGCTCATTCATTCACTAAGTTTGATAGACAAACTAAGCAGGATATCATCCTTAGTTCTTTGTCTAGCTCATTCGCTCAGCTCAAGCTAAATTTTTACTTGAACAATAACAACTATTTGCTACCTGAATTAATGAAAGAGCTGCAAGCAACAGAAAGACATGATGTTGGGCATGAGGAGTGCCCAAGATTTGGGAACGAGTAACAGTAAGCATATCAAAGGAAAGTGTTTCCTTTGTGGAGAAGTCGGCCACTGGAAAGGTGACTGCACTAGGAACTTAGCTACATTTCCTGCAGACTGTTAAGCCATCGGGTGAAGGTATGTTGATAATTCACTTAAGTAAAACAAAAAATTTTGAGACCACCTCCTATAATTCTTCCCGTTAAGGGGTTCAACCTTAGAATTGTCTGGAAGAGGTAATTTGGTTGCCATGTTTAAATATAGATATGTCAAAGTCAAATCGTCTTTTAGATTGTTATATAAAAACCGTAGCAAACTGTAAAATTACTGCAATGACCAAATACAGTGAAAAATTCACGTAAAATCTCAATATTCTATTTCAGTAAAAGTTGCGGTAAAAATGCAGTAAAATCACAGCGTAGTTGCAGCAAAAATACTGTAAAATTATAGCAAATATTTGAAGTAAACTGTAAGTGAAATCGCAGAAAAATTCAGTAGTAGAAACAGCAACAGACCGCAGCAACAATAGTGATGAAATGCAGTAAAAACAACGATAAAAAATATTTAAACACAACAATCGACTAAGTAATATTGAAAGTGGGAAAAACCAAACACAACACTGAAGATACCGTGCCGCGGCAAAAAACCACTGTCTTAAAAGACAATTTCGCCACTGCTCCTGTACAAACAGTAGTATTGGCGGCCATCCTTCAGGATTTATGTGGTTTGACTATTAATGTGCACTCATTAATTGTTAGGTAGAAAAGCCGGATTACCTTGCCCAAGTATTTTGAGAGGGAGATAGTGGAACGAAATGGAAGAGAAGAGGAGAATGTAGACGAGTGTTGTTACTTTTTTCCTTGATTATTTGAACCATGCATGATACTAGTAGAAAGGGGATGCCAACAGTGCAAAAAACGGAAAATGGTGATAAATTTCGACAATCACAATGTCTCAGCAGCTAATTCTATTTTAATTTGCAACAATTAAACATTCAAAAATCGCCTGAGTAATGAATGACAATAGCTGATTTCGTTTTGATTAGGCCCGATTCTTCAACGTCTAATATGCTAAGATATTTCCCAAAAAATAAATGTACCCGTTAAGAAAAAGACCACCCACGCCCGAGCATAGCATAGTGGGTGGGCGGTGCACGAGCGCTTGTCGTTCCCGTTCTCTCAACCATGATTTAATTCAAATGAAGGGCTTATATATATAATCTCAATAAAACCCCCTTCTTTTTCAATATGGGATGTCATTTTTCTACAACAGTTAAAGTTTGGCTTGTATTATTTTTCCAACAACTAGAGCTTTTATACCCTCGAATCATATGATATTGTCATTGGTGCTATTAGTAACAGATCTGGACGTACCATTCTTATGGTATCCATCATATACTTTCCCAGTCATATTAGATCATAGTGGCACAAGAACTATGTAATATATCTTTTTTGCCATTTTTTAAAATAGCATGAGATTTGTCATTGATTCCTTGCATCATTGGAACTACAAAGCCTTAGACACTCACCCAACAACAAGTTCACTAGCCACATTATGGAAGCATCCATCATGGACATCAAATCAATTCCAAAATGCCACTATTCCATGATTGCCTCCTTCAAGACCTAGTGTCCATCACATAATATGTCATGTATATTCTTCCAACATATAAGAGTATGAAATGAGAAATCAAACATTCAAGTTGTTAAGGTCCTATCAATTTATTTTTGCCATCTTTGCTGTATCAATATACTCTCTTAAATAAGACACCAGCTAAATTAAAGAAACTAGCCTGTGGTGAATAATGTAATAGCATCACTTCATCTGATCTTAAGAGAATCATAATGATAACTACATGTGCTACCTTCATGTGCTATATATTTCATCCAGAAAAAACATACGACCAATGGCACTGATTTCAACCCATTTTTGAGCTTAGATCAATTTTGCCTCTTTATTTCCTCGGTGCTACATTTTCCAACATTTTCATTAATGCTCATCTAGATAGGATAAAGTTAATAGCACCATTATGAAGACAAAGAATGAATATGAAATTGCTTATCCTTCATCTCTTCATATCTAAGGCTTGAATACATTGTCGATCATATAGTAAAATTATCAAAAGACATAGAATGACCTTGTAAAGATAACCAGAACCAAGATTTTTCTACCATTTGTCTATTACTGTTTCAAGGTAGTTCGAGAATGGCTTTTTCTCTAGGTTGTGATCATTCCCAACTATTTTATTAACACTCTTATCACCCCCACTATTATTCCAACAACAGCAATCCCAGTGCCTCAAGGGCTCCCGCTTGCGCAGGGTCTGGGGGGGGGGGGGGGGGGTGTAGGATGTACGCAGCCTTATCCCATCAGGATGAGACCCTGACGAGAGGTTATTTCCGAGAACCCCCAACCTGAACCCCCACTATTATTCCCAAGGTATAAAAAAACTAACGAGCTTTCTACTTTAAGTAATCCAATTTTGGTTTTTTATTTCTTCATAATTCATAAGGCATTTTCAAAAGTTTCTTATGAGGCACTCTTTTAGTTAGAGGTATGAATTGCTTCTCCCCATAAATTGTTAGTGGCTCGAGAGCTAACTATCATAGCATTCGTGAAGTTAATTAATGATCTACTTTTTATTCTGCTACACCATTAGAGGTTGAAGAATAGGGAGGGGTAGCTTCATATACTATACCAATTGATGGAATATATTCTATTAAGTAATATGTGTCATATTCTCTACCTCTGTTGGTTCTACACCTTTTAATTTCTTTTATCAAAATGGTTTTCTACCTTAATAAATATTATTAATTTCTCAAAAACTCCACTTTTATTTTTCATGAGATATACAAAAGAGTATTTTGAAAAGTCGTCAATAAAGGCTATAAAGTACCTTTTTCCGACCCTTATTAATATTCCTTCAAACTCACATATAATCGAATGGATTAATTCTAGTAACTCGGTTTCTTTCTACTTTTGTGTGTGGCATTTTAGTAATTTTAGTCATTTTACAAAATTCACTATTTTCAAAGTTATTTCCGAATTTGTGTAGTAAACCTAGATAACTCATATTACTCAAAAACTTGCTATTGACATGACAAAGCCTAGCATGCCAAAAACTGACACAAGAAACAATATAACATATTAGGAATAATTCTACATAGCCTTTATCAACAAAGACGGCTTTTTTGGTAATAAGGTATTGATCATACACAAATATTTGCTTGAAACCTTCCTTACTCAAGAGCTAACCAGAAACAAAGTTTTTTTTTTTTAATCTAATTTTAAGAGTTTAAAGAACATCTTTTAAAGTTAAACCCTTTTGGGAGTTAAACTTGATTTCTTTGTCACTAATGCCCAAGACAGTTACAGTTTGAGAGTCCCCTAGAAAATTTTTATGGTTGCTCTAAACAATATTATGAGTCTTAAACAAACTTTAATCATAACACACATATCTAGAGGCATCGGTGTCCACCCACCAACCATCAAGATTCTTAATAGTTTCTATTTAAGTTATCATGGGTATAAATTGCTCCTTAGTGTTATGTCCATCAATTGATAAGAAATTTACCTTACTTAGATTAACCTTGGAAATCCATGAAACTGTCATTAGAATTGTTGGAACAAAATACAAAAAATATTATACAAATATATAAAGTGAAAAGACATTACCTTAATTGCATCGAAATGACGAAATAACAATAAAAAGATATTCCCTTGACCCAAACATGTCTTGGGTGGGACCCCAAAGAGTCCCTACAATCTCTCAAGAGTCAAGACACCATCGAAATATAAGAAGTGGCCAGCTCAGGGAATTAATCCCGGAGTGATGCAAGCTCTGATACTTAGTTCATGCTACCGAATATTTAGAATGAACAACTATAGCATGCTTAAAGTTTAGCATTTGCCATTTTAAACTAAAACTTTTTCAATAATAAATAGAACATTTTTTTTATCAATTTGTGATTAGATAAAGGGGTGAAATTATATCAATAAACTAAAATTTTATTTTATGATGGTAAAGAGAACACTAAGAGGCCTATCAACAAATAGGCTGACTTAGCACTTTGACATAAATAACCCTATTCAGCTCTTGACTAAGGCATGTTAGCAAACTAATATAATTACAGTAGAACAACATTTAAACAATCTTTCAAACCCGTTATACATGATATTAATTCATTAACTAAATATGCAATATATATTGAATCAATCAAATTACAATTCAACAAATATAAGGGAAAAAAAACAAAACCACACAAACAAATCAATTGAAACCTAACTAAGACATCAATAACAACGAACTCATCAAAGCTTAATATTTCATCCTCTTTAAGATCAAACATGGACACCATAACCCCACATTTCTCCATGCTTCTCTTATACCCTATTCTACTTAGTGTAGAAGAGAAAGGAAATTGGGAAGCCTTTGCCCTAACAAGGGAATATATATCTAAGAATACAAACAAAATACATCAGAAATACATAAGTGCAAGACAAATATAAAAAATACTATAACTATAAACATACACTAATATACCCCCTCAAATTGAACCGGGGTTTTTGGGGGGGGGGGGGGGGGGGGGGGGGGGGGGGGAGGACATATCACTTAATTGGATTCAAGCTCACTAAAATGACTTGATGCTAAGCTCTTCGTGAATATATCAGTAATCTATGATTGTGAAGGAACTTAGCAAACCACGACATCTCCAGCTGCCACCTTATCCTGCACAAAATAAAAATCAATTTCCAGATGCTTAGTACCACGATGCATAATAAGATTATCAGACATATAAGAAGAACTAATATTATCACAAAACATTGTGATCAGAGTGAATAGAAAAACCCTAGCTCCTTAAGAAGCTGACGTAGCGAGTAAGACTCTGCAACCACGTGAGCAAGTGAATGATACTCAGACTCGGTACTAGAGCTAGCAACAGTATGTTGTGTCCTTGCACTTATCAAAATCAAGTTCCTAAAGAAATAACATATGCAGTGGTGGAATGACGGGTATCAAGGCAACCACCCCAATCAGCATCTGTACAAGCAATCAATAATGAAAGAAAGCAAAGGCGAAGAGAAAGACCAAATCCAATATTTACTTTTAAGATATCAATACATATGCTTAACCATATGAAGATGAACTGTTGCAAGAGACTGTATAAACTGACTAACCACACTAACAGAATGTGCTATCTTGGGATGAGTGAGAGTGGATAATGAAGTGCACCAAACATATTGCAATAAGTAGAAGGATCACAAAAAGGATTAAAACCCTGTAGGCCGGTAAGGATTCAGCCTATAAGGGAGTGTTGGCAGGTTTGGCTTCAGCCAAAGAGAATTTTTTCTGTAAATCTTGAAGTTAGCGATGCTGAGAGAGATGAAAACCAAACCAAGTACGTGCAGCCTCAACATCTAGACAATTTGGAGAGGACCAAGATCAGTCATAGCAAATGTACCTGCAAGCTTGTTAATAGACATCCTAAGAAACTCCGCGTTATTACCTGTCAGAAGTATGTCATCAACATATGAGCCTCCTATAACAACCCCGCATCTTACACTTAAATTCATAAAGCATTAGAACTAGGAGTAATTGTCCACCACTCTATAAGTGTTGGGTAAAAAGGTTGATGTGGTTATCGGGCCCCTTCTTTATGGACGATTGCATTCTATTTTGTGAAGCTTGGATGGAAACCATTGTGAGGTCACGAACATTATTCAGATTTATTGTAGGTATTCTGCTTAGCTCATAAACTTTGGAAAGTCTTTGATTCTATTTTGGTCAAACACCCAAAAAGCATTAAGACAGAGAACCAATGAATTCCTAGGTTTGGCATGCTCTTAGTCATTAGGTAAATATGTGGGCACCTTCTTGGACGAGGGGCGGTTTACCTCTTGTGCGGCTAGAAATATGGTGGATAAGTTTACCTCCTAGTTAGCTAATTGGAAGGAAGAGTTTCTCTCTAAGGCTGGTCGAGCAATGTTGATTCAATCCTTTTTGGAGTCCACTCCTAGTCACATTATGCAATGGTTTTGATTATCGAAGAATGTTTTTAATAATTGGGATAGCTTAAGTAGGGATTTTTTTCTAGAAGAATAGGTCAGGCAAGGGAATGAACTTGGGTTTTTTGAACATGGTTTATAAGTTTAAGCATGCAGGGGGGCTTGGCCTTCATAAAATGGAAGTGATCAACTTGGATTTTCTTTATAAGTTGGGTCAGAAGGTTATTAGTGATTAGGATAACCTTAGGGTCCAGATTGTGAAGATTAAGTACTTTAGAATTAGTTAGTGGAGATTTAGGCCGCCATGACCCTAATCTTATGGTGCCGCATCTTATTAGAAACAAAGAATGGGATATGGAGCATGTGTCGTGAGGATTCTTTCTATCCACCTCCACGAGATTTTGTTTGGGGATCTGATCCAAAAAATGTGGCAGAGGACAGGCGGTGTTGGGGATTCACAGGGTCAGGTCTGTAAAATCGGCTATGCAATTGGCTCACATTCAAGACTAATATGAGAGAAACTTATGGGAATTCCGTTGGATTTGGAATGTGGATGTCCATCCAATGATTAAGATTCTTATTTGGCATGCTCTTAATGACAACTTGCTTTTTAGGAAAGTGTTGCGTAAGAGGGATATGGGTGGTTAAGGCTTGTACCCTCGGTGTACAAGTGTCCTAGAGGATCTTGATAATGTTTTTCTTAACTACCCTGGTATTAGGACAATCTGAAAATTAAATCGTGGTATAGGTTGGGTTAGAAATAATGTTTTGCCAGCCTTAATTTCTTTATGAGCTTTGTAGGCGCAATAGATTGGGAGGTAGTACAGGATGCGAAGATGTTGTGTACTTCATTCTTCTTTGTTGGCAAATATCGAAAGATAGAAAAATCTTAGTTTTTTAGGCGATCAGACTAATACCAAAAGCAGGCATTCTCACTCAGCATATCCATCTTGAATGGACTTTGCATCAGCAAGTGGATGGGGTGTCTGATTGCACACGTGTTCAATCAAGACCCAAAAAATCCTACAGGGACTCATGGATTTCTTAGAACTCGCTACCAATTGGGTGGCTTAAGTAAACTTTTTATGGCTCAAAGTGTGATGATACTACGATTGCAAGGTTCATTATCTGGTATCATTAAGGGGCGTCGATTCTTACGGGCTCAAGAGAATTAGGGAATGCGTCTATCTTGATAGCTGAAGAAGTAGCAACTGGAGATGCTCTATATCGTACAACCTGTCTTGGACCTCACAAGATCACTCTAGAGGGGGATGATTAAGTGGTGATCAAGGTGCTTATAGGTTTGTATAGTACTTAAGTTGACATCCTAACTATAGTCAATGATATTTGTCGCATCAATTGTCAATGTTTCCAGGTCTCTTTCAATCATTGTTTTTGAGAAGCAAATCGAGCTGTAGATTGGTTAGAGAACGTCAGCTTTAAGGGTTCTGGCCTTTCGGTGCGGCAATGCCTTCTGGACTAAGCCCTTTTTTACTTTAACTAATCTTGGATGGTATTAAAGTTGGTTGTCTTTACCTTTCTAAAAAAATACCCTTTATATTTGTGGCCCACTTGTTTGGACGAATTTCAAAAATTTACCCTAATTAATCAGATTAATGCAGCAGAACAGCTTAAAATTCCTAATTTTAAACCTACAGGTGATTTAAAATTCCTAATTTTAAATCTATACGCCTCTACTCTAATGTGTACATAATAATAACATGAATATAACACTAGCATAATAACAATATTATAAATAAATAGAAAAGCAAAAAACTAAAAGTAAAGGGAAAGAAGAATAGTTGGAAAAGCTCCAAATAAAAAAAACCAGAAGAATACAGAGACCCAGAAACCTTCTATGCAATGTCCTAAAAAACCTGGGGTGTGGGCGCTGAAAACTATCAAAGTTAAGAGACGAAATTTCAACGGAAGTTTTATCTCTTTTAGTTCTTCGAAAATTAATACTTTCAAAAACAATTAATTTAAAATTGGATGCTAATCCTTGACTTTAATACCCCTATTTATAGTAGCTTACCGGAGTGAAAAAACTCTAAAAATTCGATGTGGGATAGAAAAAAATAAACAAAACAACGTCGTTTAGGTACCTAGGAGCAACCGCGCATCAACATTTCAGAAATACTTTGATTGATTCGCGCCGGAAGGCCCAGTTCGCTGGTATAGGATCGCGCGCTAGTTGATCCGCTACAGTGCACAGGGATAATCACTCGATTTTGTTTTTTTTTTTTTGTTTTATTTTCCATAAGTAAGAATTCATCTTTTGAATTTTTGTTTTTTTAAAAATTATTTGTTTTTATAATTTTCAACTTTTATTCATCAAATGAATAATGTTTAGCAAAATTAAATTTACTTATCTCATCAATTCTTTAATATTTTTCCAGTGGCATTAAAATAGAAGCTTGCGCAATGACCTTAGGAACAATTTAAATCTTACTCCCAATTGGTTAAATTAATTACCATTTCATTATAAAATTCAAATTCCATTTAATGAAACTTAATTCCATTAAATAAATTCTACTACACTCTAGACTTAAATCATTTATTTGATAATTCCCAGTTAGACTATATTGACAACAAGAACCACTCTATTAGATATCGATGCAAAAAATAATTAGAACTACCATCATTATTTTTCTCATAGCTTTTTCATTAGTTACCGACTCGCCCTTTTCCATATAATTCATTTATACTTGAACAAATTCACAGTATAACTTTCAAATGTCAAACAGTTGGAACACTTTGGCCAAAGTTTTTGAATTAATTCAAACACTTGCGAATCAACTAAGGGGACATCTGTATCTCACAAGAGACTATAGATTTCATATCGAATACCTGATCCCTTTCACACTTCATGCCGTTACCCAATGCACGTGGGACTTTGGCCATTTATCAAGACCTTACTTATAGTACACCAAGGCAACTAACATTCCATGCACAGGTCTAAAATACTCTCAGGATTTAGAGTCTTTGTTCAAATAGTACATCATGAATCACTCTTTTTTTATAATAGTCTAGAAACAAATAACTCACATGGTCCAACTCATTGTATTATTCTTATTTAACACACCAATATAACACTTTTAGATCACCATCTACATGACCAAGATAGGTCATGTAAAACGTCTCGTTATAGCCTTATCAAACAAGTAGTCCATACTTGTCACTAACTACAAGTTTTTTTCAAATAACATTTCATTCCATTTGCTCCAAGTCTATTTGTGGCTTAGTCTCATAATCCACTTAGAACAAACATGTAAAAAATAATATGAGGACTACATTCATCTCATGGACGTTACCTAAAAGAAAATCACCTTCAACATATATACTCACTTACACAAATTTAACGAGTAAACGACTAGAACTTCAATCGCATTCTTTAACAAAGTAATATTTACAGGATACATTTTGATTTTTAGGACACTATTCTTAATCATTTTTCACTTGTCCTAAATCCAATTTACTATACACTTTATACCCATTCCCTTTAGATGTGATTTAAAAAGGTCTTTTGAGTTAAAGTCTTTGTAAAAGGATCTGTAAGGTTATTACTCTTATCTATCTTTAGGATAACTATCTCACCCATCTCCACATAGTCTCTAATGAGGTGGTATTTCCTTTCAATGTGTGTTGACGTCTTGTGTCTTCTAGGCTCTTTAGAATTAGCCACCGCACCCGAGTTGTTACAAAAGACTGTAACTGGTGTTAGACCATCTCTAATTACCTCAAGATCTTTCAGGAACCTCCTAAGATAACATGCCTCCTTCGCAGCTTTGAAGCTGCATGGTTGAGTCAGCAGTACAAGATTACTTGACATTTCTCCAAATGATGGCTCCACCTCCAGTGTAAAAACATATCTAGACATCCAACGTCTGGCATCTTTATCCGACTGAAATTTTTAATCAGTATAGCTAGTTGGAACCAGTTCGTCACTATAAAAGATTATCATATAATCTATAGTTCTTAAGTACTTGAGAATATGCTTCACTGCCACCCAGTGCAACGGACTCGGGTTAGACTGATATCGACTCATCATGCCTACAGCATAACAAATATTTGGTCTTGTGCACAACATGGCATACATGAGGCTTCCCACAGCAAAAGCATATGAAACATTCCTCGTTTGCTTTTCCTCTTGAGCTGTTTTAGGACATTTCTCTAAAGAAAGAGGGATTCCATACCTAAAGGGTAAAAGCCCGTTCTTAAAGTCCACTATGTGATGCCTTAAAAATATCTTGTCAATATAAATAGCTTGAAAAAGACCCAACATCCTATTCTTATGATCTCGCAAAAGCTTAATCCCAAGAATATAGCAGGCTGCTCCTACATTCTTCATATCGGTCTGACTTGATAACCAAATCTTTACAGCTAATAAGACAATACATCATTTCCAATGAGTAGTATGTCATCCAAATACAACACTGAGAAAGTCACTACTTTCTCTTGATGTCTTTTGTACATGCATAGTTCGTCAATCAATTGCTCAAACCCATAAGACTTAAACGCTTCATTGAATTTAATATTCCATGAGCGTGATACTTACTTCATCCCATATATGAATTTCTTCAGTTTGCATACCATAGATTTTTGCTAATTAAATCGTCTGGTTGCACCATGTAGATGTCTTCGTCAAGACGACCATTCAAAAAGGCCGTTTTGACATCCATTTGCCAAATCTCATAATCATAATGAGTTGCAATGAATAGGAGTATTCTTATGGACTTTAGCATGGCTACTAGCGAGAAGGTCTCATTATAATCGATTCATTTCTTTTTGGTAAAACCCTTAGCATCCGATCTTACTTTGAAGGTCTCCACCTTTCTGTCCACTCCTCTTTTCCTCTTGTAGACCCATTTACATCCAATGGGCTTAGTGCCTTCTGGCGCCTCTACAAGTTCCCTTATTAGAATACATAGATCCTATCACAGATTTCATTGCCTAGACCACTATTCAGCATCGTTGTCTTTAATTGCCTTATTGTGGCTGAGAGGATCAAATTCAATGTCACGGTTAGCCATTAAGACTCCCGCCATGAACTTATTAGGCACCCTGACAATCCTCTCACTACGCCTAGGCTCTCGTGTACTTGGAACATCCTCGGCTCTATCCATAGGAGCATCTAATGCATCCACCGTGTCCCAAAATGTGTTTAGCTATTCAAAATTAGCGTCATTATCTCTTAATTTCCTTAAAACTACTTTAGTTTTGCTTTTGTAGTCTACTACAAAATCCTCCTCTAAATATTTTACATTTGCACTTACAAACACCTTTTGTTCAGAAGGACTGCAGAAATTACCACCCCCTTGTTCCTTTGGGATAACAAACAAACATACACACCTCCATTCTTGAATCCAACTTGTCAGGATTCTTTTTCAACACATGTGATGGGCACCCCCAAATGCGAAGATACCTTAGACATGGCTTTCATCTAGTCCATAACTCCATAGGTGATTTAGGAACTAACTTAGATGGAACAAAGTTAAGGAGATATGCTGCTGTTTCCAAGGCATAGCCCTAAAAGGAGATTGGTAAAGTAGCATGACTCATCATGGATCTTACCATCTTGAACAATGTCTTATTCCTTCTTTCTGCAACACCATTCTGTTGTGGTGTACCTGGAGCAGAAAGTTGAGATGTTATCGCATTTGTAGTTAGGAAATCTAGAAATTCATCTGAAAGGTATTCTCCACCTCAATCTGATCAAAGTGACTTGACTTGTTTTCCTAATTGCTTTTTAACTTCGGCTTTGTACTCTTTGAATTTTTCAAAAGAGTCCAACTTATGTCTCGTTAGATAAATATATCCATACCTAGAGTAATCATCAGTGAATGTGATAAAGTACTCATACCCACCTCTTGCGTGAATGTTTATTGGTCCATATACATCTCTATAAACCAGCTTAAGCAAGTCACCAACCTTGTTGCCTTTACTCTTCAAGACATATTTAGTCATCTTGCCTTTAATGCAGGATTCACATACTGTAAAGACTTCAAGTCCAAAGGTTCTATCAGTCCATCTTTTACCCATCTTTGGATCCCATTTGAATTAATGTGACCTAAACTTTGGTGGCATGTGAAGGCATTAACCCTTTCAGGGTGTTTTCTTTTAAGAAATTGAACAAGTAAGCTTGTGTTAGATTCATTCAGACAAATATCAGAGTTTTAATTAAAAAATAACATGAACAAATCATCTACACATGTACCTTTGCGAATAAACAATTTATTTCTTGTAATAACAAGTTCAAAACCGAAATTCACTGAATAACCATTATCCACTAAACGAGACATAAAAATTAAATTCCTACACAATGCAAGTATAATTAAACAATCCTTTCAAATCATAACCCTTCCACTAAAGACTAAGCCAACATCTCCTACTCCTAAGACCGCTACTCTTTTATCATCTCCAACCGTCAGGTACACATCTCCATCATGCAGCCTCTGGTTAGCCTGAGCCCCTGTAACATATTACAAGCATGGTCAGTTGAACCTAAGTCTACACACTAGAAATTTGGTGGACTCTCAACTACGCATGACTCAACTAAGTGAGATATCAACATACTTTCACCAGATGGCCTGGCAGTCTTTGCATAAAGAGTAGCTATGTATTTAGTGCATATCATCTTCCAGTGGTCCATCCTTCCGTAAAAGGGACACTCTCCTTTTACTGGCTTCTTGTTAGGTTCAATCGCTACACTAGCAATATTGCCTTCGACTTTTTTTCCATTCGATCCCTCAATACAAAAAAAAGACGATTTAGTATCAGAAAATTTTTGATACTAAAAGCTTATTTTCCGGTGCTATAGGCCTTTAGTATCGGAAAATTTTCAATTGCAATACTAGAGGGGCTATTGCCCTATTTTCAGATAAAACTTATCCGATACTAATGAATCTAGAGCAGTAGTATCAGATGTCCCAATAGTATCAGATGTAGTATCAAAAGTTATTGATGCAAACTAATTTTCTATAGTATCAATTCATGGTTATTTCTAATACTATTGACACCATTAGTATCGGCGTTTTTCCGATGCCAAAGGTTAATGCAATAGCATCAAAAATCTCCTTTCTAACACTACTGGCTTAGCCATAATAGTATCAGATTGTTTTCCAATACTATTAATATGATTAGTATCAATTAATTATTGATGCCAAATGCCACTATAAAAGAATCGAAAACAACTTTTCAATTCTATTTAATTTTTTGTGATATTTGTATTGTTCAGTTGCATCCAAATTTAGATACAAGCATAATATAAATAACCACTAGCAATTACTTCACATGAAACTATAATTTAATACTACCAATTTCTATCATAATCCAAGCTATTCATTTTAATACATAGTAGGTAAAGCAAACTAAGCTCAATGTATTTAAAAGTTCTACATCAAATCTTTCTAAATTCCTAGTACAAAATATTACAAATGACCAAGTCTCGATATTTCCAAACACATGTTTCAGCATCACGAAAAACCAACTTTGAACATGTCACAAAAAAACCAATCCATAAACACGTCGCAACAAGACCACAAAATCATCCTCTTGACATTGATCGCATCCTCAGTTTGAAATTGACCTCTGCAAAATTGAAAAATAAATTGATCAACATAATAGTATAGTACAACCAAATATTTTTCATAGTACAACCAAAAATTAAAAAGCCAATAACAATTTTGTGCATCACTTAAGAAAGATATAGAGAAATAAGCAAGTCTATGACAATCCAACGTTTAATAAGAACATTATTAGGAGATTATATGACAATCACATTAGTACAATAAAAATATTATTAGGAAGAAAAATACCTTTTTCTTAGATGATTTCGACTTGAAAAGAAATTCCTTTAGCATGCGTATTTCTTCTTCCATGGCTTTAGTCCTATTAACAAAATCTTCCTCCGATTTCTGTTGTTTTTCTTCCACAGCTTTTGTCTTAATAGAAAATTCTTCCCCAAGCTTCTGTCTTTTCTCTTTCTCAGTAGCTATTTCTTCTTCTAACGCTCTATTCTTTTGCACTTCTTCCGCAACTATCATTAATGTCTCATGATTTTTCTGTTTTGAACCACCAATGCAACTTCTCTTCACTCCAATTCCACTTGTCTTCTTATATGTGTATTTGTCTTCTCCCACAACTTCTTTGTAAATTTTATCTCGCTCCTCATTTACATCAGAATCTGACGGGACTACAGCTAACATTCTTTGTATGGCATCCTATATTTGAATCCACATTTGAGTTAATTCACATTGTATAATAAACATGTTCAGTATTATAGATTGATTAATTGCAAAAATATAAGCTACATACAAGCTTTGTCTGCGAATTCGGATCCACAAATGCTTTTTTGGCTTGTCCATATGCCTCTTGAAAAAGTTCCACTCGATCTGGTTCTTTTCCTCCATTGCTTTCTTCCTAGATCCAATAAATAAAACACAAACACATTAAAAGAAATATCAAAGACGACATAAAAGCATTAAAGTACATGCATATAACATGTCACTTACTAATTCTTCTCGTTTTTGAGCATAGGTTTTAGTCCCCAAGTGGTGTACCATTTTGCTCGAGCCACAATTTTCAGTGTTTTGAGCAGCTGTTTTCTATAACATAATTCATAAACAAAGAAATGAAAAGGCTAAACAGGAAAATAAATTCATATGACAAATAAATGTATGTAACAACAATGATTCATCTTCTCAAATGCCCATTCTTTTGGACTTGGAGCACTAAAAGTAAACCTCAACTACAATATTTCAATCACAACCAAACATTAGAAAATAATATAACCACAAGACTATAACTTTTTTTTTTTTTTTTTTTGGTAAGTGACTATAACTAGATAATCTAATCTTATATCACTGATAAAATATAAAGTAACATATTTTACCTCAATAATATCCCATAACTCTTTCTTTTTTGTTCCCTTCAAAAGGCACTAAATTTGGATCTCTAGCCAATATCCCAAGGTATGAAGAAAAATGTCTTCCTAATTTACCAATTGGTTGTCCATCATAATTCAATTCAACAACAATTTTTTCATCACCTCGAAAGTTGGAGCACTTATTTGGTCCTCGACGTGGCTTCTTACAATCATCTATCAATCATAATAAATAATAAACAAATAATAAAATATGAAAAGATCTTCTCTATATAGATAACCTTGGAAAAAATAACAAAGTGAGGCTTTATGTTACCTACCACTGGATGTTTGAGAAGTTTTAGAGGTAGTTTCTACATTCTGTTCTTCGTAAATTGATTCGTCATCAGAAGTCTCATCTCCAAAACTTTCAAAACCCGAACTTATGTTGTCGGAACTTTCATCCTCTGAAGGATCATAAGGTTGGAGCACAACTTCTGGATCTACACCCATGGCACTCGCTAGACTCTTTCTAATGTTTCTGATCATTGTGTTCTACATTGCATTTCATGTAAACATAAAGCAATAACAACATAATTTTCATTATAATATAAGAAAATAATGAACAAAGATTAATCCAATACTTAAAAAGTCATTTACAAAACCAATTACATTAAATACTAGCAATACTCACTTTCATCCGCATGAACTAAAACAAACGCAAATTACTCAAAAATCAATCAACTCTCATCATTAGTATAATCATCATAATCATGAATCATAATCAGAGTCTTCGCCATTGTCATTGTTATCTAATTCTAAATGGTTTCCATCATCGTCTTCTTCAATGACTTCAGGGCAAACTTCAACTTCATTTATATTTAGCAAACTATGATCAATTATGGGCTCACAATCAAAGTAAGTCTTGGTATCTTCGTTGGGATCCTCATCTCCAATGTCAAAAACATCTCTAGGTTTTGTCTTTGTAACAACATTCTAATTTGCCTCAACTAGGTCAGGTGTATAAAACACTTGGAATGCTTGAGATGCTAAAACAAATGGCTCATTAATTTTCACCAAGTGTCGAAAATTTACTAAAGTAAAGCCCAGTAAATCCTGCTTAACCCCTTTTCCCAAGTCATCCCAGTCACATTTAAGTAGAACAACTTTCCTCTCCTGATAGTAATTTAATTCCAACATTTCTACAAAAGTTCCATAGTATGTGACTTAATCTTCATCAGAAATGATTAAATTCATAGGCGGATGAAATTACCGGTGTTCAGGGACAACGTCTAGGACTTATGGTTAGGCGCTGGGTGGGAGAATTAGCCTCTGCAGCTCTTGTGCGGAACTTGAAGCCATTATAATTAAACTTTTTGAATCTCCTTAGTAGTCTACTTGGTCCTTTACTAAGCCATTGAAGGTCCCTATAAATTTCATCATCATATGCATGACTTATAGTCCCAACTTGGTTAAAGAGCCACCAAAAAAAGTTAATATATAAAAAATTTTAATTTACATAATTACAACTAAAGTTTCAAGTTGCCCATATACGTCCACTTTAAACCAATCAACAAACGTTTATTTTTTTGTGAAGGTTGTCAATATCTTCTTCTCGCATGTTGCTATGTTCAAGACAAAGTGAGGCTTTATGTTCTCTGCATCATACATATGTTAGTAAGAAGAATAGATGTGTTCAACAAATTATAAAAATATTTTAATATATTTAGCTGTGAGGACTTACTCTACATATATATTCATTTCATCACAATTAAACAAAACATATTCATGTGCTTGCTTCCATGTATCATTGTTCAAATGCACTGAATCTTGCTTCTCTAAAGCATGGCCACATATGGAAAAGATGGATAGACCAATTCGTATTCCACTATCACCACCATCATAATTCCTTATAGATCTATCCTGCCTAGTTTGGATTTCATTTAGATATCTTGATCAAAAAATCATGCATTCTTCAACAATGTAAGCTTCTGCAATTGACCCCTCTGGCTTTGCTTTGTTGCATACACACTTCTTCAATCGATACAAGAACCAATAGTTGACAAACAAGTATCTTACATTAATTTTATTTTTTTAATGCATGGACAAAACATCATATCAAAACTCATTTTTCTTGTGTAAAACTCACCTCTTTATTGGATACATCCAGCGAAAGTGTACCGGTCCTGTAGTGGCAGCCTCAACTGGTAAATGAACAGTTAAATGCACCATGACATCAAAAAAATCGGTGGAAAGATTTCGTCCATACTGCAAAATATGTAGATGATCCGTTCTTCTAGCTGCTCATAGTCATTAACATAACCATCTTTAGAGCACATTTCCCCAAAAAAATTGCTAAGCTCAATTAATATCAGACTGATTTCCCTAGGCAAGGCCTTCCAGATAGCAAGAGGTAGCAACAGTTGTATTAGAATATGACAATTGTGACTTTTAATGCCAAAGACTTTGCCTTTCTCCAAATCCACACGCTGTGATATGTTGGAAGCATAACCATCGGGAACCCTCACCAAAGATAACACTTTGCAAAAGCTTTCTTTCTGCTTTTGTTCCATAAACTACGGTGCAGGTGGCAAGTAAGGTTTCTGTCCCTCCCTTTGATCAACTCGATGAAGATGAGTTTTGATACTCATATCTGTAAGATCAAGATGTGCATTCAGAGAGTCTTTTGGTTTTCCCTCAACATCCAATAAAGTCCTAATCACACTATCACACACATTTTTCTCAATATGCATTACATCGAAATTGTGTCGTATTGAAAGATTTTTTCAATAAGGTAACTTAAAGAATATACTTCTCTTTTCCATCCTATTTTAGTACTATTTTTATGAATTGTCCTCCTTGCCTTCCTCTTCTTCTTATGACCTTTACTCTCACTTCCCAAAGACAACATTGATGTCACGCATTTGCTTTAACAAATCAAATCCAGAACGTAACTTGGGTGCAGTTTTTTCTCAATTGTACCATCAAAAGATGCCCTTTTTCTTCGAAACCTATGAGTAGGATCAAGAAATATGCGATGGCGCATTTAGCACATTTTTCTGCTCCTCTTAAGATAACGAGAACAAGTGTCAATGTTGCAATGAGGACAAGCAAATCGGCCTTTAGTTTTCCAACCTGAAAAGTTATTGTATGCTGGGAAATTGTTTATTGTCCATAGAAAAGCAGCATGCATATTAAAGGTTCCCTTAGTCAAAGCATCATAGGTCTCAACCCCATCTACCCACAACTCCTTTAACTCATCTATTAATGGTTGTAGATAAATATCAATGTCATTGCCAGGGGCTTGTGGACCAGAGATCAGGAGAGACATTATAAAGTAGGAATCTTCCATACACAACTGAGGAGGCAAATTGTATATCACAAGCATGACTGGCCATGTACTATGAGTGATACTCATTGTGCTAAAAGGATTGAAGCCATCACTTGCCAAACCAAGCCTAATATTCCTGGTATCCATAGAAAACTCTGGGTATTTGCTGTCAAAATCTTGTCATGCCATTGAATCAATTGGGTGTCTTACTTTCCCATCTTTACTACGTCCCTTTTCATGCCATCTCATCGAAATTGATGTTTTTGAAGACATAAAAAGACTTTTTAATCGAGGTATTAATGGAAAGTGATGTAAAATCTGAGATGGAATCTTAGTTTTCCCATCATCAGCTCTTTTCTATATTGAAGCTCAACATGCAGAGCATGTAGAATCATTAGCTTTCTCCTTCGAGTACAACATGCAATCATTAGGGCATACATCTTTTTTGGTGTAGCCCAAGCCTAAATCAGATATGATTTTTTTCACTTGATGAAAGTATTTTGGCAAGTTAGCCCCTTCTGGGAGAAGCTTAATGAGAAAATCTAGTAGATCACTCAATGATGTATCACTCCAACGATGAAGGCATTTCATAGATAAAAGCGAATAATGCAAGAAAGCCTTGTAAACTTTTTACTCCCAGAATACACTTCTTTCTCAGCATCATCAACCAACTTATAAAATTTTTTGACTTCTAATGTTTCATATGTCCTACCTACTTCTTCGTATTCATCCAAAAGGTTCATATTGCCTTACATCCCAAATGCTTCATATAACAACCCATGCATATCATCAAGTGGATCATCTGACTCTCCATCATCAATACTCTCATCATTAACATCGATAGATAACAACTCATCTCCATGAAATTTGAAAAATTTGTGTGAACCCCCTTCCAAACTAAGTGTTCACAAACAATGTCCGGTTGAACAAACATCACAGAACCACATATCCTACATGGGCATTTGATCCTACCATTTAAAGATGTAGTACTTTTTGCAGTACTTATGTATTGTTCCACTCCATTCATAAATTTTTGACTAAACTTGGGCAAATTTATCCAACTTTTTTGACCATCCATCAATCACTTCTCCTATAGAAGTCAAATTGAGAAACATCACAAGTTAGTTAATTCTTATAACTTTATTAAAGTCTATACTCATAATACAAAAAGATTCCTAGTATAAAATCTTCTTACATAGAAATGTATATTAGTGTCAAGATATCAACCATATATTAGCACAACAAAGTACAACAATATCACAAATATTGCAGATCAAATAATAATAGATAACAATATGTCACATTCAATAAACTTGAACCTTATTTACATCATGTTCATGAGTATAATAAATTACAAGCTCACTTTTCAATTAAAATTCCACTTCTAATTTTCATATTTAATTTTCTCAATCTCTAGTTTCTGACAAAAAATAATCAAAAATTAATTATAAAGGAAATACTTTCACCAACATAACAAATTTTCAATTATTTTCTCCTTTCTCTCACTCTCTACACACATATTGGCATCCCAATAGAGAAATCAACTAAAATCCGAATGAAAAATTCGGAACTTTTAGTTGTCACAATAAGTGAACATTACCACAAACAACTAGCAAACGAACATCCATGAAGAAGTAACAAGAAATTTCAACAGTTACAAAAATTCCTAAAATACTCCAAAAACACGCTCCTAAAACCCTAATTTCAACAGCTTCATTAACTTCTAAACCCTAATTTACATCAAAATCAAACGAAGTTAACAACACATCAACAAAAAAGACACTGAAATCCAACAAATAGCATGGATTAACTCACTAAAAAAGGCAACGAGAACGTAAAAGTGGATAAGTAAACAACTAAAGAAGAAAAGGAAGAATGAAGAAAGTTAAAATAATGAAAAAGTTGCACAGTTAAGTAATTTTGGAGAATAAAATTCGAACGGGAGAATGAAATTTGGGATAGCGGGAGATGAAAAACATGAGGGAAGGGGAAGGAGAGTAGAGCAGCGGCGAAGTGGAAGGCGAAGTGGAGAAAATGAAAGTCAGGTTTTACTTTTTTTTTTTTCTTACCTTAATTTGCTTCTTTTTCTTTTTTGACAAAAATTTGCTTTATATTTCTTTTTTTTTTTTTTGGACAACTTTAAATTTCTTATTTATTTATTTTTTTGAAAAAGTAGCACAAAATCTAATTTTTATTTTCGTATCGAAAGGATCTTTTGATGCAAAAGCTTAGCTTCAATCTTAATATATATTCTTTTTATAGTCTAGTATCGTAAAATACTCGATAGAATAAGATAACAACTCACTTGTATCGAAGAACTTTAGATACTATAGAGTTTATAGTATGAGTTACAAAATTTTCCGATGCAGTAACAATTTTCACGCCACAACCCGCCACCATGTTGCTTTAAGTGTCCATAACCTTAGTATCGGTAGCAGGTATCCGATACAATTAATGACTTTTTGTATTGGTTCACACATCCGCTACTAAATTTTCCGATACTAAAAGTCATTTTTCTTGTAGTGCCTTATTCTGCTTGCTCCCACTATCCCTTAAAGCTTAGAGTAAAGTGGACACTCCCCTTGGCTCGCATCACACCCTCTGCAACTTACAGCTCCTGAATCAGCTTAGGCAATGAATAATCTATGTTATTCATTGTGTAATTGAGTTAGAACTAGGTGAAGGACCCCGACCGAGAGCTGAGGATGATGTCCTACTGAGGTTGACTGTCAATCTTAGCTCAAAGAATCTCCAACTATGACAAAAATGCCATCGTCTTCATGACGTGTTCCTGAACTAGAGTTCCTTCTGACATCCCCATGTTGAAGAGCTTTCTCATCAGCTCTTCTCTAGCTGCCCTATCTTGACCACCGAATATTTCCTTTAAATGTTCAATCATCTTAGCTACTGTTTCCATCTCAAGCATCTAATGCTTGAGACCATTTGTCAATAAAGCCAAAATACAGCATGCGGTTAACTCACTAGCCTTATGCTAGCATTCATAACGCTCTTTAAAAGTAGTTGTAGAATTATTAGTGAGCACTGTAGGTTGAGCATCCGTAAGAACAAACTTGTGACCCTCATGTATTAAAATTATGGCCAAATTTATTTCCCAAGTGAAATTGTTAGGTCCAGTCAGAGCATTATCCTTTAGTATTGAGTAAGGTGCACCAGTCGCAAACATTATTAATCTCTATAAATGGAAACACTTGTGTAACTATATAATATGAGTCATGTACACTATTTATTCGTTTTATTTTAGCAAACACAATAGTCAAGTATCCAAAAAACTGAAATATCATGTGTGCAAGGATGATCCAAACACACCACTCCCTACTCCCCGGCAGTGGGGTCGTATGAAATTAGTTTATGTGAGAACTATTTTTAATTTACATGTTTTCTTGTAACTCTTATTTAACATGATTAACTCACCACTTTTCCTTAGTCTCTACCGTGATACAACAAAGCTCCTCGAGGAGGCTAGTGTGTTAGGCTAGTCCAGCGTAAACCATTACCTAAACCTCCATACAAATACACGTTATACTCCACGGCAGTGTGGTCCCGTCTCTTCTTAGAACTTTAGTTTATCCTATTAGAAGTCTAACTTGCAACCTGCAAACTAATACCCTCTGCGGGGAGTTATGTCGATTCACTATACTACTAGACCGGCAATGGCAGCCGTGAGGTTTCAACAGTTGAATCTCACTCCTACTTGAATTTTTTAAACTAGTGGTCTTTTTTATTTTGCATTTACAACTTGATTATCTCATAATCACTATTAGAATCTCATTATAGAATAGAATAAATTAATTAACAAAAATTAATTTTTTTATTATTAAGATTTAATTCAGTACTGACGTCTACACATCCCAGAAAATTTTTTTTTTAAAAGCCACTTCAGCCGTTGACGTTAGTTGTTAGTGCCTCTTAAAAAAATTTAATTTTTTTTATTATTAAAAAAGGTTATTTACGGCAAAGGTCCCTATACTTTGCCCATTGTTTCCATTTAATCCTTATACTTTTAATTGGGTAAATTTAGTCCATGTACAACTCAAAATATGTCAATTTAGTCCTTTAGTTTTAAGTTAAGTTAATGATGTAATTTTGAACGAAACAATTATGTTAGATGCAAGTAAATTATTATAAATTCATCCGTTTACTCAATTTAACTCAACTCACAACCGAACCATAAAAAATTCCGTTAAAAACATAACCTAGAATTTTCTCTAAGGACCAAATTTACACATTTTAAATTATACAGGGACAAAATTAACACAATTAAAACTACAAGGACAAAATTGACAGGATGGACAAAGTATAGGGACCTTTGGCGTAAATAATTCTAAAATAAATATTGACTCTAATCTTATTAGATCAATACAACACATTTAGTTTTTTTTTTTTCTTTTTCAGCACATCCTACCAATTTAGTTAATTTTAACAGTATACGCATAATCACATCATCCGTAATTTAAATATAAATGTAATCTAAAAATCTACAGCTATAGATCTAAATTAAGTCAAATAACTAATTTAAACAATTATAAAACACGGTCTACAATTATAATCAATATTAAATTAAACAATCTTTCCTTTCCGTTTTAATAATATCTCTATTCTATTAAATTGCAAGTCTATTTATTTTGATCTTATTATACCTATCATAAATATTATATATGAAATCAGGGGCTGGCTCTGGTACTAATTGTTGGGGTGAATTTTAAAAAAAATTTCTAATTAATTAGATTAATACAGCGGAATGGTTTAAAATTTCTAATTTTAAACCTACTGGTAATTTAAATTTTCTAATTTTAAATCTAAAGGCCTCTATTCTAATCCATTCATAATGATAACATGAACATAAAACTAGCATAATAAGAATACTATAAATAAATAGAAAAGCAAAAAAACTAAAAGGGAAGGGAAAGAAGAATACCTAAAAATGCTCCAAATAAAGAAAACTAGAAGAATACCGAGACCCAGAAGCTTTCTACGCAATTGCCTTGAAAAATCCGGAGTGTGGGCTCTGAAAATTATTAAACGTATGAGAAAAAATTTCAGAAAATTTCTATTTTTAATTCTCTTAAAGTCAATACTTTCAGAAAACTTTAATTTAAAATGGAAGTTTACCTTGACTTAAATGCCCCAATTTGTAGTAGGCTACTGGAGCAAAAAAACTCTAAAAATTCGATGTGGGATTCAAAGAAATAAACAAAACAATGTCGTTTAGGTACCAAAAGTCACCGCATATCAACACATCAAAAATGCCACGTGTCGTGCCTAATTGCACATTTCACTTCCGTATAGTGCCTCAGAGTGGGCCACATGGCATGCTCTTCACTTGTATCGTGTCGCAGGTTGGCTGGACCATTGTTGAGCACACGAATAATGATCCGATTTTGTTTTTTTTTTTTTTTTTTTGTTTCCTATATGTAAAAATTTATCTTCGGAATTTTAGTTCTTAAAAAATTATTTTATTTTATAATTTTCAAATTTTATTAATCTAATTAATAATGTTTTGTGAAATAAAATTTACTCATCTTATGAATTTTTTAACATTTTTCCGATGACATTAAAACAGAGGATTGCATGGAGACCTCATGAAAAATTTAAATCTAGCTCAAAATGGGTTAAATTACTTACCATCTCATGACAAAATTTAATTACCATTTGAGGAGACTTAATTCCACTAAAAAATCTTACTGCACTTTAGACTTAAATTATTTATTTGATAACTCCCAAATAGGCTATTTTTACAATGAGAATTGCTCTATTAGATATCCATGATGAAAAATAATTAGAACTACTACCATTATTTTTCTCATAGCTTTTCCATTAGTCACCGACTGGCCCTTTTACAAATAATTCATTTATACTTGAACAAATTCACAGTATAACTTCTAAATGTCAAACACTTGGAACACTTTGACTAAAGTTTCTGAATTAATTCAAACACTTGTGAATCAACTAAGGGGATATATGTATCTTATAAGAGACTATAGATTCCATATTGAATACTTGATCCTTGTCACACTTCATGCCGTTATCCAATACACGTGGGACTTCGGCCATCTATTAAGACCTTACTTATAGTACACCAAGGCAGTTAACGTTCCATGCACAGGTCAAGAATAGTTTCAGGATTTAAAGTCATCATTCAAATATTACATCATGTATCACTCATTTCCAAAAGTAGTCTAGAAACAAGTAACTCACATGGTCCAACTCATTGTATTAATCTTATTGAACACACCAATATAAAACCTTTGGATCACCGTCTATATAACCAAGACAAGTCATCTAAAATGTTACATTATAGTCTTAGTAGACAAGTAGTCCAAACTTGTTACTGACTACGAGTTTTTTCAAATAATATTTCGTTCCATTTGCTTCAAGTCTACTGCGGCTTACTCTCATAATCTACTTAGAACAAACATATAAAAAGTCATATGAGGACTGCATCCATCTCATGCACATTACTTGAAAGAAAATCACATGTAATATATAGACTCTTTTTTTTTTTTTGGTAAGTTAGCGAAATATATAGGTGAAAAGAAAAATAGTACAAGCTACAAGGGGCATACACCAGGACACGGCCGAAGCCTACAAATATGAAACAGCGTCAAAAGAGCAAGACAAAGTCCATACAAAAAACAACCAAAGAACTACAAAGGGAACAAAGAAGAAACTAAGTCTCAAGACCCCAGTGCCGAAGCAAGGAGGTGTGACGATGAGCTCCTTTGAACAAAGAAGCAGCAAGCAAGCGGCTCCTGACCAAACCCGCAATCTCCTCTCGAACGGCTGCAATTGGTCTGGACTGAGAACGCTGGACCCGAAAGTTGCGCTCGTACCAGACAGTATACACAGTCGCAGAGAGGCAGAGTCGAACAATGGTACTGCCAATCTCTCGGCCCCTGAGATGCTGAGCAGCCCAAGTGACAAGCTTGTCCCAAGGAAGGGTAGGCCAAGCGATAGATGTACTCGGAGTGGCAGAGCTCCAGACCGAGGCGGAAAAGGAACAAGCGAAGAAGAGGTGCTCATGAGTCTCGTCAGCAGAACCGTAAAGAACACAAACACTCTGAACCTCCAGTGCTCCAAAACGCCGAAGTCGGTCCCGGGTCCAAAGTCACTACCGAGATGCGAGCCAGAGAATGAAGGAGTGCCCCGGTATATGCATCTGAAACCACAGAAGGTGATGAATGGTATCCTCTTCTCTCCTACTCCGCACCATCTCCCAAGCGGACTTGGTGGTGAAGTTCCCCGAGGAGTCACCCAGCCACCGGATGGAGTCCGCTACACCAGCCCAGGGGCTAAAATCAATCGTGTCCCAGATGGGCCAGAGCTCCAAACAACCCTGTGGAAATCTCCACTGACCACCCTCAATAATGGATGAGACTCGAGAATCCCAATGAAGTCCAGAGGAGGTGAGCAGTCGAGTAGGGAAGCGCTCCGAAAGACGACCACATGGCAGCCAGTAATCAGTCCAAAGGGCAGTGTCAATGCCATCACCAATGACATGATAGATCGCACCAGAGCATAGGCGGCGGACCAAAAGAATCTGACGCCAGCACCAAGAAGCCGAACTCGTCGCCCGAATAGTCCAGAACCTCCGCCCTCGAAGCCGGTTCAGATGAACCCAACGCGGCCATAACGAGCAAGGGTCAGAGAGGAGGAACCAGATATGCTTCATAATCGAAGCCTGGTTCCACTCAGCAAGGCGACGGAGCCCAAGACCACCCTCCCGCCGAGGGTAACACAGATGCCTCCAAGCAACCTTCGCCCCTCCCGGGGCCAAAGAAGATCCTCTCCAAAGGAACGCCGCAAGAGTCGACTCGATCTTCCTAATCATCATCTTCGAAAGCATGAAGACCAATGACCAGTAGACCTGAGTGGCGAGAAGAACAGATCCGATAAGCTGCAGACAACTAGCATACGATAGAGAACGGGAGGTCCAGAGCAGTGTACGAGAAAGAATGCGATCCAGCAATGGCTTGCAGTCAACGTATAGCAGCCGAGAAGTGATAAGTGGTACCTCCAGATAACGAACTAGGCATTGCCCAAGGCTGAAACCCAGAACACCCAAAATGCCTCGCTGAGTCGCAGAGTCCACCCCTGCTAGAAAAACTGAGCTCTTCGCTGCATTCGAGGACAGCCCCGAGAGTACAGTAAAGCGGTCTAAAGCCTCACGAACAACAGATACACTACCCATATCACCGCGACAGAAGATCATCAGGTCATCAGCAAAACACAGGTGCGTCAGCCAAGTACGACGGCAGCACGGATGATAGCGAAAATGCGGGCCATCGATAGCATGACGAAGCAGCCCTCGGAGACCCTCCATAGCGATAACAAACAAATAAGGAGTAATATATAGACTCAATTACACAAATTTAACGAAGAAATGAAGGGAACTTCAATTTCATTCTTTTATAAAGTAATATTTACCAGATAAATTTGAATTTTCATATCACTATTCCTAACACCACCCTTGTTTGACCTTATCTTTTAAAAAAACGACCTTCGAGATCTCTTCTTTTTCTAAGGTTATTTGAAAGGTTTTGTTCTGCTGAAAATTTAAAATGAATAGCTAGCAACCATGCTTAAGTTTAGCATTAGCTATTCTAACCCTACACAACGCTCTTACAATATTCAACTGTGGACGACTTTTTACCATGTGTAATCAATTATATGGAATAAATTATACCAAAAAACTAAAACAGCTGCAATAAAACAACATTTACACGATCATCCAAACCTGCTATATAATAATAATTCCTTGAAAAAATATACACAATATATCACGAATCAATCAAATTACAACTTCCTAAAAATATGGAGGAAAAAATTCAACAAAACCGTAGAAACAATCAATTGAAACCCAATTAAGACATCATAACCATGAACTCATCAAAGCTTAACACACCATCCCCATTAAGATCAAACATTGACACCATAACCCCACATTCCTCCATACTTCTCTTATACCCTATTCTACTTAGCATCCTCTTCAAGCTCTTTACCGTGATCAAATTATATCCCTTCTCACTATACATTCTAAATGCCTCCTTCAACTCTTCCAATCTCTCCTCGTCGTCGCCACTGCTCCTGTCACCTTCGACCAAGGCAACGAACTCGGGCAACCCCAACAACCCGTCCCCGTCCGCATCCGCCCACATCACCGCTGCCTCCGCCTCATCTTGTGACATACTTCCGCCTACTGCTGCGACGCACTGCCGAAGCTCCCCCGGGGAGATCTTGCCGTCCTTGTCAATGTCAAAGTGGTAGAACACACGTTCATATTGTTGGGTTTTATCCATTTTTATGCAAATATTGAGCTTGGATGTTGTTCTCTTCTAGAATAGAATCAAAGAATAATAAGAAGCCCTTGATTGGTTAAGGAGGCAGCGAATATGTCTATATGTATAGAGAAGGGAGGGGAATTTAGAGTTGGACACACGGGATGGACTTTTTGTGGGTGGCCTTTGTGATGGCGTATTTATTACATATATTTAAATTCATCAATTATTTAAATTTGGTTCAGGTAGACATTTGTAATTCGACCAAAAAAAATAGGATGATATTATGAAGGCAAAAAATATTAATATCGGGACAATTTAATATTTAGGAATTACCAATTGCTTTACTTTTTGTTCTAGCAAGGTCACATTCTCTATGCTGCTGACCAGCCTCTTAGGTTGGGATTTCTCGAAAATAGCCTCTCTTCAGAGTAGCCCCCTGAAGGGGGAAGACTGCGTACATCTACCCCCTACACCCTGCTTTTGTGGGAGCCCTTGTAGGCACTGAGTTTGTTGTTGTTGTTGTTTACTTTTTGTCCTAATATTAGTGTTTTTGCCCTGATAATATAAATTCTCAAAAAAAAGGTAGACATTTGCAATATATTTTCAGTTACTTTTGAAATATTTTTGAGATATTTTGAACTTTAGTAACCTTTTTTTTCAGATACTTTTGGCTTATTTTTGTCAGGGTTTTGTTATTTTTTATTATGTGGCACTTAAAAAATATCTAAAAGTATATTTTAGAATTTTAAGTATTTTTAAAAATTTTTAAAACATTTTCAATATTCAATATAATTATCAAAATATTTAAATTATTTTGCAGTTGTAAATTTTTTTTGAATGAAATACCATATTTTCAGAATTTTCTTTTTTTTTAAGTGTCATGTAATAAAAACTAACGGATTTAACTAGTTAAACCAAGTTATGTGAAAAGAACTTTCGAAGTTCAAGGTATCTTAATAATATCTCAAAAATATGAGGGTACCAAAAAAAATTATTACCTAATGTTATTATATGTTAACCGAGTTTTCCCTAAACATTAAAAATTTTCTTAAATTATAAATAGATTGTAAAAAGATATTTAAAATCAGTACTTTTTAAAGTATAACTAAATTTATAACCTATAAAATTAAAATACATAATTTATACATAATTTTTAGACCCAAGAGCTTCCCGAACCATTTCATGAGGAAAATAGGCAGGTGTTATAATTTTATTATGACGTGTGTTGACCGTGTAACTTGTCCCATGTGGTTCTTGCAAGGAAATTTTTGTCGGTCATATTTAAAATATAATTAAGTTGTAACAAATAATATTAAATAATTATTTTTTATGTGTTAATAATTTTAAGTTATATATATATTTTCAATAATTAAATTACGAGCACAGAAAAGCATAGAAGTGCAGGGTAGGGCTCAAATGGAAACAACCAGGACATCAAAATACTTAAGGCAGTAGGTTACCTACAATCCAGACTCTATTACAAAAAAAGCCTAAATAAGGGCTTGGATGGAAGAAAGGAGCTATCCCCAAAGCAAACACACTCGATAAGAGTACCCCTAATGCCAAACAACCAACTAGGACATAAGATGTCAAAACACCTAACATAGTCTATAATATCACAACATCTACTTACAACAACACCAAATCATAATAGAGACCTTAGACATACAACAACAAGAAGAAAGACAAACACGACCGAAGTTACCCGACATGAAACTATACGACTTGAAAATTCTAGAGCAACAAGACATGGATAGGACTAAGGGATCAAGAACTACGTTGTATTTGGTATTCTAGTTCAACTTGACTAACTCCTTCACTACAATAGAGTCGTCACTATTGAAACACAACCCAAGTTACTTTCCCAACTCCCACACTTGTTCACCAAACACGAGATCATCAGTGCTTAATTGCCCTTGATTATTTTCATCCCTCAATTTGTCCCTCCATTTTTCATTGAGCGTTTTGATCTTTTGCTTTGCCAAACTTGCTTCTTCCCTTGATGGGGTAAGGCTGCGTACATCCTACCCCTCCCAGACCCTGCTCATGCGGGAGCCTGTGTGGCACTGGGCCTGTTGTTGCTGTTGCTGCTGCTGCTGCTTATCTCCACTAGTGTTGAGCTCCATGTTCTTCCAAAAATCTTTGAAAGCTTTCTTGTCATGCTCTTTTTTCTTACGAATTTTACTTTTTCATAGATAAGAGGATTTCTGGAGTCTCTTTGGCCTTTTGAAGTATAACTTTTTTTCTCGCCTTTTCTGCTTTTCAAAAATATTATCTTCATTGGCCTTCTCATTGTTACAAGTTGCTTGGACTTGCAAAACTTCATGGTAGATAGGAGTGAGTGGACATGTTATGAATTGTTTCTAGTGGAGCTCTTATGTCATATGCTTTTGTATATGAATTAAGTGTTGGTGTAAGCTCCCAAAAGTACCCGGAACTGGGTAACCAAATATTGTTGGATCAAACACTTGCAATTCGCAAGTAATGGGTATCCAAACAATCTACAGGTTTCGAAGCGTTATGTCACTTTCCTTAAGACTTATTTCAGCGTATGAAATAGTCTCGAGGATACAACGATAACCTAATGTCAATAGAGTGAGCATATGTAAAGGGATATAAGGAGAGATGTATGAGAACGATGTTTTCAAGAACAATAGAACAAGTTCTTTCAAATCATTTGATCCTTTTGATTATCAAAGACATTAAGGGAAAATATACATAAGACTTTGTGAAAGAAGACGTCCCAAATTACGCCTCAAAGAAGAGGCACGAAAGGCTGGTAGTTAACGCGTGAAAATCAGATGAAAACTGCTCCTATGTATCAACGCACAGTTTTACAGAGATGGTTATGCTGATCTGTGTGTCGACACACACTTCTGCAGTCCTGTTTTGTAAGAATGTGTGTCAACTCACCAACCTTGTGTGTCGACACACATCCCAGCACACATCGAACAAACTTCAGGATCAACTTTAAACACTTTATTCACAATTCTTATAGCATTATTTTGAAAATACATCAACATTCCCCCATTATTTTTGAAATACAATCATTCTCACAATTGACATCTCTAAGTTAAAGGAGGCCATATTGTGCATCAATGAGGGTGTCTTTTGATTGAACCCTCAGCTAGTGATGGCATGTTTACAATTAATTAGATCGAAAATGGTAGACTACGCTTTGAACCATTCAACCCATTTGACTAACTAAATACATCACGATGCACTAGGCAATCTACTCCCCGTACATACCCTACACCTCCCCAGATCGACACATATGAAGCCTTGTGTCCTGTACCCTTCGCGAGTGTTTCAGGGCCAAACCCTTTGTCAAAAATCACCCCTTGAAGCGGTCAAACTTCACACTCACTAAGGTGGACCCCAACTGATCATGTCCTGCAACGCGACATTCAGTTACAATATTATTAAGAACCAGGTCCATTAAGAGCATACACTCATCCTTTAAATCTCTGATGCAGGTAACCAAGCACTACACAAATGGGATGGAAAAATTCTTTTATGCTTGCAGCCACATTGATGATAAAACTCACTCACTGAACCCAAGATCTAGCTTCTGACTAGGTGTCGAGTGGAGGGCTAATCATGGGTGACTAAAAATGATAGGTTTCACACCATCCCTTTAATTATTAAGTCTCTAGCAATGTTCTCAAATAAGAAATCCACTAGTTTCAGCCTTATATCTTCAAAGTCCACAGTGATCACTCAATCATTCATGAGTTATTTCACTTAGCAATATTTGACACTATGGTGTCCGGACTTTTAGCGACACACCTCGCTCTTATATATTTGAAAAACACATCTCACTATCACAATGGATAGAAAGATTCTATATTGGCTTGCGCCACAAAGGAGTCTCAAACACATCCGTTAATCATTATGTTTCTTTACAAGTAAAAACTAGAGCATTAAACTCTATAATCACACTGAAATTTTATAACATGTGTTAGTTTCTTAAAACTCAAGGAACAACACCCCCACCCCTTATAGCATTTACTAGCTTTTAGAAGCGTAGTGCTCCTTATCGGATATACAACTGGCATCCTAGTACTCTTCTATATACTCATTAACATTAGCACCACAACCCATGGTTATTTCGGTACCTTTATGTACTTTATGCTAGTAACATTTACTCACACAGCTAGTTATACACACTCAGCTATCCAACAACAAAAGCTACATCTAACCTTTTCAAGGTCCAATTATACCATTGGAACGCTTACATTTGGTTCTAAATTTTTGCACCAAATTTCAACATGTAGTCAACATACAAGCCACGAATTCCCCGATTTATTAAACATGCCATACGCATTATTCGAATTCATCAACTACACCTTTCAAAAGGCAACATCGTTAGTCTTTTCATAGTATCACAATCTGTGACACAACAATATTGAACTTGGACATTCATGCCATTTCTAGTTCATTCCTCTAGTAATTTACAAGTCCGATCGTTAAGACTTTTCTTTCATATTCTTTTACTCTTTCAAAGTTCTAAAGTCTTTCTAAGGATACACCCTCAAACATAATCTTCCTCATAATATACTTTAATTCACATTATCAGAATGCATCAATCAAGACCAACGCAAGACTCGAAGTCACTTTCTATGTACTCATGTATATTTATATCTTAGGATGTTTACTCCACCCATAAATCAGTCAAAAGATTATACATGCCATTTATATGCATAAAACCTTATGGGCAATAAAAGAGTCATCATAAATTAGTATTTTCATACACTTTAAATTTGTCATGTTGATGACTAACAACATCTTAACAAGTGAGCATATCATCAAATAATAATCTTATTTATCATGCAGTAATTGTATGAATCTAACACTCAATTTAAGTACTTAAAAACTCACCGCATGAATGCACATCATTTTAACCGAATACTCAATCATCATATATATACGCCCTTAACGTGCAAGTACACTTTCTTTAACCGCATTAATCATGATAATAAATTTTTCACATGCACGTCGGCTTCTATTCAAGCACTACATCTAATAACATTGGAAGACCCACCGAAAAAAATGTGGTCAGTTATGAAATTATAAGCCATCATTTCCAAGTGCATTAATACCCTTTCTTTCACTGTTCATAATCATGAATTTCAATTTGAATATCTTTATATCAGTCACATTAGGGATCAACACATATAATGTCATCTCATATTTCATGATCCACTAATACATTCAAATTCACATCAACATACATAGTTACATGCATCATTTTCAATACGATGAAATTATGCATCCAAAATCTTATTAACGTGCATTCATCGTACAACGATATTAATTTCCATGCTCATATTTTTATATCTATGGACATGCATGTATTAGTTATATTAACTAATGTGCATCATTAGTATACCTCTATCAACATATATGCATGATTATACTCAAACTTCATTCATGACTCTCCAACCCCAATATTGTTCATTCCATTATGCCATAACATCAATTTGTCAATGAACAATATGTACAAGAGAACGACTCAATTATCATGAAAATAAGAGCGAGTCAAAAATACCCAAGTTTATATTTTATTACGGGCTTATGGCTATACAGTTATTAACATACGTCCATTAAACCTCAATCTAATTATTGTTCAGATTTCAAATTCATACAACAATGGATTTACTACACATAATGCACAGTTTGTAATTTATTTCAACCATCATAATTCTTTATGAATTATAGTCGCGGTTACACAAAGTGCCTAGACCTTTCTATCACCAATTTGTAACAGAGCATACATCCAACTTTATTATTATTATTTCTAGTTTTGGAATCGTATCGGCACCTGGTTTCAACAACTGAGCTAAATAAGGATTTTCCTTTTTTTTTAATGCTCAAATCATGCATACTAATTTATATCAAGTATGTCTTCATAATTTAATTTATTCTCCATTTAATTTCAGTGCACTTTGTTGTTAAATTCATGATGCAAGACACAACAAAATACTGCCCAAATTGAAAATTATCATGATTTCTTGATTTGATTTTGATTTCATATGGATACTCATCATTGATCAACATTCATGATATATAACTATTGCGGTGTGTTTCAAATTTTGAGTCTAGATTTCAAATAGAAGTCTGTGGTAGAGCGGAGGGACTGGACCGTTTTGGTTCTCGGGTCGGGCTATACCTTGCTTTCCTCAGTCTTAAGAGTTTAGTTTTCAGATCTTAGATATTATTCACCCTTAAATAACGTATCAAAAAAATGCCTAAACTGAAAATTAGGAGTTCTTATCTTTGAAATTTCAACCCCACAAGTAAATATAATTTCATGCATAAACAACAATGCTTCAACCACTACTCATTAGGCATTATAGAACTTCATGATTTTGGTATCTTTTGGTCAAATTTTATATCAATCTTAAAATTTCATGATTCTTCTCACTCATATTGAATCAACATGACATATCTTGATCCATAGCAATTTGTATACCAAAAGAATCCAAGAAGACATACATTTCTCTCTTTGTCACTTTCTCCAATCTCACATGGTGCGCTACCAAATCAAGGAAATTGAAGAATCCATTTTCAAATAATGAAATTAAGTCTTAAGATTATGGGTGTAAACTCCCAAAAGTACTAGGAACAAGGTAACCAAACATTGTTTGATTAAACACTTGCAATTCACAAGTAACGGGTATCCAAACGATCTACAAGTTTCAAGGGGTGATGTCACTTTTCTTAAGACTTATTTCAGCATATAAAATAGTCTCGGAGATACAACAATAACCTAATGTCAATAAAATGAACGTATGTAAAGGAAGATAAGGAGAGATGTATGAGAAGATATTTTCAAGAACAATAAAACAAGTTCTTTCAAATCATTTGATCCTTTTTATTACCAAAGACATTAGGGGAAAATATATATAAGACTTTATGAAAGAAGATGTCCCAAATTATGCCTCGAAGAAAAGGCGCGAAAGGCTGGTAGTTAACGTGCGAAAATCCAGTGAAAACTGCACCTGTGTGTCGGCACACAGTTCTGCAGAGATGGCTCTGTTGATCTGTGTATCGACACACGGGCCGTGTGTGTCAACACGCACCTTTGCAGCCCTGTTCTGCAAGAGTGTCTGTCAACACACCAGCCTTGTGTGTCGACACACATCAAAACACATCGAACAAACTTCGGGACCAACTTTAAACACTTTATTCACAATTCTTATAGCATTATTTTAAAAATACATCAACATTAAGTACAATAACAAAGTTCATTGTGTCAAACAAAATGCAAAACAGAAATATTACAGGCATATAAAAAATGTACCAAATCTACTCAATATGCTTTCCGAAATTATTGTAAATTATAAGTAATTAATATAATATTATTTTCTTGGAAAATATCAAGCGAGTTCCAAATTAAAATTTTGAGATATTTATATTTTAGTATTTTTATTTTTGTAAAAGTAATATAAAGGTCTCTAATCATTTTTAATTTTTTAGTACATTAGATTTTCTATGTATTAGTAATTAGATACCCTTTTTGGCGAAATATAATGTCAAAAACCTAATAAGACAAAATTGCTCATGTTAGAAATGAATTCGTATTATTGAAGCCTAATACTAAAGTTTGGTACCATGGCAATTCTTGTACTCCTGAGGAAAACAAAATGCGCCTTTTTGAAGCAGTTCGAACAAAACAACAGTGTTTTTAATCCACTTAAAAAATTCTCATGTCATCATGTTCTCCTAATCCCTAGTAATTATTGCTTCAATATGGCATCGTATTTTTCATGGGGAATTTTATCTTTTCATGAATTTCCGACCATGTGTTACGTTGGATTGGGTACTTTATTATTAATACATACAGAACTCATGATATTAAAAAATAAAATTAAAAAAGTCAGAGCTCTTTTTATTATTTTAAAAAATGTTGACGTACAAAAAAGTAAATAACTTTGAAATTTTTTGTTTTTGAATATTCCCCTACTTTCCTTGTATTGTTATCTTACTAATCATGCAACAAATGTATAGAAAAAAGAAGAAAAAATAATTCCCATAAGAATAAGAGCAAAAACCTGAAATAAGACCAAAATAAAAAATATTTTCGAAACTAATTTTAAAGGAAATTTTTTTTTCTCCAAATGACATTTACGTCATCATTCGGCATTTCTTATTTATTTTTTTTTTACTTTTTTAAAAACCTGAATTTCAGTGCATAATTTTAGATACATATATAATTTTTTAATTTATAATATTTTCTTTGTGATAATAAATAAATTAAATTAAATTATTTATTCAATGTTTTAATTAAATTTGTGTATAAAATAATTTAATTTAAATATATAATAAATAATTTAATTTAATTTATTTATTATAATCAAAGAAATGTTATAAGTTTAAAAAAAAATAAACATACATGCGTGCATGTGTGCATGCATGTATTAAAAACTGTCCACTGAATATTTTATAAGTCCTTTTGAGAAAAGTAAAAAGACATAGAAATAAAAAAAATGCCAAATGTTGACATGAATGCCATTTGGGAAATAGGTTTTTTTTTTTTTTTAAAGTTAATTTTCAAAATAATTTTTCTTTTAGTGTCATTTCAAAAAATAGCTCTAAGAACAAACTGATAAATATATATTAGCAAACAAATGTGAATCTCTCATAATAACAACTTCAACTCGTGACGTTTTTGCCATATTAGCATGGGACGGGGCATCCTTCCTATATCTTGCGAGTCATGGTGATAGGTGACTTGAAAAGAGAACTAACAATTGAAGCCCTTCTCTAATAAAATGTGAAATTGCATTATGATTCACAATAATTTCCATTTGAAACACAATAGAGATCGTATGGGATGAAATAGCCTAAATGCTCATGTATTAATATTTTCTTGGAGTGGAATGCACAATACTCACCATTAGAATTCTAGGATAGCGCGCTTCAATTTTAAAGTATTGTATTTTTGCCTCAATTTCGTATAAAAAATTTAAAGGAAGAGAGTCTAGTTTATATAACCCCTTATTATTGTACTTGGTAAAGTCTTGTGGGAGTCTAGAGTGGGTTTTGTGAACCACACATGAGCGTCCATGCTCCCGAGCTAGCCGGCACGTCGCGGTGTTGACTTTTTTAACTTGAACTTTTATTTTTACGACTTTTATATTTGTTTAAGTTGTCATAAAAGAACTTGTGGTGAGTTCTTGTTGTTGGGTTGTGCTCGAGGACTTTGGCTTGAGCTTGAGGTGTCTTCTTTATTGACCTCAAGGTTTCTACCTTGAGGGTTGTCCATGGTCCAATCTCGAGGCTCGTGGCTTTGAGCTCGAGCTCGAGCTCCTGTTTTTGGCCACATCTTTTCCCACTCTCTCCTTAATTGATTCTTCTCGTAACTGACCAGATTTTTAGGCTTCCATATCTACCACTTTCCTTATTTTTTGTAGATTCTTTATCGTGATCTTTTCCTTATCCTCCAAGGAGTACCCTCTATAAATATTGTGCCTTAGGATTTTGTTTGATATACTGAAAGACACAAAAATGCAAACACCGAAATTCTTCTCTCATAGCTTTCTTTTTCTCTTCTCCCCTCCGTTACCGAGCAAGTTGAGGCATACTCCAACCCATCTCCCCAGAGTACATTGTTGAGGTGGGTGCCGTGTTAACCCTAGTGGTCGGAGTGCCGTTCATCCCATTGTACCTCTGTGGGGGCATAAACGACTTATGGCAGTTGATTCTCCACAGCGCCACAATTTTTCTGTCAATTCCTTCCCTTCTATTAATATTGTTAAAGTCGTTTCTTTTATAGTTCTTGTAAACTCGAAATCTAATTCATTGTAATAAAAGAGTTATATTTTGGTCACTCATTCATCTATTACACCAACACTTACATGTAAAGTTCTCAATACATATTGTCAATTAAATCAAATTGCTTAAAAATTGATAAGTCATATAATGCATGCGTCATATTTAATTCGTATTGTTTCATATTTGGATATTTCCTAAAAAATTAGATAGATGGACTTGGTGGCAAAATAATATGGATGAAAAAGTATTGACTTTGGTATTAAATTATCATATAAATAACTTGTAATTTCTTAACCGTCAAAACGGTCATATAACCACGGAGCTGGATGTATCGCGGAAAATGAGGCGGAAGTTGCATGCGATGCGCCGTACCCCCGGCTTCTTCGCAATTTCACTGCTCCTTATCCCTTTTTCCTTTTCTTTAATAAATTACACTATATTATTAATCACACGGTTGGTGAAACGAGTTTTCATAGGTAGATTACTTATTGCACCGTGCATTTAATTCACAAAATTTGTAGATAATTTTTTGTTTAAAAGTAATATATATTTAATAAAATAGTCTAAAAAATATATAAAACTTGTTTTTTGTTGATTTCAACCACTACTTGTATTATTTTATTAAACTCAAATCCAATGTCAAAAGCCTAAAATGGCAAAAATTGCCCATGTGATTGAAGCGTGACATAGAAGTTCGGTGACATGATTAATCTTTTTATTCCCGATGAAAAAGAAATGCACCACTTTGAAGTATTTCCAACAAAAAGGAAGCACGTTTGATCCATTTAAAGATCCCCACATCATCACCTTCTCCAAATCCCCAGTAAACTAACCCATTTTTTTTTCCAAATTATCGCTTCAGTAAGAGGTAGTTTTTGTTGTGGGAAATTTTATATTTCCAAATTTTCCGACATTAGGTTTGGTCGGACTGGGTGCCTAATTATTAATACATACAGAGCCTAAGGTATTACAAAATAAGTAAAAAAGATAAGAGGCCTTTTTATTATTTTCAAAATGTTTGAGGCATTAAAAAGTAAATAAATTTAAAATTTTTTGTTTCTCAAAATTCTCTTAGTTTCCCTGTGTTGTTCTCTTACTAATCATGCAAGAAATGTATAGGAAAAGGACAAAAAATAACTCTCATAAAAACAAACAGATAAATGTCAACCTCTCCTGATGCCGAGCAGGAATGCAAAATTGATCGCACACGTCAAAATCGAAAGATAAACTCAGAATTCGCCGAAGAGAAGAGAAAACTAGTGTTTATATTTCATTCAATTGGAGAATCAAGTTTAGCACCATTTATAGCTATTATTTAGAGGTAAACAAAGCAAAGCCCTAACATGCAAAATTATAAACATACCTCAAAATAAGAAATCACAAAAAATACCCTTAAACTATGCGAAAAACATAAATGTGGCTCGAAAACACATTTAGAGGCCGCCATTGGAGAAAATAGGTAGGGCTAGAGGTAAAGCATCTAGGGTTGCATAGTTCGGTCCGACGGCTTCGTTTTGACAGGTATAGGCCCTATAACTCTTTACAAATCAAAACTTATGATCATTGGAAATTGGATGCACAAATTAGTGCTTCTGGCCTACCCTTTTGGGTTTCTAACGGTCCAACTTCTCGAGAAACGCTTCCACTACTCGTCCTACATTAGTCCCCTCCAATTGAAAAGAAGCGACCTCGTGTTAACATCTAGATAGAGCGGTGTCTCAGAAAGAGGATAGTCATACAAGTCCGCCACATATCCCATGCTTTCCGGTAGCTTCACCATGTAGGCATGGTCTCTGATCTTTTTCAGAATCTTGTAAGGACAATACTTCTTCGACTTGAGCTTGTTGTATGTTCCCACTGAAATCTATCCTTGCTTAAGAATACCATCACCATATGACCTTCATGAAAGATATTTTTCGTCGATGCTTGTCTGCAGCAGCTTTGCATTTAGCATTCCTCTCTCCAGCCAGTGTCCAACCTTAGCTTATATAGCTTGAACTTCTTTTGCCATGTTCTCTGTAGTAATGCTCAGTCCAGGAACCTTTGGGAGCCTCAATAAATCTATAGCTAGCTTTGGCTATTTCATATAAACCACACTTTCTTGTACTGCTATGAACAACACCATTATAGGCAAATTTTTCTTGGGCCATGCCATGATCCCACTATTTTTGCTTATCATTGCATATGCTTCTAATCAAATTCCCCAGTGTCTTGTCAAAACTTCTGTCTGAACATCTGTTTGTGGATAGGCTTTGCTACTAAATTTCTGTAAAGTTTCAAACATCTTCCACAAAGTAAACAATAAATGACCAAGGAACTTGCTATTCGGATTTGATACGGTGGATGTGGGTAGCCCATGAAGTGAAACAACCTAACAAAAGAATAGATGAGTGATATGTGATGCATTTGAAGTCTCACGGCATGGAATGAAGTGGCCCATCTTTGAGAATTTGTCTACCTCCACAAAGCCTAAGTCGACCCTTGTTGAGTATGCGGTAATCAAAACACAAAATCCGTGGATAAATCCTCCCATATACCGTTAGGGGCTATTAACGTCATGTATAACCCGGTGTTATGAGCACTCCCTTTAGAGGTCTGGCAAGTATAGCACTTTTGAACTCAACTTCTCGAATCCCCTTTAATTTGTAGCCAATGGTACCTCTCCTCAACACTGGCGATGGTCTTATCCCTACCAAAATGCCCATTGAGCCCGCTACCATGTAAGTAGCGAATAATCTTCTTATGGAGAGGTATAAGGGGAATGTAAAGCTAGTAACCCTTAGACAAGTAATCATCAGTAATGTGGAAGTCCCCTGCAGCAGATCGTCTCTCTGAGAAATCAGTCTAGACCGTCTTAAAATTTTCATCATTATAGTATTGTTCCTTAAGACACTCCAACGCAACAATCCTACTACTAATCGTGACCAGTAAAGAGGCTCTCCAACTCAATGCATCTACTACCTTGTCCGAAACTTTGGCCTTGTGATGGAGGATGAATGGAAAATTCTGTAAATCAGCTGCCACCAAGCACTAATCTTATCTAAGTGCTTATGACTGTTCAAGTACTTCAAGGCCTGATGATAAGAGTACAAAATGAACTCCTGAAAGATAAGATAATGCTCCCACTGCTTGAGAGCTTGGAACACAACATAGAATTCCTAACTGTAAGTGCACCACTTCTGTCGAGCCCCAATAATTTTCTCAATGAAAAACTCCATATGTCTACCCTCTTAGGAAAGCATAGAACAAATCCGCACTCCACTGACATCACACTCAACCTCGAAGAATTTATCAAAATAGGGTTACACTAAGACAGGGGCAGTACACAACTTTTCCTTAATCATGACAAAACACCTATCAGCTTCTTCTCAGCACGCAAACTTCCTTTTGTCAAATAATCAGGGATAAGTGCCATAATACCTATAAAGTTTCGAATGAACCTACAGTAAAAAGTAGAAAGCCCATGAAAGCTTTGAGCTTCGCTAACAATACGGGGTGTTTGCTACTCTCTAATTGCCTTTATTTTCTCTTTGTCGACCAATATCCCCTTTGAACTAATAACATGCCCAAAAACTAGCAATTTCTCTGTCATAAAGTCACACTCCTTTAAGTTCACGTATAGTTTATTATCTTGTAATACGTGGACAACTTGCTGCAATTGGTTAAGATGGTCTATTTCATTCTTGCTGTATATTAGTATATCATTGAAGTGAACCACAATGAAACTCCCAATGAAAGGATTAAGTACCCAATTCCTAAGTCGCATGACGGTACTTGGTGTATTCGTGATGTGAAAGGGCATAACCAAGCACTCATTTAAGCCCTCCTTAGTCTTGAATGCGGTCTTCTGCTCATCCCCTGGACAGATTCTGATTTGATGATACCCACTCAGTAAATCAATCTTTGAAAACAGTTTTGACCCAACTAAGATGTGAAGCATATCCAAGCGCGTAATCGGGAAACTATACCTCACTATAATCTTGTTGATGACGTGACTGTCAACACACATACTCTAACTTTTGTCCTACATTGGAGTAAGTAAAGAAGGTACAACACAAGTTTTCATATGCTCCTAGATGAACCCCTTATGTACCAAGTCCTTTACCTTCTCTTGTAAGATCATAGCTTGCTTAGGACTCATTCGGTAATGTGGCAAGTTGGGAAGGTTAGCCCCTGAGACTAGATCAATATGATCTTGCATGTCTTGCATCAGAGGTAATTCACTAGGTAGTCATGAGAAACCAACTTAACAAATTCATTCAGTAGACATTTCACATCATCAAGAACTTTCTTGATGGACTCTTCCTCACCCAACAAAACTGACCACACTACAACCACGTTGACCTCTTGTGAGGCCTTAAGGTCCCTCTCAAATTTAGGCTCAAAAGTTGTGATAGACAAATGTGATCACCCCTCCACTTTAGAAGCATCTGACACATTCGCTAAAGGTGTCATGGCAATCTTATGAACTCTGTAATTAAATACATACAAAGTATCCTATCCCCTATGAATGACATTTATATCAAACTACCATGGTCTTCATAACAACACATGACTAGCACCCGTATCTATAACATCATAGCTAACCACATCATGATAACACTTGCCAATAAAAATAAGAATGCGATAGAGTCCAGTTACATTAAAATGTGGGCCTTTCTTAATCCACCCAATTGAATAAGGGGCCAATTGCTTCTCTGTGGGTAGCTTTTGATGATCCACCAATTGCTTCAACATGAAGCACTCAGCTATCACTATCCAAAATTAGATCGCACAGCTTTTCGTTTATAGAACAATGGGATCGAAAGATGTTGTTCTATTGCGAAGGAGGCTCTTGGTTGGCACTGTGCAGAAGTCGCTGCATGACACAATTATCCGTTTCTCTTTCCTCTTTACTGAATCATCTCCATCAAGAAAATTCGACTCATCCTCGTCCTCAGGTCCGTCTCTTTCATCTTCCTCAAGCCATCTTAGGTTCACAGTCTGTGGACTCGAGCACACAAATGAGGTATGCCCGGGTTGTCCACACTAATTAATAACACTTCATGGGCCTTGGCTTGGCATACAAATTTTGAGTTTTGGGTTATCCATGTTAGCCATAGGTCTCTCAGAACCCCTTGCAGCACCAATTGCCAATGCTGTGGTCTGTGCCAATGCGGTTAATTTAACACTAGCTACTGACTAAATGGATGCTTTTGTAATATTTCACCTTTGAGATTCAACTGTTCAGCTTCTTTCCTTTAATTTAGCCTTCAATGCCATATTTTATGCCTCATCTAAAGTCCCGAGTACTTGCAAACCAATTTTATCTTGAATAAATGATTTCAGCCCATTAACATATCGAGAGACATGTCGGACCTCAGTTTCAGATAGGTTATTTCTCACTATAAGTCTCAAAACTTTAGCAATATAATCGGTTGTGGAGCGATTACCTTGTACACAATTATGATACATCTAGAATATATGTTACTTATAATTTTCGGGGGCGGGGGGGGGGGGGGGGGGGGGGGGGGGGGGTGGAGATCTTCCCCCCTCAAACTCTTCCTCTTTTTTCTTCACATCCTAATTTTATCATTCCTCTTCCTTTCACAATTTTGCTACATTTGGTCCCACAAAACAAGAGCTCGACCCTTAAGTTTGTAAGCTACCAGTTTAACCCTCCGAAAGTCCATCATATCAAAGAAACGTTCGACCTCTTAGAGCCAATCAAGGAAATCATCAATGTTTAAGTTACAATTAAAGGTAGGTAACTTAGCCTTAATATGGCAACCATCATCGTCTTGATTGTAATGAAGGGATGACCTCCTCCTCGCATGCCCACCATCTTCGAAAACTTCATCTAAATCAGAAGAGTCATTGGCACTGAGATTTTGTCGACAAGGAATGTGACAAAAATTAGGGTTTTGGTTGGATGGCCTTGGGCAACTCCCTCTACACTAATATCCCCTGCTAGCTGAATAGAGTTAGGGTTGTTGTCAACATCAAGAGCACAACGCAACAACTTTCGAAGCTCAGCCATCTCGAGCCTTTGTTCTTTAATTGTCGCCCATAGAGCAGCCCCCACACAACCGGCGTCGTTAGTGTTTGTGTCGCTACCATATTGATTGGCCATCACACCCAGTGAATTCTTGCTCTGATACCAATTGATACGGTACAAAAATACAAAATCGATTGAACACGTCGAAATCGAAAGATAAGCTTGGAATCCACTGAAGAGAAGAGAAAACTAGGGTTTTTATTTCATTCTATTGGTGAATCAAGATTACAACCATCTATAGCTACCAATTATAGGAAAACAAAGATAAATCATAACATGCAAAATTACAATAATGCCCTAAAATAAGAATATGAAAATGGCCTTAAACTAGGCGAAAAACATAAAAGTGCTCTAAAAATACGTTTAAAGGCTTAATTCAGGGAAAATGGCAGGGGCCGAAAATGAAGTTTGGGGTTGCATAGCTCAATCCGATAGCTTCATTTTGTCAAGTTACGGGCCTTACAACTCCTTACGGATCAAGAGTTATGGCCGTTTGAATTTGTGCAAACAAATTGGTACTTTCGGCCCATCCTTTTTGGTTTCGAACTGTGCAGCTACTCCAGAGACTCTTCCACTACTTGTCCTACATAAGTCCTCTCCATTTGGAAAGAACTCAACTGAACGTTAATATCAGGATAGCACGGTGTCTCAAAAAAATGATAGTCATATAGCTCCGCCACATTGAAAGTTCTGGATATTGCCATGCTCTCTAGCAGCTCCACCATGTTGGCATTGTCACCGATCTCTATCAAAATCACATAAGGACCACACTTCTTCTGCTTTAGCTTGTTGTACATTCCCACTGGAAATCTCTCCTTACATAGCAATACCATCACCATATCACCTTCATGAAAGATCTTTTCCTGCTAATGCTTGTCTGCGGCAGCCTTGTATTTAGCATTCCTCTCTTCTGGCCTTTGTTGAACCTCATCCCATACAGCTTGAACTTATTCTACCAGCTTCTCTATAGCAATGCTCAGTCCAAAAACCTTTGGAAGTCACACTAAATCAACAACTGACTTTAGTGACTTCATATAATGGACTGCAAATGGTGCCTCTCATGTAATGCTATTCGCAACACTATTATAGGCAAACTTAGATTGGGCTAAGGCATGATCCCATTTGCTTTGGCTTATCACTGCATATGCTTCTTATCTGATTCCCCAGTGTTTTATATTCAATACTTATGTTTAGCCATCTGTTTGAGGATGGGCTGTGCTGCTATATTTCGGTGAAGTGTTAAAACTCTCCCACAAATAAGCAAGAAATAGCTAAGGAACTTGGTGTCCTGATCTGATACTATAGATGTGGGTACCCCATGAAGTTGAACAATCTCATGAAAGAACAGACGAGTAATCTGCGAGGCATCCAAAGTCTTAAGGCAAGGAATGAAGTGACCCATCTTCGACAATCTGTCTAGCACCACAAAGAGTGAGTCATTCCCCATTGAGTGCGTGGTAATCCCAACACAAAACCCATGAAAAAATACTCCCACATACCATTACGGACTAGTAATGGCATGTATAACCCGGTGTTCTGAGCACTCCCCTTAGAGGTCTGGCAGGTATAGCACTTTCAAACGAAATTTCCCACATCTGTCTTAATTTCTTGCAAATAGTACCTCTTCTCAACATTGGCGATGGTCTTGTTCCAACCAAAATTCCCACTGAGTCTGCTACCATGTAAGTCACGGATAATCTTCTCACACAGAGATATTAGGGTAATGCAGAGCTGGTTACTTCTAGGCAAGTAACAATCAGTAATGTAGAAGTCCCCTACAACAGCTCGTCTCTCTCAACTATCAGTCCTAATTATCTTAAAATCTTCATCATTGCAGTATTGCTCCTTAAGACACTCATACTCGAAAATCTCACTGCTAAGCATGACCAATGAAGAGGCTTTGCAACTTAATGCATATGCTACCTTGTTCCAAACACCAACCTTGTGATGGAGGACAAATGGGAACTTCTATAGATAAGCTGCCCAACGAGCATGCATCTTATCTAACTGTTTCTGACTACTCAAGTACTTCAAGGTCAAATGATTAGAGTACAACACAAACTCTAGAGAGATAAGATAATGGTCCTACTGCTTGAGAGCTCGGAACATAGCATAGAAATCCTGATTGTAAGTGGACCACTTCTGTCACCCCTCACTAAGCTTTTCACTGAAAAATGCTACTGGTCTACCCTCTTAGAAAGGAATAGCGCCAATCTCCACTCTACTAGAATTACCCTCTATCTTGAACAACTTACTAAAACTGGGTAATCCTGCACAAATATTCCTTATTTAAGACGAAACTCCTCTTAAGTTCTTCTCCTTACTTGAACTCTCCTCGCATCAAACAATTAGTGACAAGTGCCATAGTAGCTGCAAAGTTCCAAAAGAACCTATGATAGAAAGTAGAAAGCCCATGAAACCTTTGGGCTTCATTGACAATGTGGGGCGTTGGCCACCCCCTAATTTCCTTTAGTTTCTCTTCGTTGACAATTATCCCTTTTGACCTAACAACACACCCCAAGAATAGCAATTTCTCAGTCATAAACTCACACTTCTTCAAGTTCACATATAGTTTATTATCTTGTAGTATGTGACTTGCCGCAAATGGTTAAGATGTTCTACTTCAACCATTTTGTATATTAGTATATCATCTAAGTAAACCGCAACGAATCTCCTAGCGAAAGGCTTGAATACTTGATTCATAAGTCGCATTAAGTTACTCGGTGCATTCGTGAAGCCAAAGGGCATAACCAGCCACTCACATAAGCCCTCCTTGGTCTTGAATGCGATCTTCCATGCATTTGCTAGACGGATTCTAATATGATAATATTGACTCCATAAATCAATCTTCGAAAATAGTTTTGACCCATCCAACATGTCTAGCATATCATCTAAGTCGGCAATCGGGAAACTGTACCTCCTTGTAATCTTGTATGGTGCAACTGTCAACACACATATGCCAACTTCCATCCTTCTATGGAGTAAGCAAACCAGGCATAGGTCAAGGGCTCATAATCTCCCGGATAAACCCCTTGTGTAGCAAGTCCTCTACCTTCTCTCTTAACATATTTGCTTCCTTAGGACTCATTCGGTAGTGTGGCAAGTTAGAAAGCCTAACCTCTAGGACTATATCAATATGATATTGTATGTCTTGCATAGCTCACTCGATAGGTCATTAGACACCAATACAACAAATTCATCTAGCAGATGTTTCACTTCATCAGGAACCTTCTTAATAGACTCTTCCTCACCTAACAAAACTAACTGCACTACAATTGAAAGGACCTCTTCTAAGGTCTTAAGGTCCCTCTTGAATTCAGGCTTAGAAGTTCTAATAGAAAAAAGTGATCGCCCCTCCACTTTAGAAGTATCTAACACATTTGCTAAAGGTGCCATGGGAATCTTATGAATTCCCCAATTAAATACATACAAAGTATCCCATCCGCTATGTATGACATCCACATCAAACTACCATGGTCTTCCTAACGACACATGACTCGCATCCATATCCATAACATCACAGTCGACTAGATCATGGTAATGCTTGCCAATAGAAATAGGAACCTGACAGAGTTTAGTTATCTTAACCTGTGGGCCTTTCCTGATTTGCGTAATTGAATAAGGGGCTGGATGCTTCTCTGTGGGTAGCTTTAGGTGATCCCCCAGGTGCTTCAACATGAAGCTCTTACAGCTCTCACTATCCAAAATTAGATCACACACGTTCCACTTTACAGAACAACAGGATCGAAAGATGTTGTTCCGCTGTGAAGGAGGCTCTTGCTTGGCAATGTGCAAAAGTCACTGCACTACACAATTAACAATTTCTCCTACCTCTTTACCAAATTCGGCTCCATCAAGAAAATTTGACTCAACCTTGTCCTCAAGCCCATGTACTTCATCTTTCTCATGCTATGCTAGGTTCACAATCCTTCAATTCGGGCAGACATAAGAATTAAGTCCGGGTTGTCCATATTAAGAACACTTCATGAGCCCTAGCTTGGCATATGGGTTTTGAGTTCAGGGTTGGTCCCTATTAGCAGCAGATTTTCTTGAACCCCCTGCAGCACCAGTTGTCGACGCAGTGGTTTGATCTGGTGTAGGTAATTTAAACCTAGCTAAAAACTGATTGGATGCATTTGTAATAATCTGCCTATGAGATTCGACTTTCCTGTTGCTCTCTTACAATTCAGCCTTCAAAGCCATATTGTACGCCTCATCCACAATCCAGAGTACGTGCAATCCAATTTTGTCTTTAATAGATGATTCCACCCCATTAACGTATCGAGATACGTGTTGGACTTCAGTTTTAGATATGTAGTTTCTCACTGTAAGTCTCTAAAATTCAACAGTATAATCAGCTATGGAGCGATTACCTTATACGTAGTAATGATACATCTGGAATAGATACTACTCATAATCCAGTGGGAGAAATCTTCCCTGCAAATGCTTTCTAATTTTCTTCCAACTCTTGATTTTATCTTTCCCCTTTCTTTCACTATTTTGTTGCACTTGATCCCACCAAACTAAAGGGCCACCCTTCAATTTGTTAGCTATCAATTATACCCTTTGGTGTTCAGGAACGTCCATCATATCAAAGAAACTTTCGACCTTTGAGAGCCAATTAAGGAAATCTACAATGTTTAAGTTAGCATTAAAAGTAGGTAACTCAGCCTTGACACGGGAACCATCATCATACCAATTGTTACGATGGGGTGGGCTCCTCCACACACAGCCACCATCTTAGAAAACTTCACCTGAGTCAGAGGAGTCACTATTGTTGAGATTTCTTCAATGAGGAACATGACGAGCATTAGGGTTTGGGTCTGGATGGCCTTGGGCAAGTCCCTCTATGCGAATGTCACCTACAAGCTGAAAGTTTGGGTTTTTTGTCAATGCTAAGACCACAACACAACAACTCACGAGGCATAGCCATCTCTCGTCCCTGTTCTTTAATGGGTGCCCATAAAGTAGCCTACCCATGACTAGCGTCATTAGGGTTTTTTCTCGTTGCTAGATTGATTGCCCAGCACACCAGGCAAATTCCTGCTCTAATACCAATTAATGTGGAATGAAGACATTAAATTGATTGAGCACATCGAAATCATAGGATAAACTCTGACTCCACAAAAGAGAAGATAAACTACGGTTTGTATTTCATTCTACAGGAGATTCAAGATTGCAACCATATATAACTACTATTCATAAGCAAACAAAGAAAAACCCTAATATACAAAATTACAAACATCCCTAAAATACAAAATTACAAAAATACCCTTAAACTATGCAAAAAATATGAAGGTGGCTCAAAAACACGCTTAGAGGCAAAAAGTCCAAACTCCAGTTTGAGAGCTTTATTTTGACACGTTATGGATCAAATGTTATGATAGTTTGAAGTTGCATACAAAAATTAGTGCTTCTGGCCCACCCGTTTGTGTTTCTAACGGTCCAGCTATTGCAGAAGTTCTTTCGCTATTCATCCTACTTCATCTCCTAATAACAACTTCAACATGTGGCTTTTTTTTACTACATTAGCATTTGTTTCTCTTTGATGTTTACCATTCTCTTAGATCCATAATCTACAAAATGAAAAGGGCATCCTTCCTATATTTTGCAAGTCATGATGATAAGGGACGGGAAAGCGAACTAACTTTTAGAGTATAAAACCAATCCTAGGCCTTCACCCATCAGCTTAAGCTTTAGGGACAATTGGTTCCTTTGACATGGTATTAGAGCCTTATGACCAAGAGGTCAGGAGCCCAAATCCCATTAGTTCCAATTTGAATATTAACACAATTTAAGCACAAGACATGAGGTGGGCTTGTGCATTATCAAGTATAGAACCAATCATGAGTCTTCACCCATTAGCATAAACTTTCGGGAAATTGGTTCCTTAACACTAACAATTGAAGCCTTTCTCTAATAACATGTGAAAATGCTTTATGATTCAACTAAGCCTAATAAATTGGCACATGGGAGAACCATTTTAAGTACTTTAAGTAATTTCTATTTCAAATGCAAAAGATCATATTGTTGGATTGTGAGGATAGTGTGCTTCAATATTATTCTTGTTATACAAGGTCTTGAATCCTACATAAAAAACTAGAGAAGGAAGAGAAACTTCAAACCCTCCAACCCAACCCCCCGCAGGTCTTTTCCCTTGTTAAAGTGTTATTGACCTAGATTGGGCTTAGTGGACCACACGCGCACGAGCGCCCCTTAGGCCCACCGGTGCATCACTGTGTGGTGTGGACTTTTTCCAACCCAAATCTTATTGTTATGAACATTATGTTTTTTGTTGTCGTAAATGAACTTGAGGTGAGTTCATCGGACTTAGCTTGAGGGCATGTGCTCAAGCTCGAGTTGTGCTCTCCTGTCCAATCTCGAGGCTGCTAGCTCGTGGTGATGTCCGTCATTTCGGGTTCAAGCTCAAGGCTACTGGCTTGAGCTCAAGTACGCCTTTTGACCTTCTACCCGCCCACTTTTTCAATAATCGTTGCTGCCCTAGTTGTGTCCAAATTTTATGCTCCTCCATATCCGCCCACCTTTCTAACTGTGCTCGGATTTCTTGGCCACATTCCATAACTGCCAATGCTTAAACATTAAGTATTTTGCCTATAAATACCATGCCTTTGAATATTGTTCAACACACTGAATACACAGTAAGTATACTTCTCTTCTACACTCTAATTCTCTCCAAATCCTTCTCCATTCTTTGCTTACTGTGCAAGTTGGTGCTTTCAGCCCATCACCCGAAAGTACACTCTTGTGTTAGGTGCCCTGTTAACCCTAGAAATTGGAGTGTTTGACAATCCCGCCTGTACGGACATAAACGGCTTAGGGCAGTGGCGAACTTCACAGCATGGCAACTTCCTTCTGTTCAATCGTTCTTCTCTGAGTATTTTATTTTCGGTCTTTTAATTATCTAGTTTCAAGTCCTTTTGTTGTAATTTGAGGTATATAGAATTTAGTTTGAGGCCTTCATATTGAAGTCCCTTTCTAAGTTGTTTTAAGTTTCTTGAGTTAGCCTCAAGCCTCTTGAGTCTAAGATCTTTGATTACCCGTTTGCCTTATTGTTTCTAACACATAGTGGGTGAAAGAGCCCAAATGCTTATGTATTAATATTTTCTTGTACTGGAACGTACAATATTCACAATTAAAGTTCTCGATGCACAATTTCAATTAAATCAAATTGCTTAAAAATTGTTATAAGTCACATAATGCATGAGTCATAGTAAATTCATACTGTTTCAAATTTAAATATTTCTGAACAATTTTAACATATATTTGGATCATATTATTGTATCAAGTAAGACCGTTCATACGACATTGCATTTCATGGATATGGGGGCAAAATATTTTAATGACGAAAGTATTGACTTTGTTGTTAAAATAACCTACCAATTCTTTACTGTGACAATGGTCATAGCCACGGAGTTGGATGTATCAGGGAAGATGAGGCGGAAGTAGGATGTGATGCACGTACGAGGCTTCTTTGCAATTTCATTGCTCATTTTTTTGGGGGGGCTTCTTTGCAATTTCATTGCTCATTTTTTTGGGGCTATTTACCTTTCAGTACGTAATATTTGTGAAAACAATGAAATTCTTTTTTTCCTAATCTTTTTAGCATCTTATATTTTGTTTGTATTAGTAAAGAGGACTGTGTTCACCGTGACAAAGTCCTATTTTGAGGAAAAAATTGACATGACATATCACTTTAAATACCTAACTATAACATATTGACAAAAATACAAATCTTGACATGGTAGGTGACTTTTTAAAATACCCACTAAAATAAAGGCTATAAACAGTTGGTATGATGGTTTTCCTTTTATTTTAAGGGGTCAAAAGAGATATTTTCGTCAATAAGCTATAGTGGGTGTTTTTTAATGGCCTGCTATGTAAGCTTTCTCTTTGAAATATGATGTCATTACGTTACAAAAGGTCTTATTTATTAATTCGACAAAAATATAAGGTTACAAAAAATAATCAATGAGGTCAGGGTCTTTTTGTTGGAATAATATGGGGGTCAATGAGCAATCACAATACAAATTCAGGATAAACAAAGAACTCAAGATACTTAAATTCAGTGTAAATGAGGAATATATACTGATCTTTGAAAAGATCTAATCTTGTTATCAATAACTTCTATCTCCATAGTATTCAATCTCAAGCTTTCACATAATAAAGTCTATACTTCAAAGAATTAGATTTCAAATTAACAAAATCGATCCTAGGCTTAAGCAACATAAGTCTCAAACTTTAATTGATAAGTGAATAAAACAATAGACATAACTATGCGAAGGCATGAATAAGATGAAGGGTAGAGTAAGGAATTAATCGAAGAATTGTTGCTCCGTCAAGAATCCATTGCCATAAGTCGTTCGTATCCCCACAAAGGTACAATGGGATAGATGGCACTTCGACCCCCAGGATTAACACAGCATCCACCTCAGTGGTGTTCTCCAAGGAGAACGGTTGGAGTATAGCCCAACTTGCTCAGTAACGGAGGATGTAATTATTTTGAGAGACAAAGCAGCTGTGAAGAAAGAGAATTATGAATTTCGCATATTGAAAGACGTACCCAGGCAAGGGTATTTGTAGAGATGAATCCTTGCAGGTTAAGGAAAAATCATAGACTTAGAATCTAGCTGCAACTTAGAAAGTGGCAGATTGCGGTACAATGACAAGGGGGGTGTATAAAGTAGGCTTCCCTCCTCAAGAATTCCAAATGTGGAATTGAGGTACTTTCCCAAGATGTCAAAATTAAAGCACACTAACCCTCAAATTCCAACAATCCCCTAGATTATTCAATTTTGAGAATGAGGAAACAAAGGTGTTACTGAGCAGTGAGATATACACTTGACGGTGCCACTGTCTTTTGGACTTGAATCAACCCCTAGTGACTAAGCACTCTCACAACCACTCAATGGTGAACAAGGGCTTAAACCTTGAATAGTCATTATGAGGAGTATACCTAACCCCTTCTTTTGGTTCTCGAGGTTGCAACACACTCCACGATCAGGGTGAATGAGGTCCCTCGAAATATAATCCGAAATTTGGTATTCTCAGGAATGCTCTTGAGAGCGAGCCCTTACTCTCGACATGAGAATTTTCTACCCCCACAATCATGTAGGTGGGTCCATCTGGTGCGTTGCGCCACACAATCATGAAGGCTATGGACATCAGTGAAAACCTTAGGCTCATCCTTACGTCATGCATGTATTAGTGTGTCCATTAGGTGTGTTGCACCACACCACCACAATGGGATATGGACAATATTAAGAGTGTAAAGCTACACCTACAGAACAAGTTATGAGATAACCATAAATGTTGTTGAAACCATTTGTACTAACTTGCCCTGGACACACTGAGTACTGCTTAAGAATCTATTTAACAAAATTAGGGAGTGGTAACCTCATCCTTGCTTCTAGAGCATCCACGGTCATGGAAAAATAACCAGGCTGCGAAGGATACAAGGGGCAGTCACTTTCTCCAGGAGCCAAAACCTCGTAGTCTCCTGAGAAGTAACACTTCTCCTGAAAACTCCTCATCCCTTCCCCCTCACGAAGCAAGGAAGTGAATGACCCCAAAGGATGAACTAAAGCCATCTCGGGGAACCTTGCTCCTAAAGCCACCTCGTTGGAAGTCCTGCCAGTTGCTGGACTAAGTTGGGAAAGTGGCTCCACTGCCATACCCGCCCTTGCCTAGGGTTCTTCCCTAACGTGGCTTTCAAGGAGAGCATCCTGAATATGTACGCTCTTGGGAGCCATATCTCTGTACAAAATAGGAATGAAAAGAGAAGAAATGCAGTAAACAAATTAAGAAACCTTACTATGATAGCTCTCTCACCTAGACGGTGCTCACCTGTGTTAAGGGAGTCAAGGGGAGCTCCTTTAGGGACTAGGGGTGGATTCTCTTAAATAATCAGCGCCACCCGCGCGCCCCCCCCCCCCCCCCCCCCCCCCCCCCCCCAAAATAATCTGAGTCCCCTTTTAAGATTTAATTTATTATGTTGAAGTTAACTTGTGAAGAGAGAGAGTTTAGGTGAAAAGAGAAGTGAGGTTAGATGAGAGTTAGAGAAGAGATGAGAAGAGAGAGAAAAATATCTCAAGAATGAAGTAAATTTCTTATTGAATAATCAAGACTTACAAGGATTGATTCTCTTATAGGAGAATCAAGATAAATTGACTCAAAATATCTCAATCTAAGCTTAAACCGCCAAAACCAACAAACTACCAGCTAAAACCGACTTTGGCGTCAAAAGCATATTACTGACATTTGAACTAGGTAACATATCTAACGTATTACAAGACTCCCAAAACTAAATACATGGATTGCAAGACTCATAATAGGAAAAATCATAACAATCCCCTCCACTTAAGAAGCTTCTTTTCCTCAAGAAGAGAAATTTGAAAATGGACTCTTCAAGAATGCCAAATCTTCCCAAGTAACAAAATTTTGTCCAAATTCTGCCACTAAATTAACACTTCCTTTATCCTCTGGTTGCCTGCCTTGATCTCCCTAGAACCACAAACAACAGCAGGCTGCAACACCAAAGCTCCATTGGATCCTACTTCTTAGGCAGACTTTGAGCTCTTACATCCCTTCTTTACCAATTTCTTTAGCAATGAAACATGAAAAACTTGATGAATGTATGCATTAGGAGGTAGCTCAAGCCTACAAGCAACTTTGCAAATCTTCTCAAGGATCTGGTATGCGCCAAAGAATCAAGCACTTAGCTTGACATTACTCCTGACAGCCACGGTCGACTGTCTATAAGGTTATAATTTGAGGTAAACCATGTCACCCACTTCATAATTCTTGTCCACACGCTTCTTGTCTACATACTATTTCATCGTTGCCTGAGCTTGCTACAGATGATCTTTGAGCATATGCTGTATTTTCTTCCTCTGTTGCATCAGGTCAGAGACATCCAATACATATGAAGTCACATTTTTCGATGAGAAGGGAGTAGGAGGATCATAGTTATAAAGAGGTTTGAAAGGAGTACTGCCAAGAGAAGCATGAGCATGTGTATTGTACCAATACTCAACAAGAGATAACCATTTGTTCCACTCCTTAGGATGAGTGAAAACCACACTCCTAAGATATTGTTCAATGCATTGATTGACCCTTTCCGTTTGTCCATCAGTCTGGGGATGGTAGGAAGAGCTAAGAGCCAAGGTAGTTCCCATAAGCTTGAACAATTCCCTCCAAAAATGACTTGTGAAGATTCTATCTCGATCAGATACAATGGATTGTGGAAATCCATGTAACTTATATATGTTGTCCAAGAAGCATCTGGCTAGTTTCTCAGCTGCGACTAGCCGGATCAAAGCAATGAAATGACTACACATTGTGAAACGATCAACAACAACCCATATCACTTCCTTACCTTTAGACTTAGGCAAACCTTCAATAAAATCCATACTTATGTTCACCCAAGCTCCATCTGGAACAGGGAGAGGCTGCAAAAGACCATGGTACCTGTGATCACCTAGTTTAGTTTGTTGGCATACATCACAAGAACTCACGAACTCAATTACTGCCTTCTTCAGACCATGCCAACTAAAATATGCGTTAATTCTCTGATATGTGCCTTCTGCACCTGAATGTCCACCCCAAGCTGTGTCATGAGAAGCACTTATGATCTGATCCCTCAAGTCTGTTGAAGAATCAATGTACAACCTACCCTTCAATCAAATTACTCCCTTACTGAAATATCTGCATAAGAAGTGCCCTTACTGTCTTTACTGATGTTATAAGCAGTGATGCACTCTTAGGCAAAAGCCTCATCTTCATAGGACTTGTAAACCTCTTCTAACCAAGAAAGAAGAACAACTAAAATGGCTCCACAATAGGCCTCTCATCATCTTCTAATCTTCTTGACAAAGCATCAGCAGTTTGATTTTCTTTGCCTTTTCTATACTCAATTGCATAATCAAGGCCCAACATATTCATTAGTTCCTTCTTTTGTATTCTTGTCGCAATCTTTTTCTCTAACAAATGTTTCAAACTTTGATGATCAATCCTGATTATGAATCTGTGATCATCAAGATAATGCCTCCACTTATCAACTGCTAACAAAATTGCAAAGTACTCCTTCTCATATGTGGACATGGCTTGATGTTTGGGACTAAGAGATTGACTTAGATAGGCAATAGGACTTCCCTTCTGTGAAAGCACTGCCCCAATTCCAGTTCCACAGGCATAAGTTTCTAAGACAAAATCCTCAGCAAAATTGGTATAGTAAGAACAGGAGCTTCACACATAGCTGCTTTCAAGGCTTCAAAGACTGTTTGAGCTCTATCGCTCCACACAAAAGCATCCTTTTTAAGCAGATCTGTCAAGTATCTTACAATCGATCCAAAATTAGCAATAAACTTCCTGTAATAGCCAGTTAGACCCGCAACTGCTTTAAAGTGACTCGAATTGGCCAATCTTTCATGGCTTGTATCTTTGAGGGATCTATGGAGACTCCCTTAGATGCTATGACATGTCCTAAATAGTCCAATTGCTGCTGCATAAATGCACACTTGGATAGCTTGGCAAAGAACTTATGATTCCTCATAACAAGGAAGACTTCCCTCAAGTGCCGTAGATGATCTTTAAAAGAGGAACTATAAATGAGTATATCATTGAAAAAGACGAGCACAAATCTCCTCAGGAACGGCTTGAACATATCATTCATTACTGCTTGAAATGTAGCCAGTGCATTGGTTAAAGCAAAGGGCATAACCACGAATTCATAGTGGCCATGATGAGTTTGAAATGTAGTCTTGTAAATGTCTTGCTCAAGCACTCTAATCTGATGTTAACCCTGTCTCAAATCCAACTTAGAAAAGAAACATGCTTTATACAATTCATTGAGTAAATCATCAATAACAGGAATTGGAAACTTATCTTTGATTGTCAAAGAGTTGAGTTGCCCATAGTCGATGCACATCCTAGCAGATCCATCTTTCTTCTTTACTAATATGACTGGCGAGGAAAAAGGGCTGTGGCTTGTTCTGATGAAGCAAGACTTGAGCAATTCCTCTACTTGTCTCTCAATTTCCGATATCTGAGCATGTGGACACTTATATGGCCTCAATTTGAATGGTGTTGCCCCAGATTTCAAAGGAATGTCATGGTCAAGTAACATCTGTGGAGGAAGAGACTTAGACTGCTCAAAAATGTCTTCAAATTCTTCTATCAAGGCTTTAACTTCAAGCTGCTGCAACGAACACAATTCAATTGGAGCAATTGCAAACAAATAACCAATCCACTTGTAAGCACTCTTCTTGAAACCTCCCTGTAAGCTTTTTTCTTTAATCAATTGCAATTAAGCTTGATCTTCAATGCCTTGCAAACTAACCTTTGTTCCTTGAATCTCAAACGAAACAGTTAGCTTTCCAAAATCAAAAATCACAGGGCTGAATGATCTCATCCAATCTACTCCAAGCACCATATCACATCCTTTCAAGGGCAGGATCCTTAAGTCATAGGTGAATTGATGCTCTTGCATAGACCATTAGAAATCTTGACATTTGTTCTGTGTGAGGATTGAGTTCCCATCTGCTATGGTTACAACCAAAGGATGGGTTTTAATCACTTCATGCCCAACCTTCTTCACAACCTTTGGATCAACAAAACTATGAGTGCTTCCACTATCTACTAAGATAGTGATGTGCCTTTTTCCTACTTTCTCTTTGATCCTTATCATCTTGTGAGCTCCATTACTAGTAAGTACCTTCATAGAAATCTCAATTTCATCCTCAGCCAATTCATCCTGGGAATCATGATCAGAACTGTCCTCCACAAGCTCACATCCATCACTGTCCAAATGTATTGCAGCATTAACTCCACAAGCAGACATCAAAAACTTGGAGCTACACTTATGTCCTGACTGATAAGGCTGATTGCACTTGTAACAAAGCCTTTGAAGCCTCTTCTCAACAGACCAACTGGCCTGGTCTTGGTCCCAATTACATCTCTCTGATGAGGTTTTGAACCATTTCCCATGAACTTGCCCTTGACACTTGAAGAAATGACAGTGGCCTCAATCAATTTGGCTTTTGCATAAGCCTTTGTTAAGGTCTTAGGACTAATAGCTTTCACCATGGTCTTAAAAAACTACAAAACCATACCTCATGATCACCATGAAGATATACTGCTGCCAATTCCACCTTTTCAGATTTTTTTGATGTTGTAGAAATGGAAGTATCTGTCACATCTCCTCAACCATGATTGAGGTTGCTTGCCATCAAAGGGATCAATCTGCACCCTTAGCTGTCTGAAAGTATTGCTTCTATTCTCAGAAGATGCATCATTAGTACCAGATCTTTGCTGCCTGTAATAATCTGGTGGCCTATCCAAATGCAAAATGTTATCGAGAGAAGTTCTGGTTTGAACAACAGAGTCCGGATGCCTCAAATTTTGATTTGAGTTCACGCCAAATGATCGATATTGCACTTACTGAATAGGATGATCTTGTAATTTGATAGTTGCTTCAACTCCTTGTGTCCTAATTTCAACAGATTGTTGAAGATCCTGAGGTCCAGCATTCGTTTGAATCATCAAAGGCACATCCCCTAGTCTGTTCAAGACTGCTGCACTTGTGTTCGGCACTTGTGATTGCATCACTTTAGCCGGAGGAGCTAGCTGACTAGCAGGTCGAAGAACTCCAAAAACAGATGATTCACCTTGCTTATTAACTTAATTTTTGAAGATCAGAGAGCTTGCTCTCAAATCCTTGGATTTCCTGCTAAATCATAACTTCATACTTCTTCACGTTCTCAAATTGATCTTACTTCAAGCGATCAATTCCTTGTTGTTGCAGAACCTGGAATCGATTGAACATATCATCCAATTGTGACTTCAATTGATCATTTGTCACAAATTGAATTTCTCTTATTGCATTTGCACTTGGAATAGCAGCATAGGAAACATTTGGATCAACAAAAGCAACGGATTGTCCAGCTCCTGCTCCTCCTGCTCCTGATTGGGTAGTGACACCTTCTGACATGTTAGACTTGTTCTTTTTAGATTTCGCCAACTCAAATCAATCAATTGATAGCATGAACCTGCTCTGATACCAAATGTTAAGCTCCAATTTGCGATATTGAAGTTAATTTATGAAGAGAGAGAGTTTAGGTGAGAAGAGAAGTGAGGTTAGATGAGTGTTAGAGAAGAGATGAGAAGAGAGAGAAAAATATCTCAAGAATGAAGTAAATTTCTTATTGAATAATCAAGACTTACAAGGATTGATTCTCTTATAGAAGACTCACGATAAATTGACCCAAAATATCTCAATCTAGGCTTAAACCGCCAAAACCAGCAAACTACAAGCACTTTGGCGCCAAAAGCATATTACCGACATTTGAACTAGGTAACATATCTAATGTATTACAAGACTCCCAAAACTAAATACATGGATTACAAGACTCACAATAGGAAAAATCATAACATCCCCATGGGAGAATACAAAGGGAGATTGGCCCATTGATCTTGCAGATCATCCATTAGGTTTCTCCATGGAGACAACCCCAATTTTGAAGCTCTCCAAAAAGGAAAACACAAGTGAGAAATTGAAAATAAGAGAGAGAAGAAACAAAACGGAAGATAAGTGCTCTTACCTTGCAGCCGCGGATGAGACCCCAAAGAAGATTAGAAGAAAGCTTCGAAGCTTTAGGGCAAGGAAAAAATGGTTAAAGCTTATATTAGGGCAAAATGAAATGGAGGGAAGGAGGGGTATATTTATGGAGGAGATGGGCCTCCATATGTGGGGAAATGGCTGCGTGACACGAGTCCGAATAAAAGCCTACGTAATAGACTAGTGTAATCATTACTGATTTGAAATTATCCTTATTTAGAGCCCTCCAATCATCCCCGATTTAACGAGAATCCAATATTCAAAGCTAGGGGGCTAGCGGTCACCTGTTCACGATAGTCGCTAACCCGGGGCAATAAGATAACTTTACTACCGTCTGTCCCGACCTTTGGAAATTAAAACACTAAGGGATAAAAAATGCTATAATGCAATGGAGTATCACCAAAGAGCATCCAAAAATGGTTTTACCAGAGAATAAACGAGTTCATAACAAAAGAATATAAACTTAAAAGCAAACGGTAATTGATTAGCTAACTTTAGATCTTACACAATACACTTCAAAATTTCAAAATTTCAAAATTTAGGATTGTCATACACAACCCCGAGAGAAACGGCGTCAGGGTCATCCTACCCCCTAAACACAAAAAAAAAAAAAAAAAAAAAAAAAAAAAAATCTAGGACCTAAACCCGCTATACCACCCACCGCCATTGAGTGACAAAAGTTGATGAGCCAACCACAGAAAACCTTGGACTTCAAAATTATTCTTCCTCTACGCAAAGGCCAGAAACGGAACCAGTGGTTCCCCGCCACAATGAAGCAGTGAACTTGAATAAGAAAACAGCTATACACATGTGTCACAGGGATGATTACCTCAAGGTAGTATATGACCACGTGATCTTCCCTAAAGAGTGCAGCAGTAAACCTAATCATGGGTGACAAAAGTTAGATACCGTTTGGATATAGTAAATCCCGTTATAACGGCGCTCCACCTACCCCAAAACCCAGGTCAACGTATGAACAGTCGAAAATGCTTTACCCGGGAAGCAGGCTCCTCCCTATCCTCAAGTGTCCACACGGTAACGACTGGGCTTCATAGTGTAATCAAGCAAAGAGTAGGTGAACTAGTTGACATTTCCCACCACCTGAAGAGCTTAGCATCATGACAAGGGAACCAGTTCTCACAAACTGCTCTCAGGAAGGGCAATAAAGTCACTGAGTTTTGCGCTGCGCACCAGCGTATGACATAGGGGTGTCTAGAGGACCCACCAAGGTATTGACCCCAGTCTGATAAGAAAAAGAGGTCACCGTCAGTACGGGCATACTCCTCAAATGACACATACCCTGGGCCAACATTAGTCTCTCCTCTACGTGCCCACTCCCTTTCCCATAAGAAGACTTGATATTCACTGTCCAATAGCCAAACCATGGTGGACACCCTAAGTCCAACATGAAAAGAAAAAGGTAAAACCCAAACAGAGGAACCACATCCAAACACCAGCTTCAAAGGGGAGTCCAAATGATTGGAAGACATCCCCCGAGGAAACCCAACTATTGTGCACACCTTCAAGGCTAGATTGCAAACGAACAACTGAGATATGTCCCAAGGGTTGTAATCACAGCACAAGAGTAACCCACCATTGGACCCTATCACAAGGATATTGTTCGCCAGAATCTCAACGAAGTCATGTTCCATAAGCAAATCCCTAAATGGAGTGAGAAACAAAAGAAAACCATAAAAGGGACCTGACTGGCAACAAAGAAAATACTTCTCGAGGCATGTCATCTATAAGAGAATCCATTGGGATAGATAAGATCTTAAGTAAGCCAAAGACCCTATTTATAGGCAAAAGCAAGGACTCCAAGGCTAAAGAGCACCTTTTGCCTTGGAGTGGGGGGCTAATTGTTGGGGAAAAAGTAAATAGTAAATACGCCAACACACCGAAATGCCATTGATGGAAGCATTGTCACCGACCCCAGCCATCGTGCTGTGAACATAAGAGGGCCCCATCTGTTCACCTAAGGGGCAGCCTAATGCCAACCACCATAACGGCAGCTACGTGGACCCCCAAAAATAAAACTGAGAACCGTGGAAGATTGGCGGATAGTGTGGAAACCAGTAATAGAGGGTAGTACTACACAAAGTCATCTCGGTAGAGCTTACTACCGCCAGCCCACCCACTAGTAACAAACTTTGCTTCCCTTCCAAGGAAAAGACGCATTTTAAATAGTCAACCCCCATTGCCTATACACCCTAACCCACGACATGAAGGAAACACCATTTTATCATCTATAAAAGGAAGACAGAATGCCAGAAGTGAGGGAGGCCAACAAGAGAAGCGAGTAGAGGAACCATCATAACAAAAAAAATAAGGGTCAAGAGTCTAAGTTCGGCTCTTCCTAAAAGAAATTGCTCCATTTTTTTCCCGAAACAAGTTGTGTTATAGGTCTTTTGGACTATCTTTCAAACTTTGCACGTTGTGCTTTCTATCTCCAGTCACCAAGCCACACACTCTCAGCTTCCTTAGTAGCCTTTTGCATTTCTTGTTCTAATCCATACCTAACAAATCAAAATCTACCCCTTTATTTTTCCTTCTCTTTTTTGGAGCAAAGGCATCAATAACCTTGTTGTGGATGGACAATATCTTTTTAGCCAAGGATTATCCACTTGCCAAGGGCAATCATCAGTAAAGATTGTGAACACCTTAACATCATTATCCACTTGCTGCAGACCACCACCTTGTCGCTAACCACCACCTTGCCTCTGCTGACCACCCGCCATGGTTGCACGCTCCATTTAAGTCAGATATTGAGGTTACTTCTACATATGTGGGTGTTCTCATTCTTCTAAACTTTTATTTGATTCCATCTTAAGTGGACCTCCACCCACTTAATTCCTGTACCATATTTTACTAACTCTTTATAGTGCAATTCTTTAATTTTCATTGAACTCCAACACCGAACAAGAAGCCAAAAGCTGGTCAAGACAATCATCAAAATCCAAAAATGATTTGCAAAAGAGGGAGATTTTGGAGTTTAAATTATGTATATGTTATGAGAGGAAGAAAGAGATCCAATTGAATAGTACATATAAAGTGATGGAACATGCTTTATATATAGAGCTACGCATGAAGATGAAAGACAAAGTTACTCTTTCCTCATTATATGAGGCGTAAGGGTAGTAATATCATATAGAGTAAACTTTAGGTGATTATTCTCTAATAGGCCCCCTCAATTTAAGGGCGAAGCTTCCACATGAAGGTTGGTTTTGCGATAATGGAAGAGAGTCGGTCCAACATAGTAAAAATTGACATCGACGTGCTTGGTGCTGTCGTTGAAAACAGGATTTGCAGCAAGGTATGAGGCGAAGATATTATCGTAGTAGATGATGATGGCGCCAGCATGCATGAGACCTATGTTGTGCATTAGGTAATGACTCCAGTCGGCTTCAGCTGCAGCTTAAGAAATAGCACGATATTCTGATTCAGTGGAGGACTTAGAGACAGTGGCTAGTTTCTTGGCATGCCATGATATGAGGTTAGGGCCAAGGAATAGGGCATAGCTGGTATTGGAGCGCCAAGTGTCAAGACTTCCTCCCCAATCAACATCAGCATAGACGACCATGGATGTATAGGTACCCGAAAAGATCGTGAGCCCATGGTTAGGGGTGCTTTTGAGGTATTTGAGGATCCCCTTCACAACCTTCCAATGACTAGTCCTGGGGATATGCATAATCTGATAAATAAGATTAACAGCATAACAAATATCGGGACGTGTCATGGTAAGATGTTGGAGTGCCCCAACAACACTCCTATACTCGGTAGGGTCGGGTAGAAGATCACTATCAGTTAAGGATAGGTGGGCACGGGCGAGTAGGGGGTTTTGATGGGTTTAGAATCTTGCATGTTGAGTTTGGTGAGAAGGTCGATGGTGTATCAACGTTGGTAGAGGAAAAGGCAGGACATCATGCGATAGGCCTCTATGCCTAGGAAGTAATGGAGAGGACCAAGGTCTTTCACGGCAAATTGAGAGGAGAGGGTGTGAACTAGAGTTTTGAGAGATTGAGGGTTGGAGCCAGTGAGAATGATATCGTCTATGAAGAGTAGCAGACAGATGATGTTGTTGTTGCTATGATGGAGAAAAGGGGATGAGTCAGCACAGCAACATGTTAAACCTAATGTGTAGAGGAAGGAACTAAAGCGTTGAAACCAGGCCCAAGGAGCTTCTTTGAGCCTATAAAGGGCCTTATGAAGTCAACGAACATGGTTGGGATATTTGGGGTTGACAAAGCCTTGAGATTGCTTCATCAAAAGCCATGTGGAATGTCCGACAGTGTCATTTAAGAGAGGACGAAACAGAGTAGCAACAGTATAGGAACGAAGACTTTGATCAATTCTTACCCAGTTTAAATGCTTGGATTCGGGGCAGGAGAATCATCATTGTTTATTATATAAGTTGGGGGGTAAAGAAAGTACCAGAAGCCAAGAGTGAGAGCGTGGGGTTCGACATGGAGAAGGGGGGGTTCGGGAGACCCAAGGACAACCGGTGAACACCATAATTGTCAGTGGCAGCAGAGGTCAGCGGTAGGGGAAAGCGAGGGAGAGACGATGGGATGCCCGAGCCAAAAAAATTGAGAAACTTTCGGGCTTGTGGTTGCTAACGAGGTATCGAAGATCAGTTGGGTCATATCAGAATTTGAGTTAGATTTACTTTGATCATTTCAAGTTCAAGTCATTCGAGTTGGGTGATTTCCGGGTTCAAATTGAAAGCCTAAAGAAAAATCTTAAAGGGGCGAGGGTGAATTAGAATCTTTTGCATTAAAATGAAAATTTACATTTTAAGAATGAATAATCAAAATGAAAGAAAAATATTAAGTGCAAGAAAAAAGTAAAGGGAATAAGACAAGAATGCACTACAATTTTTATAGTGGTTCTGTTTACACACTAATTTTGAGGGGGATGAGAAGACGCTGTTTTGAGTAAAGTGCCATGCGGTCAGCACGTGAGGGCCTTCTCGGGGGAAGTGAGGCCTTTCAGTATTAAGATAGCGGCATCTCAAACCCAACATTCTGAGAAGGTAATTACTCTTGACAAGGTGTTTAGCCACTCGAGGCTTGAGATGGTTGAGGGGTGAAGTAAACTCAAGCTCGAAGGGCTATTAGGAAGGCTGCAAGACAGGTTGTTCTCAAGTTCAAAACAGTTATTTGGAGCACAATTTTAGTTACTTGGGCATTAAGCTTAATCCAAGAGAATGTGGGGCTTCTAGAGGGGACTTTCGCTAAGAATTCGGACGTAGGCGCCAAGGATTTTCCTCCGATACTGAATTTAAGGCACGTTTATTGAAGATTTACGTGTGGAGAAGAAAGTTTAGTGGCTAAACTTGGTGAAGTTGATGGGAAAGAAGGAGCAGCCATTATTTCTTGTTTTCTATAAATAAAGGATTCTACGTTAGTCAAAAGTAGTACACATACACTTATTACAAAACTTCTTCAATTTTTCTTTTACAACACAGTTGTGCTCTTTTCTTAGGAGTAGTGCAACTTAGTTAGGTGTAGCATAACATAGATCTCTGTTGTAGTTACCTTCATAGTAATAATGTTCTCGGGCCTGAGGTAAGACTTTCTGATTTTAATCTATTCCCACAAATCAACAATTTGAGATTTGAGCCTTTAGTTTAAGGCTTTGATGGCTAACGCTTGCTCCTTGACTGCCTTGGTCTTAACACTACAGTCTCTGCTTTATAAGTTAGGTGAACTTAGGTTCGCGCAATAGATTAGAGCTTTGATGGCCAAGACTTGTCCCTTAATTGCGTTGGTCCTAATCTAGTGATCTTAATTTAGTTTGCTCCATCTTGATATTGTTATACCTAAACTCATTCAAGTTATTAGAAGCCGAGGATGCTAGGCATAAAAAATCTAATTGACCCGGGCTGATAAGTAGACTGCTGAGCGCTTGGGTTTTTCTCCACCGTAGTTCCTGACTTTTAAGTGTACCTATGGGCCTTGCTCCATCATTGTAACTGCCACTTGAGTTAAGTCTATATCTTTTTAACTTTCTATCATAAAATGCAGAAAAAATCTACAAAAAAAATTATCAAAGTCTTCTTTAAGTATAAGCAGAACCGATGATATAACCTAAGTTAGATACATCAACATATCACAACCTTTTCTTCAAAAATTGTGAGTGGTTGAGGTCAAATATGTGCAGTTCATAATTAGGCTCACTCCATAGTCGCGGTGAGTCCCTTTTGCACATTTGCTTTATTTTCACATTTATGGCGACCACTTACACAAAACACATGATACAAAATAGAGCAAACATGCCTTTCAGAAATCACAATGGGAGGTTTGAAATGAGACTTCATTGTCTTTAGCCTATCATGGATTATTATAGCGTAATTGTCAACCATTTGTCGAAGGTTAAGACCAGGAAATCTAGTGCCCTCGAGCATGAGGAGCTAGATGGCTTAGCCTTGGTTGGATCCCCCCTTGAACGTCTTTTAGAGCAAAGTCCCATACCTCGAAGGGGAGGAACCAAGTGAAGGCCATGGCAGCGAAAGTGGTGGTGATGATGACATCCCAGAAGATGAACATATTGAGCTCGATGGCCAGTCTCACAAGAGTTTCATGGCTATGCTCAAACGTCGTTGAGAGTTTGTGGACCAAAGAGTCCAACAAACAATGAGGGAAGTTTTCGAAATACAGCTTGCTGAAGCAGAAGCCAAGTCTACCTGCTCAATGTGAAAACTCTAGCTCCATGAGAGCCGTAATTATCAACATTGGAACCACTTTGAATGAAAGGCATCATAGAAAAACTGATAGAGTCTTAGTAGAAATGAACTTGACCTTGTCTTCCACGGCTACCCTTATCGTTAAGGACATGGCTGGGCAGACGGTGGTCAAAGTTGAACCTATCTTGTCCTAATGAGCTAAGACTTATAATGGTTTGGTCCAAGCCATTACAGAGGATATCAGGTAGTTTGGGCCTGTATCTCTTCCATAAGTACCAGCTGGTTAGCCTTGCGAAGTACCCTTAAGTTCAAGATTGCCAGCTGCTCAGGTTGACTGCACAGTCCCTAAGAGACTAGAGAACCCAATTGTGGCTAACCCAGGTGTTACAAGCTTGAATCCAACCATAGAAGTGACAACGTGCCCCTTGGGGCTGCTGGGCCTACGAATCAGAGTTTCTCTCTGACGATGAGGGACCTAAACGTCAACGCCCCGGTGTTACCCGTCCTCGAGATTGAGAGGCATTACCGTTCATACCCTCCTTAGGTAGTAGAGGTTGCTCCGAGGCCCACTCAAGGCCTTAAGTACAAGTGTAAGGTCAGGCCCCTGCTTTCGGGAACTAGACTTATCATCTTAGACCTCTCTATACTTATAATACTTAGGAGAAAATTAACGGCCCACTTCTTGAAGATTATGACTTGGGGATTGATGAGACAAAGATGAACTAACAGCCTGCTAACACTGGTGTGCTTCCAGGCATGCCATTTATGCCAGGCCCTGCTGGGACATACTTCATCGCCAATCAAGTGCATGGCCAGTATGGTCAAGGGGGTTACCTAGGGTTTGAGGGGCAATAACAGTTCTGACACCCGATTATGACGGGTGCTCAGGGGTATCCAGCAGATCCCCCTCGGGATCCTCACCCACTTAGGGGGCAATGGAAAGCACACAATCATGTGCCTAACCTACCCCTCTAAGACCAATTAGCCATCCTCATTATGCAAATGTATGGGCCATGTCTCGCAAGGATCAACATACCCTTGTATAATAAACCTTACCCTGACCACATAGGCAGGGATTACCCTCTTCCGCGAGGATACAAGATCCCCAAGTTCACCCACTTTTCAAGGGAAGGGGCTGTTTATGCCCTCGAGCATTTGGCAAGATTTAATTGCCAATGTAGGGAAGCGGCAAATGATCAGTATCTCAAATAAAGGCTGTTCCCAAACTCATTAGCTGGGATCGCTTTCCAGTGATGTATCAGCTGAACCCCTAATTCTATTTACTGTTGGGACAATATTGCCAGATAATTCCAAGCCCAATTCTCGAGAATGGAATTAGGAACTTCTGTGTCAGACTTAGCTTGGATGAGGTAAAAGCCATGTTAGTAAGTAGAAGACTATATTAATCGGTTTAGGAGAGCCAGGTTAAATTGCACAGTAGCCCTTCCGGAACTTGAATACCCCAAGCAGGCCTTAAATAGCTTGGATTTTGAATTCAAGAAGAAATTCAAAGGTTCTAACTTTACGATGCTTCTTCAGCTGGCAGAATGTGCCGCTAGATACGGGGCTATCTTAAAAGAAGAAAGCCTTAATAAAAATAGCATGTATGGAACTTATGTACACAACTTAATAGAAGAGGAAGGGGATACTCCATACGAGATTGGCGTTGCCGAATATGTCAACGGTCTCCTTTTGTTTGTAATCCTTTGTTCAAGAACGATGTTAAGGCTAGGAATTCTTATAAGTCCCAAAACTTTACCTCTCTAGTGCCAATGTAATTTTCATTGGCCTGAGCCAAATAATAAACTCAAACTTAGGGATAAACATAGAAAACTTGACCTTAATTCTAACAAGGGAAAGTTATACTGTAAGTGGCTCGATTTGTTGACCCATTCAACAAGGAATTACATGATCTTTAGAAACATGGTTCAGGATGTCATAAAAGCAAGAGAATTAATTTCCCTAAAGAAGGAAAAATGGGCGTCTATAAAGTCCCCTTCCCTTGTCCTGCCAAGATCAATGTAGTTGAGGTAATAAACCCTTATCATCCCCATAACAGCCAAACTAATGGTGGATCTCCATGCATGATGAATGTAGACAAAGATGATATGACTGTGGCCAATGTTTTATCTAATAGGCTGCTTGAATCAGGAACACTGAGGTTTCCTCGAACCACGTTAAGATTGCTAGAAGATCACTGTAAATGGCATATCACGGCTGAACACTCTACACACAATTGTGAAGCGTTCAGGAGGTTCATAAAGAAGCAACTGGAAGAAGGTATCATCCTTCTCTCTAAGAAAGAAGAGTTAGCCATGGTAATTCTTACATATGACCATTAGGAAACAGTCGTTGCTTCTAAGAGACAAGTGTCAAAGAAACTCCTACACCTTACCCATGACCTCTGCGGGAGTCGCGGTCATAAGCTGGTGTCCGAAATAAAGAAGCTGAACCTTTTCACAAAGAAAAGGTAGGCTCCTCCAACAAAGATATCATCATGAGGCCTTCCTCAGGGCTCTCCCTCGAAGGCTTAGGTCATTATGAGGATAGGGCATCCTAAGAGGAACCCAAAGTACACCCTACTGGATGTGGACACCTGTCAGGTACCATGGTAGCCTTCTGGTGTCAGGTTCGACAATGTCTGGTGCAAGAATCATCTCAATCAAAAGGCATTTAGTCCTTCCAACCTTACTCGAACCCAGAAAAGGAGATAGTTGTGGTAAAAGGAAACTTAACGAAGGACTTTACTCAATACCTACTTGGCCAAGCTTTCTCAAGAAGCGGCCAGGGTCCAAAAGGGCAAGCAAACTGGCATATGGATCTTGATGATCCAATGGCTAAGTCTGAACTTCTTAATGCAGGAAAAGGACCAGCTCGCAAGAAGCTCGAGAGATGGGCTAGTTGCTTATCATCTGAGGGGCAAGAGTCTTGGTGGGACCAGCTTACCAAGGACCCCCTAGTGTTAAAATTAGCTGAGGATAAGGAGGAATACTCCCCTCTCAGCATTAACTTAGTGGAACCTCTGGAGCATGTCAAGCCAACATGGTTTGACATCGAGAATGATCTCCACAAAGAAGATTTCCCCCAGTCTATGTAGGAATCTCAAACACAAGAGGTTGATCTTAAGGATCAACCACAAGAACAAGATATGCTAGCCAATGGCAGCACTCAACAGTAGAATCAGGATACATCCACGGTTGATAGCCCTAGAACGGAACAGAATAAGGGACCCAGATTCAATTCGGGATGCTCCCTGAAAAGGTGGATGTTAGAACCACCCTACTCTTTCCCTTGGAATTCATGGCAATTGATGCCTAATAAGGTTTCAAGGGTTATGTGATAGCATCAGACGAGGAGTCTCAAGTGGAGCTCGTGGCTGAAGCAGTGGCCACTAAAGGTACACTCAACCTTTTGTCTTTTAAGGTTAATGCTACAACACCCAATTTGCCTGATGACACACCTGACATAATGAAGGTGATGTCTGATGGGCCTGTAGCTGCCAATAACCACATCAAGGCCAAATTTGATGGCGTCCTGGTAAACAAGGTCTTGGTGGAAAATGGTGTAGCTATCAACTTATTTCCTTCATATATGTTGAGGGTCACTGATAAGTCTCGAGAAGACTTAATTACTTCAAATGTGGCAATTTGTGTCTTTCTGGAGCCACTACCAAATCTGATGGAGTCATCCCGATTGACTTAACTATTGGCGGCTTAAGCAAGCTGGCGGATTTCTTTGTGGTGGAAACTACCTCAAGCTATAATACTTTTCTCGATAGAGATTGATTGCATGCCTATTATTGAATTCAAGGATTGCTTTGCTTGGGATCATCATGAGATGCCTAGCCTAGAAAGTAAAATGGTTGAGCATAAGCTTCTTATTAAGCCAGGCTCGAGGCCCATCATTCAGGCCCAGAGAAGGATATCCCAAGAGGGCATTGATTTGGTCAAGGAAGAGATTGAAAGACTCTTAAAGGCCAAATATATTAAAATTGCCAGGTATGTTAAGTGGCGGTCAAATATTGTTCCCATTATTAAAATAATGGCAAAATCAAGGGTTTGTATTAATTTCAGAGATCTAAATACAGCCACCACAAAGGATTAGTATCCAGTGCCCATTGCTGATTTGCTCATTAACGCAGCCTTGAGGCATGAGATTTTGTCCTTTATGGATGGCTATTGTGGATACTACCAAGTCATGATTACTTCGGAGGATACTCATAAAACAGCATTCAAGTGTCCTTGGTCAATAGGGACGTTTGAATGTGTGGTTGTGCCCTTTCGTTTGAATAAAGCTGGGGCCACCTATCGGAGATCCATGAACATGATCTTTCATGACCTCATTGGCAAGACCATGAAAGTCTATATGATACAGCGCATAAAAGTGAGATTCGGGAAACGAGAAGGTTCAACGGCCTTCTCTTTAATTTTATTCAAAAATAACAAATAAGGAGAAAAAGGTGCTCAATTTCTTACAACCTAAGAAAGAGAGAAAACCCTAAATTTATGAAATAAAATATGAAATTATGAATAGCTAACTAAACCCTAATCTTCCTCTTGTTTAAATAGAGGAACTTATTTGCCTAAAATAAAATACTTAATAATTGAAGGGATAAATGCAAAATAAATAATAATTATCTACTAATATAATACTAGCAAGCAACATGCTCAGTGCCCTAAGGGCTCCCGCCTAAGCAGGGTCTAGAGGGACGGATGTACGCAGCCTTCCCTCCTTTAGGATATTATCCCTGAAGAGAGGCTGTTTTTGAGTGCCCCCAATCTGAGGATGAGGACTTCCTAGGTGGTCACCCATTCTGGTACTGCTCTCACCCAAGCACGCTTAATTTCGAAGTTTTAATGGGATCCGATAACGGCGTGTTAGTACCCTCTTTACCCTCTTTGGTTCTACTAATCTAATACTAAGTTTCCTAATTATTTTCAAATGCCTAGTTGTTTGCCCATACCTGTCTCTCCCTCTCTTCCGCTTCTCTCTCTCTATTCCGCCAATTAACTCATCTCACCAAGATCAACGCACCAAAACCCATTCACCCCAAAATTCGCCGAAAGCTGAAGCGGGGCTGCATCACATCCAAATTCACAGCTCCAACATCATTTTTTCCTCTCTTCTGCTGCGTAGCTTTTCCCCATAACAGATATTTCATCTCAAAAAAAAAAAACAAAAAAAAACAATAGAAGGGACCTGAGCTTTTGCTATTTTTTTTTATGTAAAAACAGCTTGAGGATGAGCTGTTTCTTCTGATTCAGCCCCTAAAAGGGTCACTTTCAGCCAAAAATTAATTCTCTTTATGCAAGTTCCAAGTTGCTTTACTTCATTTTTACTTAGCCAATATTAAAACCAATCTTCACTTTTTATGGCTAAAATCGACTAATTTAGCAAATTGACACATTTAAAAAAAAAAATAGGAATATGAGACATCAACAAAAAAATTTAGTGAAATCGCATACTTTACAGTATGCTACTTATGCATGCCAACTTCATTGCACGCCATTTGAAATGGCTTGCATAACATTACATAATATGCAAGCCAAATGGCGTGCAAAAGTTGTACAAAAATATGTGGCAGTTAATAGTATAATATTCTAGCATTGTGTTAGTAGGATATTCTCTAGGAATTTTATTGTAATTCTCTCTATATATTTTATCTATATATATGATACATTAACAAAACTACTGGGTATGCTTTTTGAAATATTCTCTCACATTGTATCAAGACATCACAAACTGTAACCCTAATTTCCTATTTCTCCCAATCAAACAGCCCTCTCCTTTCTTCTGCCAGATTTCTTCTCCCACTACACTGAATTTCTATGCGAGGTAAACTCATAGCAAATGGATATATGATCCGTGATAATTAATTAACCAGGTGACAATTTCTAGCACAATTAAGTTTGCCTCAATCTAGCCAACGCTTGGTACTTCCCCTACCCAAACACGAGACTCTCTCTTGATGAACATCGGTCACAGACACATACCTTATCCAACTTAAAACCATAGCCTATAACCTAGACATTGGTACAAGTAAACAAGATACTCCATGTCAGCATGGCTGCATCTGCTTTCTCGTACCTCTATCTATCCTAAAGAAGTCTAACCTTGTATAGCGCAATCAAGCGTCCTCCTTGGGGAGTAGCGCCTATCCACTATACTATTAGACTAGCAATGGAGACTGTAAGAAATCAACTCCTAAACCTCACTCCCACTTCAAATTTTAAATGGCGGATCTTTCATTTAAGTTTTATTATCTCATAATCAACTGTTAGAATCATATTCTAAATTTTATTTAACTATTAAATAAAACTCTAATCATATTCATTTAATTATCCAACCTATATAATCTAATCTCATTAGATACATTATGAGATTTTTTTTCTTTCAAATAATTCAACTATTGAATTTTCAAATCTAATTAAACTGATTTGAAAAAATTCTACTATTAGATGAAATCAAATATTTCATGAAGTTACATGGTTTTTTAATTCATTCGTATTACACAATTTCAAACACTTTAAATAATATTAAATGTGTGAACAAAATTCAATAAGTATCTTGTTATCAAACTATTTTGAACAACATTGCTTCAGGCCTAACAAGATTGGATTAATTAATTACTTTTCTGAACACTTTTAGAAATAATTATCACATAATCTTAATTAGAAACTCCAATTAATTATTTATTTATTTTCAATTAAAATAAAATTAAAAAAATAGTGATGTCACGTCACTTCTATGATAAATTATTTATTTATTTATCTAATATTTGTAAATAACTAAATAATTAAATATGATCTTAATCTCATTATATCGTAATATTTGAAATAACTGAATATTAATCTCATTAGATGTTCAATGTGATAATTAAAGATTTTTCTAAACTCTCTTAGAAACCATTATCACATAATCCTAATTCGGATCTCATCCTATTTAATTATTTATTCATTTAAAGTTATTTAATAATAAAATAAAATATTTTTTTAATTGGCACCCCCCTTTAAAATCCCTCTATTTATTTATTTACTTTTATAATATTATTTAAATATAAATAAATAATTAAACTTGATCTTAATTTTATTAGATGGTAACCAAATATCTGATCCAATTAGATATTCTTTGTAAATATTTTAACTTGACCAAACAACTAATCTTATTAGATATTTAATGCGATATTGTATTTATCTAAATCACTAAACTATTTGAATATCTAATCTCATTAGATTATTTAGAATAATACTACCACTACATTAATTAAATTCATCAAAACTTAAAAATTTAAATTTGATGAACTGACAAACTAGATATTGAACTTTTTAATAACATAATCAGATATTCTTTCCTTTAACAAAATTCCCAATTTCTCTCATTCGCAACTCTACTCATGACATTTATTATACTTAATATTAACCTCACGCCTTTGACACCAATTGCAAAAATTGCGAAAATTGAAGGAAAGCTTTAAAGGAATAGTAATAAGAAATACTAGGATTGTAGACCATAATTGCCGCCAAGGAGAAATTATCGAGACCGCGAGATTTTATCAGCAATGAACCCTTGACACCTGGAGTGTGAGCTCCAAAAAATATTTACTAGGAGAAACTTCAAAGAGAAATTCCTCCTTTTTAATTTTCCTAGAAATCATATTTTTCAAAGAATTATTTTAATGCTAACTAAGATCCCTATTAAAATAGGCTGATGGGTAAAGTACCTTTAAATGGACTGAGTTCTTCGCTCAGCGAAGCTACCCGGGTAATGATGCGAGACTCCCTGATGAGACTAGTTTGGCACTTATTGACCCAAGAGGCACTAGACCTCCCTGGGCTTGCTTCAGTCTCTTTTTCCCGGGTTCAACCGGGGGCCCCCTCCACACTTGGTTTACGGCTTCTTTGGGCCATACTCGTGGTTGCTTAGTTCCACTGGGACTTTCGGACTTCTACATCTCTTCGGATCCTATTGATTAAGTGGCCATGGCTTAGACCCCCGCCTAGGTGGGCTGTTGAGGCTTCTCAGTGTCTCTGAACTGCGAAGCTAGCGTTCCAAGTATTCGTCCTTTGGATCGAGATCATTATAGCCTTTCGGCCTCATCCTCTTCACTTGCTCCCACTTCTATTGACTCAGTAGATGCAGGTTGGACTCCTGCATCTTCTCGTCATTCGAGGCGAGCTGAGCGTTGGATGACTCGCGCAGTTACTTAATGTCATTGCTACTGCGGCTGGAGGATGATCTCCCCTGTTCTCTTTCTTTTTTTTTTCTTTTTTTTTTTTTCTTTTTCCCTTTTTTTCTCTCCTTTTCCTTTATTTTATTTGTAGGAGTTTCTCTCCTTTTGTTTGGTGCTCTACCTTGTATCTCTTTTTCCTTGAGTCATTTTTAGTGTTTTGTGCTTTGTTTTGTCTAGCCTGCAGTCGGCTTTTGGACTTGTTGGGGGTATGCCCCTATACCCATGTAATTTTTTCTTTTTGGTAATGGAAAAAAATCAAAAACACTGACTTACCAAAAAAAAACCTTTAAATATTTCAATATGGGATGAACTACAACAAAAAAAATGCATTTAATAACTAGCCAATACAACATCACATAACAAAAATCGCATTCAGTTTTAATCCAAAACCATGCCACGTGGTGCCTACCGATTTGTTCACGTCCAAAGATGCGGATAGTCATCTTAACCAGTCTAGTTGCCAGCTACGTAACACCAGGACAATAGGTGTTGTACACGTGCACTTTTTTTTGTTTAAATTCTCACATGTATAAATTCATCTTACGAATTTGATTTGGTAAAATTAATTTATTTACCTTATAAATAAATAATTTATCTCATAAATTATCTTTAGCAAAATTAATTTATTCATAGCATGAACAAATAATTCATTATCTCATGAATTCATTTTAAATATTTTCAATAGGTGTACTTCTAGAGGCTTACAGAGGGACCTCATAAACAACTTAATTTTAAATCCAAATGGGTCAAATTCAATTATCAACTCTTGATAACATTAATTACTATTTAATAATATTTAATTCCATTAAATAAATATTATTTATTCAATAATTCTCAAGTAACTTTCATTGTAACAATCAAACCTTCTATTAGAAATTCGTTTGGCAAAATTGCTTTAACTACTATCGTTAATTTTCTCACATCTTTCACCGTACTTCCTGACTTACCCTTCTCGTACAATTCAATAAAATAGAAAACAATTTCTTTTTTAATTTTTTTACCACTAGAAAACAATTTATATACTTTTTTCCAAATGTCAAACATATAGAATTCTCTAGCTAAAGATTCTCGATTATGTTTGTATATTTGCGAATCAATTAAGGGGAAATCCTTATCTCGTTAGAGACTATAGATTCCACGTAAAAAAAAACTTTTTCCACTACATTTCATGTCGTTACCCAGTGCAAGTATGATTTAAGCAAACATACTTTAACTAATTCTTTTGGTACATTAAAGCGGTGAACAATCCATGCATGAGTTTAGACTATTTACTCGATTTAGAGTTATTTTCTTACAGAACTAATTATTTCTGACAGTATTAAAAAAAAATCTAATTCAAGTGGTTCTGCTCAATGTTCTAATCATATAGACAACACCAATATAATACTTTTGGATCCATATTTACATGACCAAGACAAGTTATTAAAGTATCATATTATTGTCTTATCAAACAAGCTGTCCAAACTCATTACCGACTACGTACATATACTTTGACAACATATTACTACTTTGATTTAAGTCTATCCGTGGCTTAATCTCATTGACCACTTAACAAAAAAACCTGACATGTGGATTACCTCCATCTCATAGAACATTTCCGAAAAACAACCACACACATATTTGACTCGTAAAACATGTTTAGACAATATATAAATAAAATAATTTCAATTGTTTAATTATTAAAACAATCTAATTGGGATTAGGACACCAATCCCATCAACATCAGCACAGCCCCCTTCGGTTCAGATTTGGTTGGTACTGGTGGTATACTTACACACTCTTAGCCTTCGGCACGATCCTCGGGTACATCCTTTCGTCAATCTCATGATACTATAGTTGGATCTGGTCCTCTTGTTTGTCAGATTTGCTATCAGGTAGATCATGTTGAATCCCATTGCAGTCACCGATATGCTGAGACTAATCTATCACACTCTCTATCAGCCATGTCTATATCTAATCCTACCAATTACATGTGGTACCCAGATTCCGGTGCGTCCAACGATATGACATCGAACTCAGGTATTTTGAATCATTTACATTCTTACACTGGTTCTAAATATATTGAAGTTTGCAATTTCATTACTTCTTGTTTCTTAGGTTAGCTCTTCTGCTATAACTACTCAATCTTGCCCATTATCATTGTCTAATGCTCTTTTTATCCCTAGTCTTACTTATAATCTTTTATCTACAAAACAAATGTGTCATGATAATAACTGCACTGTTGAATTTGGCTCCTCTTTGTTCTTTGTCAAGGAAGAAGGTATGGGGACACCCCTCCTTAGAATTCACAGTAATGGCCCGCTATATGACTTTTCCCCACATCTCTTTGGATTTGTGGCACGGGCAGCTAGGCTGAACTTTTACATAGGCGCTTAGTACACTTAGGAAATTTAGTATAGATGTTTTGAACCATTGTTTTTTACTTTCCACTAGTACTCATTTGTTGAAACATTGCAACGCATGTTGTTTAGGAAAGTCATGTAGACATTGATTTTCTCGAGTTATTCACACGATTACTAAACCTTTACAATTAACTCTGTTTGCACTTTTTATTTGCTAAGTAGGTGAATGTGATAACCGCAAATACAAATCAAACAAACATGCAAAAAAGGGACTCGTAAAAACTTGGGAGCGAGCTTGAATTTTGGACCACACATGTTTGACCTCAACTACTCACCTTTCCAAGGAAGTGGGATGGCGCTTTTGGTGAATCCGACTTCGATTTGCAATTAACTTGTGGATTTTGCTTATGCTCCAATTAAGGAGACTTTTATATTTTTGTGGATTTTTTAATATAAATTTGGCAAAAAATTAAAATGATATGGACCTAACTCAAGTGGTAGCCACAGTGATGGAGCAAAGCCCTTAAACACCTGCCCTCGTACACTTAAAAGTTAGGAACTAGGGTGGAGAAAAACTCAATAGCTTAGTAGTGCACTTACAAGCCTGAGTCAATCAAATAATTAGGCCAAACCCCCTTAACTTATAATAACTGGAATGAGTTAGAATTTGACAAGATTTAGATGGAGCAAACCATAGCTGGGTTATTGGATGAGGAGTAATGTAATCAAGGTCAAGCCTTAGGTGCCGAAGCCCTTATAAAATAACACAAACCTAAGTTCACCTGACTTATTTATCAATGACACCAGTGAAAAGACCAACACAATCAAGGTCAAGCCTTAGCCACCAAAGCCTTAAACTAATGCCTCAATTCTCAAATTGTCGATTATGGGAACAGATTAATATAGAAAGTTCAAACCTGAAACCTGAAGAACTGTATTATTCTAAAGAAAGCAAGCACAATGAAGATCTATGTTACCCAACGTTAAGTTAAACTTGGCTAAGTTACGCTACTTCTAGGTAAAAAGTACAAGTGTGCTGTAGACAAACTTGAAGAAGTTTGTATGGTGGTGCTAGACATTTTATAACTACATTAGTGTCTCTTATTTACAAAAACTGGATATAATTGTTGCATCCTAATTCTCTAGTATTTCCTTCCCACATTTGCCTTAAAGCTCCTTTAGTGCACTGAATGGGCAGTGAACGTACCCTGAAATTTTTTTCCTTGAGTGTCTTTTTGGAAGTCCACGTCCACATAACTTGCTGGAGTTCCTTCTAGATTCCTCGCATTCTGTTGGATAGGCTTGAGACTCCTGTATCTAGAGTTGCGCTCTAAGTAACTGTCTCAAGCTTTAGAACAACTGTCTTGCAGCTTTCTGGGAAGTCCTTCAAGCTCGAGCCTCCTTTACCCCTTCAACCACCTCAAGTGGCTGATACTCTTTAAAGGGTTTTAACCCCAAAAGCAACTAGACTTGAGACACCATTGTCTTAGCACCTAAGGGCATAGCATCCCTCGATGATGGCCCCAAGTTATAAGCGTGTGACACTTTACTTCAAAATGTTGTCGTCCCAACTCCCTCGAGTTTGGAAATAAGCAAATTCATTCTGATGTTTTGCAAGCTCCTATTGCATCTGATTCTCAGTTTCAGCATTATGTTATTTTTATAGGTGATTTCTCCACTTTTTGTGGTTACATCTAATGGAAGGAAAGACGAAGGTTTCTCCCTGTTCTTTGGTTTCAAAATCTTTGTTGAAAACCACATTCCAAAATTAAGTATTTTCAATGTGGTGGAGGTCGTGAGTTTGACAATCGTGCCATGAGTGCTCTTTGTTGAACCCATGGCATTCATTTTCATCTTTCTTATCTTGATACACCACAACAAAACGGAGTCGCGGAATGTAAGCATCAACATATAAGTGAAATGGTGCGGATGCTACTTTTTCAATTACCTCCACTGTTTGGGCTGAAACAGCTTGTACTAATTGTTATATTTTCAAGCCTTTACCAACGTGAACTTTACAAAGCCTATCTCCTTTTCGAAAATATTATCACCTAGCACCAGCCCATGGTTTCTTTTGCTGACATGACATTTAAAAAAGTACTTTTTTTAAATATAAAAATATATTTTAAATGTTTATAATTCTTTTACATATTTAAATTATTTTTTAAAGATATTATAATTATTTTAAAGTGACTCACGAATTTTTAAATAATTAAATTCAATTTTATAAATATTTTTATATTTAAAATTATTGTTAATATATATCAAAATTATTTAAAATGAAATTCTAATTTTTAAGATATTAAAAGTTCAAATTATATATTTGTTAGATATTTAAATATATTTGAGCAAAAGCTAACAAATGTTAATGCTGTTAATATGAACGTACAAAGTGGTTAACTCAGCTATTATGTAATAATTTTTAATCTAATACATATATTTTAAGTTTGTATGCCATTTGAAAATGGCTTGCATTACAGAAGCCAATTCAAATGGCTTGCATAATATTTTTGAGAACTTGTAAAGGTGTCAAGAGACTTTGAGTCCATCGGAATGGATCTGAATGGATCTATAATTATAAATAGTTGAGTGGATGAGAAGGCTGACACCTTCAAGGCTAGATTGATGGCTGTGGTTTCATACCCTAAAGGAAGGAATCTCTTTTATAAAACCTTCTAGCCAGATGTTATGCTTAAGTCCATTAGGATACTCTCATCCATTGTTTTTCATATGATGAGATATGGGACATGGAAATCAAGATAATGTTCTCTGAATACTCTTCTTGATGACCTCGTGTATATGATACAACCAGACAAGTTTGTTGCCAAGATTTAGGAGCATAGAGTATGCAAATTGAAGTAGCCTATTTCTAGATTTTAGTAAACATCTTGCCCATTGAATATTAGATACAATGATGGCTATCAAGCTGTATGGATTTGAATCCGTGGTTAGTGAACCATGAGTGCACCTGTGACAAGACTAGATAATGGTGACTTCTAAGTTGTAGTATATAAAGGTGGCATTCTGGTCATTGAGGATGATATAGAATGGTCATGAGCTATTAAATATTTAAATGTCTAGTAAGTTTAAAATGAAAGGACCAAAATGAGCACACTAGTTTTTTAGGGTCAAGCTTTAGCGAGATCATAAGAAAAGATGTTGAGTTTATCATGTGTTGTTTCTTTTAAGAGGGATTTTAGACGTTTGGCATTAGAAATTCATGTTTACCCTTATAATAGGAGTCATTAGATGGTAAAGAATAAAGCAGTCTTATATTATGCTTCACTATGGAAGTTGAGTACTTGACATCTATAAAGTTGTTGAGTAGACTAGTTGACTCATAATGTTCCCAGTAGATCAAAGTATGTGAGCAAAAGAATAAGACAATGACATATTGGTATTGGTTAAAGTTTATAGTCAAATATTTTGACAGATTCCTAGGGGATTGTTATGCAATTTAAGGCTAATTGGGTTTAGGATAAGTGGGAGATTGTTGGGATTGGTGTCCTAGAAGACCCAATTAGTTCGTTTTAATAATTTAATAAATGAATTTGTTTATTTATTTATTGTCTAAACATGTTTTATGAGTCAAATATGCATGTGGTTGTTTTTTGAAAAATTTCCATAAGATGGACGTAGTCTAATATGACATGTCAGATTTGGTTTAAATGGTCAATGAGATTGAGCCACGGATAGACTTAAATCAAATTAGTGATATGTTGTCAAAGTATATGTTCATAATCGGTGATGAGTTTAGACAACTTGTCTGATCAGACTATAATATGATACTTTAGATGACATATCTTGGTCATGTGGATAGGGATCCAAAAGTATTATATTGGTGTAGTCTATAAGATTACAACACTGAGCAAGACCGCTTGAATTGGTTGTTTCTTTACTGCTGTCAGAAATAATTAATTCTATAGGACAATAACTTTAAATTCAGGAAATAGCCTGAACTCGCGTATGGATTGTTCGTTACTTTAATGTACCAAAAGGATCAGTCAAAGTGTGTTGGCCTAAATCTTACATGCGTTGGATAATAGCATGAAGTGTTAGTGGGAATAGTTATTTTAAGTGGAATCTGGAGTCTCTAACGAGATAAGGATATCCCTTTAGTTAACTCGCAAATATATAAACAAATTCAACAATCTTTGGCTAAAGTATTCCATATGTTTGATATTTGGAATTAGTATAGAAATGTTTTCTTTATTACTAAATTGTTCGAGAAGGATGAGTTGGGAACTACAGTGAAAGATGTGGGTAAATTAGTAAAAGTAGTCAAAGCAATTTTTTCCTCACAGATATTTAATAGAGGGGTTGATTGGTACAATGAAAGTCATTTGGAAATTGTTGAATAAATATATTTAATTATAGAGTGGAGTAATATTTGTTTAATGGAATTAAATATTACTAAATGGTAATTAATATTATCAAGAGTTGATAATTAAATTTGACCCATTTAAAGCTATAATTAAGTTGTGGCTGAGGTCCCTCTGTAAGCCTCTAGAAGTATACCGATTGAAAATATTTAAAATAAATTCACAAGATGAATAATTTGTTCATGACATGAATAAATTAATTTTGCTAAACATAATTCATTAGATGAATTATTTATTCATAAGATGGATTATTTTTTTATAAGATGAATAAATTAATTTTACCAAATCAAATTCATAAGAAGATTTTATATATCTAGGAATTTGAATAGAAAAAAGCTTTTGCGTAGCTGGCCAACAGCACACGACACGTGTCGCAAACGAGGCTGGCTAAGATGACTATCCGCGCCTTTGGGTGTGAATGAATCGGGAGGCGCCACGTGGCACGGTTTTGGATTAAAAAATAACTACACGTTATTTTTGCTATGCGACGACATTTTGGCTAGTAATTAAACACATTTTATTTATTTTAGCTCGTCCCACATCGAAATATTTAAAGGTATTTTACCCATCATCCTATTATAAATAGAGGTCTTAAAAACTCAGTTTAGCAATAGAATAATTTTCTAGAAATATAATTTTTTGGAAAATTAAAAGGAGTAATTTCTCCTAGTAAATATCTTTTCCAAGCCCACACTCTAGGTGTCAAGGGATCATTGCCGAGAAGATCTTGATGAATTTCTCATGGGCGACAATTGCGGTCTACATTTCGGGTATTTCTTATTACTATTCTTTTAAAGCTTTCCTTTAATTAGCAAATTTATTTATGCTTTTGATTTAATGCTTATTATACTTAGATATTCTATGTTCATTATATATATATATATATATATATATATATATGTAGAGGTCCTTTAGATTTAAAATTAAAGAATTTTAAAGTTATTTTCACTGCACTTGATTGAACCAATTTAGGAAAAATTTAGTTTCTGAAATTAATTTTTCCTAACAGGAGGACCACCGTATGATGATTACTGTTGTGCCAAATAACTGCGACCACCATGTCCACCTTGGCCTTTGACGTTGCGTCCTCGTCCCCCACGTCCATGCCCACCAAATAGTAGAATCTTGAGATTGGCGAGTAGCAACCAACGCATGACAATGATCAGGGTTGAAACGACCGTGAAGCCGAGCAAGAGCCGCTTCTTCATTCAGTAAGGTGGTCTTTAGTTGTTCAAAGATAAGGTTGAAGGAAAAGTTACTCGTGAATGTGTTAAAGGGACCTTACTCAGGTGTGGCAGCTCAAAAAGGGCATGGTGAATCAACTCCCTACTAGAGATTGGGAAATCTATGGCATCAAGGTTATAAGCTATGGTTTTAAGTTCGATAAGGTATGTGTCTGTGTTCGATGTTCATCAAGAGAGAGTCTCATGTTTGGGTTGGGAAAGTACCAAGCGCAGGCTAGATTGAGGCAAATTGTAATTGTGCAAGAAATTCTCACTTGTTTAATTAATTATCGTGGATCATATTTCCATGTGGTATGAGTTTACCTCACATAGAAATTAGTGTAGTGGGAGAAGAAATATGGTCGAAGAGAGGAGCAGGCTGTTTGATTGGGAGAGATAGGAAATTAGGTTTACGGTTTGTGATGCCTTGGTACAATGTGAGAGAATATTTCAGATAGAATACCCAGTAGTGTTGTCAATGGATCATATATATATGGAGAAAATATACTGAGAGAATTACAATAAAATTCCTAGACAATATCCTACTAACATAATGCTAGAATATTATACTATTAACTACCATATATTTTTATACATAATTATGTAAGTTTTTAGATCGATTTGCCTAAATTATTTTTTATATTTATCCATTTTGTACGCTTTATGAACATAGCATTGAATTAGTTGAATTTCTTTCTTTCCTCTTTCTTAATTTTGAAATTTATTAAATTTTATTTTTTTTAGAGCATAGGTAGTCAAAGAGTTGCCTATCTAAAATTGCGTAGATTTAGATTTTAAGCCATTTGGGGTAGGGGGAACTTCTGTATAATATAGAAAAAGATTGCGTTGTACAAATCATTTTTTTTCAAAATACTTGCTTTATATCACGAAGGGGAGATAATTTGGTGTTTACTTTTATGTGATGCATCAAATTGATCTATTCATTTTTTGATGATGATAAAAAGGGAGATAATTTGGTGTTTACTTAGGTGTGTTTCATCTTGTCGTACTTTTCTTAAGCATTGTGCCAATCATTATGATATTAAAATTAAATGCTATGCCTAATAAAGAGGAGACTAAAATTAAATGACAGCGCGTCAAATTGATAAGGGGGGAAAGAGAAAATCATTGTTTTTAAATGTTTAATTAATCATAATTGGGGGAAGATAATGCTTCATAATTGGTCTCCGTTTGTTTCGTAGGAAAAGTGTATTCTAGGAATATGTTATTCTTTAGAAAAGGTTTTTCAAGAAAATTGAAATCCGATTGAGGTTTTCCTTTGTTTGTTTCAAAGGAAAACTTGATTCCACATTAATGTTTTCGTATATAGTTTAAAAGAAACATTTTTAATAAATCATCATACATCTTATTATATGACAATATAAGTCGTAATCCAATATATATAAAAGGTAATAGAAAAATAAAATTAACTATCAAAGCTATATAAAATAGAAAAATTATCTATCAAATACCCTAAAGTTTGAGCATTTATTACCTAAGTATCATATCATATTAATATATGTAATAAGGTACCTTTGGACACGAAATTTTATCACCTAAATATAAAATGCGTTCGAATCTAGTAAATTTTCGTTAACGTGTTATGCTAGTATTTTCTTATAAAAGAAATCAATGGTTTATGATAGGGACACATATATATATTATTGAAACTCGCATTCCACGTCAACAATTTTGGGAAAAAATTACCTTATTTATAAAATTTTTAAACTTCAGAGCACTTGAGTGATAAAACTTTTAAACTTTACGGTATATCATTGTACATTGACAAAACATCAAAGTACTCGTATAATAAACTTTCAAATCCCAAGGTACCTAATTAGTAACTTTCCTATACAATATTATATAGTAATTCAAAATGATAAAAATTGTTTCTTTTAAAACCATGATAAAGTAACATTTGACTTTTTTTGATTATTGAGTTTAATTCCTATTCGGCATTATGGCGTTAAAATTTATGTTTCAATTTTGTTAATTTCGGTTTGATCCATATCCGCACGATAATTACCGCAAAGGCTCTTGTGCCACTTGGAATTGTGACTTCTCTTATTTTATAAGGGAAGTCATTTTCCCTCCATTAGGGGAAAACATTTTCCGTCGGAAAAGCTTTTCCGTCAAAGAAAGAGCGCCAAACAAAGAAAAATATGAAAACCAATTCCTAGAATCACATTTTCCTTCAAAACAAATGGTGCCTAGGTTTGCAAGTTAGCTTTGTTTTGCCCTTGATTTGAAAATTATTTATTGCTTGTACATTACTTCAATTGTTATATTTTTAAGGGAAATGCCAAATATTTGTCATCATAAAAATGGGAGAGATTGTTAGCCCTAAAGGACATTTATATTGTAGTTTCGAAGATAACAATCATTTAGTGAATTATTGTGTTTAATTGTTCTAACCTTGGTCAAAATGACTCATAAGAATGCCAGAACAATTGAGAATGATCACGTTCATATCAAGGATTCAAAGGTAGCGGATTAAGAGAAAAATGATCAAAGTTAAAGAGAAGATTGATACATAATCAAGAGACTGAAACCCAAATCCAAGCACTTCAAGAAGTTTCCTTTTATATTTTAGGACTTAGGATCGGATATATCAATTTGGTTAAAATATCTCAGTATCGATTTGTAGTGCTTCAACAAAAATGTTTTTGAAGGGTTTATAAATTTGTTTTTCAAATTTTATTTGAAAAAACAATCAATTTAACTCCAAATCGGTATAATTTGTCAACGAATATATTTTATAAGTTGGTGTTATCGGAGGTAAGCCAAAAATAACGAGACAAACAATAATTTATCAGGGTGATATTTTGGCTTAATTACAAAATTATTTATTGAAAAAATAAAGTTCGAAATGGTACAAAATCAAGCAAACGGTTAGAAGCGTTCAAAAACACCCGGGCATGCTAAGTGTTGACACACAACATGTCAACACACAAACATATTGTGGCCAAAGCACGCTTTTGCGGGCCGACACAGCCTGCTACGGCTTCAAACGACTAGTTTTTTAATTTAATTTCTTTCCTAATTTTTCTAAAACCTCTCGATGACTCTTGTGCCCTCTTTTGCCTGCAAATAAAGCTTACTTGCTATGGTAAAATACATCCGATTGTTCAAGCTAACAAAAGGGGCCATGATTAAAATTGACTTTCAAAAGGCATACGACTCGGTTAATAGGAATGTTTTCGACGAGGTGCTCTAAGGTATGATGCTTGGGTAGAAATGGTGGAGACGGGTGGCTGCGTATGTTAAGACAGTGTCAGTCTCGGTTTTAGTTAATGGCTCGCCAGCGGCCCTGGTAAGGATGGAGAGAGGACTTAGACAGGAAGATCCACTATCTCCATTCTTGTTTGTTTTATTACTGAGGTGTTGAATAAGATGATCTAGAATGCTGAAGCGATCGGATTAATCAAGGGTATTCAAGTTGGGTCACATAGAACTAGTATTACGCATCTTCAGTGCGCGGATGATATCCTCATCTTTTATGAGGCCAAGAAGTCGATCTCGAAAATTTTGAAATATTGATTTGCTTCGAGTTCATTTCAGAACTTGCTACTAATTACTCCAAGTTCTCCATCTTCCCCTTGAATTTAGCTGAAAGCTGGTGCGAATGGGCTGCTGAGGTGTTTGGGTGCTCGGTTGGTCGGTTCCTAACCAAGTACCTGGGCCTACCGCTTGGTGCTAATGCAAAGAAGATGTTGACATCCTGTCATCAACCGCATCGAGGAGGGACTAGTGGGGTGGAAATCCAAGCTTGTTTTAAGGGCAGGGAGGTGAACGTTGATAAAGGCTGTGTTGAATAATCTCCCACTTTATTATATGTCCCTGCTAAGAATGCCTAAAAAGGTTGACAAAAAGATCATTAAGGTGCAGATAGGATTCTTTTGAGGAAATTATGAGAGCTCAACAAAATGCCACTTGTTAATCGGGAACTTATTCTGAAAACCAGGAAGCTTAGGTTGTTTGGGCATAGGTGATGTTCTTATGAAGAATGCGGGTCCACTTTTTAAGTGGTGGTAGAGATTCTCAGATGATTGTCGATCCCTCTGGAGGAAGGTAACTGTTAGCATCACAACATTCTAGCAAGCACGGGGGCAGTCCATTTGCCTTTGATGAGGGGTGGTGGAGCATGGGCGGGTATATGCAACGTGGGTGGATTTAGTTCGGAAGTGTGGGACTTCATTAGCAATGTAGTGGCAATGAAAGTGGGGAATGGGTAGAAGACTAGGTCTCGGAGAGATGTCTGGATTAGTCAGAAGCCATTGAAAGAATTATTTCTAAGGTTGTTCTAGGTTTCTAACTAGAGAAACAAGACAATGAGAAAGTTGGGGGATATAGGATGGTTTCAAATGGATATGGAACTTGATTTGGGGAAAGCAGCTGTTTCAATATGAATTAGAAATGCTAAAAAATTTGTTGGACTTCTTGGGACCGCTTTTCCTTTGCCCGAAAGTGTCTTATAGTACCTATTGGAGATTTGAGGTAAGGAGCAAGTACTTGATTAAATCCTTTTTACAGTGTTGTTAACAACTTCAAAGGGCTAAGGAAAGGAATTGTTCCATCAAAGGTTGAGCTGCTTCGTTAGCCCTCCTTAAGAGGGTTAATACAAGAGATAAGTTGGCGAGGCTTGGCATTATGCTGGCTGATTCGGTCTTGTGTTTTCTTTGCTGTGAACATGACAGTTGAGCATATGTTTTTGTCCTATATATTTTCTTAGGAGCTGTGGAGGGTGTGTGTAGTTGGTGGAATGTCTCTCTTGCCATCCTTTGTGATCTTCGGGTGTGGTTCGAAGTGTGGCAATGGGTGATTGTGCAAAAATTTCAGAAGAAAGAATGAATAACATGTTACTTTTCGGTGGAATAGTCGGTTTGGAGTTACAGAAACATTGTTGTTTTTATGAGAAGATCGGTTTTAAAGGAGGCCAACTACGAGCTTGTTAAGTATAACGTGGGTCTTTGGGTAACGGCTTGGCTTGAAGGGTGTCTTTATTCGGCTTCGCAGATTGCTTCTAACACTGACTGTGTGTTCTTCTGGTCAAATATGCAACCGTCTAAACCTTCTATCTCATGTTCTACTCCTTCAGAGGGTTGGCTAAAATGGAACATAGATGGATCTGCCCTAGGGAAGCCGGAACCAGAAAGGATAGGTGGTGTTTTGCAAGATCACCATGGGAGATATTTTGCCTTGTTTTTTGCTCCGATGGGTGTTAAGGAGTAAAACGAGGTGGAAATAGAAGCCATACTTTATTCATTGGATTTCACAATTAGAAGTGGGCCCTCGAATCGACTTTGGTAATTATTGAGTCGAACTCTTCTAGGGTAGTCACTTGGTGTTCTAGTGGAAGTGTGTCGTGAAGCTTTGATACTTGCATAATTGGATTACCGACTTAGCGAAAGTTTTGTCTTCAGCATGTTCTGTCACAATAAAGGAGAGGCGAATTGCCATGCTGATACATGAGCGAAAAATGGTGTGCGTAGGAGTAAAGAGCTAAGTGTATGGTGGAGATAGTGTGAGTCCTGTTGTATGTTTGTTTCTTCTCATTTTCCTAGATTGTCTGTACTTGTTTTGTTGGTTATAATTGAATTTACATCTATAAAAAAAGCTGAGACGAAGATGAAACGACCCGATATAATGAACCCAAAATTTAATATGACCCTAACCCAAAATGACCTGACGCATCTCAAACTTAGCCTAAGATGACTTGAATTTTAAAATTATACAACATGTTTGTCATAAAAACTATAAGATGACTCAAGCTAGAAATCTTCTAAATCAACTCAAACCCGGATCCAGTCTACCCTATATCTTGAAAAGCTTTAACTTGATTAACTGAAAATCCGAGATAACTTGGACACTAAATGATCTATCTCGATATTCGACCCGATTTGACTCAAAACTCGAATAACGCAAACTCAAAGTGGATCACTCCAACCATAATAGGTAATTTAAAACACGGAATGTTCCAACTCGATTGATCCCATGATGACTTGAACCATTATGGAATTATAATTTTAACCTCCAATTTCTTTGACGACCAAACAATGAAATTTTAATTACATTGTAATTCTAATTTCATCAAAAGTGGAATTGGAATTATAATTCCATAATCTAATTCTAATTACATGTGTGGAATAAATTCTATTAATATATATTAACTGATAAATTTCCATAAAAAAATTCAATAAATAGATATAAAAACATGTGCAATGCGCAATCGTGTTAATTTAGTGTACGCAAATTGATGTTAATTTAGGAGATTTATATTTTAATAATTTTGGTTCCTCTGATTAGTGTATAATACTTTTTCAATTCACTCGCCACTTCTTCTTCCCGTCCAGATTTGGCTATTTATTTCCAACCCCGCAGTGCTTTCTTTTTTCCTTACTTCGATCAAGGTAATATGCATTCTCTACTTTTCTCTCACATTTTGGGTGTTGTTAGGGCTTTCTCGGCTTAGGATGGTTGAGGTGGTAGATTTGTGGACGATGCTAACAAGTGAAGGTAGTGAACTTCAATTGGTGTCCAACATGTTGCTTCTGTTGAAGAGTAATGCTGAAATTTATTTATTTATTTAGTTAGTTTATGCGTAAGATTTGCTTTTTTTTTTTTTTTCACCTTGATATTTATTTGTTAGTCAGTTGGTTATCCTATTCTTTAGGAGTCGTGATGAGTTTGTTAACTTGATTTTAGGGATATGAGTCTAGTGGGTGTTTAGTGGTTACTAAAATTACGGAGTTTGTTATTCAAGTTTGTTAGTATTTAAGGAGTCTTGCTTATGAATAAAAGTGTGCTCATTTTTCATTTCAATAAATTCTCACTGAGAAAACGTTGCTCTGTTATTTGTGATTGTTGTTCTCTTGTTTTTGTTTTAAGTTCCAGATATATTAAGGTTCTGGATTTAACATCTGGTATCAGAGCCGGGTTGTTTACGAGTGCCAAAAATTTTTCTACCTTGAGTGTCCACTGGAGATGGCAAACAACAACAACACGGGAATGAGCATCTCGCAGCCCTCGATCCTGCTTTTTCAAGGTAGCGGGCATGATGTTTGGTGTACCAAAATGAGGACTTTGTTTATGTCACAAGATCTATGGGATCTGGTGGAAAAAGGTTACACTGAGGATGGAGTATCAGCTGAGAACTTGAGAGGTACTCGCAAGAAGGATGCCAATGCCTTGTCCTTTATCCAACAGGCTGTTGATGGCACAATCTTTCACCGCATTTCAAATGCAACAAAATCAAAAGATGCATGGGATGCCCTACAGAAGGCTTATCAAGGCAATGCTAGGGTACTCTCGGTGAAACTTCAAACTCTACGCCGACATTTCGATCATTTGTTTATGGAAGAGTCGGAAACGTTGGATGACTACTCTAGCAAGATAATGAGTGTTGTTAATCAAATGAAGAAATATGGTGAGAATTTGACTGATGAAAGAGTAGTATCCAAGGTTCTTAGAAGTTTGCCTAAGAAGTATGATCATGTTGTGGCTGCTATTGAAGAATCAAGCAACCTAAGTGAACTAACAATTGATGAATTGTTTGGTTCACTGAATTCCCATGAAGATGGGATGAAGAGATATGACCTTGCTGCTGTTGAAAATGCTTTTCACAGCAAGGTGCAACTGATTCAAGATGATAAAAATTCTGGTGACTCAAGTAGCAAAGGAGGATTCAATAAATGGCGTAAGAATACCTCGTCCCGTGGAAGAAGAGGAGGCAGAGGTGGGCAGTCCGGCAACAACTATCATCGTTCAAGAAACAATGATAGAGGTGACAACAACAATCGTAAGAAGTGTTTTTACTGTAAGAAGTATGGGCATATAGAAAAATATTGCTGGGATAAAGAGAAACAAGCTAAATTAACCCAAGAAAAGGAAGACGAAGAGACCGAAAGCCTTTTCCTTGCTTGCTATTCCGCTAGAGAATGCACTTCAGATGTTTGGTTTATAGATAGTGGATGTAGCAATCATATGATCTGTAGACTGGATTCTTTCACACACTTGGATGAGTCTATTTTCAGCAAAGTAACAATGGGAGATGGCACAGTTCGAGTAGCAAAAGGAAAACGTACTACAAAATTGGAAACTCTTGGTCTTAATTGCATTCAAAATGTCTTATATGTCCCAGACTTGAATTCAAGTTTGCAGAGTGTTGGGCAATTTTTGCTAGATGGCTATTCAATTGTGTTTGAAAATCAAACTTGCTATGTGTTTAAGGATAAGACCAAAAAGGAGATGTTGGTTGAGATACCAATGGCAAAGAATAAAATCTTTCCATTTACACCTGTTTACAATAGCAAGCTTGCATTAAAGGTCTCTTTGCTTGATGAAAATTGGCTTTGGCATCATAAATTTGAATTTCAAGAGTTTGGACTTGCTGTCAAAATTGAATATGGTACAAGGTTTGCCCACAATTAAAAAGGTTGATGAAGCATGTGAGAATTGTATGGCTAGAAAGCAACATCGAGATGCATTTCCAAAAGGAAAAGCAAGAAGAGCGACGAAACCTGCAGAGCTTGTACATGGAGATCTCTGTGGGCCAATTCGCATACCTTCACTTAATGGAAGTAGGTACTTCCTTGTGCTGATTGATGATTTTAGTCGAATGACACGGATTTACTTTCTTAAACAAAAGTCAGAAACACTTGCTTTTTTGAAAAAATTCAAGTCTTTCATTGAGAAACAAAGTGGGCAACATTTGAAAATCCTTCGAACGGATCACGGTGGGGAATTTGTATTAGCGGAATTTGATAATTTTTGTGCAATTTTTGGTATTCAAAGACAGTTGACAGCAAGCTATTCCCCACAACAAAATGGGGTCACGGAGAGGAAGAATAGAAGTCTTGTTGAGATGGGGAAATGTATGCTAAAAGCCACAAATATTCCAAAAACTTTCTGGGCTGAAGCCGTGCATACAGCAGTGTATATTCTCAATAGAAGCCCTACCTTAGCGCTAGACAAACAAACACCATTTGAAGTTTTTGGTATGGATGGAAGCCCAAGGTAACATACTTTAAAGTTTTTGGTTGCATAGCTTATGTTCATATTCCATCTCAAAAGAAAGGGAAATTGGATGATAACAGTACAAAATGAATATTTGTGGGCTATAGCAATGAAACCAAGGGATATCAATGTTATGATCCTCTTACTAAGAAGCTTCTTAATAGCAGAACTGTAGTGTTTGATGAAAGAAATGCTTGGGATTGGACCAAACTACAACATGTTCCAGGTTTTGTTAAAGAATGTGATACATTGATTTTTGAAGCTGCACCTACTTCCACTCCTTCAACACCAGAGAGGAATGTATCAAGCTCCTCAAACTCTTCTACTCCTTCGCACACTACCACACCAAATACATCATCCTCTGAGTCACCACCACGAAAAATGAAGACACTGGGTGAGATTTATGGGGAAACATAAAGATGTCAATTTGCACAAGCTGAAGAGCCAAGCTGTTATGAAGAGGCTACAACGGTAAAAGTGTGGTGTGATGTTGTGGAAGAAGAAATTAAAGCAATAGAAAGAAACAAGACATGGGAGCTTGTTGATTTGCCAAACAGAAAAGAAGTTGTTAAACTGAAATGGATCTTCTAGCTAAAATTCAAATCAGACGGCTCAATCTAAAAGCATAAGGCAAGGTTGGTCGCTCGTGGATATATGCAACGAGAAGGTGTCGATTTTGAAGAAACATTTGCTCCTATAACAAGATTCAATACCATCCGAACTGTTCTAGCTCTAGCCGCTCAACACCATTGGAAGGTATATCAATTTGATGTAAAATCAGCTTTTTTTAAATGGTTTTTTGGATGAAGAACTTTATGTGCAGCAAACAAGAGGATATGAAGTTATTGGAGAAGAGCACAAGGTCTATAAATTGAACAAAGCTCTTTATGGTCTCAAGCAAGCTCCAAGGGCTTGGTACGGCAGAATTGATGGACATCTCAGCAAGCATGGCTTTGATAGGAGTATAAGTGAGCCTACTTTGTATATCAAAATAGGAGGTAACACTAAAATTCTTTTAATTTGCTTCTATGTTGATGATTTGATCTATATTAGTACAACAACAACAACAGACCCAGTGTCTCAAGGGCTCCCGCAGAAGCGGGGTCGGGGGGTGGGGGGGGGGGGGGGTGATGTATGTAGCCTTCCCCCTTCAGGGTGTTAAACCTGAAGAGAGGCTGTTTCTGAGGACCCCCAACCTGAGAGACATGCCATCATTGCATCATAGCAACCTGTGAACAAAAGAGGGGCAACAATGCATAAGAGCAGGACAAAGCATAAAGTAAGTATTACGAAGCATAATGCTCTAGAGGAGACTTCAGGCAATATCATGCGCCACACGGCATGCAAATAAGCAAATAAGCAAGTAAACAGATAGACGGATAGGTGCACCCTAATAGGTACAATACCTAGAAAAACTAGTATAGCAGAATAAGCAGCGGTATGAGACCGCTACATCTACTACTCCTATGATAGTCCTCCATCTAGCTCTATCTCTATCTATCTCTATCACAGGCCATCTCCTCCTGTACGTTTAGTTGGGTGGGTGAGGTCCTGCCGTAACGCCTGCAGTCATCCCTTCTTTGGCCTGCTTCTTCCCGTCCTGCCTAGCATAGTACGGAGCTGATTGCATCTCCTGACTGAGGCAGTGGTTGGTCTCCTCGTAATGTAACGTGCCAAAACCACTACAACATTGTTCGGATGCTCCTATCCCGCTATATCGGATACATCTATTCTAGACCTCCACGAAGCTCTGTCTAGAGCCATCTCTTCATTTAGGTTGAGATGGGTGAGATCCTATCGAATTATCTCTATCCAGCCCTTTTTTGGCTGTCCTCTCCCTCTCTTCCTATCTATTATGTGGAGTTGTTCACATCTCCTGACAGGGGCAGTGGTGGGTCTTCTTCGAACATGCCCAAACCACCGCAGTCGTTGCTCCCTTAACTTATCTTCTATTGGGGCGACGCCTAATTTACATCTTATGACCTCATTTCTGATCTTGTCCCTCCTCGTGTGCCCGCACATCCACCTCAGTATCCTCATCTCCGCCACCCTCATCTTTTGTGTTTGAGGGAACTTCCTATCACCCAGGCCATTCTCCATTTATGCCAACCCACTTTAATCTTGTTGTTGACATCTGCGTCCACTTCGCCGTCTTTCTATACCATGGAACCCAAGTATTTAAAGCAAGCTTTCTGAGGTATGTTATCTGATCCGATCTGTACGACTGCTGCGCTTGGCATGGTAGAGGTACTGAACTTAAGTTCCATATATTCTGTCTTCGATCTACTGAGCCTTAGACTTTTCGATTCTAAGGCTCTCCTCCAGAGTTCTAATTTTTCATTCACCTCCATTCTGGACTCTCCCACAAGGACTATATCGTCCGCTAAAAGCATGCACCAAGGTACATCCCCTTGGAATTGCCTAGTGAGCTCGTCCATCACCTAAATGAATAGAAAGGGACTCAGGGCTGATCTTTGATGTACCCCTACTGTAATGGGAAAAGCGTCTGTCTTCCCTTCTATGGTACGCACACTAGTTTGAGCGTCTTCGTACATGTCCTTGATGACCCGTATGTAGGACTTGTGGATGCCTTTCCTCTCTAGGACCCTCCATTGAACATCTCTCGGTACTCTATCATATGCCTTCTCCAAGTCAATGAAAACCATATGAATGTCCTTTTGTCTATCTCTGTAGTACTCTATGGACCTCCTCAGCAGATGGATAGCTTCTATTGTTGATGTACTTGGCATAAATCCAAATTGGTTTTCTGAGACTCCTGCTTGCTGGCGAAGCCTTCCTTCTATGACCTGCTTCCAGAGCTTCAGAGTGTGGCTCATTAGTTTGACTCCTCTGTAGTTGGCACAACTCTGAATGTCGCATTTGTTCTTATAGATGGGGACTAGTGTGCTGTTCCGCCAATCATCAGGCATCTTTTTGCCCTGGAGAATTTGGTTAAATAATTTGGTCAACCATCTGATACCCGTTTCTCCAGTGCTTTTCCCTGCCTTAATGGGTATTCCGTCAGGGCCGACTGCTTGACCCCTGCCTATCTGCTTCAATGCCTCTCTAACTTCTTCGTGTCTAATTGTGGTGTAGTAGTCATGGGACTCGTGCACTGCTGGTGCGTGTAGTGATTCTAGGGGTGCAACTATATCTCTCTTCTTATTGAACAGACCGCAGAAGTAGGATTTCCACCTAATTGTAATCTGCTGCTCGTCCACGAGCACTTGTCCAGCTGCTCCCTTTATGCACCTTACTTGGTCCAGGTCTCTAGTCCTTCTTTCTCTTACCTTTGCAATTCTATAGAGGTCTCTCGCCCCCTCCTTTATATCCAGCCTTTTATAGAACACCTCAAAGGCTTTGGATTGTGAGTCTCTTACTGCTATCCTTGCTTCCTTCTTGGCCTTTTTATATTGTTGTCTCTTGTCTTCATCTCCACTTCGATCCCACTCCTTGAAGCAGTCTCATTTCGCCTTAATCTTCTCTTGGACCTCCCTACACCACCACCAGGCCTCTCTATTGTTTGGTGCCCCACCTTTTGATATGCCTAGAACTTCCCGTGCTACATCTCTGACCTTTTGGGCTACTTGGTTCCATAAGTGGTTTAAATCTCCCTCCCAATCCTCTTCAAGCTCAGCGGCAACTCTTTTGTTAAAGACTTGAGACTTTTCCCCCTTCAGCTCCCTCTATCTCGCGTATGGTTGTGATGGTTTGATGGCTTTCTTGCTCCTTCTCTTGACCCTGACCTCAGCACACACTACCCTGTGTTGTGTTAAGAGGTCCTCCCCTGGGATAACCTTGCAATCCTAGCAATCTTTTTGAATCCTCTTTCTTAGTAATATGTAGTCAATCTGAGTCTTTGCTCCACCACTCCAGTAGGTGATGATGTGGTCCTCACGCTTTCTGAAGAAGGTGTTGGCCACTGTTAACTCATAGGTGATGGCAAAGTCTAATAGAGCCTTGCCCTCATCATTTCTCCTCCCATAACTAAAGCCTCCGTGGTGGGATGCATAGCCTTCTGTGTTCGCTCCCACATGCCGATTAAAGTCCCCTCCAATCATAACTTGTTCGCTCAGGGGTATTCCTTGCATTGTTAGGTCTAACTCCTCCTAAAATCTAGCCTTCTCTTGCTGTGTATGCCCTATTTGTGTGGAGTAAGCACTTGATGATAATAATCCTATCACTAGTCCTAGTGACCCCTACTACTATGTCCTTAAGGGAGCTATCTATAATAATACCCACCCCATTTCTCCCCCTTACTTGGCCCGAATACCATAATTTGTATCCTAACACATCCCTTGCTTTTGTGCCCACCCACCTAGTCTCTTGGATGCACAATATGTTAATCTTTCTCCTAACCATCATTTGAGCCACTTTGAAGCTTTTCCTCGTTAGTGTGCTAACATTTAATGTCCCAATTTGCAGTCTCCCCTCACCTAGTGAACTTTTCTGTCTCGTTCCTACCCCATTTAGAGATGGCCTCATGTTCTGAGCTCCATTATTGGTCAGGTTCATAAACTACTTGTCCCTAATCACTCTTATGCACACATACAATCACCCCGCACAATGATATACAAAACACAGCGCACGTGATAGGAACAATAATGAGGAGTACCAAATTAAGAGAAAAGTTAAGGACTCAAACCTGGTGCCGATCGGTTTTACCTACCTGGGCCGGTCGGCCAGCTGTAGTTGCTTTGCGGTGGGGCAAGGTGTTCGGTGTTGGGGTGGGGTAGGGTGGGGTTGAGCGTTTTAAGGAGGATGGGGTTGTGGGTCGGGTTGCTAGTGGGGGGGCGGGGGGTGGCGGTGTTGTGGGGTGGAATGGAGTGGGGTGAGGTGGGGTTGCCGGTGGAATGGAGTGGGGTCAGGTGGTGGGTTTGGGTTGGGTGGGGGGGGGGGGGGGGAGGTCGGGTGGGGTTGGGGCGGTGGTTGTGCGGTGTCGTCCAGAGGTTGGGGGAGTGCACGGGGTTGGTGGTGGCGGCATCGTGGTGGCGGCCGGTGGTGGTAAGGCTGTGGGAGAAGGGGGGGGGGGGGGAGAGATATAGCGAAGGAGAAAGAGGGGGTGGGTGGTGGCGCCGGTGGTGGTGGTGGTGGTCGGAGGGTCGTGGAGGTGACCGGCCCGGTTAGCTACCATTGGGGGGGGGGGGGGCGGGGAGGGCGTTGCGTTCGTTGGTGGGGGGTGGCGTGGGGATGATTGCGTATGTTAGTAGAAGACAGAGAGGATTTGATTTTATCTATATTAGGAATAGTGTCAAATTGATAATGAGTTCAAAAGCCTAATGGTGGAAGAATTTGAGATGACAGACTTAGGCTTGATGAACTATTTTCTTGGCCCAGAAGTGAGGCAAGAAGTAAATGGGATCTTCATGTCCTAGGACAATTATGCAAATGATATTCTTGAGAAGTTCAAATTGAATGAATGCAACCCGGTGAAAACTCCAATGTGCACAAATCAAAAGTTCAGTTTCAATGATGGTGAAGAGAAAGTAGATATACAGCTATATCAAAATCTAATTGGGGGTCTGCTCTATCTTACGAATAGCCGACCGGATATTGTACAAGCAACAACTCTCGTGTCACGTTTTATGCAAAGTCCGAGCAAGAAACACTTTGGAGCTGCAAAACGAGTGCCGGGCTATATAAAAGGAACTAGTGATTTTGGTATTTGGTTTACCAACACTAGCAATTTTAAACTATTTAGCTGTTCTGACAGTGATTGGGCAGGTTCTGTTGATGATCGAAAGAGCACGACAGGTTATGTATTCACCTACGGCTCAGGGCATGTGTCATGGAGTTCAAAGAAGCAACCTTCCACTGCATTGTCTTCGTCAAAAGCCGAGTATATGGCAGTTACTGCTGCGGCATGCCAAGCTGTGTGGCTGCAAAGAATTTTAGAAGATATGAAACACCCTCAAAATGAGGCAACAATTATATATTATAATAATCAGTCCACACTAGCAATGACAAAGAATCCAGTTCATCACAACCGCACCAGGCACATCGAAATTCACCATCATTTCAGAAGAGAGCTAGTTGGACAGGAGAGCATCAAGACGGTGTACTGCAGCACAAATGAGCAGATAGAAGACATGTTTACAAAGCCTCTTCCTTAACAAAAATTTGTGTATCTAAGGGAATATTTGAAAGTTGTAAAATTTCAGCATTAAGGGAGATTGTTGAGTGTAATGCCCCTAAATCATATGCTGAATAGGCTTAAGTCAAAAGGGGTGCTGCACGGCCGTACTATAATGAAGTCTCACATCATAGTACGAAGCCCGAAAACTTACAACCATAATTCCTCAAAATTGCATAAAAGTTCCTATAAAAAATAATAGATAATCCCAAATACATCAATACTAACAATTAAAAGCTAGTAGTGCGGAAGCTCAAAATTACAAAATCTCAAATAGTCTTTAATATTCTACTACAAAATATATTAAATACTTAAACTACTAAAATAGACTAATTCTCGAAATAGAGAGTTGCTACATCTTCCTCGTTCCTTTAGAATTTGACACATGCTACTAATCTGGAAAGTAAAGGAATTGGGTGAGCAAGCAACACGCTCAGCAAATACGCCACACACCCTACCCGGATCAGGTATATTATTTAAAACGGATAAAAGTCCAACGAAGACAAGTAAATCGATTTACCTTCAAAGTTTCATGTTAAAGAAGCACAAAACACAGCTTTATAATTTATTTCACAAGAGCTCTTTCTGTAAAACTTACAGACGAAACAGAAACTACAGCTGGTATTATTCCCGCGATAGGGTCACAATCGACATTCACATTTCACAATTTCTAACCGGTTATAAGTCAAAAGATCTGCTAGGATCAAACATAGATCTGCGTGCCGGTATTATTCCCGCGACAGGGTCACAGATCGACTTTCACATTTCACATTCTATCGGCACATCGAAATTCACCATCATTTCATAAGAGAGCTAGTTGGACAGGAGAGCATCAAGAGGGTGTATTGCAACACAAATGAGCACATAGCAGACATGTTTACAAAGCCTCTTCCCCAACAAAAGTTTGAGTATCTCAGGGAATCTTTGAAAGTTGTAAAATTTCAGCATTAAGGGAGAGTGTTGAAGAGTAATGCTGAAATTTATTTATTTATTTAGTTAGTTTATGCATAAGATTTGCTTTTTTTTTTTCCCCTTGATATTTATTTGTTAGTCAGTTGGTTATCCTATTCTTTAGGAGTCGTGATGAGTTTGTTAGCTTGATTTTAGGGATATGAGTCTAGTTGGTGTTTAGCGGTTACTAAAATTATGGAGTTCGTTATTCAAGTTTGTTAGTATTTAAGAAGTCTTGCTTATGAATAAAAGTGTGCTCATTTTTCATTTAAATATATTCTCATTGAGAAAACGTCGCTCTGTTATTTGCGATTGTTGTTCTCTTGTTTGTGTTTTAAGTTCCAGATATATTGAGGTTCTGGTTTTAACAGCTTGAAGGTCATTTCTATTCTCATTACCTGCATGTAGTGTTTCTGCGAGTGTTCACAGATGCATATGTCGTTAGAACAAATTTACGAAATACTTGCAACCGGGGTAACCGCGAGATCTCATGTGTTGAGGCTATGTAATCACTTTCCTTAAGGTTTATTTCGGTATACGAAATATCCTCGGGGATACAACAACAACCAAAATGAAGCGAAGATGTGTCAAGGGAGAGATTGATCGAGATGTGAAAAGATTGATGTTTGTAACTCAAGAACACAACACAAGAACACCCAAGAATGCTTTGATACAAAGATCCTTTTAATCTTTCTTTTGTCTTGTGTTTTTCATCCAAATTCATTCCTCCTTCTTGTACACAAAAGTGTGGAGTATATATATGTATTCATGGAAAGAGACGTCCCAAAATGAAGAGCCAAAAGAGACACAACGAACCAGGAAAAACCGCGCAAACAAACCGTCAAAACAGACCTGTGTGTCGACACACAGATCGACACACAGACTTACTGTAGATCTGTGTGTCGACACACACTTCCTATGTGTCGACACCTAAAGTTCCTCCGCGCGCTTCTGTAAAGGGCTGTGTGTTGACACATTGGCCATGTGTGTCGACACACAGCTGTTTCCCCATCCTTCTGTTGGATTGTGTGTCGACACACACCCCTAACAAGCTCTAAACATTCAAACAAGTATTGGGACAATCTCAAATACATCTTATACATACATAAACAACATTTAACATATTCAACACACATTTTGAAAATACATCAACAATCCCCCACCATTTTCAAAATACAACCAATCTCAAAATGACATCTCAGTTAAAGGAGGCTTTATTGTGCATCAACGCAGGTGTCTCACGACTGAACACCCAGCTAGTGAAAAGACCATACAGTTAATCGGATAAAATGATAGACCAAGCTTTGAACCATACAATCCATTTGACTAACCGACTATCTAATCACGCATAAGGTGTGCTCCCTGTACACACCCTACAACTCCCAGATCGACACATTTTTGGCCTTGTGGCCTGTACCCTTCGTGAGTGTTTCAAGGCCAAACCCTTAGTCAAAAATCACTCATTTGAAGCGGCCAAACTTCAACACACACTGAGGTGGACCTCGTTGATCATGTCCCTGCGACGCGCCATTCAATAATCCTAAAATCAGGTCCATTAAGAGCTTTTGCTCATCCTTTTAGAATCTCTGACGCAGGTATCAAGCACTTCACACTCAGGATGGAAAAATTCTCATTTAGTGCTTGCAGTCACACAGATGACAAGTCTCTCTCATTGAACCCGAGACCTAGCGTCATACTAGGCGTCGAGCTGAGGGCCTATCATGGGAAACTAAATATGACAGGTTTCAACCCCATCCCTTCACTTGTTCTCAGAACCAAGCCTCTAGCTAGGCCTTTAGTGAATGGATCCGCTAGATTTTGACTTGTTCTCACAAAGTCCACAGTAATAACACCTTTCCGAATAAGGTGTCTCACCATACTCTGCCTTACACCCATGTGTTTGGACTTCCCGTTATACACCTCACTATACGCTCTAGAAAGCGTAGCCTGACTATCACAGTGGATACAAATTGGTGAGATTGGCTTCGGCCACAAAGGTATCTCATACAAGAGATCTTTTAACCACTCGGCTTTTTAGCCGCAGAAGCGAGAGCTATAAACTCCACCGCCGTTGTAGAATCAGATATGCAAGTTTGTTTCTTGGAACCCCAAGAAACCGCACCCCCACCAATAAGGAATACCCATTCACTCGTGGATGCATGATCCTCCACATCAGAGATCCAACTTGCACTAGAGTACCCCTCCAAAATAGGAGGATACCCTACATAAGAGAGACCACAGTTCATAGTCGTCTTTAGGTACTTCAGTACCCGATGCACTGCATCCCAGTGCATCTTACTTGGATTGCTGGTATATCTACTCAGCTTTCCAACAGCAAAGGCGATATCAGGCCTTGTGCTTGTCATGGCATACATAAGACAACCAATGGCTCTAGTTGTGCCATTGGAGCACCACCATTCGGTACTAATTTCATACTAGGATCCATTGGAATGGATATAGGTGCCCAATCAAAGAAATGGAACTTTTTCAACACATTTTCATTGTAGTCAGACTGTGTCAAAGAAATGGAATCACAACTCCTTACAATTCTAATACTAAGGATCACCTCCGCCTCACCCAAGTCTTTCATAGCAAAGTTTTTAGAGAGAAACCGTTTGGTTCTCTCTACTTGTTCCACATACAAACATATAATGACCCCTTTGCCATTATCAAACTTACTATATACACATTTATCTTATTCGTTTATAACGAATCCGTTGTTAAGAACAACTTGATCAAACTTCTGGTGCCATTGCTTCGGGGCTTTCTTTAGCCCATACAGAGTGCGCATGAGTTTACATACTTTTCTCTCTTGGCTTGGAACAACAAAACCTTCCGACTGTTCCATATACACTTCCTCCTCTAGCTCACCATTCCGGAATGCCGTTTTGACATCCATTTGGTGTATCGCTAGTTTATAAATAGAGGCAAGAGCAATCAATACCCTTATCGTTGATATTCTTGCCAAGGGGGCATACGTGTCAAAGTAGTCCAATCCATGCTTTTGGGTGAACCCTTTAGCCACCAATTGGGCCTTGAACTTGTCGATCGTTCCATCGACTTTCATGTTCTTTTTGAAGATCCATTTACACCCGATGGGCTTAATTCCTCGTGGAAGATCCACCAATATCCAGGTATTATTTCCAATGATGGAATCCATCTCATCATTCACAGTCTCTCTCCAAAACGAGGCATCATGAGACCTCATTGCCTCATTAAACGTCACGGGATCAGCTTCCATGACACAAAAATATGGAGCCACTTGGTCCACATCGTTCCTTAAACCTTTTACCAAGAACGTGTAAAAGTCCGAACTAAAAGATTTCTCTTTCATTTCTCTCTTACTCCTTCGAAGTTCTAGAGCACTTTCAGGGACATCTTCCCTCTCATGACGAACATCATCATATGACACTTGAGTGTCACTTTCAATCGGTACATAGTCCCTCGGTCTAGGGATATAGGTAAACCGATTCTCATCAAATATCGCGTCTCTTGATTCTATTATTGTATTTACATTTATATAATCAATAGGTTCGGTTACATAAAACCGATATGCCTTGCTATGAGACGCATAACCAACAAAGATGCAATCAATGCCTCTTTTACCTAACTTTTTACGTCTAGGTTCAGGGACTTTAACAACTGCCTTACACCCCCACACTTTCAGATAAGCCAAATTAGGGGCTCGTTTGTTCCACAATTCATATGGCGTTATCTTATTTCTCTTATTTGGAACTCTATTCAATATGTGACAAGCTGTTAATATAGCCTCAGCCCAAAACCCATCGCTGAGACCGGAATAGGATAACATGGATTTAACCATTTTTGTTAGAGTCTGGTTTTTCCTCTTGACCACGCCATTCTATTGTGGTGTATACGGAGAAGTTATTTCATGAATAATTCCAGTGGTTTCGAAATATTTAGGATCGTAGTATTCCCCATCACGATCCGACCTCAGGCGTTTGAGGAAGGTCTCACAGTGTAATTCAGTTTCTGCTTTATAAGCTTTAAATCTATCAATCGACTCATCTTTGTGACTTATCAGATATACACAACAAAATCTCGAACAGTCATCTATAAGTGTCACAAAATAATGCTTTCCACCTAAACTCAGTGTGCACTTGAAATCACATAAATCGCTATGTACTATGTCAAGTAGATTAGTCTCTCTTTGCACTGAAGGAAATGGTAATTTCGTTATCTTAGTTAACATGCAACATTTACATTTATCATCAATTTTATCTATGTGTGGAATCAACGAAAAATTAACCATTTCATGCAATCTACGAAATTCACATGACCTAACATTTGATGCCATAAAAAAAGACGAATCAAGCATATAAATAGAACTATCAATTTTACTATCAATGTTCATCTTGAACATATCATTACACAAGTACCTTTTGCCAACAAAGACTCCTCCCTTAGACAATACAAACTTGTCGGCCTCGAAGAGCAACTTGAACCCAAACCGATTTAACAGGCCACCGGACACGAGATTCTTCTTCACATCCGGAGTGTAACATACATCGATTAAAGTAAGGGTTTTTCCAGAGGTGAAAAGTAAATCTACTTTTCCCTTCTCTTTAACCTGTATAGTCGCCCCATTGCCCATGAACCACGCAGTATCATTGTCCATGGGTTCAAAAGTCGTGAAGAGCCCCTTGTCCTTACACACATGCCTCGTTGCCCCCGAGTCAACCCACCAAGAGTTATCACTCTCGACTAAGTTGACTTCCCATATCATCGCCACGAACCTGTCGTTCAAATTTTTGGCGCGATGATCAAGCCCCTTACCTTTATTCTTTTTAAGGCGATAACAGTCCTTACGTAAGTGACCGGGCTTTTGACACTCCCAACAGACCATTTTTGGCCTCTTGTCATTCTTCTTCTTTTGGAAGTGTCCGGTTCTCTTGGGTCCCCTGCTTGACTGGCCTTCTTCCGTGATATTGATTTTACCAACATCACCAGGGCGGCCTTTGTTGTCATCCTATACCCTATAACCTTCCTTAACACGTAAATGGTTAGCCAATTCCTCAATTGACATATCCTCTTCCTTATATTTAAGACTTTTCTTAACATCTTTCCAAAAAGGAGGAAGTTTGTCAATTAAGGAAGAAACAACTATGGTATCGTCCATGTTCATTTTATGTTGTTTGAAATTATTCAATATTTGTTCGATTTCATGGAATTTCTACATGACAGGATGATCATGTACCATTTTATAATTATTAAACTGACTAACCAGAAACTTTTTGCTTGTAGCATCCTCGGCCATACAGCGTGCCTCAAGAGCGTCCCACAGTTCCTTCGCAGTCGGCATGTTCGAGTAAATATCAAACAGGGCATCAGTCATACCATTCAGAATATGCCCTCTACAGATGTAACCATCGTTCTCCCACTTCAGTCTGGCTCTCTGCTCGGCCAATGTCTCCTCCTCCTCAGAGATGGGGGATGGAAATGGTGTATTCAGGATATACACCACATTCAAAATTGTGATGAGGAAGTGCATCTTCCTCTGCCATCTGCGGAAGTTCCCGCCATCAAAACGGTCCAACTTCACAAAGTTGGCTGTCATTTCCCTTAGTGATGAAGCCATAACCCAAATCAAAAAGTAAACCTTAAGATTGTTAGAACAAATTTGCAGAATACTTGCAACTGGGTAACCGCAAGATCTCAGGTGTTGAGGCTATGTAATCACTTTCCTTAAGGTTTATTTCGGTATACAAAATATCCTCGGGGATACAACAACAACCAAAAATGAAGCGAAGATGTGTCAAGGGAGAGATTGATCTAGATGTGAAGAGATTGATGTTTGTAACTCAAGAACACAACACAAGAACACCTAAGAATGCTTTGATACAAAGATCTTTTTAATCTTTCTTTTTTCTTGTGTTTTTCATCCAAATTCATTCCTCCTTCTTGTACATAAAAGTGTGGAGTATATATATGTATTCATGGAAAGAGACGTCCCAAAATGAAGAGCCAAAAGTGACACAACGAACTAGGAAAAATCGCGCAAACAAACCGTCAAAACAGACCTGTGTGTCGACACACAAATCAACACATAGACTTACTGCAGATCTGTGTGTCGACACACACTTCCTATGTGTCGACACACAGAGTTCCTCTGTGCGCTTCTCTAAAGGGCTGTGTGTCGACACACATGGCCCATGTGTCGACACACACCCCTAACAAGCTCTGAATATTTAAAACAAGTATTAGGACAATCTTAAATACATTTTATACATAGATAAACAACAACAAACAACATTTAACATATTTACGTATTATTCAACACACATTTTAAAAATACATCAACATATGTCATGGTACAAGGATGGTGGTCTTGTAATGCCGGGCGAAGAATAGGAGACGTTAACCTTTTGGTGGACAACGACGGTGCTCTACTAGTGCCCAAGAGTCCGAATATATATGGTGTGACCAAGTTGATACACTACAAAAATGCGCGTCGCTGCGCCTTTTTCACCCTCTCCTAGCGCTTTGAAGCGCCAGTAATGGTGAGGCTGGCGCTTGCGACACGCACCAGTGTAGGCAGCGTCGGGAAGGAAGCGCCAGTAAATTTTTCCGGCGCTTTTATGCCGGTGCTTATAAGCGCCGGTATTAGCTGAATTAAAAAAATAAAGTAAAATGATCTGTTTGGCAGGAAATTTTGGCACTTAATTTCCCGGCGGTTTAAAGCGCCACTAATTAATTAATTTAAAAATAAAGTAAATGTTTTGGCAAAAACTTTGGCGACTGTCATGCTTAAACCGGGAAAAAAAATCTGATTCTAGAATAAAAAATACATATAATTAATAATTAATTTTTACCTGTATATAAGCAAACAAAAAAAAACCAAGCTAGACAAAAAAAATAAAAAAAATATGTGATAAACCAAATGATATACATATTCAAAACGTAAAAGTCTTTACAACGCAACGTTGTCCAAATTGCATCTATTTGCACCTAAAATGAGATACGCTCCAAATATCATAATCATTAGTGTGTATCATAAGTGAAACAATGTTCACCAAACTTTAAACAGTACAAAATTACAAGTTTGGTTAGCAACAAAAGAGGGTTATTTATTTTTTTTATCCTCCTGAAACTTATATCTCGTCCCTTGCCATGACAAGTCCATCAAATACGCACATCGAAAGAGGAAGTGGATGCCTAAAAGAAATGCGAAGAACAACATTAATACAAAAAACAATTATAATCATAAGGAAATAAACAAAATTTAATAATCGAATATTGTTAGAATACAATATTAACATACAAGAATAAAAATATTAGTTATATACCCTCAAGTTACAACACCTATGAAAGTGGGACAAAAATCAAGATTTATAATAGGTGAATATGTTTTTAGGTTTGCTAACAACCAAATAACACTTCCCATTACTACGATAATGTAATAAATGAAAATTGTTTATATTAAAAAGTTAAGAACTTGGTTGACTTACTGAAGCGGGATTCGTAGAAGTCCCTTCTCTAAGTCTTTTCTTTGTTTTTGCTAATTCAGAGCATAGTGCGGCCACATGCTCATCTGATGTAAGGCTCCCCCGTTTTGCTAAATCTCCTCTAACACCACCAATTTGTGATGGGGTGACTCCATGACCATATCCTCTAACTCTTCCGCTAGCTTCGTCCCCCATTAAAGTGTGGTAAACATATGCCTCTGCTTCAACGGTTGCCTCCGAAAATGATGTCTCACTAGGTATGGAGTACTTCCCACTTGACAAGGAGATTGGATGAAGTTGAGGCTTAATATTTAGGACTTGAAGATCCAATCGTGCCTTTAGGTTATCCTTATTCTTCCCTTCTAAATTTAACAATGTACCAAGCAAATTATCACAAACATTCTTCTCGATATGCATTACATCAAGATTATGCCGAAGCATATTGTACTCCCAATATGGTAAATAAAAAAAAAATGCTTCTTTTTTTCCATATCTACACCTCATCTCTCTCATCGACTTCCACACCAATCCGAGCCTTACCATACTGGAAATTTGTTCTTTCTAATTGTCTTAAAACATCTGTGCTAGTCGCTGTGTTTGGAGCATGTGTTCTCTCTACTGTCCCAGCGAAGTTATCTTTCTCGTACCGAAAAGGGTGATTATTTGATAGCCACCTACGATGCCCCATAAAGCAAAACTTGTGCCCATTTTCTAACCAAATAGAATGGGTGGACTCAGCACAACATGGACAAGCGAATCGACCCGTCGTACTCCACCTAGACAAATTTGCATAAGCAGAAAAGTAATTTATAGTCCACATAAGAGCAGCACGCAAATTAAAAGTTTGTTTAGTGAATGCATCAAATGCTTCCACTCCCTCCCATAACTCTTTCATCTCTTGTATCAACGGTTGGAGATGGATGTCAATGTCCATACCGGGGGCTTTATCACCGGAATAATCATCGAAAGAATGATTGAAGTTTGTTCCATACACAACCAAGGTGGAAGGTTATAAGGTATCAAAAATACCGGCCAAACACTAGAGGTCGTGCTCATCAGCCGAAATGGATTAAAGCCATCACTAGCAAGTCCAAGCCTAACCGACCTAGGATCAGATGCAAAATCAGGATACTTAGCATCAAAGTCCCTCCATGCTAAAGCATTGGCTGGATGCCTCAAAATTCCATCTTTAACATGATCTTTGTCATGCCATCTCATGTCCCCAGCTACTTTAGATCACATGTAAAGTCTTTTCAATCTTGGAATCAAAGGAAAATAATGTAAGACCTTAGCAGGTCTTTTCTCTTTTGGTTGATTCTCAGCTTCTCATGATGTCTCAACTACATTACCTTCTTGATTATTTTTCCATCGAGATAAACCACATGCATCACAAGTTTCTTCATTCATTTTATCACCCCAATATAACATGCAATCATTAGGGCAAGCATCAATCTTGACATACTCAAGACCTAAATCCTTGGTCATCTTTTTGGCATAATACCAAGATGATGGAAATGGACTAATTTGAGGGAATGCATTTACCAATAGTTCAAGCAACATATCAAACATCTTTGCAGGACAGCCAAAGATGCATTTCAAGTAGAGAAGGTGCAAAATAAAGGATAATTTTGAATATTTAGAGCACCCAGAATAAAGTTCTTCATTAGTTGCCTCTAATAGTTTTTGATAAGGATTTTCACCACTAGAAGACATTTGAGGTTGGTTTTCATGCAATGGCTCATCATGATTATGCTCTCCTTCAGTTTCAACCATTTCATCCTTTGTTTCAACTCTAACTTCAGTCCTTAACATTTGATCCTTGATCCCTATTGTATCTTGAAGTAGACCTTGAATATCAACTGGCACTATCACATTTTGAGTAGAAGGTGGGACTTCATTAAGTGGACTTTGTTGCAAATTTGGGGGATTATTGACGAAATGACTCAACCTTTCCCCGTGAGCCACCCATTCGGTATACTCAGATAAGAAACCATTCCATATAATATGTTCCCGAATAATATCTTTAGGTCAACGTTTATGATAATCAAGTCCACATTTCCGACAAGGACATTCTATATCTCGGACACCGGGCTCATTAGTTTCGGCAAATTGAATAAATTGTTCAATTCCATCTAAGTACTCCTTACTCATACGAGGTTTTTGTATCCAACTTTTATCCATTTCAAATGGATTTGAAGTTCTGCAACTCACCTATTAAAAATTATAAATCACATTATTATTAAGCATTAACAAAATTGATTATACTTAGTGCTCATTAGTCAAGTTAAATAATTTTTTATTCATTTTGATTACAGTAAAGTAATAAAATGCATTTATATACAATCAACCCTAATAATTAAAGAATTTCATTCATTTGCTAAAAAAATTACAGCTATAACACTATTAATTAACTATTCAAATGCAACCTATACAGCAACAAATTTCATGCACATGCCAACAATAAATTTATCACAACCATTAAAGGACCATGTCAAAAATATATAATATTCATACGTACACATACTAGACATAACATCATCAAGATTAGTTAATTTCTAAATTAAACTTTAAACTAAAAGGAAAAAATAATCAAACAGTTAAATTTTGTTCACCTTTGTCGGGAAGATTGTTGTTTAAACCGAATGACTTCAACCAAATATACAAAATTCTTGTTGCTACTCACCTACTGCAATAGAGAAATTTAGTATTAGTGAGGCTTGATATTTGTTGCAAATATGAAGCTTAATAGAAAATAAGTAAAAAAAATTTGTAAAAATCAAAATATTACCGGGTTACCTTTGATTTAGGGCGAAATTATACCGTGACTTTGTAGAACTTTGTCCGGGCTGGTGGGTGACGTCAAAATCGACTCCAAGCGGGAAAATCGACTCAAAAGGAGAGAGATTTTGAGAGGTAGACACCGAGCGCAAGAGAGAAGAGGGAGGCGGTGAAAGAGAGAGGTAAGAGAGTAAGTGAGAGAGGCACAAATGGTGAGAGAGGGAGGAAAGAATCGAAATGGTGAGAGAGGGAGGGAGGGAGGGAGATGAAGTGCGAGAGCCGTGAGGGAGAGAGGGAGAAATGGGACGGGAAAATGGGAGGGTGGGATTAGGGTTGGGGGTATTTCTTTTTTTTCTTTTTAACTTAATCCCGGCGCTTAAAAGCGCCAGTAAATTCCGGCGCTTTAAAGCGCCGGTAAATGTAAATTATGGGCTAAAATTTTTGGCACATTTTAAAAGCGCCATTAACCGCGTGTTTTTTTGTAGTGATAGAGGATTGAGTGTCTGACGATTGAAAAGGGAAGTGGTCGTGCTTGTTTATGTTGGTCAGGGGTGGTGTCATGATGGTGTGTGTTTGAGGTGTAGTGGCTGTTTACAAGGCCTTGCCGTGGGTGGTGCTTTTGGTCATTTTTTATTAGGTGTGTTGATAGAAGAGGAGTCAATCTGGCATGGTGTAGTAAGAGCTCGGAGTGGTGGATTAGGGTGATATTGATACTGTAATTACGCTAAAATCATTACTTTTGGACTTCGTTGTGAGCTAGTATTTATGGTTTGTGATGTGATAATTGTGTAAGAGTAGCTGTTAGCATATGCCTATGATGGTCCATGACTTTACCGCAGTGTGTAATATTGGAAGTGAGCGTGCCTTTTTGATGGCAAGTAATCGAAGTTTGCTCTTGTTCGACACTCTTGGAAAAAAAGGGATTCATAGGGTCAATCAGTATTCACATGGTTTTAAACAATAGGAGTTGAAGGTGGTACATGGGGGTTTGGTTTGTAAGCGGAGGTTACCGATGTTTGATGATAACGGGTGATTGTAGCTTTATCCTTTCAATAATATATTGCTCATTTACTTATCATAAAAAAAAAAAAATTACTTTTTCCATCCAAAATTAATTTGAAGTGTAATATTAACATCATCGAAATGGCATATGAAGTAAGAATCGCTGTACAATTCATCACACTAGCGTATGACGAGCCTTTTTGCCGGACGATGCTGCTTTTAAGGCTAACAAATTATTTAACCAAGGAGTTGAAATTTAATACACAAATTTATAAATTGAAAACTGGGTAAATATATATATATATATATATATATATATATATATATTTACCTTTCTATCTTTCCATCATCATTTTGTAGTTTTCCATCATCTTTGGTTTGATTTTGCTTATGTCATGTACTAGAAAGGTATCCTCATATATAAAAACAAGTCTCATATATAGAAAGATGTCACCCTAATGGGGTAAGGTTGCGTACATCCTACCTCTCCTAAACCCTGCGCAAGCGGGAGCCCTTGAGGCACTTGGACTGTTATTGTTGTTGATATAGAAAGATGTCCTCATACTTCCAAAATATGGTATCACATCCTGGATTTTGGTGTGAAACATTTATTTCACCCTAATTGGTGGCATAAACAATTGAAGCACACAATTTACAGCCCAAAAAAATTATAATTAATTAATCAAATCTTAAGGTATGTGTTCTTACATTTATCAATTGTCTTACTTTTATCTTAAAGTATGTGTCATTGATGTGTGTAGTATATGTTTATTAAAAATTATTCATTGCCAATCTATTAAGATTTATCATTTGGTTAAATAAAGAGTTTTTTTAGCAAATTATCACAAATATTAAAAAAATTTAGCAAAATATCATATTTTTAAAAATATTTAGCAAACTATCACAGTTTACTGTAGCACATTGGGTGCACGACAAACGGGACGTCGTGCACCCACTGTTGCACGAAGTACAGTGCCCATTTTTTTTTTATTTTTTATAAGTTTTACATCTTTAAAATTTTAAAAAAATTAATAAAATTTCTTTTTAATTTAAATTATTTTTATTTTTAATTTTATAATTTGAATCATTAAATACATATACATTTTAAATTAAAAGGTATATGTATATTATTATTTGAACTATTAATAAGGAAGGTATAAATGAGGGACACATTTAAATGAAGAGATGATGATATGTATATTATTATTTAAACAATCTCATACAGGAACTATGGTATTATAATACTATTAATAAGGAGGATATAAATGAGGGCCACATTTAAATGAAGAGATGTTGATGTTTTCAATAATAATTCATGAGTTTACGCATTTGTACATTATTATTTGAACTATTTTATTAGATATATGTAACTCAAAAACTAAAAATTATTTCATATAGTTTATAAAATATATTTTAAAAATTCATAAATAATTTGAACTATATGAAATGACTTTTTAGTTTTTGAGTTACATATATCTAATAAAATAGTTCAAATAATAATGTACAAATGCGTAAACTCGTGATTTTTTGTTGGAAACATCAACATCTCTTCATTTAAATGTGTCCCTCATTTATATCCTCCTTATTAATAGTATTATAATATCATAGTTTTTGCATGAGATAGTTTAAATAATAATATACATATCATCATCTCTTTATTTAAATGTGTCTCTCATTTATATCTTCTTTATTAATAGTTCAAATAATAATATATATATATATATATATATATATATATATATATACACCTTTTAATTTAAAATATATATGCATTTACTGGAATATACCCAGTGCCACAAGGGCTTCCGCCTACGTAGGGTCTGGGGGGGACGGATGTATACAACCTCCCCCCTTTAGGGTGTTAACCTGAAGAGAGGCTGTTTTCCAGTGCCCCCAACCTGAGGGTGAGGACTTCCCCGACCCGTAATTAAAAATAAAAATATATGTATTTAGTAATTTAAATTATAAAATTAAAAATAAAAATAACTTAAATTAAAAAGAAATTTAATTATTTTTTTTAAATTTTAAATATGTAGAACTATTAAAAAAAAAAAAAAACTGGGTACTGTTGCACGACGTACGGGACATCGTGCAACAGTGCCGACATTGCACGACGCATAGGACGTGGTGCAACAGTGGGTGCATGACGTCCCGTATGTCGTGCACCCATTGTGCTACAGTAAACTGTGATAGTTTGCTAAATATTTTCAAAAATGTGATATTTTGCTAAATATTTTTAAAATTTGTGATAATTTGCTAAAAAAGTCAATATATTGGTATGTGCCTAGTTTATGTATCTGAATTTTATATGTAATAATATAACAAATATTTATTAAGTTATAAGAAATAGTATGAAATTGATTATTCTTCCTAAGTTGATGACTATTTTTATACATAATATGTAATTTTTTAAGGTTCTATTCCTTGAATTATTTATTATATTTACCCTTTTTATACACTTTATGGACACAGCATTCAATTGGTTGAATTTTTTTTCTTCCCTCTTTTCTTTATTGTGAGATTTATTTCATTTTATTTTTATTAGTGCTTAGGTAATGAATGAGTTGCCTATCTAAACTTGCATAAATTTAGATTTCAAGCCATTTTGGGGATGGTGTACTTCTCCTTAAAATAGAGAAAGATTGCACTGTGCAAATCATCTATTTTCAAAATACCTGCTATATATCATGAAGGGTGGAGAAACATTAAACGAGGTGCATCAAATTGATCTATTCTCTTTTTGTTGATAACAAAGGGGGAGATAATTTGGTGTTTAATTATGTGTGATGCATCTGGTGATACTTGACTTAAGCATTGGGCAGATCATTATGATATCAAAAATAAATGCTACGTCTAATAAAGAGTAGAGTAAAATTGAATGACAGTGCTTAAAATTGATACGGGGGAAAGAGGAAATCATTGTTATTGAATGTTTATTACTTAAATGCATCATAATTGGGGGAGATATGCTTCATAATTGATCATTGAGTTTGAATGTTTGCTTTTTTATAAATTGTTGTATGACCATACTGTAGAATAAATACTCCCGTGCATACAAGATTACATTATTTGCTCTTGATTTGAAAGCTTATCTATTTTTGTACGGTACTTCAATTTTTACGTTTTTAAGGAAAAAAACCAAATGTTTGTCACAATTAAAAAAGGGGAGCCTGTGTAGGAATTTTGGGGTAGTATGCTTCAATTTCGCCTATCTTGTGTTTTCCCTCTATCCCACATAGAAAGAATAGTGAAGGGAATACTAGTTTATATATATACCCTTCTTCTTGTACGTGGTAAAGTCTTGAGGGGCCTAGAGCAGGTTTTGTTTACCACACACATCCACACTCACCTTGGCTCCATGAGCCAGTGCATCATGGTGTCGTGTGGTGTGAAATTTTTCTAACCCGGACCTTTACTTTTATGGACATTATATTTTACTTAGCGTAAACAATCTGTAGGAGAGTTCGGGGACTAGTCTCAAGCTTGCGGGTTTGAGCTCAAGCTCAAGGTCCCCTTGTGCCCAACCTCAAGGCTGTTATACTCAAGTATTTGTTCGCTAGTCCAGGCTCGAGTTTGAGGCTGCAACTCATCCTCGAGCACACGTTTTGACCCCGTAACTGCCGACGTCTTTCCATAACCATTTTTGCATTTATTGTGCCCGGATTTTGCTCTCTTTTATATCCGCCACTTTCCTAATTATGGACGAATTTCTTGCTTACAATCCTCAACCGATTCTTGCTTGCAAGCTAAGTATTTTTTGCCTATATACCGTGCTTTGAGGCTTTGTTTAACAGAAGAAAAAATACAGAAATTCTTCTTCATCTTCCCTTTGAAATTCACTCTATTCTTACTCAAGTTGCTGAACAAGTTGAAGCGTAGTCTAACCCATCACCCCAGAGTGCACTCCAATGTTGGGTGCTGTATCAACCCTGGAACTCGGGGTGCCTGAAGATCCCGTTTGTACCATAGTGGGGGAATAAATGACTTAGGGCAGTGGTAAACTACATGGCGCAACAACTTCCTTTGGTTCATTCTTCTTCTCTAAATCTTTTAATCTCAATGGTTTAATTATCTTATCTCAATAGTCAAATTGGTATAATAAAGTTTTATTGAGTTTAGCTTTGTCTTTATGTCGTTGAAGTTCTATTTGCCCCCATCTCGAGTTAGTTTTGGTGTCTTGAATTTGAGAATTTGGTTGCTTATTTACCCATGTTTTCCAACAATCTAACTTGTTTATTAAAATGATTAATGAAAACATGGCTAGCACTGGTTTTATCATATGCGACATGTAAAAGAGTAAATCTTTAGACAGGAAAAATTATAAATTTGGTCTGATAAGATGGAGTTTTTCCTTGGGCAAATTGATGTCCATTACACCCTCTCGAGTGATAAGGCTACTCCTAGGTCGAGCCATGACTTTGAAACTGATAATCGAACCTGTGCATTACATGACAACCCAACTTCATAGGATTTATAGTAAGATGAAAAATGCTAAGGAAATCTAGAAGGCCTTACATAATAAGTATGTAATGGATGATACCGCTGCTAAGAAGTACTTTTGCGCAAAGTGGTTGTCTTTCACCATGATCAATGATAGACCTATTTTTGATCAAATCCACAAGTATGAGGACTTGTGCGCTGACATACATAATGAAGGAATAAAAAATTGTGAGACATTTCAAGCGAATTGTCTCATTGAGAAATTGCCTCCTTGGAGAACTTTAAGGCTCAACTAAAACACAAAAAGAAGGATATGAGCTTAAAAGCGTTAGTTTCCCATATTAATCTCGAGAATCAGAATTGAAAACAAGCAAAAGAAAGGTCCTCTAGACACTCATCTATGTCTACTAACCTTGTTGAGTCTAAGAGCACATGAAAGAATGATGGGTTTAAGAAGCCATGGAACAAGAGAAGTTCCAACCGAGGCTCGAGCTCGAGACCGAACTCGAAGTAGAAGTAGACACATGGCAAGAGGCCTCAAAATAACCTTGAAAGTGGACAGAAACGAGTCAAGAGAGCATGCTGGACATGTGGTGAAATAGGTCATACCTCAAGAGACTACAGGAAGGGATTTGGACTGAGAAAACCTAGAGGAAAAAAACCCTAGGCCAACCTCACCGAGAGCACAGATGCATTTATGGCCATGATCTCCGAGTTTAATATGGTTGGGAATATGGTTGAGTGGATTGTAGATACTGGTGCCACCAGGCATATCTGCACCAATAAGGACCTATTCCATAAGTATGAAAAAGTCAATACGCGGGAGTGTATATTCATTGCCATTTCTAGTTTAGTCCTAGTTCTTGGCAAGGGAATGGTCCTTCTAAAACTTAACTCTAGAAAGTTTTTATCTTTGCAAAATGCACTACATGTCCCTGATTTGCATAGAAATCTTGTTTATGGTGCATTGCTTAACAAAGCTAGTTTTAAATGGACCTTTGAACTTGATAAGCTTGTTATCACCAAAAATACCAACTTTGCAGGCAAGGGTTTTCATAATGGGGGTCTGTCTGTACTTGATGTTGAAACAAAAAAAAATTGTGCAAAAGGGACTCACCGTGACTAAGCAGTGAGCCTAATTACGAACCGCTCGTCTTTGACCTCAACCACTCACTGTTTTCGAAGAAAAGGTTGTGATATGTTAGTGTATTTGAATTTGGTTTACCATGAGTTTTGCTTATTCTTCAATTAAGAAGACTTTTGTTAAATGATTTTATGGATTTTTTTGCATATTCTTATTACAGGAGATTAAAAAGATATGGACCTAACAAGTGGCAGTTACAGTGACAGAGTAGGGCCGACAGACACCTTTCCTCATACACTTAAAAGTCAGGAAATGGGGTGGAGACAAACCTAAGAGCTCAGCAGTCCATTTATAAGCCCGAGTCAATCAAGTTTTTAAGCCTAGCACACTTAACATATAATAACTCGAATGAGTTTAGGTCTGTCAAGTTTAAAATGGAGTACACCGTACTCAGGTTACTGGATTAGGACCACCGCAATTAAGGGACAACCCTTAGACGTCAAAGCCCTCATCAATGGCGTGAACCTAAGTTCACCTGACTTATCAAGCGGTGACAGTAGTGTTAACAACAACGAAATCAAAGGTCAAGGCTTGGCCATCAAAGCCTTAAAAGCCTCAAATCTAAACTTGTAGATTTATGGGAACAGATGAAAATAGGAAAGTCATACCTAAGACCCAAGAACTGTATTATTATGAAGGTAAGTATAGTAGAGATCTATGTTACGCTACGGCTAGCTAAGTTACGTTACTCCTAGGAAAAAGCAAAAGTGTGCTTAAAAGAAAACTTGACGAAGTTTTGTAATGAATGTAAGTGTACTACTTTGGATAGACGTGGAGTTCTTTATTTATAGAAATCAAGAAATAATGGCTGCTCCTTCTTTCCTGGCAACTCCACCCACATCTGGCTAAACTTTCTTCTGCGCATAAATCTTCGATGAACGTGCCCTAAATACAGTATTAGAAGGAAATCCTTGGTTCCCACATTAGCAGAACTCCCCTGTAGAAGCCCCATGTTCCCTTGGATTAAGCTTAATGCCCAAGTAACTAAAATTGCACTCTAAATAACTGTTTCGAGCCTAAGAACCACCTGTCTTGTTGCCATCCTGATAGCCCTTCGAGCTCGAGCTCACTTCACCCCTCAACCATCTCAAACCACGAGTGGCTGAACCCCTTGTCAAGGATAATTACCTCCTCAGGATACTAGGCTCGAGACATTGTTATTTTAATACTTAAAGGCTTGACTTCCCTTAAGAAGGCCCTCATGTGCTGACCACGTGCCACTTTACCAAAGTGGCGTCGTCCTAACCCCCTCAAAATTAGGGTGTAAATATATGCCCCCCTTTTAGTTGTTGGTAAATTCAAACTTACAATGGGTAAATATTTGCCTGATTTGATCCTCAGCGACTACAGGGAGCTCTAGAGAACATTGTACGTCGCTTTCGTTTCCTTCCCGCGTGTCTATAAATAGTTAGGGCTTGAAATTTCCACTTTCTTGCTCTGTTCTCTCTTCTTCGTTGTTCATCAAGTGCTTCTGTGAATTCTCGCCTTTGTTCTTGAAGCACTGAATTCTTGACTCAATCTATTCTTCATCCATCGCTTCCTTCTGATTTGCCATTTCCGCTCCTCCACCTTAGGCAGGCAGTTCCATTGAGTAATTGACACGCTTTCTTAAATCTTACCCTTTGATAATCTCTAATGTTCTTTGGGGCCTAATTGATCTCAATGTCATCAAGGAGGATCTTTCTTGGGTGCTAGAGGATGATCCTTCATCAAACTTGCCATCTTGTGCCCTAGGGCCAATCTTTGATCCATCCCACAACATTCCCAGTCTTGAGGAGTGGTTTCCAAATACTGATGAGTCTCTTATTTTTCGTTCAGTCCCTTCAGGCCATTCTTGGGGAGGAAGGCTCATTTCCAAAGAAGCGGTGCCCTTTAAAGGTTGGACATTTTTGACCAAGCGATACCCTGAATGGGTGGATGGAGTGATGGTGACCTATTACGAGAAATGGAAGCAACTTTGCATCTATGAAGCAATTAGGCTTTCTACAATCACCCTCAACTATGACTTTCCCATTATAACAGCACTAACTTGCTACTGGAATACCCGCTATAACACTTTTGTCATCCCTGAGGGATTCTTAGGAATCACTCCAGACGACATAGTGGCCCTAACGGGTCTTTTTCTAGTGGAAAAGAGTCGCCCCTCAATGATTTATTTTCTTTAGAAGTTGAATCTTTTGCCTCCTCCTTCTCTATCATAGAGTTGGTTGGAGGTTATGAGTCTTTTGTTAAAAAGTTTGTAACAGGGGTAATGACTTTGGGAAAGGTTCCAAAGAGAAGGAGGTGTGCTTCTACTTGTTTTGGTTAAACAATTTTTTTTTTTTTTTTTTTTTTTTGCAAACTCTTCTACTTGGCCCTTAAATTCCTTAGAACCATGGCCATTAACTGAGCTTTTAGTAATGATCCTTTATCCTTAGGGCCACTATTTTTGGCCCAGGTATATGGTTGCCCTAGAAACCTTATAGCCAAAAACTATACTGTCCATGTAGGTGGTCTTTTGTGGCTTGTCCAACTTTGGGCTCAAGCCTATTTCCTTGAGTTTTGGCTTGGAGGCTCTTACGCTCCCATAGGTGAGGGGGTTTCTTGCCTTGGTGAGTAGTTTGCTCGCTGTAAGGTCTAACTACCTCCAAGATGGTCATTTGACCAATGCCTAGAGAGATTAAGGTCCCCTCGGGAGAGGTGAGGGACTCAGTGGACTCCCTTCAAGAGAAGGAAACTTGGTCTTGAATGGTTTAGGAAATTGGATCTGCAAAATGATGTCTCAGTGGACATCAACTCCCAAATCCAACGAGCAATCTTATGCCCCTAGGATTTGTTCATTTATCACCAGACTCACCTTCTTGTATAAACATATATAGGCCTAGGTTATTTGCCACGCAATTTGGTAAGGTCTAAGACGTGCCTTTTTAGAGCCTGAGGACTAAGAAACTTTGGTGGGCCAAGAGGACTTCTCTTCAACCTGCCCAACGTCTAGAGCTTTGTGCTCTAAACCAGGAAGTCAGATCCCTTTATAGGTATAATGTGGCTTGTAGGTACATTCCATGTGCCACGCCATGTTTTTCTACTTCGTACCAAGCCTATTGATTCTCTTTGGAGGCCATAGGCGACAAGCAATATTTCATGCCCTTGTTTGAGCTTGTAAGTCCCAACTTAGGAAGAAGCTAGCCAGTCATCATCAGGCCAACCCCGCATGAGGCACGATCAGGTAAGCAACCACTTCTAAAGCATATTTTAGTCTTTTTAGTGGTTTGAACAAAGACTAATCTCTATTCCTTTCTTGTTGCAACAACTGTCCAAGCAAACCCCAGGAGTGTTAGGACTAGGAGTTTTACTCAAATGTTGCTAGAGGAGTGCCCTCCAGGCACCTCTTTGCCAGCCCTTGAGGTTGGTGGCTCAGGAAAGGGGAAGAAGGATGTTGCTCCTCCAATTCTCCATGCTACCATAGAAGAAGATGAAGAAGAAGAAATACCTATCTCACAATTAGTGAAAAAAAAAGAGCAAGGTTCCCTATACTAGAAGTATTGAACTTTCTCAATTGGTTTTCTCATTTATCTCTAATAAAGCAGCTTCTAACATGGCCTTTTATAGCCACAAGAAAAATCTTGGTCCCTACATTGTGGAGATACTGGATTCTCCCTCTTAAGAGATTGCATTTGAGCCCAATCAGGACCCTAAATCATTATGCTCGAGTATTAAAGAAGAAGGTGACATGGCTGTCTCTGTTATGGAGTCAATCACAAGCCACTTCCCTGAAGATGCTTCCTTCCCAGCTATCATGAGCTAGGGCCTTGTGCAAGCTCCCTTCCTACTCTTAGGAGGCTTAATCTCTACTGAAGAGATTGCTGAAGGTAAAGGCTTTTCTAGTTTTCCAATTCTTGATGATTCAAACCATGTTTGCTTCTAACATACAAGCCTTGTTCTCTTGAAGTTTCTCTCGAGAAAGGCATATCAACGGGTGAAGACCCAGCACCAGTTCCGGTAGTTGAGATGCCTGTTGAAACTTCAAGGATGGATGTACCATCAGAAGCTCCCTTGGCAGCAATAGTTTGGAGCAAGTGGTAGATTGGCTTTCCAACAACTGGACCAAGAATCTCCCAAACTTCAATGGCTGAGAGAAATCACACATCTCCTTGTTCTAACCCTAGCTGAGGGGACCACATTTGAGGAGGCCATTTCCTTGGTGAGGTCCCTAAAATAAGACCCAAAAGTGACTCCTTCTATTGCCAGGGAACTCGAGGTCCTTGAGGAGTTGTTCCTAAAGTTGAACCAAGGTGTCCTAGCCCTTCTTCAGAGAAAACGGCATTGCTAAGATGCTATTAGAAAACTTGGCCATTTAGGCAGCCTATGTGGTCTATAGTTGCTATTTGAAAAGCTCCAAGCAACAAAAAAGATCCAGGACCATCAAGCTTAAGGGATTAAAATTTTTTAAGACGAGATCCATCATCTAGAGGAGAGGCTAAGTCACCTTAAAGAAGAATTGCTCTCTTTGAGACAACAACATACCTCGCATGGTTCAAGCCCTTTCACTTGATTGTGAACTAAATGACTCAACCAACCTGTTGTTTTCAATAAAGGAATCCTTAGTGAGGATTAGGACTCAACTCTTTTGATATTTTAAGTCCTTGTAAAGAGATTTTGGTTGTACAAGTTACTCACTTGTAATGTTTCTTATATGTATGCCATGTACTCCTTCCACAACTAATGACATACGCATTCTGTTCAATATGTCTCTCATATTGCTAGTTCTTTTCGTTTTCCTTAATTTAAGGATCAGAAGGTTAATCCTCAAGATATTGGTACTGAAATTGGTCCCATAGCTCTGGGAATCTATACTTAAGGACTTTTTTTGTTAGAATCCCAGATTGATGGCACATATTTCTTTAAAAACCTACCATTGATAGCCCTTGAGTGAGTCCTTCCATCTATGTCATGGAGCAGATAGGCATTTCCTCCAAATATCTCTATAACCCTGAATGGGCCTTCTTAGTTCGGGGACCATTTCCAAAAGACTCGATCCTTCTGACCAATGGGTAAAATCACTTTCTAGACAAGATCCCCTAAGTCAAAAGATCTAGGTTTGACCTTTTTGTTGTAGGCTTTGGCAACCCTCTTCTTTTGAGTTTCCAATTTATGAAGAGCATCAAGCCTTACTTAGTTTAAATTAGTAAGCTCATCCATCATGGACTGCTCATATTCACGTTCAAAAAACTTTGCTCGATGAGCTAGTCTAATAGACTAAATTGGACATCATGGCCATATGTCAAATGGAAAGGAGTTGTCCCAGTTGCATCTCGCTTAGAGGTTCTGTATGCCCAAAGGGTCTCTGGTAGAAACTCATGCCACTTTCTAGGTTTATCCTCTATCATCTTTTCAATGTTGGCCTTCAGAATCCTCTTGGTTGACTCTGCCTGACCATTAGCCTGAGCATAATAAGATGTTGAGTTTAAGAATTCTATGTTGAAACTTTTGGTAAGCTCTTTAAACTGAGCCCCGTTAAACACTCTAAACTAATCCACTGTGATGGTTTTTGGGATATCAAACCTACATAGGATGTGTTCTTTGATGAACTCAATCATGTCTTGATGATTGATATTCCTATATGATTTAGTTTCCACTCACTTTGTGATGTGGTCAGTAGCCACCAGATTATAAGAGTGTTGTTTACTTGAAGGAGGGTTAATCTCCCCTATGATGTCCATTGCCCAACCCCTAAATGGCCATGGTTTGACAATAGCATGCATCTCAGCTACTGGGACTCTGGGCACATGCCCATGTCTTTGGCATGCTCTGCATCCCTTGGCATACTTTATGCAATCATGCATCATTGATGGCCTGTAGTAGCCAAAACGCCTGATGAGCTAGTGCATTTTGTTGCCAGTTAGATGGGTTCCATGGATACCCTTATGGGCTCCTACCATTACTAGCATTGCTTCATCCAAGTCAAGGCACTTGAGAAGCATTCCACTAGCATCTGTTTTGTACAACTTGCTAAACTCACCATCTAGATGGATTCTAGAGCTCTCATTTTCATCTTTCTGTCCGTAATGTATTTTTAAAGGTTCTTACTTCCTCTAATTCTCTTGTGAACTTAGGAAAATTTATTAGAAGTATATTGATTTTTCCCTAATAACCTAATACTTTTGTCTGTGGGCTTGCTCTAATCCTCTTGTGAACTTAGGACAATTTGATTAGCCTCATAGTACTCCAAGTGTCAAATTGGCATGTCTTCTCCTATGAGGGTAGAGGATTCAGTGAACTCGATGTCATGATGCAAAATCTTAGTCTTGATGACCATGGTTTCTTCACAACAAGTTCTAGGCAATTTGTACTCAGATGCCAACTGAGCCAAGTCGTTAGCTACCTTATTGTGTTCCCTTGGAATATGTTCAAACTACACACCATCAAATTTACTTAATAGCTTATGTACTACTGATAGGTATCGATTCGAGGTATCACTCAAACATTGAAATTTCCCTTTTACTTGGCAGATTACCAACTGCGAATCCCCTTTGATGATAACATTGAGGACTTGCATCTCTAGAAGAGTTTGAAGGCCAATTATTAATGCCTCATACTCTGCCATGTTGTTGGAACATTTACCCACCAAGGTGACAGCCAATTTAGTGACGATCCCATCAGGGGATTCTATCACGATTCCAACTCCAGCACTTAATTGGTCCCCGAACCATCAAAGAATAGTTTCCAGGGAACCAATTCTACCACTAAAAGCTATTTTGGCTCATTATTTAAGCCAGTATGGATGTTTTGGTGGTCAGCTAAAAATCTGCTAAAGCTTGTCCCTTTACTGACTTTTGTGAGACTTAAACCAACTCAAACTAAAGTAGAGCTAAGCTCCATTTATTTAGTCTCCCTCTCAGAATAGGTGAATCCAGCATTTACTTGAGGACAGCTGTCTGGGCAACCACATATGTAGTTAACGCCAAGAAATAATGTCTCAATTTTATTGATGCATAAAACAATGACAGACACAATTTTTCAATTGGAGAATACTTTATTTCACATTCATTTAGGCAATGGCTAAGATAGAACACAGGCTGTTAAGAACATTGCTCATTGTCTTGTACCAACAAACAACCAATAGATTCTTTATAAGTAGAGACATAGATCTTCAAAGGCTTGCTCTGTTTTGGCAAAATATGTACTGACAGCCTAATCAAGTACTCCTTGATGGCCTTGAATGCTGCTTGATGTGGCTCCTCCCATTTGAAGTCCTTTTTAGACTTGAATCTCAACGGTGGATAGAAGACTTTTGTTTGCCCTACGTTCTTCAAGATAAAACCTCTTAGGAAGATAACCTGCCCAAGGAAGTTTGAAGCTTCTTTTTGTTTAAGGGTAGTTTGGCCTGTTGGATGGCCTTAATCTTATTAATACCCACCTCGATGCCCTTTTGGTGCACTAGAAAACTAAGAAAGTTTCCAGCTCATACACCAAAAGCACATTTTAATGGGTTCATCTTGAGGTTATGGGCCCTCATTTTAAGGAATGCACCCCTCAAGTCCTCCAAGTGTTTGACTTGGGATTTTGATTTGGCCATGATGTCATTCATATAGTGATGCAACCCCACCTCAGCCCTTGGCGGGTTTCGGGGCAAGTGGGTCTTGGTGCATTGATCTTGGAGAGATGGATCAATTGGCGGAATCAAGAGAGAGAATTGAAAGAGAGGCAGAGATGCGGTTGGGCAAACAATTAGGCATTTGAAATTAATTAGGAAACTTGGTATTAGATTAGTAGATAATTATTATTTATTTTGTATTTGTCCTTTTAATTATTAAGTTTTTTAATTTAGCGAATAAACTCCTCAATATAAGCAAGAGGAAGATTAGGGTGTAGTTAGCTATTCATAATTTCAGATTTTATTTCATAAATTTAGGGTTTTCTCTTTTTCTTGGGTTGTAAGAAATTGAGCACCTTTTTCCCTTTATTTTGTTATCTTCGTAATAAAATTAATGGTAAAGCTATTGAACCTTCCCGCTTCCCTAAATTCCACTTACGTGCTGCATCAGGATGCAAATTGCAAAACTAATGATGATTCTTCTGCTATAAAAGCCAACTTACATCAACGAACAAGAGGAGGAAGCTTGGATAATTAAATCCTTAACCTAAACATTGAAAATACAGGCTAGGGCTGAATGTTGGGCTATTATTTGCTGAAAATTTCAGCAAGGAGCACATTTTTGAGCTGGTGAATTGAAGAAATCAAGGGGGAGAGAGGAGGAGGAGCTTGGAATTTGGTTTGGGTTTCCTTTTCCATGTTCTAGCTTTCTTTACTCTTATTCTCTTCCATTTATGTCTTTAATTCTAGTTCTCTTTGTTATTAGAATAGCAACTAATTTTGTTTTACCAGGACTACGATATTGCCTAAATTATAAGATATGATTTTTCTTGTTTAAGGTATTCTATGTCTTATTATTTTATTGTTGAAGTGTTTATTACTGCTCTTATGCTTTTTGAGTGCTTGATCACCATTGGAATTTTGTAATGATTTATAATAAGTACGAGAGAAGATTTATATTGCTAAGGTAAGATTCACCATAGATTGAGTGAACGCTAGGGATAGTTTAACGCAATTTGTGTGGTCTTATTGTGAAAACCATGGTTCTTCACCACTTTTTTCTTATATAAATTCATGCAAGAGATTGATGGGTTAATAAGTAAAAGAGTAGGCTAAATATTGCTTGAGCAAAAACATATAGTAAAATAGAGTTTTTGACCATCAACATGGGCAATCAACTTGAATACCAAGAATAAGAAATCATATCGAATCAATTAGGTGAAATTGGATGCATTGGTTTGCAATCCGAACTATCCCCTTTTAAATCACTATTTTCGTTAATTTAGTCTTTTAATTTCATATTCATATCTCTAATTTCAAATTTTCAATTACTATTAAAATTAGTAATTTCATTACTCATTCAATAAATAATTCTCATGAGAACGATACTCTATTCACGCTTTATTACTTGATATGACTTAGCACGCTTGCTAAAATTGAGTTATGTTCTAGAAAAAGCTATCATGCTTGAAGAGTGGTGAGGATCTTCGCATCTTTTCTGTAGTTGGGCAGCCTGTTACTCCATCAAAAAGGGGCCCTACCTTATGGACTGATGTTTCAACTAACTCAAAGAGTTCTAAATAAATTATAACGTGTGACTATAACTGCCTTGAAATAATCTTTGGGGAAATAACTCTTCAAGGGTAACTGGGCTGCTTGGCTTTTGCTTTTAGAGGTCCATTGGCATTACCTCTTGGTTCTTTGCATTTGGTTTTCTATTTTTTCTTTATTTTCGTGGACTGGGGGGCTTCCTTTTGACTTGCTTCCGGTTTGGAGCAGTTAAGAAGGGCGAGAGTACCTCCTGCATTTCTTATGCGTGACTACCTTCCTCGTCATCTTCAATATGTCCTTCAGCCTCATTCAACTCTTTTGAACAGAGAAACTCTTCCTAAACTTGGATCACCACAGGCTCTAGACTTCCAAACTAAAAAGTGTGGAAACTTTGTTTTAGTTGGGGCTTGAATTAGATTGAGGGCGTTGAAGGCGGTATCGGCATTGGGATTAGAACGGACCTGAAAACCTCGAAAGCATGGATGGCTTCAACTGCAGCCTCTGACTCAAGGAAGATCTTCCCTTCAGTCACAAACTGCATTATGCGTTCTTTCAAAGTGATGCATTTTTCAACTGGGTGGATAACCACATGATAATAGTTACAATACTTGGGGTTAGAGGTTCGCCCTATCTCATCAAGATGTTTTGGTTTTGGAAGGGAGATAAGATGCTTTTCAAGAAAATTATCAATCATTTAGGGAGGTCAAAGTCAGGGAATAAGAACACATTTGACTACAATGCTTTTAGTGTCGGCAATTTTGTTAGAAACAGTGTCCTGGAAATCTAAATTTATCTTGTAAATATTATGTTTTATAATTTAATTATGGTCATTTTCATATTGGTGTGTAAGTGAGTACATTATGCATGTGATTTTCTTTTAAGTAACACCCATGAGATGGATGTAGTCCTCAAACTATATTTACATATTTGTTCCAAGCGGATAATAAGATTATTACACAGATAGACTTGAAACAAATGGAATAAAATGTTATCAAGAAACTCATAGTCAGGGACAAGTTTGGACTACTTGTCTACCAAGGCTATAATATGACACTTTAGATGACTTGTTTTAGTCATGTTGATTGGTGATCCAAAAGTGTTGTGTTGGTGTTTTGCAACAAGATTGAAACACTGAATTGGACCAAGTGAATTACTCGTTTCTAGAATACTATCGCAAATAAGTGATTCATAATGCACTATTTAAAAATGACACTAAATCTTGAAGATATTCTGGACTTGTGCAAAGAGTGTTAGTTGCCTCAGTGTATTTAAAAGTTAGGTCTCTTAATGTGACCAAAGTCTTGCGTACATTGTGTAGCAGCATGAAGTGTGACAGGGATCAGGTACTCAAGATAGAATTTATAGTCTCTTACGAGATATAAATATCCCTTTAGTTGATTCACAAGTTTTCGAATTAATTCGAAAACTTTGGCCAAAGTATTTCAATTGTTTGACATTTCAAGTTTATACTATGAATTTGTTCATGTACAAATGAATTGTTCAAGAAAGGGCGAGTCAAGAACTAATGGAAAAGCAATACAAAAAATAAAGGTAGTAGTTGTGATTATTTTTCTCAAGAATATCAAATGGAAGGATCGTTGTTGTCAATATAGTCTAATTAGGAATTATTGAATAAATATAATTTAATTTTGGATTGCAGTAGGATTTATTTAGCGGAATTAAGCCCTACTAAATGGTAATCAAAATTTATTATGAGATAATAATTAATTTAACCCATTGGAAGCAAGATTTAAATTGTCTTTGAGGTTCCTTCGCAAGTCTCTAATTTGCACAATAAGAAAAATGTTGAAAGAAATCATGAGATGAATTATGTATTCAAGTAATGAGTAAATTTAAAATTTCTAAACAGTATCAGTTAGATGAATAAAATCAAATAAATAAAATACTTTTGTTAAAATAAAAATTCATAAGATTAATTTTTACATGTGAAAAACAAAATAAAACAAAAAAAAGAAGAAAGAACCGAAATCTGCATACAACGCAGGAGGCCAACCAGCACGCGGCGCCAATTCGCGCCTTCGGGCGTGGACCAATTAGAGCGCGCCATGTGACATGCTCTAGGACGCCCCATGGGGCAACGGTTTTCAAATGAACAAAAAGGCGTCATTTTGGTGGTTTTGCAAGTATCCCACATTGAAATTCTTTGCTTTTTTCAGTTCAGTAGCCTATTACAAATAGGAGTTCCAGAATTAAGGTTTAGCATCAATTAATTAAATTTTTTTTATAATTTGCTGAGAGTGTTGACTTTTAAGAATTAAAAGAGGAGAAATTTTTGGTATTAATTTTTTTTTAATTTAATAATTTTTGGAGCCCACACTCTGGTTGTTCTGAGGAGATTGCGTATAGGTCTCCGAGTCTCGGTTGCTTTTTTGGAGCGACATTGCGGTCTACATCTAGGCATTCTTTTTTGCTTTTCTTTTAGCTTTTGCTTTTCTATTTATTTACAGTATTTATTATGCTAGTTATTTACTGCAATTATGAATGTATTAGAGTAGAGGCCTATACATTTACAATTAAGAATTTTAAATCGCTTGTATGTTTAAAATTAGAAATTTCAAATCGCTCCGCTGCGTTAATTAGATTAACTTAGAAAATTCTTGAAATACATCCCAACAAATTTTCTTTCAGCTAGTTTTGGCATAGTGACCTTCTCTTCCACTCCTCTTGGCCTACTAGAAATTTTGACTGGTGCTGTGTTTTTGGCTAAAGTCTCTTTTACAGCAAGATTGGCCTCCTTTTTGCATTTCTTTCATCTCTTTGATCCTTCTTAATTTTAGGAACCGAAGAGGCTTTACCATCACGATTAGCCAAGTTCACCTCAATGTCAAGCACTTAGGTCTCTCCCTTCTTAAAGGTTTTAGGCTTCAGCACTTACAAGATGTAGGACATTCCTAAATTCATGCCTTGAGGGCACATCTCAATTGCCAAAGTTTGCAAAAGATGGTCTTTGCAATCCAAGCTCAAAGCAAGCCAACGCTAAATGTAGTTAATCACTGGTTCATCCTTCCGCTAGTTCTTGTTCATGGGTTCAACCATGGAGAAAAAGAGAATGCAATGAGTGCTATAAACCCTATTGATGAACTAACTTGTCTTCTACTCCGGATTATCAATTCATCCTGACGAAAGATAAGTGTAACAATAAAAAGCGGCGCCTTTGAGGGAATGCACAAATTGCTTCACTAGTAGGTCACCATCAATGTCAATGTTACTGCATGTCTCCATGAAATTGGCAATGTGTATGTGAGGTTTAACCCCTTCCCATTGAACTGCTAGAATTTCAGTGGCTCACAGTCAGTAGGCATCCTAAGGCTATTAATCTTTCAAGTTTATGGCTTCTAGTAATGATGGTTTCCATAAGAAGTGCTACCCATCTTATCTTTGACAGTGTTGGCAATCAACTTTTGAATCTGTTGAACCTAAAAGGCGGTGATTGATGAAGACTTCGGTGCTGACACAGGCTTTGAAACAATAATAAACTTTCATTGATGCTCCATCGTCTTCAAAACCAGAATCAGCATTATTAATAATAGTCTTCCTAATGTCCTTCCTGGACTCATGTTCAGAAATTTTGTTGTGCAAAGTAGCAAGTTAAACGCTTTACTCATGGATTTGCATATCTTTCTTAGTTACAACCCTACTGAGATTTTCTAGCACTTTTTGTAGCTTGACAAGCTGCTCCTCCATGAGGCAATGCTAGTTCACCATTATAGGCACACTAGTTGACCAAGCAGATTCAATGGATTTTCTTTGCAGCAATGCGAGCAACAAACCCCCGGCATCATTCCCCTCTTTGGCTCATCGGGGGCTGGAATGTTGGATTGAAATGAGCAAACATATTTCTTGCACCAACAGTTTTGATTTTTGGGTCTCATCCAGACCCAAAGACAGCTGACTCCTGGTTGGCACTTAAACCATGATAAGGTGTCCGGGAAGAGAGGAGAGCTTCGATAGCTTTAGCTTTACTCCTTGTTGTGACTTGAACACAAAGATTGCCGGCTTTAAGAGCAGTAAAAGAAGCCATTGATCCTTTAGCTTTCTCAGAACATTGAGAAGCATTTTTCCAAGATGTCATTCGAGTTCTTGGAGAAAGAGATGAAAGGAAAAGAAGGTCCCATCAAGCATGCCAAATTTGTAAGCACAAATTTTGAATAAAATGATAATTGCACTATAAAATAAAATTTCTTTAGAAAAATTATGGGTACAATCTATGTGTATGTATAACAAGTATACTAAGATCCTCTGATTCGATCTCCTTCATCTTTGCTCAGTTGAACACCAAAGATGAACTCGATTACTTGACGAGGGCATGAGGCTTGATCTCAATCAAGGGATTTCTTCTACAAGGTAGAGGGCCGAGGCTTGATTTCAAATTTTGAAGAATGGGTTTTAAGTATTTGAAGTTTGAGTTGAGAAAATTCAGGAACCTATTTTGAAGTCTTCTTTTCTCTCATTTTTGGATACCTTCAAATGGAGGAGGGGTACTCAATTTATAGAAGAAATCATTCTAAAACCATAGGGCTTTTCGGGTATTTCTCAGATAACACATGGGGTCAACCTATGAAATGTGTAAAAACAGGTTTGGTGGGAGCCTTAAAGCCTTAGATGCCTTACTTGCATTGTTTATTTCAGACTTCAACTTGAGTTTGGACTTGATTTGGTTGGCCCTATAGACTTTGGGCTCGATCTAGTGGTCTTTATGGGCCTGACTTTGATTTATTGGCCTAATTATACTTGATATTTACTTTGGGTTTTATAGTCATTCGGAACAAATTGAGTCTAATCAATTGTTCACTTTCAATCAACTCCTTTTTTTTCTAGCTAAAACATATAAGAGACAAATTTGTCTATAGTAGCACTTTTTTTATTAGAGACTGAATAATATATATCTGAAACCTATTCATTATGTTACCTAGACAATAATTACAAGGGCATAAAAATAGCAATCTCCCAATGCATTGTTTCAAATCTAACGGAATCCCCTTTGTATTGATGAAAAAGAAAACAAAAATATAACTAAATTTCATGATCATGGCAGTAAATGATCACAAATTGTGACTAAATTAGTCACAGCTAATATTTGGATATCAGTTGGAATCAACTACTTGTTTTTTTTTCTCAGCCTAGCCTAGCTCAGCTAGGCATCATTATTATAGGTTATTTCTCTTGAATTGCTAGGCTTTCTAGCTATGGGTAAGTAGCTTAAAGTTCTCTTAACTTTTAAAAAGAAATCATAGTTATAACTGATGCAGTAGGACAACGTCTTCCTAGAAGATGCCATAAACGTGTTTTATTTTACCTATGTAAAAGAAAATTGCATTTTTTTTTGATAAGTATCAAGGAAAACTCGCTATACAAAAAATAAAATCTCATAAAAATACCTGAAAATGCACACATAGTGCTGGAAAAGGGAAAATAAGAGGAGACACCTATGAAAGTCATATGTAATGACCCAATACATTCGGAAATAAAAATAAATTAACCTCCACCATACCCCCAATACCACACCATAAGTAAGTAACTAATCAAGGGGGAACATCAGTGCAGAACAAACCAAAATGGAAAAAAAAAAAAAAAAGGAGAAGAATCAGAGTTTAGATAGTGCCTCTGAGTTTTGTAGTGCTTGCCTCATTGGCTCCAGCTCTCATATTACACCTTTTCTATCTTTGATACTCCAATGTTGGGGTAACCATAGAAGAATACAAGGAAGACAACATTTATAGACAAACTATTGAGCTCACTCCATAGCATGTTCTTCCCATCCCTAATGTAATACGCGTACATACGGATAATGATACACTTCCTTTCGATGGCCAGGGAACCCAGAGTCGGATTATTAATGGCTCTCCTTTTTGTTCTTCTTTCTCATTTTCCCAACAAATGTGAAAAAATGTGACATCTTCAGAAACGATTCAAATCGTGAGTGTCTTTTGATGTACACTTTTAAAAGCCGACATGTAAGTCATATATTTTCTTGTTATGCCTAGAATGGAAAGTGAAATGTAGTTGTAAGGCTACGATACTAGCAACTACCTTGCCTTAGCTCGAAAAAAAAAAACCCTAATGCGAACTTCGTTAGTCATTGACCCCCTTATTAGATCTACTAATCCTTATTCTTTATCATTGTGAAAAGAGAACAAACATGATGTAAAAGATACTATAGTATGTATTGCATATTCCTAGGATTTCAAAGAAATTGTTCTTGCAATTATGTAGTTACGTAAAATAGGACTGTAAGGGGTAGCATAATAGTAATTATCCTGCCTTAACTTGAAAGTGATCCAAGTTTGAACCTCGTTTTATCATCTGAATAACAAAATGTCATAGATTGTTAACATTGCTCCTTGGGTAATTCGTTACCCTACAAAAATAAGTCGGTTCCGAAAATAATGCTAGAAAAAAAATTACTTCTATAGGGTCCACGTGTGCAAGGCAATATTTGGGGCTAGGCAGGAGTAAAACGCATCGTCGAAACATTGTTATTTTTATGCTATAATAAACTGTGTTTCCATAACATGCTTTACTCTTGGTCCCCCTATTCTAAGATTGAATTGCATTCACAGAACGCGGTTCACTTTAAGATAAGCCGAGGTTCGAGAATGCGGTTTACTCTAGCCTAGTTCTGAGAGTAAAAGGCATTCTCAAAACGTGCTTTATGACCGAAAATATGCCAACACTATACCATGCCCCGAAAACGATTTTACCACCAGTATATCTACGTATACATGACTCTAGATTAAATCAATTTATATCCAACAATTTATTATTCGATTCTAATCAATGGATCTAGTTTAATTTTCTAAAATCTTTTATTCATAATTTTTTTAACCAATATCGTTTTCTAGAAATGTTTGACCAAGAAATTTGAAGTATCCTACTTTCAAGCAATTAGTAGGGTTCTCAACTTCTTTATATTGGACAATGATTTTATTGATACCCTTTACCCCAATAATAGTATATCGACAGTGACGATTGTCATAAGCAGTTACACAATATCAATACAGTAGTTTATGAAAATAAACTACCGCAAATTCGAATCGAAGAAAAAAGAACATCGCTTATTCTAATAAAATGTATGTGCACACTACAACATTTAAAGTAAAATACAAAGATTTCAAATCTAACGCAAAAATGGACGTCTTCATTTGTTGCCTAGACCTCTATCTCTCCCTCTGCCTCGGCCTCTATCCCTATCTCTACCTCTACCTCTACCTTTGCTCCTAGCCCTACCCCTATCTTCATGCAAGGGATCATCTCGAGAAATAAGATCTTCTCGAGGGATAACATTTTCTTGATGAATATGATCTTCATCAACATTCTCAGAAGGCACATCCTGAAACTATTGATGACCCTTGTCGTGTTGATCCCATATCCCTCTCGTCGATCCTCCAACTTCATAAGAAGTGGTAGGATAGAAGAGAAGTTATTAGAAGCAGACACTTGGAGCATAACAGTTAGTCCAAAAGGCTCTAGGCACTGAAGTTCGCATATCCTGAACTCCTGTACAGTGAGTATGTTCATTTGAGCTTCTATTTCAGTGATTTACCAATGTTCAGCAACCGTCCTACTTATATTGACCATCCGGGCTATAGTCGTTAGCAGTTCACTAGAAGAAACAAATATTAGAATATGTTTTTAATATTCATTTTTAAATTTACAAGAATAAGGTGGAAATACTTGCAAGATACTCTTCATCTAACTGAATTGGAATATAGCCTTCCCGTGGATGTTCAGTAGGAGGGGTTATCCTCAACTGTGTGTTGCGCCTGTACCATGACATGTATGGGTCGTCATCTAGGAGAGGGGCTGTGAGAGGAGTACAGAATGCTATAGACTCCGCCCGTCTACCCCACATTAATACATACACTTTATGACATCTTGCCCAATCGACCCTATGTTTACCACATCACTCAATAGGAGTAGAGAATGCTACACACCCCGCTCGTCTACCCCACTTTAATACATGCACTTTATGACGTCTTGCCCCATCGACCCTATGTTTACCACGTCACTCAATAGCATGTAAATCAACTACGGGACTGGTATTAATCGGGATATGTTGTTGCATTCTAAACTGGCGCATCACAGTATCCGGAAAATGCCACTCAATGATGTTAAAACAGATGAGTGTCACTGCATTGCTCCAAATATGCCGACCATGGCAGCATATGGTTGGAAATGATGTAATTATTTCACCTATATACGAAGTCCATACCAACTAAAATAAAATATAAATGATTTATCATAATTAAGAATAAAAGTACAAATATAAACATAAAAATAAATACAATTTTTACCTGATTACTGTTATGTGAATCAAGGGCACTCCTATAGTACATAAGGTTTTTCGGTGCATCTATACGAGAAACATTGTGTATCTACTTACCAAACAAAAATTTGATTTGATAAATACATAAATTCAAACATTTTTACTCTAATTTATTATATTATAAAAATATCTACATCAAAGTGGATCATGATCATCTCTACGGAAATGGGGAGCTTGGTCTGGATGACTTATAGGAATCCACTCCCATGTCTATAACTATATTCGTACAAAAAAATTACACAAATCGCAAATATAATCATGTAAGTAATAGACTTTTACAAAAGAATATATGACAAACCTGTACAAAAGTAAGAGGGCTAGTAATCTCTTGTACTCCTCGCCATGATGCCGGACATTGTTTTCGGTCCATGAAAGCTAATGCCGCACTTTGCCAACTAAATTTTGCAGCTGGATCCCGATCACGGATGAAAGGAAGATATATGAGTTGTATCTCATTGCCCGTCTTGTCTTTAAATAACATGCCACCAATTAATGTAAAAATATATGCCCTTGCAGCATATTCAATCTGAATATCTGTGGCACCAGTAGGCAAGTGGCAGAAGTGCTGACGAAGCCATGTAAATCTAATAGAGGAGCCACGAAACGCATCAGGGGTTGGCCGAAACCCAAGTAGCTCCTCCGCCAATGCGGCCCAATCTACATCACTACTACCAACGATGGGAATCCAATCTACCCTCAATGCCATCAAGATAGAAACATCTTGTAGGCTGATTGTTGCTAACCCATCCCTCAAGTGAAAAGTATGGGTCTCCTGTCGCCACCTGTCAACCAATATAGTGATAAGATGACGATCTAGAGACCACTAATTAGTCGGTGGACTCCAAAAAGTGCAACACGCCTAACATAGTGTAGAATTTGATCATCTACCCTCCATTCACTTAATAAACAGGTGACAAGATGCCGACAGGTGAGAACTCCCACATCCTGTAACAATAAGCAAACAAAAATCAATATATTTATAAATAAGAATAAATTCAGAAAAGTGACTGATAGAATATCAAACTCACCTCCTATCCTACATGGCAGCACTCCTATGCTGAGGCTATAGTTGTAGGAGGCTGGGGTCAGCTGGGCTTGGCTCCATCTCTACTGTCACACAATAAAATTTATCAAAATTAATAGATATATAAAAATAATAAAATACTAGATAAAAAAAATTATAAATAAAGCATAAATAAAATATTACCATCCTATATTTCACCATTACTAGCTTCTAACTGAGCCTCATGCTCCTTTTTCTTTTTGCATGTCAGTATATTATGGTCTTTTGTCTTACAAAACCCACATGTGACCCTCTATGTATCGTCATTCTCATACATCTCATTTTCAATTCATTTTGAGGGTGGGCGGCCTTGGCTTCACTTCATTCTAGGATTCGGGATTATTTTAGGTCCATCATATGGCTCCCAATATCCCATGTTTGGAATTGGATTGAACTTCAGCTCATATTAATCACGATACATAGGAAGGGAATAGTACAGGTTCATGAATGATAAAGGGTACTAATTTCTACTATGGCATACAGTAAGAATATGGGAACACGGAATACCATAAAACTAAAGTTTTTGATAGGAGCAAGTTTTTTCTTCGAGGTTAATGATCTATTTATGTCCTCCTTTTGCATTTGCCCTATCACCTGGTGTGGTGATAACCTCATATATGCCGCTTTGATACTCAAATACTTCAGCATGATGATATTGTGCCTTAGCCTTGTTGGACTCATATGTCTCATTGACTTTTGGGCGACAAGTTTTTTCAGTAAGAAGCTTACCCCAATTCCTTGCCTTCGGACACAGCACTTATTTGCCCAATAGAAGGTCAACTACAATTGTTGTGACAGGAAGGCTATGAACTCCCTTTAGCATAGCATTCATTACTTTTTCCATATTAGTAGTCATGAGCCCATATCGCTTCCCTTGGTCATGGCAACGAGCCCACTTGTTCAGGCTAATTTGAACAAGATATCTGCGAACATTGATATTCAACTCGCTAATTCTATCAAATGTGGAGTTGAATTTGCTAGGTTGAGCTTGCCTAGTAGCATATTTTGTCAATTTTTTTAAAATTGTATTTCAAAACCTTAAATTCACATTAAATGCAAGATGTCTCGAGCAAATCCTATGATGGGTATTTGGCTCTCCCCAACCTCTTCCACTCATTCCATTCATTATTCTAGCGTGGCGATCTAAAATCACACAGATTTCACTATCTCCTATTACATGCCTTTTCAAGTACTTCATGAACCATGACTAGCTAGCATTACTATGTCCTTCTACGAGGGCAAATGCTAAGGGAAACACTTGATTATTGGCATCAGAAGCAATAGTAAGTAACAATGCTCCATTATACCTGCTATAAAGATAGGTACCATCGATTGAGATGACAGGTCGACAACACTGAAACCCTTATATGGCTACCCCAAACATTCGAAAAGCTTGTCGAAAAGGTGGACAAAAGGGTACGAAGTTCTGATACTTTTGAATATAGTTTTTGTACCAGAATTAGATCCTTTTATGGCTCTTAAAAATTGGGGAAGCTTTGCATATGAGTCCTCAAAGGTTCCAAATATATCACCAATTGCTCTTTGTTTCGCCAACCAAGCCGTTTTGTATGTAACCTTTAATCAAAAATAATTGGAGAGAACTTGAGCAATAGAACTCGCAAAAATTGATACTTGTGTTCTAACAAGCTCCATCACATGTTGGGCAATGAAAGAGGAGCTTACCAAGCAATGCTTCTGGTTAAACACATCACTGACACAGGTGAGGAGCTAGGTACTTTATAATTGTGAAGGGAGGGAATTGCAGATCCATGACTCGAGCCCTTAACCACCATGGATAAGAACTCTTATTACATTTTAACACTAACTTTATTGGATTTGACTCAACTATCCTATAAAATTGATTTTTTCTTGTGTAATACAGTTTCACAGTGTCTATCAAACCTTTTTTGGTATAAGGAAGTTGTCCCACAGCAAACTCGCCCATAGGATCAAAATGAAAATTAATTCATCGGGCTCGACATAGGGATTTTGATTAATATGAGCAAATTTAAGGACCGGAGCACACGCACTAATGGGATCTTCATTTGTGTCCTCATGTTCAAACTCCCTTTCAATTTCATCTATTCACTTATCAATGAGATTGTCATCCCCATCGTCATGTTCAAGCTCCCTTTTGATTTCATCAATTCATTTATTGTCTTCATCTTCGGCCAAATGGCCCGATCACTGTCATCATGTACTAACAAATACACTTTCACCATCACCTTGTTCTGCACATTCCATCATAAGATTAGATTGTGACATTGAGCATCTTTCATTAGGGATACTCATTGCTTGCCTAGTATGGGTACTTGATATACTAGTTCGACCCATTTCCGAATTACAAGGAATTGAATTATTGATAGCTTATTCCAATAATAGAGTTGAACAAATATGATCTTGCCTAGTATGGCTACTTGATACACCAAATCTACCCATTCCAGAGTTACATTGAATTTTCTTATTGACAGGGCATTCCAATAACGAAGTTGGACGAACTGGAATACTAATAATGGTCACATAATTTTAGGGGATACTTGGACCAACCCCATACCCATGGTAAGACATAGGATAATGAATCATATTTTGCCAATAAGATTGGAATTCAACAGACGATAACAAATTTGAATAAGGTGCTAGATACATATAAGTTGAGTGATATTCAGGCAAGCGATTTCCTATATTAACATTCAAATTTTTTGGCCCAACGTTTACATAAGATTTGTTGCAGGTAGCTTTTGTAGCTCTCTGTATGACCACATAATTTCTAATGAATTGTCATTGAGAAGATCAGTCATTTGATGCTCGTGTACTGAACAGATACCCCATTTCACTTTCAAATTAACAATATTTCATGTCAATATTTCTATGCTTTCGCAACAAATTAATCAACCCACTAAAATTGACAACTTTTCTAACAAACATCATACTGCTATTAACCCAATATAATTGACATGCTCTCCATTTTTCTTAGCTTTTCCACCCCAATGACATACTATAGGATGCAAAGAAGCCATATTATGACAAAATTAGACAAAGCTTAATTTAATTGGAACAAATAATTTTTAAACAACATTCAACTAAGTAAAACATAATCAACACCAATACTAACTAAAAAAGTAAACTAAACCTAAAACACTAAATGAATACCATCATTATATAGCAATATGTATTTTTTGAACTAAAGAAACCAATATTTTAATTAAAAAAAAAAACTTAAAATTACTACAGTTGTGAACTCCAGTGAAAAATGCAATAGTAGTCAAATAACTCTGAAAATGACCTAAAGGACCTCCAGCATGCTAAGAAGTAGAACAATGGTGGCTAAAGAGGTTACCGGAGGCAAAAATGTGGGTACGTGCGGCGGTGGCGAAGAGCTGCAGTGTGCGAGATCTTTGAGTGTAGCGGTTAAAACCCTGTACTTGTGATGCGGGTCAATCAGGTTTACTTTTAATTAAACCGTATCCTCATGATGCAGTTACGCTTGTCATAAGCGTGTTTTCTTCACGTGTTTCGAGTGAAATTTGATCCCATCATGGGAGCTCGATTTAATGTTCTGCCCTCCACGTCACGCACCTCGCACACGTGGACCCCATAAAAGTAACTTTTGTGTTTTGGCATTATTTTTGTTTGTTTTTAAAATTTTTGATATTATTTCCGGAAGCAACTCTACAAAAGTTAAATAAATGAACATGATTGTTAAATTATAAAACTATTACGATGTTTATTTTTGGTGTCCTTAGCTTAGGATTGCCCTTAACAAGGCCTTACTTTGTTTAGATGTTCTGGCGGTGGGCAACTTTACTACCTTAGATGTTTAAATGTTTTTGCTTGTCCACAATTCTTACCCTACACCATTATGCTTTCTCATACTTCTATTTAAATTATTGAAAAACAAAGTATAAAACTATTTTTAAACCTTCACTCGTACTTAAACTTTGATGATAGTTGATTATTTATCTTAAATATTGCTAGTATATCGACCAAATATTCTTGTCATCGCAAAGCTATACAATAATTGAGATCACGAGTGGGGCATTATGTATTCTCTTTCTTCACACCTCTACATCTATTATTGCCAAGTCCCTCATTTCCCCAATATCCTCCATTCTCTAAATCCTACAATATGATTAAACAATGCTTCACCTTCTCAACCGTCAATCTCATGAACTGTAGATGACTTTTCAACTTTAATGCAGAAAAAAGTGAAAAGAAATACAAGTGGCAATAATTATTTTTAAAATTACCATATCTTAAACAAATCAATGATACATACCAAGGGTCAATTTAAATTGTACGAAAACTTTGAAAATGCTATTTAATCCTAGGGCCCCTTAATAGACATCAAATACTAAAACACATTGGTAGAAAAAAAAAAATAGTCTTCATCTTCAAAAGTCCACACCCTCATTAAAAAACTATACAAATTTATATCGTCTGAGACAATTGATAAAGGTAAGATCACATACCTTAATATTTGATTATTTAATTTTTTAGTCCACATATTTTTGGCTTCAATTGTTCACGCCATCAATTAGGGTGAAACAAATGTTTTGCTCCGAAATTAAAAAATACAGTAAGATGACATAACTTTTTCGATGTAAGAGGATATTTCCCTGTATATGAACCTTTTTGACATATGAGGACACCTTTCGGGTGAATGGCATAGCCTTTGTATCGAAATCATCCCCCGGGGTACAATATCACCTTTTTGTAAAAATACGGTCAAAGTTTCAACTTATGATATGCAGTGTAATTAACAATGCTTTATATTTTTAACATGGGTAAGGATTTAATCATATAGCGTAAACACATTTTAGGGTCTATGTAGTGACCCATATGTTCCACTTCTTAAACGTATCCAAAATTTTATGAAAAATTGTAGTGACCCATATGTAGGAAAACTTTTGGCTCATGCATTAGGAATATAATAATATGATTATTCCATATTCATTATTAATGTAGTTTTTAGTGTATTGATACCATATTACCCAAGAAAAGGATGGTAGAATGTTTGGGAGGTCTTCAATTGGTTGAAAGGGAGCTTGATTTAGCGTATTTTTTAAGCAATCTTCTTTTCCTCCTATTTTAGACATTTAATTTTAACCCATTATAACTTCTACACTTTATGCATAATAAGAATTATTTGAAGAAAAATTCTTTCATTAATAAATATTCGTAAAAAATCATGTATCATTATAAAGAATGTTTGCTTCCCAAATCTAATTTAGATTTAAAATAGTATTCTATTTAACCATTAAATATTTGTAATAAACTCTCAAAGAATTCATTTTTTCTGATCAATATTTCTAGACTAAATAAATTGAAATATGTTGAAATGGATATCCTTTTAATAAAATCTAAGAATATCATGAAACTAAAGTTATATAAAATAAAATCCTACCAAAAATGCATTTGATAAGTTTTGGATTAAAGAAATTAGGCTTGAATATAAGGTAAAATTACAAAAATTTTCCATCATTTTTAAACATGAAAACACCATATATACATAATTTAACTATTCAATATAGTAATCGTTATTAAATTAAAAAGAAAAAAAACTTTTATTATTAAGCAAATTTATCCCGCAAAAGGGGTTTTCTTTCGTTATATATAACAGTATCATTATACCCTATAGTGACGTAGTTTTGTTGATGTCATAACAACTCTCTCATTAAAGGCTGGAAGATTACGATAGTCAAAATGATAAATGTCCTTTTAAGTTTATATTTCAAATATTAATAAAATATAAGAAAGAAACCATCACCCAAATCCTAAAATTTTAGGAAACAACCTTTCAATTGATGATGTAGCATTTTAATTTTATCATAAAATGGTAAAAATTATAAAGAATTAAGATAAAGAGCTCTCACAAAGTAACATGAATGGAGAGAAAAGAGAAGAAAAAATGTTGAAAAAATTAAATACAATTGAAAATTTAAGAAAGAAAAAGAAGATGGGCCGTCAACAATATAGGGAACAAAAAAAAAACAAAAAAATAAATAGTAAAAGTTATTGAAGATAATTAATGAAGAAATTAAAAATGGAATTAAAACGGACAAAACATGATGTAAACATTGAACATTTAGGAAATCAAATGGACACAAAATAATTAAAAGGGCAAATTATAGAAAATCCCCCCAACTTTTGCTTCAAGAACAGAATACCCTCTCCCACAAATAAAACCACTTACTAAACCCTCTCACTTTTGAAAAATTTTCACTCTGCCCCCAAACAACTTTTTTTTGACCATTTTACCCTTTAAAATAAAATTGTTAAATATTTGATTTTATTTTTAGATAGGGTTTTATATTTAAAAAAAAATAAGGATTTTTTATATTTTTAGAAAGGGGGATTTCTTATATTTATAAAAATTATTATTTTAATTAATTATAGCTGGGATATTATAATATCAATAAAAAAAATATCACATTTTATCTCATTATATTTTTTATGAAAATTTTAAAAATACTTTTTTATCTTCTGAACTTATAATAATATTACTATAATTAAATAAAATAATTATATTTTTATAGATATAGAAAATTCCCTTAATTCTTTTGCTAAAAATATAAAATTTATAGTTTTTATCTAATAATATAAAACCTTTCTAAAAAAAAAATTTAAACATTAGGAGAAAAATGGTCAAAAGGGGGTTATGTGATAAAGTTTTAAAAGTAAGGGGGTTTTATGAGTACTTTTATTTGTGAGAGAGTTTTTTATTTTTGAAGCAAAATATAGGAGATTTTTCTATAATTTACCCTAATAAAAAGAGAACAAAAAAAAAATCAAAATAAAGATTCAAAAGCAATTATTAAAAGCAATGGAAGATAAAAAAATAGAAACATGAGACAACTCAAAGACAATAAACATCAAGAATAATTTCAAATCAACTCCAATTTCTCATGACAGTTAAATGATAAAGGTCCGTTTACAGTATCATTGCAAAAGGACCACTTCATATCACAATTGGGTATTTGGGATGGAGGCCAATGGAGGTGGATCCTTAATTGGAGGAGAAGATTTTTTAGCAGAGAAGAACCTAATCTGGAAGCTCTCAACGAGTTGCTAAGGGAAGTAAGATTGGTTCTGGAGGAGGATGACAAACTGTGGTGGGAGATTGGTCCGGCTGGAGTCTACTCTGTCAGCTCTTTTGTGCAAGCAGCCTCACTTCGAAGCCCAAACTCACTAACCGTTGATCATATTGTGTGTGGAGTTTGGAAAGGTCTAGCACCTCCTAAGGTTGAAATTTTAGTTTGGATGGCTCTTCTTGGCAAGATGAATACAAAGCAAAGATTGTGGAATATTGGTATAATTCAAGACCAAGATAGGTGGTGGCCCCTTTATGGTAGATTTGTTGAGAGTGTGGATCATCTATTTTTGACATGTGTTGAGACGTGGAAGGTGTGGTGTTCTTGCCTAGATTGGTGGGGTTTCAATTCAGTTTTACATGGGTCGCTAAAAGAGCACTTCTGGTAATGGTCTTCATGCTTGGTGGGCCGTAAATTTCAGAAGAAGGTATGACACTCTCTTCTTTGTAGTAATATGGGAGATTTGGTGTTCAAGGAACAAAATTGTGTTTCAAGGAGCTCATTGGGTTTTGAGGGATGTTGTGCGGTCAACCAGGATCAAAGTAGGTTTTTGGGTTAAAGGATGGTGCTCAAATTTCCCGTTCTTTTCAACAGATGTAGCAAATATTGTATCCTGCCTAAAAGATTGGGCTCTGGGTGTGAATCTAGTCCGGCAGCGTGGTCAATTGTAAAGGAAGGTGTTGCAGAGCTACTGGTTTGCTGTGTTTCTGTTTTGGATTGCAGTTCCTTTGTTGAGTATGCTCTTGCAATCCTTGTTGTTAGGTGTTGAATGATTTTAGGCTTTTGTTGGTGCTTTTTGCTCCTTAACTGACATATTTGGTAATGGTCACCTCTCGGGGCCCTTGATCGGGCTGCCGGTTTTTGTATTGAGCTTTGCTTGTAATTATCAAAATAAATTAAAAGGGCAAATTATAGAAAATTTCCCTGACTTTTTCTCAATAACATAAAACCCCCTTACAAAATAAAACCACTCACTAAACCCCTCACTTTTGAAAATCTTTCACTTTGTCCCAAAATAATTTTTTTAACCATTTTGCCCTTTAAAATAAAATGGCTAAGTGTTTGACTTTATTTTCAGGTAAGGTTTTACATTTAAAAAAAATATGGATTTTTTTCATATTTTTAAAAAGGGAGATTTATTATATTAATAAAAATTATTATTAATTAATTATAGCAGCGGCATTATAATATCAATAAAAAATATTATATTTTATCTCATAATATTTTTTATAAAAATTTTAGAAATACTTTTTATCTTCTAAACTTATAATAATATTACTATAATTAATTAAGATAATTATATTTTTGTAGATGTAGAAAATTTCCTTAATTCTTTTGCTAAAAATATAAAATTTCTAATTTTTATCTAATAATATAAAACTTTTCTTAAAAAAAAATTTAAACATTAGGGGCAAAATGGTCAAAAAGGGGGTTATGTGACAAAGTTTCAAAAGTTAGGGGGTTTTATGAGTACTTTTATTTGTGAGAGAGTTTTTTGTTTTTGAAGCAACAAACATGAGATTTTTCTGTAATTTATCCTATTAAAAAGAGAAAAAAAAAAGCAAAATAAAGATACAAAAGCAATTATTAAAAGCTGTAGAAGAAAAAAAATAGAAACATGAGACAACTAAAAGACAATAAACATCAAGAATAATTTCAAATCAGCTCTAATTTCTCATGAAAGTTAAATGATAAAGGCCGTTTAATATTTTATCGTGAATAACAAAAAAATATAATTACAATTAAAAATAATGTTACATTATAATTTTTCATTTGTTCAAAAAAAAAAATTTAGAATTTTTCATATAATCAATAACTTTTTTATAATTAACAAATACTACCCATACATAAAGAAAAACCTAGTTAATATTATAGAAAAGCGCAACTAATATTAGCCATATTTCACAGCATTTAACTAAAGAACTCAACGCAGAAACATGTAGCGTAAATGATAACCCTTGAACTTGACAAATCCACAGAAAAATTACCATCTACTTAATAAACTAAGTAGAACTTACAAGTGCATTCATACAACTTCATTACTGAACAAACATAAAGGAGTGGCAACGAACTAAGTCACTTAATTAATTGTTCTAATTGAAGACTCTCACATATAATAAATCAGAATTTTGTTGGAAGTCCCCAGCATCTTCCAACATAAACCCACCATTGTTGAACCCTTGAAGAGTTCCGTCTGCAGCTTTAGTGGCATCATTAGCACCCTCCATGACTGTAGCACCTCCATAATTAGCAGTACTACCATTACCAAAGTAGAGTCCCTGTTGAATGAGATTTTCAGTATTATATGTGTTTACCATCGTCATTTGATGGGTGTTTTCCAAGTGCTCCACCCTCCTACCCACGTTAACTCTCAATTCCTCCAAACAAGTCAAATATCGCTCAAGTTCATTTAACCCTAATTCTTCCACATGCTGGTCCCACCAAAATCCACCGTTTTTCCCATTTAAAATATAATTATTTCCAAAATTATTATTCTTATTTCTCTGATTATTCTGTTTTTCCTCCTTAATCTGCCTAGCTATTTCAGCATACCTCTTGTTATGCTCCTCTAGCATCGACAAGTACTCTACATTGTCGACGGAGACGACTGTATCCCCACCACCGGAGATGTAGCGAGCGATGACGGTGTCGGCATTTGGATGACCGAAGGAGAAAAGCTTGCCGCGCTCAGAGAAAGTGATGACAGCCGCTTGGGCTCCGCAGAGGACGCAAAGCTCCGCTGTCTTCTTGAAGAGACCGTGGCGGCGCTTGGAGAAGGTAACATGTTTACGATTTGGATCTTTGATGGGCTCAATCTTGATCTTGGTTTTTCCTTTGCTTTGCTTCAATGGAGCCGACCTCATTGATTTCTCCAACTTCATTGGATTTGAAGGGGCCATAGAGTAAAAGGGAGTCAAATTAATTAGGGTTTAACAATGATTAAGATTGATGTAGTAATTGGACAGTATTTTATAGTCTTTGTAATGACGGTAGTTTTAATGTTTTTCCTTAGTATTTATATATTGTATTGTATACTAATTAATTTTTCTAACATGCTCTACTTAATTACTCTTTGGTTTAATTGTAGAGTAAAAAAAATCTTCTATAACCAAAATATTACATACTTAATTTTATAGTTAAAATACTTACCAAAAATAAAAAAGAAAACGAATAATTATTTTTTGAGTATTTAATATAATTTACGCTATATATAATAATATATATTTTAAAGGATTTTAAATTATAGATGTAGTATTTTTATTAATTATTAGAGGATCTTAAGAAATTTTCAGTAGAGAAGATTTTATTTTCTTTCCATTATTGCTACAACCATTGCGGGGTAAACAAAAGCCTAAACTTTAGCATTTTAACATGGTCCGAAATTTTAGCCGACACCTATTGAAATTTTTTGGCAGTAATTATTATTATTTTTTTTTATTGTGGTTTACTTCACAATTTGCCTTTCTTCAGGGTAATCCCCTAAATAGAGAAGGCTGTGTACATCTACCCTCCACATCTTGCTTTTGCGGGAGCTAATGCAGGCACTGAGTTTGTCATTGTTGTTGTTGTAGTTTACTTCACAATTTCTTTGTTGACTGTCTTAATTAAGTATTCTTAGATTTAACTGTACTATTTTTATTTTTATGTAATTTATATATATCGTATCAATTTAGTTTGACTAAAATTAGAATTTGTTTTTTTTTACAAAAGAGCCATCTATGTAAATTTTTAAATTTACTCTTGGGGGCGTTGAACCCGAGTCATACCGTTGGCAACTAGAGAACACCATCACTAGATTATGTCTCTAAGGGACTCGGAGGTGCTGCATATGCTACTTCATGGGTTTTGGGTAGTAGCTCTTGGTTTTTTGTCATTTTTATTGTTGCTACATTGTTTGGCTTGTGGCTTTTGTACTTGCTTTGGTTTATTTTATTTCTCTGCTTTTTCGAAGGCTCTGCTCTTTGTAGATGTGCCTTACTATGTATTCTGAGCTCTTTTGTCTTATTTCTCAAAAAAAAAAAAAATAAATCTTGTCTTTCTCATGTGTATAATATATATTCTAGTTAAGCGAGACAAAAATTTTAATTAATTACCGTTGGATTAACTGTAAAGTAAAAGAATCCTGAAAATATTTGCTTCCATAATTTAGAGCTTGATATATTAATTACCACAAGATATTAAAGAAATCATTCTGGGGAGATTTTATTTTGTTTGCATTATTAACACGGTCCAAAATTTGTGCGACATCAACCTTTCGTTTGTTCATTTACTGTTATTTTTGCAAAGGCGTCTTTACTTTTTTCAATTTTAATTACATTAATCTAATTTTTTTTTTTTTTCATTGTTCCAGATAAAATTTTAAAATCTTAATTATATTAATTTTCACCTGTATAATTTATACTAGAGCCTTTCCTATACAATGTACGGTATATAAATTCTTTTCTCAAACAAGTGCATATATTCATAAAAGAAACACAAATATAGGAAAACCTATTGGAAATAAAATAATACAAACTAATCTTAAGTCTTATGAGAAAGTTCTACCCCACACGACAAAATTAGCCTAGTTTCAATATAGATATGCCACTTAACTTTTTGAATTAAGTTGGGGGTGAGAGAATGGTGGGGACCACATGCGCACCAACCGTCCGCCGCGTTGTGCTTGGGCGTTGCTGTGGGTGATCTTTTTTTTAACGTGAATTAACGAAAATAATTTTTCAAAACCTGTATCATAATTCACCGTGCCTGTTTTTGCTACACCATTGCCGTTACAAATCCGCATTACTAGCTGTTTATGGCAGTTGGGATCCTCATTATTTCAGTCGTTTATGGCTATCACAATGTGGCCGTTGGGACGCTTACTGCTATAAAATGCCTTACAAATCACAGTTTATAATTATCCAAAGAGCAACAGTCTCCTTCTTCTTCTCTTCTCCACTTTTCGGCTCTTCCTCTCTTCTTAAACTTTGGGCAAAGTTTAAGGCACTCCTACCCGACAATTAACGAGCGCACTTCAAGAGTCGGATTGCATTAATCCTGGAGGGTAGCCACCGATACGACTGTTTGCACTGGAGCAGCGGCGAAATCGTCTTTCAGGACAGTGTTTTTTTCACGGTGCTGCATCTTTGGTATTGTAGTTGGTTTTAACTTTCAGTCATATTTATTTGATTACAGTGTTTAAATATTTATCACAATTTCGCATTTTTATTCATACAAACCCGGGACATAAGAGAAATAACCCACCCAAACTTACACCTAATAACAAATTTGAGCAAAGAAGAAAAAGAATATGTGGTCCAAACCTAGAATTTGAGTGAAAGATAGTGTTGGAAAAAACAAAAGGATGAATATTATTGCCGTGCCATGGAGTTCACTACTTCCCTAAACTCGTTTATGCTTTCACACTATTACAATGGGACCAAATGACACTCCAACTCCCATCGTTAACACAACGCCAAGAGCACCCGCATGCTCAAGGGTTATTGGATTAGAATATGCCTCAAACATTGCTCAGTCTTACAAGGAGAGAACGAGAGATGGAAAACTTTATCTATCTCTTAACAAGGAAAAGATGGACTCACTTGGGATGGGAATGGCTCAGCCCACATGCATCATTTGATGAAAGCACTCCAGTCTCCTCCGATGATATCAAAAATGGTAACAGCTTGTCATAAAATAAAAACAACGGGTTACCAATGTTTATGTGGCACAAAATTTTCACACTAAAATTGGAGCATATCCTATAACCCCCCACATGATACAATTTTTGGGTTTAAAGGAAAAGAATAATTGTGCATAAGAAATCACACTTGATGGTACCAATGTCTTTCGGACTTGAATCGATGCCTGTTGAGTATGCATGTCTCACAACCTTATGAGGTGAACTAAGTCTTAAACCTGAAAGGTTATTGCGAAGAACCTACACACCCATTTAATGTAACTTTATTCTTGAGACGCCTTCTGCTAATAGGACTTGTATAACCCCTTACAACAACTCGAAACTTAGGTTCGTAGGAACGCTCTAGAGATTAAGTTCATACTCTAGACAAAGGATGATTAACACCCTCACATTCCCTTCGGTGAGTCTATTCACCATCACAGGCTATGGATATCATTATAAGCATAGAGCTCAACCTCAACATCATGACAAATCGGTGTGTCCATCATGTGTGTTGCCCCGCACTACCATAATAGGCTATGAACAACATTAGGACCATTAAACTCAATCTTAACGTCATGGCAGTACTGATGAATCCTTAAGCAACAAAACAACAATAATTTGGAGTCTTGAGAGGCTAAATTTCAATTTATTTAATTTTTTTTTCTGATCTTGACTTTTGACTCATTGAACTTGTGAATAATTTTTGAGATGACGACCCATTATGATCAAGACATATAAATGGCCCTAAGGCCCATTCCCTCTACTATATCATGGGTTACCTTCTTAAAAGGCTTTTAGAAATGTTCTTGTCTCTTGCCTTCTTAAAAGGCCTATAGATAGAGGATTTATCAAGTAGCCTCATTCCTAACTCGAGTGAGATCTCAAGTGCCTACTGACATCACTGCTAGGGAAACATGCCCTTTGGTTGCCGAACCCCTTATAAATGGCATTCTAGCACTGAAATAGAATGGAATAATATTCAACATTTTTCTATTTCCAACATCAATCAAATGTTTGCTTGTACCCCTACATTGAGGCATCAACAACAAGCTATAAACCAACCAGCTTCATATCCTGCCAAATTAAAAACACTAAGCATGACATAACAGTGGAGAATGCACTCTATATATCAATAGAACACAACTCCATTTTAAGTACGCACATTGTACTTGACTTATATATGATTAGTTGGTAACTACATTATATCACCTACATTTAAAATGTTTGGTGACCTAACACCCAAGGTGATAATATAATTATTTTTGCTCAACCAAAACCAATTAGGTCGTACAAAATAATAATCCATCATATGCTCTTCATAACACAAAGAAAACCCTTAAATTATACCATAATTTAAAGGTGTTCTTAGTCATTGTTTAGAGTGGTTGTGGCAAGTGTTTCTCATCATTCGTAAGTGTTATTAGTATTCGAGATGGTAGGCTTTTTTTCTGTGCCGTCCTAGAAAGATGGAGGGGTTCTTCTTCATCGGTGCTTGTTATTCATGTTTAGGTGTTTGTTTGGCTTAATTTGGTGTGTTTCTTTTGGCTTTTCGTTCTCCAGGAGTTGGTGTTAGTGTGTTTTTAGGCGTCTTTAGTTTTTCGGGTCTTTTTTTGTTTTGCTTTTTTTCCCCACTCTTGCCTAGTTCTCTGATAGGGACTACCTTCCAGTGATACCATAGCTTACCACCTAATTCCATTTATAGTTGGGATGACATGGCCAAGAAATTCCAAGCCCAGTTTCCAAGGATAGAACTAGGAACGTCTATGTCAGACTTGGCTCAAAGGAGACAAAATCAAGGTGAATCTGTAAGGAGTACATTAACAAATTGAAAAGAGCCAGGTTTAAATGTCTTGGATATTGAAGTCGGGATGAAACTTGAAGGCTTAAACTTCACAACTCTCCTTCAGTTGGCAAAATGTATCGCTAGGGACAAGGCTGTCTTAAACGAAGAAAGCCTTAAGAAAAATAGCTTTTATGGAACTTACATGCTTGATCTGATTGACAAGGAAAAAGATCCTCCATATGCAATTGACGTTGCTGAGTATGTTAAAGGATTTCCCATGGTTTGTAATCATTTATTAAAGAAGGATATCAAAGCGAGAAAGTTATACCAATCCCGAGACTTGAGGAAGTACCCATTTGACCTCTTAAGAGCTGATATTATATTTGATTGGTTGAGGCAAACAGTAAGCTCAAGATTAGGGGGAAACACAAGAACCTGACCTAAATACACTAAAGGGGAAGGTGTACTATAAATGGCATTATTCATTTACTCAATCAACAAAGAATTGTGGAATCTTTAGCAATATGGTTCAAGATGCCATTTAGGCAAGGGAATTAATCTTCCTTGAAGAAGGACAAGATGGGTGTTGATAATAACCCCTTCCCTAGTCCTATCCAAGTGAATGTAATAGTGGCGGTAAAACCTCAAAATACGTACCATAGCCAAACTGATGGTGAAATTCTTTGCATTATGAGCAATGACAAGGAAAGGTTGGCAATGGCCGACACTTTATTTGACATATTGCTTGAGCAATGGGAACTCAGGTTTCCCAAAGCCTCAGTAGAATTGACAAGTTAGTCCTATAAGGGGCACATTACTGTGGAGCACTCAGCACACGACTGTGCCATGTTCAAGAAGTTCCTCGAAAAGCAAATCTTTTTCCCAAGAGAGGAAGAGTCAGCCATGGAAATATTCATAAATGACCACTGGTAGACTGCCTTTGCTACTAGGGGAGAGGCATCGAGAAGGCCTATGTAGCTTACTCATGATCTTTAGGGAGGCTGTGGTCACAAGCTAGTGTCTGAAATGACAAAGCTAGACCTGTATTCAAGGAAAAAGCCAACTATTTCTAAGAAGGCCTTACTAGTTGGACCCCCTCGTGGTCTCACTTCAAAGGCTTAGATAATAATGACACTCAGGCACCCAAAAAGGAATCCAAAGTATCACCTGATCCATGTGGACACCTATCATGGACCACGACAATTAGGACAACAAACTTTAGGTGTTTATTTTTATAACATTTGGAGGAGAAACCTGCTTGAGCAAGAAGATGTTTGTCCTTCCAACCTTTTATGAACTCAAAAAGGAGTCTACTTCAAAAGAAAGTGGCATGGGGCAAAGCTTGACTTAATACTTACTTGGCCAAGCTCTCTGATGAAGAGTATACAGCTCACGAAGACAATTATACTGAGTCTATGGATCTTTAAGATCCAAAAGGTCAATCAGGACCTTTAGCTACCAATGCTAATGGCAAGTCATGTAAGAAGCTTAAGAGATGGGCAAGTTTTTCGTTTTCTTAAAAAAAAAAAAAAAAAAAAAAAAGAATCTTGGTGAGACCAACTTGGCAAGAATTCACGAGCTCGAAGAATGTTTGATGACAAGGAGGAATACAGCCCCTTCATTATCAACTTAGTGGAACCTTTGTAGCATTTTAATCCAACATGATCTAATATGGATTTGTTGATGTGTGGGGCAGGATAAGCTGAACTCAAACTTTTGGTGAAAAGACCACAAAAACTCCCTTCTCCGCTAGGTTTGTCTCGCTCGTGCTTAAGGTTCTTCTAATTTTTGAGATTGACTTCTTTGCAGAGCCCCCTCTCCTATTCTTTCTTCTCCCTCCCCCTTTTATGAAGCTTGGGTCTTTCATTCACATAGGCAAAGTGTCTTTGATGAGAATATTATGCATGTAACTTGGGTGACGTCGCATATTTCTTGGGATGCCAGTTCTGGGGTGCCCATTCTAGGGCTCCTGTTAGAGGGCACTTGCCTTAAGTGCCCGCTTAGGGTGCTTGTGTCTTGGCGCCCGTTTCTGGGTGCCTATGTTTGGGCATTATTCTAGTGTGCCTTCTTTGGATCGCCCATTCTAGGGCACCTTTCTTGAGCCACCGGTGCTAGGGCCCCCATTGTGAGGCACCCTACCTAGGTTGCCCATTTGTGCTTAGCAGGTGCAAATATAAATAACTTCCATGAACAAGACTTCCCTAAACTAATGAAGGAGTCTCAGACCCTAAAGGTTGAGCCAAAAGATCAACCTCAGGATCAGGACATGCTAATTGATGGCAGTCCTAAAAAAGAAACAAGCCAACATATCCAGATACAGTTTGGGTCACTCCCTTAACAAGCTAAAGTCAGAACTGCCTTGCTCCTTCCCTTGGAGTTCATGGCAATTGGGACACAAGGGACTCTCGAAGGGAATGTAATAGCATCAAACGAAGATCCCCAAGTGGAGCTCATAGCTGAAGTGGAAGCTCCTTAATGTAATTGATCCTTCGTCTTTTAAGATTAAAACAGAAACATCCAAGTCAACTAATAACCTATTTGATGTAATGAAGCTGATGTTTGATGGGCCTACTACCGCCAACAAACACGTTAAGCCTTTATACATCAAAGCCAAACTTGATGGCATCTTGGTGAATAAAGTCCTGGTAATAATAGCGAAGCCATAAATGTCTTGCCTTCATATATGTTAGGGGTCATTAGGAAATCTCGAGATGACTAGGTAACTTTAGATGTGGCAATCTATGGCTTTTAAGGTGAACACCACCAAGTCTTGAGAGGTCACCCCAATTGAATTCTTTGTTGCTAACTTGAGTAAGGCGACATCCTTCTTTCTAGTGCATACTACCTCGGGCTATAATGCCTTGCTTGGGAGGGATTGGCTACATGACAACAATTGTATCCCTTCTTTGCTTCACCAGTTGTTAATCATCTAAAACCATGACAAATATTATGGCAAATGACAAGCCATCTATGACTTGCTCCAACTATGTTGAGGAAAAATTTTATGAAGACGGTGTGGGACCGTTAGATGTAAAGAGAACCACTCCTCAAATTGCCTAACATGAGGAACTAATAGCCATCCATGACAGCTCGCTTACTAAAGCTGAGGTCGATTAACCTGATGTGAAATCAAATGACTATGACTTTTGGGGATGTATGAGAGCCCTTCTTGATGAAGGGAACCTTCAAGGCACGCAAGAGGCCTTATGTAGGGAAGCCAAGACTTTCCATTAAAGGCCCAAAGGGACATCTCCTCAGCCATTACAAAGCTAGTAGCTTGGCGTGCTGAGGATCAACTATAGGCAAAGCAGCCATTTATTCTTGAAAATGGCTTTGAAGTCTAGGTAGTTCAAGAAAGAGAGCTGGAGTCGTCTGACTTAAGAGCAGCATGATCTAAAATGCAGGAGTTAAGGGCTGAAGTCCAAGACCCCCTCCTCGAGGTCTAGTTGGGTTCTGCAGAAGACCCAAGGCCTACTTATGTGAGCGCTCTGCTTCTAAAGGGTAGAGGAAGCAGTATATGACATTGCTCTGCGAATTTTAGGATTGCTTTGCTTATGACCGTTATGAGATGCCTGGCCTAGACAGAAAGGTGGTTGAGAAGGATAGAGAAGAATGTCCCAGGAGGTGATATATTTGGTCAAAGAGGAGATCAAGAGATTCTTAAAGGAAAAATTCATTAGGATAGCTAGATACATTGGGTGGTTGGAAAGTATTGTTCCTATCATTAAGAAGAACGTCAAAATTATAGTCTGTATTGATTTCAGAGATCTGAATGTGGCCGCCTTGAAAGATGAATATTCTATGCCTATAGTTGATGTTCTCATTTGATTCAGCCTTATGGCATGAGGTACTCTCTCTTATGATTGGCTAGTGCGAGTATTACAAAGTCATGATTGCTTCAGGGGGTACCCACATAACTACATTTAGGTGTCCTGGGTCAATAGGGACATTTGAATTGGTGGCTATGCCATTTACTTTAAAGAAAGCTAGCATCACCTACCAAAGAGCCATGAACATGATCTTTCATGACCTTGTTGGAAAGACAATGGAAGTCTATATAGATGACATCATGGTCAAATAGAAAATCCCAAGTTAAACACTTGGAGGACTAGAGATGATTATTTATTCAAAAGAGGAACCACGGCCTCAAAACGAACTTGTTAAGATGTGCCCTTGGGGTACGTGGTGGAAACTTTCTTTGTTTCTTGGTGTACCTGAGGTAGATATAAATAAAACTAAGTCCATTTAAGATGTCAAGCCTCCTTTAAGCAAAAAAGGAGCTTCAATGCTTCATGGGGTAGGTTAACTTCCTAAGATGTTTCTTAACTGCTAAGACTCAAGTCTGAAATTCAAGTGGGAGGAGCCACACCATGCATCCTTCAAGGATATCAAGGATTACTTGATCAGGCCACCAGTGTTGATCCCACCTAAGTAGGGCAAACCCTTGAAGATTTATGTCTCTACTTTTGATGAGTCAATTGGTTGTCTTCTTGTGGAAGACAGTGAGATGGGGTATGAATAGGATGTGTTCTACCTAAGCTATTGTTTAAATGAATACAAAATAAAATATTCTTCCTTTAAGAAATTGTGTCTATCTCTGTTTTATGTATATGTAAAATTGAGACATTACTTCTTGGCATTTACCATATGTGTGGTTGCTCAGACAAATGTCCTCAAGCACATGCTAGATATACCTTTAATGAAAGGAAAGTTAAATAAGTGAAGTGTTGCTCTGCTTAGTTTAAATTAATCTATGTGTCACAAAAGTCAATAAAAGGCCAAGCTATGGCCGACTTTTTAGCTGACCATTCAAACATTCAAACTGACACTGTTTATGAGCCAGATGAGCTCATGGTGATTGATATGATCTCATACAAACTATATTTTGATGGTTCAAGGACCAAATTAGGCATCGGAGTTAGGATTGTGATTGAATCTCCTATAGATCATCACAAAGTTTGCCGTTACTTTGGTTGGCAAGTGCTCCAACAACATGGATGAGTATGAGGCATTAATTATTGGTCTACAAACTCTCTTAGAGATTCAAGTCCCAAAGGTAATGGTGAAAGCGGATTCCCAGTTGGTCATCTACCAAGTAAAAGGGGAATTTTAGTGTTTGAGTGATACCTCGAACACGTATGTCTCAATGGTGCAAGAGCTGTTGAGCATGTTTGACAATGTCTATTTTGAAAATTGAGAATAGCATAAGGCAGCAATTAATTTAGGTTAGTTAGCCTTTGGGTACTAATTGTCCAGGACATGGTTCGAAGAGACTATTGGTCATCAAGATCATAGTCTTAGACCATGACCTCAAGTTCATTACTTTTCTTTCAGTCCTGAAAGCAAAGTAATTACAAGTGAACACTTGGATTGTTTTAAGGCGCAATAATATATCATAATTCAATGTAAGGATTGGAGGAAGCCCTGATGTTTTACTTTAAGAGCCCTTGTGACTATGCTAAAGACAGAAGAATGAAAAACTAAGAGCTGAGAGCAAGTGTTTAGAGCGCTTGATTACAATAGAAAAAGACATGGCAAAAAGTGAATTTTCCAACCCTTAACTTTCATATTTAAAAGCACGCGGGAATGAAGAAGGGTGAAACGTCAAAAAATGCTCTCTTAAGCCACCTGTAGTCATTAGAGATCAAATCAAGTAGAGTTTTTACCCAATGGAAATTTGAAATTACCGACAGCTAAAAGGGTTGCATTTGTTTACACCCCAAACTCGAGGGAGTTGGGATGGCGCCGTTTTGAAATAAAGTGTCATATGCTTATCACGTGAGGCCATTCTCAAGGGATATATGGCTATTGGATGTTAAAATAATGGCATCTCGAGTTCAATTGCTTGAGGAAATTATAACGGTATTAGCCACTCGAGGTAGTTGAAGGGGTAAAAGAAGCTCAAGCTTAAGGGACTTCCTTGAAGGCGGCAAGACAGGTTGTTCTGAAATTTGAGGTAGTTATTTGGAGTGGAATTCTTGATACACGAGCCTTAAGCCTATCGAATAGAACATGAGGAATCTAGAAGGAATTCTAGCAAGATATGCAAAAGTGAGGCTTCCAAAAGGATGCTCGAGTACACAAATTCAGGGAAGCTTCACTACCTATTTAGCACGCCAAAGGAGCTTTGAGGAAAATGTGGGAAGGAAATGTCGGGGAATTGGAATGCAGCAAATTTTCTATAAATAAGAGGCATTGCTGTCGTGGTAAAGTGTCCAGCACCACCCATACAAAGTTTTTGAAGTTTCTTTACAGCACACTTGTGTCTTTTTACCTTGGAATAGCATAACATAGCCTGGCATAGCTTAGCTTAGCATAACATAGATCTTCGTTGCACTTATTGCTTTCTTCAGAGTAATAGAGTTCTTTAGGTTTTAGTATGAATTCTCTGTTTTAATATGTTCCCACAATCGACGGGTTGAGAATTGAGGCGTTGTTTAGGCTTTGATGGCCACATGAGTTTGGTCCATATTCTATTACTTTTCTATCAAACATATATATAAAAAATCACAAAAATATAAAAGTCTCCTTAATTGGGGCATAAGTAGAATCCTCATATTAATTGCAAACTGAAGTTGGATTCACAAAAAGCACCATCCCTTTTCTCGAAAAGGTGAATGGTTGAGGTCAAACACGTGTGGTTTAGAATTCAAGCTTGCTCCCTCATCGCAGAGAATCCCTTCTTGCATGTTTGTTTGACTTGGTTTTACGGTGACCACATTTACACACTTAACAAACATAAAAAAGCAAACACAAGGCAAGTTGCCCAATCGGCGTTGGCAAATGCCGTGAGATGAAGAAGAGAATTATCTGAGTAATAAAGCCCTTGATCGAGGACCCTTTGATGTATCAATGAATTTGATATGTCACAAGTAAATGAAGCTGGCAACGAGCCAAGAGATACTAACTCAACGTATGCACAACAAAGGTAATATCCAGACGAGTCAGTGTCAAATATAAAAAATTTTTAATATGTTATCTAGACATCATAGGATCAAACAACAAAGAACCATCATCTTTAGTTAGCTTAAGAATGGGATCCATAGGACAAGAGAGGGGCTTAAAACATAAATGACGAAATTGTCCCAAGAGAGTTAGCACAAAGTGTCAATGGTAAACAGAAATACGAGAAGAAGTGCGAACAACCTTAAGCACAAGAAAATACCGCAAATTACCAAGGTCTTGAAGGAAAAATGGTGCATGAAGCAAATTCTTGAGTTCAGTAGCTATAACTAAATCATTACTAGCAACAACAATATCATCAACATACACATGTATAGCAACAAATGTAAAGCCACGTGAGCGAGTTAAAAGCCTATAATCATGACAAGGAGAAAAACCAAGTTGAACATGAGTGCCTCATAACTTGGAAAACTATTGATGATTGGCCTGGCTAAGGCCATAAATACTCTTATAAAGTCGACAAACGAGGGGACCCTATGCCCCTCAACATGAAAACAAGGGGACAGTGACATATATATCTCCTCAAGTAAATCACAGTGTAGAAATGCATTATTAACATCCAACTGAAGTAAATGTCACTTATTAATGGCGGCAGGGACAAGAAGAGTTCGAATTGTGGTCATTTGACCACAGGAAAGAAAGTCTCAATAAAATCAACACCTTCCTGTTGTGTGAAGCCCTTGGCAACTAAGCGGGCCTTACATCGCTCGATGGAACCATCAGACGGAAGCTTAACTTTGTAAACCCACTTGCACCCTACTGGCTCTTTATAGGGAGGTCAAGGAACGTTAGACCAAGTGTTATTGGATTGGAGAGCCTTTAATTTAGTGGCGATGGCATCATGCCAATGAGCAAACCAGACTTCTTCATGATAAACTTGGGGCTCATGAGTGGTGGAGATAGCAAACGCTAACTGACGGGAGCTAGAATATAAGTGATCATAGGAAAGAACATTAGAAAGAGGATGTTGGGTAGGACGTGGGGAAGAGTCGATAGAATTAGTTGCATGATTGGAATGATAATTTTGAAGGTAAGATGGTAGTTTAGACACACTCTTACTACAATAGAGTGAGGGAAGGGAGGTGACAGCAACATTGGGAGGTGTTGGAGATTGGCTTTTGGTAGAACGGGAATGTAGATGTGTATATTTGGTTTCTAAAAAATGGGAAGGGGAAGAGGAAGATTGAGAGGGTGAAAAACTAGGGGAGGGAGGTGCACAAGCTTGTGCATTTTCTTATTCTGCAGGAGGGTTAGTTGCTGCAGATGGGGAAGCCGATGTCGCAGAAAGTTTGATAGAACACAACGGGGTACTGTTATTATGAAATAGAGAGTGATAATGGAGGTAGCATGTGTCAGTCCATAAGAAGAAACATCAAAAACAGATCATGGTAAACAAATATAACCAAATGGATCATCATAAGTGGGATGGTTGTGAAACGGAGAAACATGCTCACCAAAAACCACATGTCAAGAAACGAAAAATTTCCTAAGTGTGTAAGTCAAGCAACTTATAACCTTTCATGCCATAAGGATAACTGAAAAAAATAGCATGATGAGGGCAAGGAGAAAACTTATTACGATGAGCACATATTGTTGACTCGAACAAAGACAACCAAAGGCACATGGGCGCATTTATGAGGGTTTACAATGAAACAATAGCTCATTGAGACATTTGTTTTAAAGAAGGGGAAAGGGAGAGATTAATGAGATAAATGGCAATTAACACACATTGAATCCAAAGATAGGGGGGTATCAACATAACTCAATTGATGTGTAATTCCTTTGGCATGAAAGAAATTGTGAAGAAGAAATTCGATCCCATTATCACTACAAATGACTTTAATGTCATAATGAAATTGTGTTTGCACATGAGTAGGAAAGTCAAGAATTATTCACGCAACCTCACATTTCAACCCCGTCATAAACACCCAACAAACTCGAGTACAATCATTGGCAATACTAAGAAAAAATTGTTCTTTGTTTATGGATGGAACATGAAAGGATCTCCAAATGTCACAATGAATCATTTCAAATGGGGTGAAGGACAACATATTACTAATAAGAAAAGGTAATCTTGTTGTCTAGCCAAGGGACATATCAAGCAAGGTTTATTAAAATCATCATGGGAAAAATCTAAAAAAAGTTGTTGTAAACGTGATCGGGAAAGATGTCGAAGCAAATAATGTCATAAATTGTGGTTGCTTACGGATGGTAACATGTTGTCAAGGCGGTTCCCTATTGACTGAGAGTCATGAGAAGTAGTAGCATGGGATTGAATGTGTGCCATCCCACAAAATAAAGCTTGTCGACCTTAACACCCGTCCCAATCGTGGTCGACTGGGTGAGGCCCTGGATATAGCAATGATTGGGTTAGAAAATACACATGCAATTGATACTAGAAATCAATTGACTAACTAAGATTAAATTGAAATGAAACATAAACATAGATTAAATTGAAATGAAATGTAGGCACATATACAATGTCATCAAGCACCAATTGAGGAGTAATCAACACAATGCCTCTATGTGTGGCCAACATGATATTCCCATTAGGCAAGGTGACTGTGAATTTATCACATGAATATAAGGAAGTGAACATCTTGGGATTACCACATATGCGTGAAGTCGCTCTAGACTCAATTATCCAAGAACTAGAAATCAAGGAAGTATAACTCAAAAGTTACCTCACAACTTGCCAAAAAAAAGATAAATGGTGGAAAGATATACCAAACAGACTGAGAAATCAAACAACATCCCATTTGTCTGCCATTATTGAAGAAATCAAAGAAATGAAGCAAGCAACAAGAAAACCCTAGCTTCGGATAGAAGAGAACGAGCAAAGAGATCAATTCAGTCAAAGATCGAATCAAGACACTGTAGTCTTGTTGCTTTGACACCATAATAAATTCAAGCAAAGTTGAAAAAGAATATGTGATCTAACCCTAGAACCTGAGAGAAAGGGAGCACAATAAAGAGGGTGCAGAGAACATTCTCTCTCCTCGGATATTTTCACTTACAAAATAATACATACAAACAACCAAAATACAAAAAGCTAAATGTATGAAAATGAAAAATAATGCCCAGGGGCCCCAAACATACAAACAGCCCAACAATAAAAATAATAATAAACAAAATACAGTAAATAAAATGTAATATCTACTGCTCAAAACCTACTCCCTATACAACCAATTATAGTGACAACACACTTGAACAATTACATCGCATCGCCTCTGATTCTGGAACATTCATTTATTTCTCTCCATCAGAATATTATAAACCATAACAGCAACAACTATTCTCTTCAATTTACTCTGTCTCTGTCAATTACGAACACGCACCCCTAACTAATGCATAATGATGCTTGGCATACATGCTTAGCTAGTGCACTAAGTCGTATTAAGTAATATAGAAATGAGAAGAGTATTGTTCCACGAGGATTGTTATTGAATAAATACTGAAATTAGTAGTTTTAGCACTATTTGAAAAACCAAAATGTGTAGTTTCTGAAATGAAAAAAAAAAAAGACAAAAAATGGTTACTGATTTGTTTTTTTTTTTTTTTTTTGAAAGGTTTCCTAATTTTAGATGATTTTTATGATTTAGTAAGATCCAAAGCATCCGATTTCACCTAATTGTATCAATACGCCTTTCTATTATCAATAAGTTGTTATTACATATTGATGGTCGAAAATCCTAATTTACCAAATTTTTTTTCTCGAGCTATATTTAGTATGCTCTTTTACATATTAACTCATCAATCTCTTGCTTGAATTTAAATAAGAAACGAGTTTTGAAGATCCATGGTTTTCACTTGAGACCACACAAATCACATTAATCTATTTCTAGCATTCGCTCAATTTGTGGTGTTTATCACTTTAGCAATCATCATAAATCTTTTCTTGCACTCATTATGAATCATTATAGACGTTGAATGGTGATTAAGCATTCAAAACTCATGAAGAACAATGATAAACACTCAAACAGCGTAATAAATAAACTTTGAATACGTGGAATTAAAGAAGAGAGTATATTACGATTTAGGCTACGTTGCAGCCTTGAAAAAATAAAATTAGTTCATAATATACATAATATAAAGCAAAACTAAGACAAAATCCATGAACTTAAAGAATAAAATGATAGAAAAGAACTTAAAATGAAAAATTGCAAACAAACTCTTCTTCCTTCCTTCTTTTCCCTCTCTTACGGTTTTCCTAAGCTTTCTATACTTTGTATTTGGTTTTTTTTTTCTGAATGAATTGATATTTCAAGACCTTCTAAACACTCGTATTTATAGTGTTTTAATTTGCTAAATCATGAATAAAAGGAGTTCATCAAAATTCATCCTCATTTGCTCATTTTTGCTGCCCACCTTGCCATTGGATTCAACTTGCTTTCTTTATTGCTTTTTTTCACTTTTGCATCGCCTAGACTGATTTCTTGCATCATGTTGTTTATGTTCATGAAGTTTACAATGTATCCTAGCTTTGATTTGCTAGAACTGCCGCCCATATTTTGCAAATTGCACAAATTATGTAAGTTCTTTTTGTTTCCTTGCATTACCATGTAGAATTGATGTGTTTTGCCAATATTTTGCTTGTGTTTGATGTATCTTGCATTCACTCTTTGATGTTGATAATAAAACATGGCAAAAATTAGCATAAAAAGAGTATTTTGCAAGGAAATAACGAGCAAAAGCAATAAAAATTTGATGTAAAATAGTCAGAATTGAACCTAAATGATATGAATAATTATATACTAAATTAGACTTATCACATAACATTTCTCAAATCATCTTTCAAGGGAAAGTGGAAGCACTAAACCCCCTTATCTGGCAAAAAAATTGCAATTGAAAAAAAGACGATCCACATTTTCATACTCTCTTTCACATAGACAACATCAGCTAGGAAGGACCCAACCCATGTTTCTCAGACCATCATGAGTAAAAGGCCCACCAGGCATCCCTCTCCACAGGCAAAAACAATGTCTAGAAGTTGCAGCACCCCAAATTAAATCGAGTGCCAGCCATGCAAATACAGCCATTATCACGCAACTTCTCATAGGCCAAGCTGATATGAAATTTCCCTCCAAACACAATCATGCAATCCCCGGTTTGCTCTTAGGGGCGGGTCTAGTGTTGCTGGACTGGGAGGCATGGGCCCCAAGTGACCCAAGGCCCAACTACTGCTTTTTTAATAACAAAATGGCATTAAGCCTCCAACCTAGCCAACAGAAGCACGTGGGCCCCCACCCCATCTACCCTCCCCCCCCAACAAAAGAACGTCCCCCCCCCCCCCCCCCCCCCCCCCCCCCCAACATGAAAAACCCAAATATTTTGCTGTCCAAAAAAAATCTCCCACAACCCACCCGCCACTCTCTCTCTCTCCTCACTTTCACTTTCAAACCTAAAAATACCCAATCTCTCTCGTTGAATACTCTCTTGGTATGTTCTTGCAGTGAATGGAACATCGACCAGCAGCGACGCTGGCCCCTCTCTCTCACCGGACTTTCTCTCTCTCATCCCTTAACAGTCTATCTCCCCACCGTGAACCACGATAGCTAACCATTGTTGCTCTCTCTCTCTTGTCCTCTCTCCTTATCATTAAGGTATTCACTCTCTCTCTTTGTTGCATTTTGGTTTTGGTTATTGCATTTTTTATTTTCCTATTAATTTAGGGTTTTGTATGTATGTTAAAACGATTGTAGTTTTGATATAAAAATTATGTCCTAGGACTAGGGTATTAAGTTTTGATATAAAAATTAAAGATTTTACAATTTAGGTACCATTAGGTTAACCCAATATTTTTTGTTTTCCCATTGAGTTTTGATATAAAAATTTGTTATTTATTGTATTTTTCGCTTTCGTATTAGTTTAGGATTGTGTTCCCTCTCTCTCTCCAATTATTTGTATTGTTCATATTTTTAATAATGAGTTAACCAAATATAATTGTAGAATTAGTTTGTAAAATTTGTTGATTGTATTTGATTTCAATATTAAAAAATATATTATTTTTGGGTAGATAAAATTATGAAAAGCTTTTTTTATAATATGTGCCCCCAGTGAGTGTTTTTTCTGGATATGCCACTATTTGCTCTAATATCATCACCATGAATTCCAAGCCAAAAAACTCAACATGTATAATATACAAGTATTTTTAAATTTATAATATATTTGTTATAATAAAAAATATGGTAACCCTAATATAAATAAATTTTTTTTTTTGGAACGAAGATATAAATAAATAATTGGATTATTTATATTTTACTACCCTGACCTTTTTGAAAATTATAAAAAGGACCCTAGCGTTTTGGAATTATTAAAAAGGACCCCCGAGGTTTTATCGTATTAATAAAAAGGACTCTATCCCACCATCTGACGTCATTTTGAAAGGTTTTTGGGCCATCTAGTTTATTTCAATTCGATCTAAATTTGTATGATAATAAGGTTTTTGGGCCACTCAGAATCATGATTTCCAAGTTTTGAAAGGGAAGTCATTTTCCATTATTTGCTGTAGAGGGTCATTTTTATTAATACGATAAAATCTCAAGGTCCTTTTTAATAATTCCAAAACGTCAAGATTCTTTTTATAATTACCAAAAAGTTCAGGGTAGTAAAATGTAAATAACCCTAAAAAATTCATTGCACCACAAGATATAAATAAAATTAGAATTTACTAGTGTAATGTTACCATAAATTGAGGTTAACATTACTAGCTCAAAATTAGATATTTTTTATGAAGGTAGATAACTTTATTTGTTAGTGTTAAAGTTAAGGCGAGGAAAAATATAATTTGCAGCCTGAGTATAGAAATGGTCAATATGTTATTTTGAACACTATAATCACATTAAAGAGTTATTTTTAATATTATACGTATACAGAGATTATATGAGGTAGCCGTCTTGTATGTTTGTAGACAAGAGTTACAATGAATAGGTTACACGCTTAAGCCCATACTAGCCCGTTATACAATAATAGACAACCTATACAATATGTTTTGACATTCCCTCTCACTCGAAGCATGAGGTAACTGAATACGAAGATTGTATTTAAATAAAATAAATAAATGATGCTGCAAAGTTCTAGTAAAAATATCCGCAATTTGCTGGGAAGAAGCCACATGAAAAACTCATACTAGCCCCATCTCAGCGTGCTCATGAACAAAGTGGATGTCAATTTTAGTGTGTTTGGTATGAACATGTTGCACGGGATTGGTAGACAAGTATGTAGCTGAAACATTATCACAACAAACTAAAGTGGCCCTAGGAATCAAAACACAAAGTGCCCCTAACAACGAATGCATCAAACAACAATCCAAGATAACATTAGCAACTGCACGACATTCAGCTTCACCACTGGATCGAAAAATAGTAGCCTAGTATGTTGAAGACCACGAGATGATATTCCCACCTAGAAAAACTCCGAATCCAGAGGTGGAACGACGAGTATTGCGGCATCTAGTCGAATTAGAATCTAAGTGAGCCATAAGCTGATCTATAGGATTAGGTGAAATGGAGAAACCATGATCAATTGTGTTCTTATTATATCGAAGAATGTGTTTCACAGCAACCCAATGAGGAAGACGAGGTGCATGCATAAAAAGATACATCTGTTGTACTGCATAAGAAATATCAAGACGTGTAAAGGTATGATATTGCAAAGCACCAACAATAGCCCCATACATAGTGGGATCGATCATGCTCCACATCAATTAGCGACAACTTTGTCTTGGAATCAATGGATGTGGCTTCTTGCTTACAAGAGAGCATATCATCAGTCTTATCAAGGAGGTCATGTGCTTTGACTGAGATACGAATAAGCCAGGTAGATAGATGAGTTACTAAAATCCTAAGAAAATAATTAAGGTGTCCTAAATATGTCATATCAAACTCACACCAAAGTGAATGAAGTAATGCATGAAGCAAGGAATTAGATGAAAAGCTATGAGAACAATGTCATCGACATAAACTAATAACATAGCATGTCAGCCCCTCAAAGTAAAATAAATAACGAGGAATCAGACTTACAACTGAGGAAGGTAAGACGATGGACAAATGTGGCTAATCAATCATATCATGCACGTGGTGCCTGCTCAAGTCCATAGAGAGATTTGTTTAGCTTGCAAACATGATCAAGAAAATAAGAATCCACAAAACCCGGTGGCTGCTTCATATAAACCTCCTCATTAAGAGTGCCATTCAGGAAGGCATTTTTGACGTCATGCATATGAATGGACCACTTACTTGAAGTGGAAATGATCAAAACAGTGCAGACTGTAGCTGGCTTAATAAAAGGACGAAAAGTTTCACCATAATCGCTCCCATACCGTTGCGTGAGCCCCTATGTTACTAATCGAGCTTTGTAACTTTCAACCTGCCTTGTGAGAGTCTACTTGATTCTGAAAACCCACTTTGAGCCAACCACATTAGCATGATCGGGTTTGGGTACCCAAGTCTTGTTATGAAAAAGAGCATTGTATTCATCTAGCATTGCATGTTTCCGATTATCGTCATCAAGAGCCTGCTTATAAGAATATGGTATGTCAGTCACAACATTATGAGCAAGCATAAAAGGCCTGAGTAGAGGTTTCGTAATACCAGCTTAAAGGCGAGTAATCACGGGATGAACTGAGGTGATTGGAGTAGGCGGTACGACGGAGTAGGAGGCGTTGACAGGTAGGCTGCACCCTTGCCTGCGTTGCTCTAGGTAGCTTTTGGGGGGGGGGGGGGGGGGGGGGGGGGGGGGGCGGCCTGCCAGTGGCAACCGCTGCAGGATTGTTGTGGTGAAAAGACTTGAGGAAGGCGTTACATTGTATTATATGAGAAGGCACCAAACCATGCTAGCGGAAAATCTTTCTAATCAAAGATAAACATGCTAAGAGGTAATCACTTTGCTGGTGGAGAGATCGAGACATTTGTAGCCCTTATGATTAAACAAGTACCCTAAGAAGACGCACAAAGCAAATTGTAGAGCAAGTTTGTGTGGTGTAGTTGCACTAAAATTAAGATAACAGGCACATCCAAAAACCCGAAGATGATCATAATTAACTTGCTTCGTGTAAAGGCATTGATAAGGTATCTTTTTCTTTATTAGATGTGAAGGACAAGAGACTAACGACATGAGTGGCAACAAGCACAGCTTCAACCCAATATTCTAGAGGCATACATGCTTAGAAATGAAGAGATTGCATCATATTGTCAATAGTCCTATGCATACGCTCAGCCTTTCCATTTTGTGGGAGGTGTGAGAGGATATGAAACCAGACTGAGAACGCCTTGCCCTACAAAGAGCCCATTAAAATCACAATTAATATATTCTGTTTCAATTTCACACTGAAAATGCTTTATCTCAACACCAAACTGATGTAAGATGAGATTACCGAAAATTGAACAAAAAGATCTAACACCTCAGATTTGGCACACATAGGGTAAATCCACATAAAATGAAAGTAATCATCCAAAAATAGCAAATAATACTTAAAACCATTGAAGCTTAAAATAGGTGATGTCCATACATTGGAATGAACAATATCAAAAGAACAAGTTGTGTTTGTGACATACTTCTGAAACAGTAAACTTTTTTTTTTTGGAAGTTAGTGAAATATATAAATGAAAGAAATGAAATAAAGCTACAAGGGGCATACCACAGGACACGGCCAAAGCCTACCATGAAGAAACAATGTCAAAACATAGTCCAAACAAAGTCCAAACAAAAAGCAACCAAAGCAAAAGCTAAAGGAAACAAAGAAGAACTAAGACTCAAAGCCCCATTGCCTAAGCAAGGAGGCGTGACGGTGAGTTCCTCTGAATGAAGAAGCAGCAAGCAAAAGGCTCCTGACCAAACCTGTAATCTCCTCTCTCACGATAGCTACTTATTTGGACTGAAAATGCTGAGCCCGAAGGTTGTGCTCGTACTAGAGAGTATACACGGTCACCAAGAGGCAGATTCGAGTTATAATACTGCCAATCCTCCCCCTCTCCCCCCCCCCCCCCCCCCCCCCCGGATGTGTTGAGCAGCCCAAGGAACAAGATAGTCCCAAGGAACGGCAAGCAAGGAAATAGAGGTATACAGAGTGATGGAACTAAAGAATGAGGCAGAGAAGGAACAATCAAAGAAAAGATGCCCAGAAGTCTCATCGGTAAGGCCTCAAAGAACACAAACACTCTGAACCCCTATGCTTTCAATACAGAAGTTTGTCTCGATTCCATAGCCACTTCAAAGAAGCTAGCCATAGAAGAAAGGAATGCCTCATAATGTGAAGCTGAAACCATAGAAGATGTGAATAGAGTCCTCCTCTCTCCTGCTTCATATCATCTCCCAAGAGGATTTGGCGATGAATTTCCTCGAAGGGTCACTCAACCACCTGATAGAATCTGCCAAACCAGCCTAAGGACCGAAGCCAATCATATCCTAGATGGGTCGAGGGCCCATACGACCTTATGGAAACCTCCATCGATCACCCTCAATAATGGCTGAGGCCTTAGAATCCCATAGAAGCATAGAATAAGTGAGCAGCCGGGCGGGGAAGCACTCTAAAAGGCGACCACACGACAGCCAATAATTGGTCCATAAGGCCGTATCAAGCCCATCACCTATGACATGATAAATCGCACCAGAACAAAGGCGACGAACTGCTAAAATCTGACACCAACACCATGAATCCAAACTCGCGGCCCGAATCATCCAAAAACTCCTCCCTTGAAGGAGGTTCAGATGAACCCAACATGGCTAAAATGAGGAAGGATCATAAAGGAAGAACAAACCTTGCTTCATAATCAAAGCCTGGTTCCCCTCAGCAAGACGACGAAGTCCTAGACCGCCGTCATGTCTAGGATAACACAGATGTCTCCAAGCTACCTTCTCTCCCCCAGGGTCAATGAAGAGCCACACCAACGGAAAGCCAACTCGATCTTTTTGATTAACGTCTTCTAAAGCATGAAGACCGATGACCGGTAGACCTAAATAGCAAAGAGAAATGAATAGATGTGCTGTAGGCTGCCAGCATACAACAAAGAATGAGAGGTCCATAACTGAATACGTGAGAGTATACGATTCAGAAGTGGCTTGCAGTCAACATACCGTAGCTGAGAAGTAATGAGAAGCACTGCCAAATATCGAACTAGGCACTGCCCAAAACTAAATCCTAGAATGCCAAGAATATAACTCTAAGTCACAAAATCAACTCATTTCAGAAAAACAAAACTCTTTGCCGCATTCAGGGAAAGCCTCGAAAGAATAGTAAAGCGATCTAAAGCCTCACATAGAACTGTGACACTGCCCAAATCACCCCGACAAAAGATTATCAGGTCATCACCGAAGCATAAGTGCATCAACCTAGTGAGACGCCAGCATGAAGGATAATGAAATCTCAGGTCATCAATAGCCCAGCAAAGCAAACCTCAATGACCCTCCGTAGTGATAAGAAACAAAAGGAAAGAGTGGGTCACCCTAACGAACACCTCGACTGGAGTGGAAAAAACCCTCAGGTTTACCATTAATGGCGATGGAAAAGTAGCCTGTACAAAGGCAATCTCGAACCCAACAAACGAGGATATCGGAATCCCCATAGGCCTCATACAGGCTAGAATGAAATCCCAACGAACTACGTCAAAAGCTTTGCGGATATCAACCTTCAGTGCACAACGAGGCAAGACTTGAAGGTGATAACCACACATAAGCTCCTATGTCAATAAGATGCTATCTGAGATTCAATGGCCAGGAACAAAAGCAGTCTGAGCATCATCAATCAGCTCGAGAAGAACACCCTTTAGCCTGTTTGCAAGGATTTTAGTGGCACACTTATAGATCATATTGCAACAAGAGATAGGGCGAAAGTCGCCAAAAGTGGATGGAGTCTCACTTTAAGCACGAGACAGATCCTTGTGGTATTCCAAGTGCTTAACATGTGCCCTAAAGTGAAGAACAACTATACAGTCCTAATAACTGCTCCATCCACCACCTCCCAAGCCCTCTTAAAAAAGAAAGAAACGTAACCATCAGGTCCTGGGGCCCTATCATCACCAATAGGAAACAGAGCATCACGAACCTCAATAGCAGAGATCGGGAGATCAGAGTGCGAGCTTGATCCTCAGAAATGCGCATCTCAAACAGGTCTGAAACATCCTCGGTCGGCGGACCACTAGGCTCAGTCAACAACTTCTGGCGAAAAGCAACCCTAGTGGGAAAGATCAACTGCGGATCATATGTCTTCACACCAACTGGAACAACTATCGACGAAATCCGGTTCCATGCCTGCCTATGAAGAATAGATTGATGGAATAATTGAGTGCTCTGGTCTCTGAGTGAAAGCCACTAAATACTTGACTTCTGGCAATAGAATGCCTCCTCATCCTGACGTAAGTGTGAATACTCATTGAATAAGCGACACTCCTAGAATCGAAGGTCGTGACACTCAGGGTCCTCATCCAAGGCTCTCTGACTCAAGGCCCACGCATCTCGAGCCACCTTAACTCTTACTGAAATATGGATGAACTGATGAGTATCGAGGGCCTTCCATTCACTCTTCAGCAATTTCAGCTTCTGAGTGAGCTGATACATCGGAGTTCCCACAATACAAGAATCCTAGACTCGCCGAACAGTGGGAAGGAAGTCCTCATGGTCAACCCAGAAAATGAAGAACTTGAAAGGAAGTCGTCTAGCACGACATTCCCCAAGCCCTCTTACAACAATAGCATTGTAATCTAAAACAATACGACGAGCAAGTATCTCAACAGAGGCAGCTAGGAAGTCTCGAAGCCAACCCTCATTGACAGGGCACCAATCAAGCCTCTTGAGGATCAATCTATCACCCTTAACATCGTTGGACCATGTAAATGAAGTCCAAAAGAGAAGATAGTCGTAAGTTCGGCCTCGACAACGCACTTCTGAAAAAGTGTCCATATAACCAGGCTAACCCTCCTGGCTATAGTCAAAGGAGCTAAGGATGGTATTGAAATCCCCAAGAAGGATCCAAGGCTCACCCAAAAGACTGACGCTAACACCTCAAAGATAGTCCCATAGCACCCGACGAGGCCCAGGCTCATTAAAGTCATAAACAAATGTAACGAGAAAGCCCACAGCCCCAGATAAGTCAGAAACATGACAAGTAAGGAACTAATCACCTCCGCGCATTAAATCAACTCTAGATAGACACCTAGGTCCCGAGCAATGATAATGCGACATTGAGATGAACATACCTCACTATAGAGAAACTACCAGCCATGGGCACATCAAACAATCACAGCCTGTACATTAGATGATATGGTCTTGGTCTCAACCAAACCAATAACATATAACCAATTGGAGGATATCCAATCACAAATAGTACAAGAGGAATCGGGGTTGTTGAGCCTCCTAATGTTCCAACATCCAACCACCGTCATGAAACGACCATGAAAAAACACGACCCCCATGCTTGAAGGTAGCACGAGTAAGTGGTCCACCCCGAGTGGCAACCACGGAAGCCTCAACACATCGGGAAGTGGGGGCATCCAACAAACTCTCTAATTGGTTCAACACATCAAGGCATGGCACGCTAGCCTTCCGATTCAAGTACAAATAAGAGGGGTTAGAACCCTGAGAATAGCATCCTGAGCCTCCTCCAACTCAAGAGGGACATCAGTGGGATCTGAATCACGAGTATCATAGTGAGGAGAAGAGATGGCCACAAAATCAACAAGAGTCCTTGGGGAAAGAGAAATAGAACCAGAAGCTAAAAAGACAGTACGAGCTGCCGGAGAAATTAAAGCAGCAGAAGGACTAGAAGACTGCGTAAATGAGGTATGTGCCCCGTCCAACACAAGTGCATCAAGGACAAAACCCTCCCTATCACACGGCCCAAACACTTTCTCAATCCCTTGATGCGATCGCGGACTAAAAAACAACACCACTCCTCCGTCCCCTTGCACCAGACGTGGCCCAACAGGACCAACCACACACTCCTTCACCTTATCCATCACACACAATCCAAATGTAGTGCCATGCTCACTTACCATGTATGGCTTGACTCCCCTAGAGGAAAGGCCCTCCAAAATGGGCCCACTCCCTCTAGAGGTAGCAATAGGTGGGGCACTAGAGGAAAGCCCCTCCAAAATGAGCACATTCCCCTAAGTGCTGATAGAGTAAAGCCCCTCCAAAACGGGCCCATTCCCTCTAACTCTAGCAATAGGTGGTCTACTAGAGGAAAGCCCCTTAAAAATGGGCCCATTTCCCCTAAAGCTAGTAAAAGACTGCACACTAGAGGAAAGCCCCTCCAAATCGGGCTTATTCTCTCTTGAAGTAGCAATAGGTGATCTACTAGAGGAAAGCCCCTCCAGAACCGGCTCATTTCCCCTAGTGCTAGTAATATGGGGCTCACTAGAGGAAATCCCCTCCAAAATGGGCTCATTCCCCCTAGTACAAGTAAAAGGAAGTTCGCTAGAGGAAAGCCCCTCCAAAACGGGCCCATTTCTCCTCCAAAACCTATGCTTACCTAGTTAGCAAGCATGACACACATTGGACTTATACTCTAGAACAAGAAATTAATTTTTGCATAACTAAAAAAAGACAAAACTAGAACTCCAAGATGACTTAGGTAGCAGTGCCACAGCAAGGAGGAGACTCAAGACCTGATAAGCAATGTGGGACTAACAAATGACGCAGGTATGCCAAAGAGAGGTCCCAGGCTGACACATCTGATGATGATGGACTTCATTTTAGGATCCTTGATAGAAAACTACACGAGTCAAATTTGACGAATATGAAGTAAATTTTTGAAGAGACCTAGGACGATCTGAAGACTATTTAGAATAAATCGACCTCAAGTGTAGAGATAGAATATGATCTAATCCCAGCAATAGAGAGAGACACACCATTACCCACCAAAATGTTATCAAGACCATGATAAGCAGACAGGGATGTAAAGATACTTGAGTTATTAGTCATGTGAGAAGACACCCCACTATCCATGACCCAAGAGGAATCAAGGATAGGGGTTAAGTAGGACTAAGATGGAAACTGAAAAGCATCAAAACCGAGAAAAAAAGCCATAGCCAGTGGTAAAAGAATTATTGGCATAATGAAACTGTGGATGATAAGGTACATCACCACCCTAAGGTGTTGTGCCAAAATGAGAAGGAAGATATTGCGGATAAGCAGGAGGTAGAGGCCATGGCATGCCTCGATAGTTGGGACCCCATATATTTGGAGTCCACATGTTACCAAAACCACGATCATTGCTCCCACGTCCACGACCACGGCTACCATGGCCTCTATCATTTCCCTGGCCATTACCATACTGTGAACCATAGCCTGTTTGTTGAAAGATCTGTTCAATAAAAAATGCAACCAGTAGATCAACAGGAGCAAGTTACCCTTGCGGTGTAGCGGTAGGGGTGAGATCATTAGGAATCCCACGATTATCCGAGGAAGATCCTGTAGCAACTATTACAATAGACGAACTGGGATTATCGGTCTTAAGATGAGAGTCTTCATTCATCAACATTCATCGGGCCTCAATAAAGGATGGAAAGGGAGCAAAAGACGTGGTAGTAGTATAAACAGCACCGAACTCCTTGTTATCAAGAAGACCATCCACAGTGGCTAAACTCATATCAATGTAGCAATAGATGCATTCACGGACCGGAGATTATCAGATAGACTTGATTTTTCTAAGATATGAGAGCATTGCCAAATTCCCTTTCTTTATAATGGTTAATTTTTGTTTGAATTGCAATTGTCAGGATTGCGAGAAATTAGTAAAAACACAAGAAATTGAACCCCAAAGCAAAGCAGTAGTTAAAATATCATCATCAGCACATATAGCTCTAGTAAGATAAGTGGAGATAGTACCAAGCATCCAAGAGAGGAGAAGATTAATGATTTGTCTCCATTAACTATAGTTTGGATCGATCGGAGTGGGTGAAGTCGAGGAACCATCATGATGATTATCAACAACATATCCCCGACATGCGCAGAGAAAGAATCTACACCAAACACGATAGGAAGAAGGTTTGTTCAGATCTAATGTCCATGAGATCTTATGAGAAATGTCTGAAACACAAAATGGAGTTAGGAGGGAAGGATTCCCACCTGTCACGGTGGCCAGCATCATGGTTGCCAGCGGGGTTCCAACAGTAGGGGAAGTTGTGGTTGATTTTGTGTCATCCATGAGAGGAAGAGGCGATGGCATTGGGTTTTGGTTGAGCAGCGGCGAGCGCTGCTTTTGGGTGGCGATCGACGGCGGGTAGCGGATAGGGTTTTTGAGGCTATTAGATTTTTGTTTTGGTGAGAGAGAAGTGGCTAGGGTTAGCCTAATTATGAGAAAGCAATATTTAGCTCTGATACCATTAAAGAATGTTGAGGAACCCACCTAATAAGGTAGCCTTCTCGTATATTTTTGGACAAGAGTTACAATGAACAGGTTGCAAGCTTAAGGCCAATACTAGCCCGTTATACAATAATAGACAACCTATAAAATATATTCTAACATTATACGAATCTAATATACAAATTATACACGTAGCATTCCTCCTAGGGATGGCAGTGGGTCAGGTTTGTCTTCATCCAGATCTAACCTAGAAAAAACCTGACCCTACCTAAATCCAAAAGAAAAACCCATACATATATTTTACCAAAAGGCAATCGAGAATATTTCATTAAACCAACTAAAAAGATATGTACATTATACCAAGTATAATTTGAAACGATTAACAGCTACTATAATCGACCCTATACTCTATCTCAATTAGCCACAAAATTTGGTTTGCACCAAACAAGTTCCTAGATTTCTCAGATCATATATTCCTAGTTGACTCCTATTGCTTCAAATATCCTCTTATTCCTCTCCCTCTAAATTACGTATTCCGAAGTTGTAAGATATGTTCTCTTGAAATTTGATTCAATTAATCTACTCCTTATCCTTTTCCCGAACTAGTTGAAACACTCTTTCTAATTGTTTGTGAAGCAAATGGCACTCCAACAAGAAATGTCTCTTCAAACTACCTTCACCCACTCACATTTGAAAAACAAATGAGAGGTGGAATCTTGGTCCTTCTGGCATAAGATGCACTTGCTATCCAACTTGACACCTCTAACTTGTAATCGATCATCTATCAATAAACCTCCAGAAATGGCAAACAATAATGTAAAGCTGTGTTTGGGCAAACATAGTTTGCCCCATATCGTACGACCCAAATGTAGCTTTTTTCATTTCGATTGCAAAAGATCATAAGCTATACTGACATAAAACTTGTCATTCAAAAGTCTACGCATAGAGAAGCCGATCAGCACTCTGGACTGAGCTAGTTATTTCCCAAACTAAATCCCGTGCCTTCAATAAAATCTTCCAACCGCCTGAATCAGAATTTTTAGCTTGGACAAACCAGATATTACTAAATTTCATATAAATCTCATGTATCCACCTTACCCACATCGAATCCTTCTTACTTTGAATACTCCACAGGGCATAAAGAAGAACGGCTACATTCCAAGAATTGATATGTTTGATACCCAAACCTCATTCATTTTTGGGCCAACATACTTTGTCCCAAGCACGCGGGGTGAGAGCCTTGGTTTTAACATCAGATCCACACCACAAGAAAGTGGTAAATAATCTCTGCAACTCATTCATAACAGTTCGAGGAAATAGGAATATATTATCCCAGAAGGTCATTATACCGATCAACACAGAATTTATCAGCTCCTTTCTACCCGCTTAGGATAACTTGTGGGGCTGCCAACTAGGTATTCATTTTTGAATTTTGTCAAGAAGCGGACTGACCTAATTAACTCGAAGTTTTGAACCAGAGATCAAAGTACCCAGGTACTTTAAAGGGAGAGAATTAAGGTGAAATCCTAAATTGTGGATAATGTAGTCATGTTCAGTCACACGCATACCCACAAAGCATATCCCACTTTTCAAAGTATTTGGCTCCAATCCAGATGCTTTAGAGAACAACATAAATCTCTTCCGGATAACTGTCACAGAAACCCGATCCCCTCTTGCAAAAAATAATAGATCATCAAGAAATATTAGATGGGTAAGGCCAAACTTCTTACACTTCGGATGGAATTTAAACATTGTCCTTTTCTATCCCTTTCAACACCCTCAAGAGGTACTCCATACATAGAGTACAATGATAAGGAGATATAGGATTGCCTTAACGAAGATTTCTAGCCTCTCTAAACAACCCACAAGCTCACCATTCAGCTGAATCGAGAAAGACGGAGAGATTACACATTGGCGAATCCACTCAACAAATTTCCCCGGGAAGTTTAGGCCGTTTAAAAGCTCAAAGAGAAAATCCAAGTTTAGCATATCATATGCCTTCCTTATATCAATCTTCATAAAGCAGCACGGGAATATATGTTTTCTGCTATAATGCTTGATTATCTCCCGACACAACAAAATATTATCATATATACACCGGACTCTAACAAATGCTCCCTGAGCCAGATTTTTCACCTTACCCAAAACTTCACATAAATGATTCACAATAATCTTAGATACAAATTTGTAAATTACATTACGACATGCAATTGGTCTGTATTCTCCTATAGTATGTGGGTTATCCACTTTAGGGATTAAGCACAGGGTAGTGGCATTTAGGCTCTTCAGTAATTTTCCTTTTTCAATGAAACCAAGAACAAGTAGAGTTACTTCACTACCTACTATATCCCAACAAGCTCCAAAGAATTTGGCCGGAAAGCCACAAGGAGATTCCGAAATCAGAATGGACCAAACCACATTGCATCTTGCATCGTGCTCATCAATGCATGGGCCAGCCTTCAATATGCTCATATTCACTGATTCTTCCTTGGGAACACTAGTGCCAGGTAGCTTAATGAAATAGTTCAGAAATGCAGACTTGAGAGCTTCTAGATGCTCCACTGGAGTCCCCGCTTCATCAATAACCGACCTTATTGCATTGCCTTTTCCTCGGGCTTTAATCCAAGACTGGAAATAATTTGAACTCAAATCAGCTAAATTTAAATGTTGAATCTTCGCTCTCTATTGAAGATACTCTTTCTCAGCCTGACATAACCTCCATAAATTTCTGCATGCAGAACGAATATCACCCACAAGCAACCCTCTATCCTCTGTATTGGCACGGTTTTGAAGGGCATTTAAATCATCTTTAGCCTGCGCCACATTTGCTGCAATTCCACCCAGGAAATGAGCCTTGAATGCCTCAAGCGCTTTCTTCAATAGACTAAGCTTGGATTTAACTGGGAAGGAGGGAGCACCACCATTTTAAGTGTTCCATACCTCACGAACTATCGCAGTAAAACCTTTGATCTCACATAACCAATTCCCATCTTGAAGCTCGTAACAAATCCCTTATGCTCATGTCGACCTCTAACAACAAGAGAAGAATGATTCGAGATACCCGGAAGAAGCACTAACACTTTTGATTCAATCAGCTCATGCCATGAATTATTGCCAAGTGTTGTATCAATTCAAGAGCGAATACAACTATCACCCTCCTGTTGATTTGCTCATGTGTAAAAACTACCCATCCTTCTAAGACCAGCGAGGCCCAACACTTCATGCATTCACACAGTTCACGAGTATCAGATAAAGAAACAGAATTACCCCCATCCTGATCTTCAACACTTGAAACTGCGTTCAAATCACCAATCACTGGCCATGATTGAGATGTATAGAAGTCCCTGAGTGTACGCCATAGATGAATCTGTTTATCTTGTGTATTTTACCCACAGTCACAAAAAAAAAAAAAAAAAAAAAAAAAGATGAGCTCCCCAAATTAGGCATTTCTCTAAATCTAACAGCCACCTGAATAACTTGTAGATGAACATGAATGACGCGAATAGCAGCAAACCAGGCATCCCACATCAGCCAAATTCTCCCATAATCCCCTGCTTCATAATTATTGTACAATTTCGGATCTTTAAAATACCTCTTCTTTATTTCTTCCGCTTTACTTTTCTTTATTCGAGTTTCTAACATTGCAAAAATTCAAACACTAAGTTGAAAAATAAATCTACACACTTCAACAGCTTTCAATCTCTTGTTCATTCCTCTCACATTCCAAGAACCGATCATTAAGTAATGAAAGGAAGGACACAACAACCACCGGCAGACATGTCCTACTCCTTAATATCATCACCCAATATGGAAAATCTGTTACATGATTGAACAATTGATGTAGATAGACGCACCTGTTGCTTATCTCTAGAAATCTATTATGATTCAAGATCAAACTTGAATCATAAACTTGAGATATAATGAGATGAGAAAGAAGTGAAAGAAATAAGAAATAGAGAAAGAATTAGGGTTGAGAGGGAGAATTATATCAATTTCATTTGAATGAATCCTCAATTACATGATTGATGCTTATTTATACTAAAGAAACAGACGGCCAGATCAAAAGAAGAAAACAAGCAAAAATCCAACTCAAAGCATTTTCCCGCCAAAACACAATTACCGGCTAACCAACTTACCCACTATTCCCACCAAAAAAAAGTTTTGCATTCAAATAAGAAATTTACATCAAAAATCAAACCAAAAATGCATAAAATCCTTCACGGTCATGATAATACCCGCTCCCCAAAATCATTCTTGCCCCAAGAATGAAGAAGAAGGGAAGTGGCTGCATAGAAACTCCAAATTCTCCCAGCTAGTTTGTGTTGGATCCAAATTGACCCACTGAATCAAGACTTCCTTCTTTGCTATGCCTTGCTACTACACCAGACAAGAGCCCAAAACTACTGCAGGAGCTTATATCAGAGTTCCATTATTTGCTGCTTCAGAAGGCGGACTTGAACAATCTTTCCTATCTGCCCTGTGTCTTTTCAAAAGAGAGACATGAAATACAAGATGAACAAAATAGTTAGGTGGTAGCTCTAATCTATAAGCCACATTGCTTACTTTCTCTAACACCTTGTAAGGACCAAAGAAACGAGCCCCTAACTTGACATTCTTGCGTATTGCAATAGAGGACTGCCTGTACTATTGAAGCTTGAGATATACCAAGTCTTCAACTACAAAAGATCTGTCAGAGCGTTTCTTATCAGCATAAAACTTCATTCTTGACTAAGCCAACTGAAGATTGTCCTTTACTTGCTGAATCAGTTGTCTTCGTTATGAAAGAAGATCATTGACCTCTGCCACATGAGATGTTACACTTTGCAGCACCATTAGTGAAGGAGGATCGTACCCATTTAAGGCCTTGAAGGGAGTGGTCCCCATAGCTGAATGAAAGTGAGTGTTATACCAAAACTCTACCAAAGATAACCAACGAGACCAGTGCTTAGGATAGGTGAAAGTCATGCTTCGTAGGTACTGCTCCACACACTGGTTCACCCTCTCAGTTTATCCATCATATTGAGGACGGTAGATGAACTGAGAGCAAGAGTAGAGCCCTTGAACCAGAACAACTACCTCCAAAATTGTCAAGTGAACATTCTGTCCCGATCAGACACAACGGATTGAGGCAACCCATGCAATTTGTAGATGTGATCAAGGAATACCCTGACCAATTTTTCAGCAGAGATGGGATGACTCAAAGCAATAAAGTGGCTGAACTTAGTGAACTGATCTACAATAACCCAGATCACCTCCTTGCCTTCAGCCTTTGGCAAGCTTTCCACGAAATCCATGCTTATGTGTTACCAGGCCCTATCAGGAATTGCAAAGGCTGTAGAAGGCCTGGGTACTGGACATGCTCAGACTTAGTCCTTTAGTGTACATCACAGCTCTGCACAAATTCTTCAAGCCCCTTCTTAGCTCCAACCCAGCAAAAGTACTGCTTCAACCTCTTATAAGTGTCCTTTATACCAGAGTGACCACCCCAAGCCTAAGAGTGAAAGGCCTAAATGATCTGCCTTCTCAGATCAGTGGAGGCTCCAACATATATCTTGCTTTTAATCCTAACAATTCCATTCAAAATAGTGACTTTAGCTTATGTATTGGATGAATTACACATACTATAGGCTATAATGTAATATGCAGCAAACTTATCCCCTTCATAGGACCTATAAACTTCCTCCATCCAATCAGGCAAGACACAGGAAATAGCTAAGCAAGAGCCAGATTCACTTTCTTCCAACCTTCGAGAAAGAGCATCAAAAACAATGTTCTCTTTCCCTTTGTGACACTCAATAGAATAACTCAGTTCTAACATCCTCATAAGTCCTTTTCTCTGCACTCTAGTGGTAATCTTCTGCTCCAGAAGATATTTCAAGCTCTGATGGCCAGTCCTAATAATAAAATGATGTCCTTCGAGGTAATGCCTCCACTTCTGCACTGCTACTAGTATGGCCAAATTCTCCTTTTCATAAATTGAGAGTTGCTGATTTCTTAGACTGAGACCCTGATTGAGAAAAGCCACTAGCCTCTCCTACTGAGAAATTACTGCTCCAATTCCCACGCTGCTGGCATTAGTTTCTAGTACAAAGGGCTTTCAAAAACCAGGCATAATTAAAACTGGCGCAGAGCACATAGCCAACTTGAGACTTTCAAATGCTTCCTGAGCGACTTTAGACCATAAGAATGCATCTTTCTTCAGAAGATCAGTCAAGGGCTTAGCCAACACTCCATATCCCGCACTGAACTTTCTATAGTACCCAGACAATCCAAGAAAACCACTCAGCTGCTTGAGGTTTTTAGGAACAGGCCACTCCTTCATTACCTATATCTTGCTACGATCTGTGGTTACACCTTCCTTATAGATTATGTGTCCCAAGTATTCCACTTGAGTTTGAGCAAAAGAACACTTGGCAAGTTTAGCATACAACTTATTCTCGTGCATAATCTAAACAACTTGCCGCAAATGCTCGACATGTGCTTCAATGGTAGGACTGTAAACCAATATATCATTGACGAAAACCAGTACGAACTTCCTTAGATGAGCTTTAAACACCTGGCTCATCAATGCCTGAAAAGTTGTGGGAGCATTTGTCAAGCCAAAAGGCATAACCACAAACTCATAATGCCCGTGGTGTGTCCTGAAGGTAGTCTTGTGGATATCTTCGTCCAACACTTTGAATCTAGTGATATCCTTGCCTCAAACTAACTTGAATAATACTAGGAACCGTTCAACTCATCAAGCAGATCATCTATAACAGGAATGGGAAACTTATCCTTAATGGTGAGAGAGTTAAGATGCATGTAATCCACACACATTCGAGATGAGCCATCCTTCTTCTTGACAAGAATCACCAGAGAAACAAAGGGACTGTGACTGTGTCGAATGAAATTTCTTTTCAGTAGCTCTTCAACCTGTCTCTCAATCTCACTCTTCTGTGAGTAAGGGTATTTGTAAGGTCTTAAGTTCATAGAATTGGAAAGAAGCATGATCCATAACCCTCTGAGGAGGCAAGGTAGATGGCTGTGAAAACACATCCCCAAACTCAAGCAACAACTGTCCTATGGAGGGATCTAAAGTCTCTTGAGCTACATCAAAACCAACAGTGATAGAGAACAACTGACCAATCCACTGATACTTTCCTTTCCTGACCATCTTCTCAAAGTGTTTCCCTTTCATCGTATGTAATTGGCCCTTCTCCATGATGCCTTGCAGAACCACCTTCTGTCCTTCCTTTTCAAAAGATACAGATAGCTTAGCAAAATCGAATATTAAAGGGCTGATGGCTTTCATCTGATTAACACCAAGGACCATATAACAACTACCTAACTTAAGTACTCTGAAATCATACTCAAACTGATGTCCTTGCATTTTCCAATAGAACCCTTTACACTTCATCTGTGTGATCATAGAGTTCTCATCAGCCACCGTGACTGCTAACGGGCTGGTTTTGATCATTTCATGCCCAACCTGCTTCAAAACCTAGGATCCATAAAGCTATGTGTTCTACCGCTGTCAATCAAGATCAACATATGCTTGTGTCCTATCTCTCTTTTGATCCTTATTGTGTTATGAGAGCCATTACTAGTGAGAGCTCTAATAGAAATCTCCATTTCATCGTTCTCATACTCCACTGTATCCTCCTCATCCTATTCTTCAGGGACTGCTTCTATCGCCCGATCCTCAATGTCCTCACCAGCCTCTGCTCCAGTAACAGTCATTAGCAACTTCAGATTACACTTGTATCCAAAGAAGTACCGTTGATTGTATTTGAAACACAGCCTCCGATTCTTCTTCTCGTCCAAACTCAAAGTCTTTGGACCACTAACAGTAGTAGCCTACTACTGAGATGATGATTGTGGAGACTTGATCTTAGGTCCACCAGAACCATCCAAGACCGTGGCCTCCATCAATTTACCCTTTGAAAAGGCCTGAGTTAAGGTTTCGGGATTCAATGCCTTAACCAAGTTTTTAATCCTTGTTTTAAGAACACTAATGAAACTGGATATATAATAGGACGCACTAGCTCTGGGAGTAACTGTCAACATCCTGGCTCTTAAGTTCTCAAAACAAGTCATATAGTCTCTCACAGATGAAGTTTGAGTCAGCTTATTAAAGTGATTAATCACTTCGCCGGGATCCTCTTCCCCATATCTCTCACATAATTCATTCACAAATTCATTTCATGTTAAGCAAGGATTGCTACGAACCAAACTATAATACCAGACTTCATGATCTCCTTGTAGATATACCGCAGCTAATTCAAATTTCTCAATTTCATCAATATGATAGAATTGAAAATACCTCTCGCATCTTCTAATCCATGATTAAGGCTGCTTTCCATCGAATGTATCAATCTCCACACGCGGTGGTCTGTATCTTTGAGTCCTTCCACCAGCAGATCCATTCTCACAGGATCCAGAAGACTGAGGTTGAATAGGATCAGAAGGACGATCGTGCTGACTAGCAGTAGACAACACTCCTACTCTCGGAGGTTGATTTGGTCTAGTGATTTGTTATTGCAATCAATGGAGTTTCAATTCAATTTGTTGAGAATGCTGATCTAACTTCTCAGCTAGCTTCTGATCCTGCGATTGTTGCATCCTTGCAAACATTTCCTCCATTTGAAGTCTCAATATCTCGCATTGATTGACCTCAACACTAGCTCTAGGGTTTGCACCTACAGAAGTAGCATAAGTCGCATTTGAAGTAGCATTTGTTCGAGCAGTTACTCCACCAACCATTGGTACTATTTTCTTGCGTCTAGCAAGCTCCAATCAACCAATCAAGCAATCCACAAGCTCAGATACCAATTGTTATGATTCAAGATCAAACTTGAATCATAAACTTGAGATATATGAGTATGGGATGACAAAGAAGTGAAAGAGATGAGAAATAGAGAAAGAATTAGGGTTGAGAGGGAGAATTAGATCAATTTCATTTGAATGAATCCTCAATTACATGATTGATGCTTATTTATACTAAAGAAATAGACAGCTAGATTAAAAGAAGAAAAACAAGCAAAAAATCCAACTTAAAGCATTTTCCCGCCAAAACACAACTACCTGCTAACCAACTTACCCATTACTCCAGCCAGAAACAGGTTTTGCATTCAAATGAGAAATTTACATCAAAAATCAAACTAAAAATGCATAAAATCCATATCATCGTCCACTCATTCCTTGTATCATTTTCCTTTTGTTGTCCACCTCATTTCGGGTATTAGCAGCATCTGCTCTGTTTACATCTTCTACTACTCCCTTTTGATGCCACACTTGTTTATTGATTGGACATGCGACTTCTAAATGTCCAATTCGGCTACATTTGGAAAATGATTGAGGGAGCCATTCATACTAGACTGGTTGGTCTATGAAATCTCCTTTCGGTAAAACAATATCAATTTGCTTCTTAATTGGCTTTGAAATATCAATTTCCACCAATATAGAATCATAAGTGACCATCTACTGAGCCATTGTCATATGATCAACATACAACGGAATACCCAATTTACTCAACATGCCACAATCGCATTCTTAGTTTTTGAAGATTAATCCAAATAGGAACTAGATTCATGTCTTCCACATTGAAACTAAAAGAAGCGGACCATTATTTTGATATCAATGGTAATTTATGAAGGATATAAGGTCCCTCTTTTAATACCTCTTGAAAATCTCCCATTGAGTCAAATACGAAGAAGATCCAACCATCTTCATGCATCAAAACTTGGAGTTAAGCTATAGTAGGCCATAAAGATGAAACAGAGTCACGAATTACTTTGAACTGCAGCGATCCTCCCACCAAATAACCAACCAAAGCTTTCTCCTTGTGGTGCTCCCCTTCTGAAGTGTCCATTTCTTTCACAATGACCTCATGTTCATTACCCTCTTGTGGTATGTACTACAGTGATAGTCCTTGGGAAGGTGATCAGTTGTTACAAAACAAACTACGCCATTCAGTCCTTTTAACTTCATAACTAGGGACCTAATCAATTGGGGGAAACTGCTCACTACCTTCTTCCTCCTCCTCTACCAGTTAGCTCCATACAGACCCTTAATCGTCAATTTCACAAGCCGAAACAGAAAGTGGAGCCTCAGTCGCATGGATTTGTTATGTATTAGGGTTGATATTGGTTAATTCCTTTAATTCTTAGTTCTAGAATACTTAATTGAGCTAAAATTATTGGAATTAATATTTTGAACTACTTAATTTCCCTCAAAAATGGGTGTAAAAATTAAATAAACTTAACTAACTTCTAACCTCTGTTTTTTTGGCGGGAAAAGTTGGCATTAGCCATTAAGGGTTGGCGCCAAAACTATGTTAATGTTCTTTTAACTGGTTTTAATAGATTTTTAGGTTTAAATTGTTGTTTTCCGTCTTCCTTCATCCCTCAAGTTTATATAAAGGGGTGTTAAGTCATTGTATTGCTAAGTTTTGATGATTAATGAAAATTCCAATTCCAATTCTCTCTTCTTCTTTTTTTTCTTTTTTTTTTTTTTTTTTTTTGATAGAGTCAGTAATTGTATTACCTAAAAGAGATCATACAAGAGTACGAGGGGCAAACCCCAAGACATGGCCGAAGCTTAGAAAGCAATCAAAAACTAAGAAAAACACGCAAAAGCAACAAAGAAGAAATAAAAATGAACATCAAGGAATCTCCTAAGTACAAGCCCCTAACAAGAGAAAACAAAGGAAAAACAATGAGTACATCAATACATCAAAGTAAATCCTAAGAAAGTGAGCCGAGAAAATCAGGATTTCTTCTTGCCCTTTGATTTGTTGTTGTTGACTTGAGTCTGCTTCTTCAAAGATGCTCGAGTCACCCAACGTTCAATTTGAGGCCGAACCACCGAACTCTGTTCAGGCCAACAGAAGTAGCATTGTCCCTAGAATCAGAAGACGTGTCCCAGTCTCTAGAACTTATATCGTAGATACTTGGAATGCTTGCTTCCATGTTCGTGCCACATAAATGAGGCTCTAAAAGCCCAACTAGGTCATCTTGAGCATCCATAATTTCAACTGGAATCATCGCGCGATTCAAATCCTCCTCAAGGGTGGGTCAATCAGTATCCAATCGAAAATCCAAGTGGCTGAAATAGTCGCCAACCAGGGTGGAAGACTCGAGCTGGGAAAGAGATCCCGAGCCCCGGATGGGTTCGGTAGACCCCGAGCGTCGGCCAGTACCACCATGGTGCTGGCCCAAATGGCGTACTAGGCTGTGAGGCCCAGTACGTGAAGGAACCCCCCCCCCCCCCCCCCTTTCTTTCAGCAGGGTGACCGTGTGACATGAACTGGGACGGTAGTCCCAGTTTAAGGAGAGACCCCCCCATCAGCAAGGGGGAGTTGAGACAAGCAGTTGGAAGGTCCAAGACGAGGCCCGATAGTAGAGGGGAGCGCAGGCCAAGTGGAAGGAGGGAGCCCAGCAACTGCAGGCCCAACTCGATCATCAACACCTAGCCCATTGTGCAACCCATTATCCCCTGGCTTATTTTGCAACCCATTATCAACAACCCCATGAGTTGAATCAAAAAAAGAACACATCATCTTTGGAGAGGACACATTTCAAACGTTTGGACCCCCATAGTAATTTTGTTATAGCTACACATTAGGAATATGCAACCCGGCCTCCAATGACGCCCCCTACAAGAGTACGCTCCCAATTTTCTTCAACCTTGTCCATATTGAGACCCGCAATAAATGTAACAAGCTCACCATTAATATGCATTGGGGGGACAAAGGACAAAAAGCGGTCATTATGGGTGGAGGTAGAAGGTACCCCATTCTCTCTCTCACCATGAACAAACCCCTCAAGCACAAGAGAACCACCATTTTCACTCACCCTTTGCTGCGTTTCATCCATGAAAGGGGTCGAGAACTTAGAAACAGGAAGAAAAAAGGGAAAAAAATTTGAATTTGATTAATTTAACCGGAAACCACCGCCCAAGCCACCCAAAAGCCCACCGGAGATCCCAAACCCGCCCAGAAAATTCAAAAAAATTCAAATCAACAACAGAAATGGGAAGCCTGTGATTTTAGGCATGCTACCCACCAAATCCGCACCTGCCTTAACTGAACAAATCTAGGGAGATTCGTTTGAAACTTACCAAAAAAGTGAAAACCCTAGCCATGAAGGAGGAGAGAGAAAATGAGCTGCAAGCCTTCACCCGAAGCCAAAGACGAGCAAGGTTGATCAAAGGAGGACAAGGAAGAGTGCAAGAATCTGTCAATGGAGTTTCCGACCTGAAAACTAGGGAAAATCGCATCCTACGCTTCACCACGGCCACCACCACACCTCCCTCTGGCACTTGTGTTTCACCCTCGAAAAGCGTAATGCAATTTGGTGAATGACTATATCACGTGAAAGATCACGACACGACGAGATCAGAACTATAAAAAGCGTCGCCGTACGATGCCAGACGCGCCCACACGAGCCGGTTGAAGGCTACAAAGCATCCCCACGCGCGTCCCACGCACTGCCTATGCCTAGCTGCCGAAAATCGCCCGAAAATTGCCTTTGAGAGCTTCTCTCTCTTGTTTCTCTCTCTAGAAGATTTTAAATGAGCTCCCTTACAATTCTCTCTCTCTCGCTAACTATCTCTTTCTCCCTTACTTTCTTCTTCAATTCTACTTCTCCCTTAATCTCTTTTCTCTCTCTCTCTCTCTCCCTCTTTCACTCAATTCAAGTTTCAATTACTAGTTTTTGACCTACAATTCAATTAGGTCATAACAAATTTGGTATTAGAGCACGTTATTGATTCACAATGGCCAGAATGGCTCCAAAGAGACAGCCTACTACTGCTGTAACCCCTCGTGATGCACTACCCGAGCCCCTACTAGAGAAAATGGAAGAACAAGTTGAATTTTCATACCGGAAGTTCTTAACTTTGGATGATCGGGTCCAAGAATCAAACTTGCGACATTACAAGGCATTGTTGTTGCTGCAAGATCAGACGGCATAACTAAATGATGGTATTCAAGAGCTCCGGGAGGCATCTCGATGACAAGAGGAGGCATCTAGGCAACAAGAAGAAAGGATGTTTTCCTTTCAAGAAAGATTGGCCAATAATATGAATTACAAACAGCCCTCATGCAAAGGCTCCTCTCTAATAAAGAAAAAACTAAGGTATTATGGTTCAATCTTGCTCCAAAACAACCTCCCACCCTCCAAGGACCAACTAGTTATGCTTCTAATAATGGGAAGGTTCCAATGGAACCTAATCCAGCTTCTAGTAGTTTAAGCTCCATTAGGGAGGGTAATCTTGATCCTATGGGTCAAGAAACACCCTAATATCCAAGAAGGGCTCAGCCCTTTGGTCCAAGAACCCAAGATTTCAAGCAACAAGAGCATAGGAGGCCTAAAAGGAAAAAACCCATGATCTATTTTCCTATTTTGGATTCCTCTAACCCACAAGGATGGGCCCTTAGATGTGATAGGTACTTCAAGTTTTATGACATGCCCATCCAAGAAAGATGGAAAACTTTAGGCATCAACTTAGTTGGTGATGTTGCCATTTGGTTTCATAGCCAATTACTTGGGAATGAAGACCTAACTTAGGTTCAATTCTTAAATATCAAACTAAGTTTGAAGAGCTTAAGACTTATATGAAGAGGGATGATTCCCACTTGCGTGAGGAGTAATTTGTTTCTAGCTATCTTAGTGGACTTAAACCTGAAATTAACCACACTATATCCATGTTTAAGCCCACAACTTTGGTTTAAACATTTGAATTGGCTAAGCACTATGAGTTAGTGAACCTTAACTCGGCTAAGAATACATCCAGCTATGCCTCAAGTTACAAAAAGGCCCCAATTTAATGCCCAAACCAACATACAATCAAGTAGACCATGTTTCATTGCTGGAAGAACCCAACAGACCCATAAACACACTTCTGGTGCACTGCAGAGGAGCTTTTGTATAGCACACCAGAGGTCTGGTTTAGCCTTGACCCAACAATCAACTAACTATGGCCCAAATTCATGAAATCTTGACTCCAATATGACCCTTCCAGCTTGCTATAGATGTGGGGAAAGGTATTTCCTGAGTCATGTTTGCCAAAGCAAGCAAATAAGCTTGGTTGAGATTGAAGAACCTAATGATGAATTTTTTTTCAACTGAACAGATGGTGTAGGCCAAGAAAATGCTAGTGAGGACCCTTTGGAAGATGAACCATTAGTCATGGCCATTACCAAGCATGAAGGGTCAGAAAACTCTAACCATAGGACCATCAAGATCCAAGGTTGGGTCAAGAAGCACAAAGCCTTAGTATTAATTAATAGTGGATCAACTCATAGTTTTGTTGATCCTAGGGTGGTTAAGGCTGGTGGATTCAAGTTAAAAACAAGACCTACCCTAACTTTTACTATTTGTCATAACTTTCCTTGGAAAATGCATGACCACACCTTTAATTATGACCTTAGAACCCTTAGATTAGGTGGTTGTGATCTCTTACTTGGTGTGGATTGGTTAACATTGCATAGTCCCATTCTTTTTTACTTTGCTAAGTTTAACTTGATTATCCAAAAAAAAAAGGTTTTCTTACAAGGGCATGGCGAAAACAACTGCTGCAAATTGATTTCTATAGAAGAGGCTTTTAAGGCAATAAATAGTGGTGCTTCCTGCTATTATGGACATATTTTAAGTGTTGCGAATGACTCTTAACCCCTTGGTTTTCATTCTTTCAACTCTCTTGATGCATACTCCATAGAATTGCAAAGTGTTTTAATTGAGTTTGTTGATATATTTGAAGAACCAACTCATTTACCACCTAAACGCAACCAAGATCATGCTATACCACTTATTCCTGGTGCTGCACCAGTCAACCTAAGGCCTTACAGACATCTCTATCTGCATAAATCTGAAATTGAAAAGCATGTTGATGACCTACTTAAGAACTCTTTCATCCAACCTAGTCATAGTCCTTAAGCTTCACCAGTTTTACTTGTCATGAAAAAAGATGGAACTACGAGGATGTGTATAGATTATAGGAAACTCAATAAATTAACTATTAAAAATAAGTTTCCTATTCCTTTAATTGATGATTTGTTGGATGATTTACATGGTTTGGAGTTCTTTTCTAAGTTTGACCTTAGGCAGGGCTATCACCAAGTAAGAATGAAAGAGGAGGATATTCACAAAACGTCCTTTAGAACCCATCATGGGGACTTTGAGTTCAAAGTAATGCCTTTTGGCCTTACTAAAGCACCGGCAACCTTCCAATCTTTAATGAATGATGTATTTAAACCCTATCATAGAAAGTTTGTGTTGGTGTTCTTTGATGATGTGCTTATATATAGTTCATTTTGGTCCTTGCATTTAAAACACTTGCATACAGTTTTTAAAGTGCTTAGGCCTAACAAGCTTTATGCTAAGCTATCAAAATGTTCATTTGGGACAAAAACTATAGAGTATCTAGGTCACTTGATCTCTAAGGATGGTGTCTCTACCGATCCATCCAAGATTGAGGCAATGACAAATTGGCCAAAACACAAGAACCTTAAGTCTTTGAGGGGTTTTCTTGGATTAACTGGGTATTATCGCAAGTTCATTCCGGGTAATGGGTTGATTGCTAAGCCCTTAACTAATCTATTGAAAAAGAATTCGTTTATATGAGATGATCTAGCCACTTAAGTGTTTAACACCCTTAAGGTTGCGATGTGTAATGCACCTGTTCTTCGATTACCCGACTTTAGCAAGCCATTTGTTTTAGAAACAGATGCTAGCCATGAGGGAATAGGGGATGTCCTTATGCAAGAAGGACAACCCATTGCCTATCTTAGCAAACCTTTTAAGCCTAGGCAACAAGTGGAGACATTACCTAGAGGGTCATTACTTCCTTATTAAAACTGACCACGAGGCCCTAAAACACTTACTAGAACAAAGAATTTCCACCCCTCTACAAAAGAAAGGCCTTAATAAACTAATGGGCTTACACTATGATATAATATATAGAAAAGGAATTGAGAATAGAGCAGCCGATCCATTGTCGAGACTTGGTACTGCAGCGAGCAACTTGAGATCTATAGAAAATAGTGCGCGTGATGCAGAACTGAATGCAGTATCTAATATTGTGCCACTTTGGGTGCAAGAAATTGAAAAAAGTTATACAAAAGATGTAGAAATCTAGGAAACAATAAGGAAATTGAGTATAGATAAAGCTTCATGTCCAAAATATACATTAGAGGGTGGCATTTTGCGTTATAAAGGCAAACTAGTCATAGGTACGTATGGGGACTTGCGTACAAAGCATCTTGAAAATGTGCATACTCATGTTTTGGGTGGGCATTCTGGTACTGCTGCTACTTATAAATGAGCTAAATAATCATTTTATTGGAAAGGTTTGAAGCAATTTGTTCATAAGTTTGTACTTGACTATGATGTTTGCCAATGCAACAAGAATGAACAAGTTAGGATGCCCGGGTTGTTGCAACCCCTTCCTATACCATCTATGCCATGGTCCCATGTTTGTATGGACTTCATTGAGGGGCTCCCTAAGTCTAGTGGTAGAGATGTAATTTGGGTAATCATTGATACACTTACTAAATATGGCCATTTCATTGCATTGACCCATCCATTTACCGCATCGACCATAGCGGAAATTTACATGGAACATGTTTTCCAGCTTCGTGGGATACCCAAGAGTATTGTATTAGATAGGGATAAGTTATTTACATGTAATTTTTGGAAAGAAATATTCTGTTTGTCTAGTGCCAGCTTAGATATGAGTTCGAGTTATCATCCCCAAATTGATGGTCAATCTCAAAGGTTGAACCAATATGTTTGGAACAATACCTTAATTGTATTACATCTTCCATACCACATAAATGGTTTAACTGGCTACACTTGGCTGAATTTTGGTGCAACACATCTTACCATTCATCACTCAAGTGTACCCCCTTCTTTGCATTGTATGGATATAATGCGCCAACTTTGGATTTAATTGATTCTATGGAGACCTCTTATGCTGCGGTTTCTGACTTTTTTTGGGAAAGGTCATTAATTTGACTAAACTCAAGAGGAACTTGAAGTTTGCACAATCTCGAATGAAGCAAAATGAAGATAAGAAGAGTATTGAGCGAGATTTCACGGTTGGAGATCAAGTTTACCTCAAACTCCAGCCCTATAGGCAGTCCACAGCAGCAATTCGAAGCAATGTGAAGTTGGCTGCGAGATTTTCTGGGCCATATGAGGTCATAGCTTAAACTGGACAAGTTGCAAACAAGCTCAAATTATTAAGGGATTGTCTAATACATCCGGTTTTCCATGTTTCACAACTAAAGCCATGAATTGGGGCTGCAATTCCAGTCTCAAGTGAACCTCTAGTTACCAACAAAGATGGTGAAATAGTGATTGAACCGGAAACAGTTCTCAACCGAAGATTAATCAAGCGAGATAACAAAGCCGTTCCACAAGCTTTGGTTAAGTGGATGAACCTCAGCCAAGAAGAGTGTACTTGGGAGGATTTCTCCATTCCTACAAAGCCAATTCCTAGCCTTTAATCCTTGAGACAAGGATTACCTTTTTTTTTGGTTTGGGGGGGGGGGGGGGGGGGGGGGGGGAGTTGGTAGAGGTAATGTTACGTAATAAGATTGATATTGGTTAATTTCTTTAATTCTTAGTTTTAGAATACTTAATTGAGCAAAAATTATTGCAATTAATATTTTGAACTACCTAATTTCCCTCAAAAACGGGTTTAAAAATTTTAAAAACTGAACTAATTTTTAAACTATGTTTTTTGGCGGGAAAAGTAGGTATTAGCCATTAAGGGTTGACGTCAAAACTGTGCTGATGTTCTTTAAACTGGTTTTAACAGATTTTTAGGTTTAAATTGTTGTTTTCTCTCTTCCTTCATCCCTCGAGTCTATATAAAGGGGTCTTAAGTCATTGTATTGCTTATTTTTTATGATTAATGAAAATTTCAATTACAATTCTCGCTCTCTCTCTAACTCTCTCTTTCTCCCTTACTTTCTTCTTCAATTCTACTTCTCCCCTAATCTCTTTTCTCTTTTTCTCCCTCTTTCACTCAATTCAAATTTCAATTACTTGTTTTCGGCCTACAATTCAATTGGGTCATAACAGGATTGAAGGGACCTCTGGCTCAATTACTACTTCTTGTTCGTGTCCATCTTCCTCAATCACAGTACAGAAATTAGGGTTTTTAGGTCATGGCAAGCAAATATCAAATACCGGGATTGTAATTGGTTCTCCAACTGAACGTGAACTGTCTGCCCTAGCACTGTGCTCCGACGAACGTCCTCTATCTCTAGACCCTACTATCTAATCCCCTCAACCCTAAGGTGGCCCGCCCCAATCGCTCGCCATCGCTTTCAAATCGCCTCTGTCATTGCTTCAGAGGAGCATCCCTCTCCTCTTGGTAGTTATATTTTATAAGGAAAAAAAAACACATTTATTCCATAAAAAGTTCAATTCAAATCCAAATCCATAACCCACTTAAATTATAGAACAAATTATAATATTATAATCTAATTTTAATATGTTAACAATAATTATGTAATAATAATACCTCCAAGGCTAATATTTGGACAAATCGTTTTCTTTTTCCTCTTTTCATTTAATATGTATGAATATAATATTAAGCAATAATTTAAATATCTTTTAACAAGTAATCTTTATACACAAATGTGTTACATTATTGTTCTATGAAAAACATTACAATGCTAAAATAAACTTCAAAATGTTGACACAATAAAAAAAATATGTTGGAATACAGTTTGCCATATTAAAGACTAAAATTTTAGTAATTTAAAATTTTTGCTACATTAAACATAATATCGGGTTAGACTTAGGTCTGGTCTGGCTTGGGTTTGATATCATCCAAATCCGACTCCATCAAAACTCATTTATCAACATCCAGATCTAAATCCATTCTAAAACCATTTTTTGCATTCAAATCCATCATAAATAGATAGATATTCGATGGATTTGAATGCAATTGCCATCCCTAATTCCTCCTAATAATTATTGAGGGATCTTTGGGTAATTTTCCTTGAAGAACATATTTATTTTATTTTGATTATTCTGAGCATCAAGAAGGGGTAAAAGAGCCTACATTAGTGTTAATGGCATGAAACTTCGGTCATACATAATTTTTATACATAATTGGAAAGACAACTCTCAATTCAAAAATAGACACATTAGACGAAATGGAGCATGAGTAATCCGACAAAAGTAGGGAAAAAGAGAAACACAGTGCAACGAAATATTGCCAATAAACATTGTTTGGATGTTAATTAGTTCTTTACCTTTAATTGTTTTAAATTGTGGTTGTATTTTTAGTTGTATTAATTTAGTCACTGTGTAAATTTATATTTATGTCAATTTATTCTTAAGTAAATTAATATTAAGTTGATGATGAAATTGTTAATGATTGATGTAGAGACATGTTGAAATAAAGTCAATATGTGAGTTTGTATAAGTCACTTCTATCTAATATGACTGTTAAAATATTTTTTTTCATTACATTACGGCTATTAGAAATTGCACCATCAATTTCACAAAATTAATAAAGTGGCACAATTTATATTGCATAAAAACGACACAATTGGAATCAAGAGACTCAATTAACATAGTGGTCAAAAGCCTACAAAAAAAGTGATTGCTGCCAACAGTAAGATTGTTGTTGGCAATGACGATTTTTCTATTGGGAAAGGCTTTACCAATAGAAACAGCTCTGTTGCTAAGCTGTTAGCATAGGCTTTGTTGGTAAAGAATTTACCAACATAAATTTGAAATTGTTGGTAATAGCTCCTCGTTAGCCACAGTTGCTTATTTGTTGGTAAATGTTATGTCAATAGAAACATTCAAGTGGTAAAGTGTATTACCAACAAAAATTTTCTGTGGGTAAAGGTTATTACCAATAACAAGTTCTCTGTAGGTCAACGTTATACCAACAAAAACTTTCTGTCGGTAAATAATGTTACCAACAAAAAATATTATGTTGGTAAAGAGTATATCAACAATAAATTCTCTGTTGGTAAATACTATACCAATAAAAAAAATTTGTTGGCAAAGTTATACCAACTCATAGTGTTTGTTGGTAAAAGATATATCAACAAAGACTTATTGTGTATACCAACAAAATATATTTCCATTGGCAAGGGATTTCCCCAACAACAATTTCATATTGCTGCTCTCTTCATTGATACATAGTGTTCGCATTACCTATGAGACACTAGAATTGAGAGAAAAATCAAATATTCACCAATAAACAATTTATCATAGCATCCAAAATATGTACAACTCCATCTATGTCTATTTTAATCCACAACAATAGGAAACCATCCAAATCCAAATTCTGATCTAACCAGTTCAATAGCTAAAAAGATAAATTCCATCATCTATATAAAAAATCTAGGTAATATGTCCATGAAAAAACCAACCAACATCATACAACAGTCAACGAAAAAATTGTGCATAATCTGACATCATCTTCCTGCTCTACAACATCTTCCACAACAAGTTTCTCATCAAGCTCATCATTGACACTCCAGTTTCCTATGACAATGATTAATAGAAATGTCAGAGTACAACCCAAGCTCAATCTCAAATATAGCCAATTTACTAATAAAATCATAATTATTATCAAAATATGAATCTGAACATTAAGAAACTACAAATGACATTTGTATATTTTGGAATACCAAATGTCAATTAGAAGGAATACCAATTAATTGGGCACACGTTAATTATAGCCTAACTATATGTGATGGAATACCACATTCGGCACAACATATACCAATCATCTCTCACAAATTATTGTCTTGCAACATCTCTCTCCCTTCTACCTTTTGGTTAGAAGGAATACCAGATTCATACGACGAAAAACTAGTTAATTGCTTTGGTATTAATTGAAAAATTGGTTTACTAATGATAAGTGGCTGCTAAAAGATTCTTCAACCTAACTATATGACCTTTGATCTAACTATACAAGATCATTGACGCACATTAATAAGGTCGATTTTAGCTCATATAAGAAAATTATACCATACAAATCAAATCTTCATCCAACCATGAGTTGTTCTAAACAAAATAGTGAAGTGGGCAAGGAGTCGCCATGGGTCATCAGTTTTATGCTCCGTGGTGCAACTAACAAGCGAAAGTCTAGGAATTGTTTTTTATACTATAGAGCAAATAGCGTGAAAGTAATAAATAGGTTCATCATGGAATTCAAACCAACTAAATTATTCATCTGGGCATTTCGTCAAACACCCTACATGCCCGCTTAACATGAATTGCCTCATACCAATAGTCAATCAAAATGTGAGATCCTTGAGAATGTATCAGCAAACGCAATTATAGAACCGATAAGATACTTTTTATTAGAAATTACAAGACAAATAAAAGTAAAATTCCAATTAGGGTTTACTACAAAGTACATATGTTATAATATCACAAAATTCACCAACTCCATACTGAAATTAAATTGAAATTGGTTAATCGAACAAAAATCGCACAAAAATATTCAAAATAACGTGAGGTTAGAGAAGGGGCTTCGAAACGATTACCTGTTGGTGGTTGAAGACAAGCGTTGGCCGACGGCAGGAAGAGTTCAGCGAGAGGCGAACCTCAGCGAGGAGGCGGTCAGTGACAAAGCGACGGCAAATGACAGACTTTTAGAGGCGAGGGAGATGATCGATATGCCCTAACCAGATGGGAAGATATAGATTCTGAAGTGTAAGATCCCATTCTAGTATAAACTAGGGTTATAAAAATTGTTCGACCAAAAAAAAGGGTTATAAAATGAAAATAAAATTTCAAAATACGCGGGAAAACGAAAGTATATGGGAAAACGAAATTACTGCAAGAAAAATATTATTTAGATTACTAAATTTGAAAAAAATAGTGTTTAAAATAAAATATCTGCAGGGTTATTAACGTTAAAGATTTTTATACTTTACTTATTATGTTAATTTAGTCCTTATACTTTTAACTGTGTCAATTTAATCCATATACATGTGATGTTATTGTATGAGTTTGATTCCTGTAGTTAAATTTATATTAAATTTTAATCAAATTTTAATATTCCAACCACGTCTTGGGTTAAATTAAGTCAACGAGTGTATTTATAATTGGTTACTTTCATCTAACATGATCGTGTCAACATTCATTTAACTATTTAGACTAAAAATTTATATTACAAAATTTAGACTGTAAAATTAATATATCAAACATCACATTATTAATATGTAATTTATTCTGAAATAAAATATTTATAAGTATAAGCTTTAATATCATCAACAAATATTTCTATTGTTGAATATATCTGTTCATCTTGATCTAGTCAATACCGACAAAATTTATTTCTATTCGTATTGATCAAGTCAATACAAACAAAATTTATATCTGTTGGTATTGATCTAGTCAATACCGACAATATTTATTTCTATTGGTATAATGATCTATCAATACCAACAGAAAAACATTTTGTTGGTATTAACTAAATAAATACAAACAATATTTATTTCTATTGGTGTAATGATCTGTCAAAACCAACAAAAATAAATTTTGTTGGTATCGATTAGATCAATACCAACAGAAATAAATTTTTTTGGGATTAGGACTTTTTTACTTCCACTTTTTACTCACTTTAAGTCATTACCAACAGTAAGTTTTTATTGTTGGTAATGTATAAACATTACCACCAAAACTTAAAATACTACTACTGGTAAAGTGCACATTTTTTTTTTTTTTTTTTGTAATTAAGCAACAAATATGTATATGAGACCTAATGTGTCTCATATTTATAGGTTTTATGCCTCACTCCCATAACATATTTGGCTATTAGATGTATGCTTTATTGCAATTTATGTATATTTAGGCTTGGAGTACATTGGAGCTATTTACACCCTGATTTCGAGGGAGCTGGGATGACTCCCTTTTGAGCAAAGTGCCCCATGCTTGCCACGTGAGTTTCTTCTTAAGGGGAATCAGACTTTTAGGTGCTATGATAGCGGCATCTCGAGCCCACCATCATGAGAAGTTTGTCACTCTAGCAAGGGTACCAAGCACTCAAGGCTTGAGAAGGTTGAAGAGTGAAGGGAGCTCGAGCTCAAGGGATTGCCAAGAAGCCTACAAGACATATGGTTTCCAAGCTCAAGACAGTTACTTAGAGTGCAATCTCAAATACTTGGGTGCTAAACCTAATCCAAAGGAACGTGAGGCTTCTAAAAGGGACTACAGCTAAAAATACGGACGTGGGCTCAAAGGAATTCCCTCAAGCATTATTGATCATTCACGTACAAGAAGGAGCTTAGTTTCTTCACGTGCGGATAAAATGCCATGGAATTAGGGGGCAACCGCTATTTATTTATTTTTAAATAAGACTCTGTTAGAGTCCAAATTAATACACTCAATACAAAATTTCTTTAAGTTTTCTTTACAGCACACTTGTGCTCTTTTCCTAGGAGTAGTGCAACTAAACGTAGCTTAGCTCAGCATAGATCTTGCTGTACTTGGTTCTTCAGTAATACAGTCTTTCAAGCTTCAAGTATGATCTCTCGGTTTTAATTTGTTCCCAGATTTTGACAAGTTAACAATTAATGCTTTAGTTTGAGGCTTTGAGGCCAAGGCTTGACCCTGATTGCATTGGCTTTAAAACTACTGTCACTACTTTATAAGTCAGGTAAACTTAGGTTTGCACCATAGATAAAGGCTTTGAGTCTATTCATTAGGGCTTTGACGGCTAAAGCTTGACCTTGATTGCGTTGGTCCTGGTCCAGTGACCTAAAAACGGTTTGCTCCACCTTAATCTTGTAAGACCTAACTCACTGGAGTTATTGTAAGTCAAGGGTGCCATGCTTAACAACCTGATTGACTCGGGCTTGCAAGTGCACTGTTGAGCTCTTGGGTTTGTCTCCACCCCAGTTCCTGACTTTTAAGTGGATGAGGAACGGCTTCTGTGGGCCTTGCTCCATCACTGTAACTACCACTTGAATTAGGTCCATATCCCTTTAATTTTCTATAAATTAGTATATATAAAAAAATCCACAACAAATATTTATCCAAGTCTTCTGAATTGAAGCATAAGCTGAACTTACAATATAACCGAAGTTAGATACACGAAAATATCGCAACCAATTCTCCAAACACGATGAGCGGTTGAGGCCAAAGACGTGATGTCTGAATTTAGGCTCACTCCCTAGTCGCGGTGAGTCTCTTTTACATGTTTGTTTTGTTTGAATTTTTACTGCGACCACATCACACTTAATTGTAAACAAATAGAGCAAACACACCTTTTGAGGACCAAAGTGGGGGGCTTAAAGCAAGACTTCTTTATCTTTAGCCCAATATGGATTACCAAAACATAATTGTAGGACACTCGCCAATGGCTAGAACCAGGAGGTCCAGTGGACTTGAGCATGAGGAACAAGAAGGCTAGCCCTAATTGGAACCAAGTCACAGCCACAGCAACGAAAGTGATGGCAATGATGACATCCCAGAATACAAGTGCATTAGGCTAAATGGCCATTCTAGTAAGAGTTTCATGGTTATGCTCAAACACCTTTTAGAAATCATGGACCAAAGGGTCCAACAAACAATACGAGAGGCCTTTGAGAGACAACGTGCTGAAATAAAGCGTAATATAGCGGCCCAGCGTGAAAACTCTGCCGCCATGAGAGCCGTAATAAATGATGTTGGAACCTTAATGAATGAAAGGCTTCATCAAAAGAATGATAGAGTCTTAGTTGAAATGAACTCAACCTTGTCTTCTGCTGCTACCCTTATTGCTAAGGACGTGACATGAGAGACAATAGTTGAGGTCTATCCTATCTTGGTTAGACAAGCTGAGACTCACAATGGCTTGGTTTAAGCCATTAGAGAGGAAATCAGGCAACTTAGACCTCTACCTCCTTCATTAGTCCCAACTGGATATCCTCGTGATACCCCTTTGAGCTCACGATTACCATTTGCTCAAGTTGACTACATTGTCGTTGAGAGAATGGAAACTGCAGTTTATGCTAACCCAAGTGTCACACACCTGGGACCCAACCTCAGGAATGACAACTCGCCCCTTGGGGTTGCTAGGCCTTCGAATCAAGGTTTCTCTCTGGCTTTGCGGGATCTCAATGCCAATGTGCCGGTGTCACTGGTCCTTGAGATAGGAGGACACAACCGATCATACCCTCCTCAAATATGAGAGGTTGCTTTGAGGCCCACTCAAGGCCCCGAAATGGAAATGTAAGGACAGGTACCCATTGCTGGGATCCAGACCTTCCTCCCTAGATCTCTTCATGCTTATCACACTGGGGGATAAGCTAGTCACCCATGTCCTCAAGATCATAACTCGGGGATTGATCAAGCAAGGATGAACCAACAGCCAGCTAATATTTATGCGCCATCAGGCATGCCCTTTTAACCCAAGTTTTGATGGAACATACTTCCTTGCCATCAAAACACATGGCCAAAATGATCAAGGGGGTTACCCCGAGTCTGGGCGGTAACCACCGTTCCCTCACTTGATTATGATGGGTGCTTAGGGGTATCCTGTAATTCCCCCTCAAGATCCTCACTCAATTGTGGGGGGGGGGGGGGGGGGGGGGGGGGGTCGGTCATGGCAGTCACATAATCATGTGCCTAACCTTCCCCTCCAGGACCAATTGGTTGCTAGTATCGAACAGATGTACGTGCTAGGCCTTGCAAGGGTCAATAGACCCTTGTATAGTAAACCTTGCCCTGACTACATAGACAGTGATTAACCTTTTCCTCAAGGATATAAAATCCTTGAGTTTACCCTTTTCTCATGAGAAGGAACCATGTCTGCCCTTGAGCACTTGGCAAGGTTCAATTGCTAGTGTAGAGAAGCAGCTGGTGATCAATAACTTAAGATTAAGCTATCCCCTAGTTTCTTTAATAGAGACCACTTTTTAGTGGAACATTAGCCTACCTCTTAAGAACTTCCAAGCCCACTTCCCAAGAATAATACTAGGAACTTCCATGAATGACTTTGCTCGAATGAAACAAAAGCTAGGTGAATCAATGGAAGACTGCATTAACCGGTTCAAAAGATCTAAGTTAAAGTGCAGTATGGCCCTTCTTGAGGTAGAATACGCCAAGCTATCCTTGAATGGCTTGGACATTGAATTTAGGAAGAAGTTCGAAACTCAAACGTCACTACTTTACTTCAGCTGGTAGGATTCCCACTAAATATGAGGCCGTCATAAACGAAGAAAGCCTTAAGAAAAATAGCATTTATGGGACTTATGCACATGATTTAATCGAAGAGAATGAGGATTCTCCTTATGAGATTGACTTCACTGAATATGTCAAGGGGCCTCCTATGGTTTGCAATCCTTTGGTCAAGAAGGACGTCAAAGCCCAGAAGTCATATCTATCCTAGGGAGGACCTCTATTGGCTTAAGGCAAATAACAAACTCAAGATTAGGGGCAAATATAGGAAGCCTAACACAAATTCCACCAAGGGGAAGGTATATTGTAAATGGCATGATTCGTTGACCCATTTAATGAAGAATTGCCTGATCTTCAGAAATGTGGTTCACGATGCCTTAGAGGTAAGAGAATTGATTGTTCCAGGAGAAGGATGAATGGGCGTCGACAAAGACCCTTTCTCTAGTCCTTTCTAAGTCAATGTTATTGACACTGTTGTTGAAGATAGCCTTTGTAGTGTCCAGACTAAACCTTTTTCCCTTTACAGGAGAAAAATGGTCCTCAATGACATTCAGAAGGCAAGGGTGGCAAATCACCTATTCGAGCGGTTGGTTGTTGAGGGAATACTAGGCTTCTCAAGAATTGCATGCACATTGGATGATGAAATTTGCTGCTGGCATCTTACTGAACTCCATCCAAAGAGCAGATGTGCGGTTTTCAAAAACTTGTTGGTAAAACTTTGCAAAAACTCAGCCATTACACTGATGGTGACCGAGGAGTTAGCTATGGAAATTAGCAGTGATCCTGGGCCCACTCTAGGCCTTACAAACTGAGAGAAAATATCTTGAGATCTGGAAAGGACATCCTACGGAGCATGCCGTCAATGTTACGAGAAAATGCAAGCAGCAATGAGAAAACTCATACTGCTTCCATAATACATTTCCCCTATTAACCCTCTCTTGGAACTAAAGATGCCATCTGAGAAGTTCCATGGACATGAGTCTACTAAGGACCAGCCTCCAAAAGGCCAAATCATCATTAGGACTAGGTATCCAAGGAGAAATTCGAAATACCACCTCTTGGACGTTGATGCTAGCCACGAGCTATGGCAGTCAGGGTCCCAGCCTTCTGGGGTCCATTTCAATAATGTCTAGAGGAGAAACCACCTCGATTAAAATGATGCTAGTTCCTTCAGTCAAAATCTAACTCATGAGAGGAGGCAGCTGTGAAAGAAAGCAACTCAATGAAGCGCCCTACGCGATACTTGCTTAACTAGGCTATTTGAAGAAGAAGCCAGGGTTCGCAAGGGCAAGCAAAATGAGCCATTGGATCTTAAAGATCTAACAACTAAGCCTAAGCCTTTTACCATTGCTGGTAAAGGGAAATCACGCAAGAAGCTTAAGAGATGGACTAGTCTCTCATGTTCTAAAGGACAGGAATCTCATTGGGACTAGCTTGCCAAGAATTCACTTGTTCAGACGTCATCTAATGGTGGAGAGGATCATTCCTGTCTCAACGTCAATATAGTGGAACCTCGTGATCGCGTTAACCTGACATTGAGAGTGACTTGCACGAGGAGGACTTCCTCCAACCTATAAGGGAATCTCAAACTCCAAGGATTGATCCAAAAAACCAACCTCAAGACTAGGATATACTCATGTAAGGCAGTCCTCAAAACCAAGATCAGGATGCGCCAATGGATGGCAGCCTTGAAAAGGAAACTAATCATGGAATCCAAATACAATTTGGGACGATCCATAAGAAGGTTGATGTTAGAATTACCTTGCTCCTCCCTTTGGAGTTCTCAGCAACAAATACTCAAGAGACCCTTGAGGAATATGTGATAACATCGGGCGAAGATCCTTAGGTGGAGCTTGTGGCTGAAGTAGCAGCTACCAAAAATAACCCTGATCATTTGTATTTTTAAATTAATTTCCCAACATCAAAATCGCCTAATGATACACTTGATGTAATGAAGATGATGTTTCACAAGCCTAATACTTCCAATAAACACATCAATCCCCTATACATCAAAGCAAAATTCGATGGCATTCTAATGAACAAGGTCTTGGTGGATAATGGTGCAGCCATCAATGTCTTACCTTCATATACGTTGGGGATTATTGGTAATCTTGAGATGATTTGATTACTTCAGATGCAACGATCTGTGGCTTTTCTGGAGCTACTTCTAATTCTGAAGGGGTCATTCTGATTGAGTTAGCTATTGGCAGCTTAAGCAAGCGAACATCTTTCTTTGTAGTAGATACTACCTCGACCTACAATGCTTAGCTCGAGAGAGATTAGTTATAGGCCAATTATTGTATCCCGTCCTCACTACACCTATTGTTCATCTTTTGGAACCATGACAAGTATGAGGTTGTTATGGCAGATAACAGGCCATTTATGGCTTGCTCCAATTATGTTGGGGCAAAATTCTACAAAGATGGCGTGAGACTACTCGACGTCAGAAGGACCACTCCATAGTTTGCGCAATAGCAAGACATGACATCCTTGACAGCCCCCTCACAGAAGTTGAGGTTGGTCAAGTTGATGTGGAGTCAAAAGACTCTGATCTCTAGGTATATATGAGAGCCCTTCTTAATGAGGGAGATCTCTGAGGCATGCCACAATCCTTATGCTAAGGGCCCAAGACCTCCCATTAATGGCCCAAGAGGTCATTTCCTCAACACTAGCAAGGCTTGTGACTTGGCATGCTGATGATCTACTTTGGACTGAATATCCATTCAATGGCTTTGAGGTTTAGATGACATAAGAAAAAGAGCTAGAGCTATCGGATGTAAGAGAAGCACAAGCCAAGACAAAGGATTGAGGGGTGAAGTTCATGACCCCCTCCTTGATATTAAGTTGGGCTCAACAGAGGACCTAAGACCTACCTATTTGAGCGCTCTGATTTTTGAGCAATAGAGACAACAGTATTTAACCTTGCTTCGCGAGTTCAAGAACTACTTTGCTTGGGACCATCACAAGATGCCTGGCTTAGACAAAAAGGTGGTTGAGCATAGACTTTCTATCAAGCCATGCTCGAGGCCTATCATTTAGGCCTAGGGGAGAATGTCCCAATAAGTAATTGATTTGGTCAAAGAGGAAATGGAAGGACTCTTAGAGGCTAGATTTATCAGGACTGTCAGGTATGTTGAATGGTTGGAAAATATTGCTCCTGTCATTAAGAAACTTGGTAAAATTAGAGTCTATATTGATTTCAGAGATCTAAATGCTCCCACCCTAAAGGATGAATACCCAATGCTAATTGCTGATGTGCTCATTGATTCAGCCACGAAGCATGAGGTCTTATTCTTCATGAATGGCTATTATGGGTAGTACCTAGTCCTGATTGCTTCGGAGGATACCCATAAAACATCATTTAGGTGTCCTGGGTCAATAGGGAACTTTTAGTTGGTGGCTATGCTATTCGGCTTGGAGAACACCAGCACCACCTACCAGAGGGCCATGAACATGATCTTCCATGACCTACTTAGCAAGACCATTAAAGTCTATATAGACGATATCATGGTCAAATAAAAGGCCCAAGTGGCATTCCTGAGAATGAGGACCCATAACCACAAGACGAATTCATTAAAGTGTGCTTTTGGCAACTTTCTTAGTTTTCTAGTACACTAGAGAGGCATCGAAGTGGACATTAATAAGACTAGGTGATTCAACAGGCTAAATCGCCTTCTAGCAAAAAGGAGCGTCAACGCTTCTTAGGGCAGGTCAACTTCCTGAGATGTTTCATTTCAAATGTTGCATAAAAAACTAAAGTCTTCTCTCCATTATTGAGAGTTAAGTTTGAGAAGGATTCAAGTGCGAGGAGCCATATCAAGCAGCTTTGAAGATTTATATCTCTGCATTTGATGAATCTATTGGATGTTTGCTTCTATAAGACAATGAGAAAGAATTTGAACAAGCTGTGTTCTACCTTAACTATTGCTTAAATGAATGCGAAATAAAATACTCCTAAATTGAGAAATTGTGTCTATTTTTGTTCTCTACATGGTGAAATTAAGACACTACTTCTTAGCGTTTACCACATACGTGGTTGCTCAGACAGATGTTCTTAAATACATGCTAGACAGACCCTTGATGAGGTGAAGATTAAAAAAGTGAAGTATTGCTCTACTTCTGTTTGAGTTGGTTTATGTGTCACAAAAGTCGGTTAAGGGTCAAGCCTTAGCAAACTTTTTAGTTGACCATCCAAACATTCATACTAGCTTGGACTGCGAGCAATACTAGCTCCTAGTGGTGGAAATAGTTCCTTAGAAGTTACACTTTGATGGATCAAGGACCAATTCGAGTGTCGGAGTTGGGATTTGAGTCCCTTGCTTGGATCACCACCAAATTTGCTGCTACCTTGGTCGACAAGTGCTCCAATAGCATGGCAAAGTATGAGGCATTAATCATAGGCCTACAAACTCTCTTGGAGATGCAGGCTCCCAATATCATCATAAAAAGGGATTTGCAGTTGGTCATTTGCCAAGTAAAAGGGGAATTTTAGTGTTTAAGCAATACCTCGAACCAATACCTTTCAGTAGTACAAAAACTATTGAACATATTTGATGGTGTGCAGTTTGAACATATTCCCTGAGAACAAAACAAGGCAACTAATGACTTGGCTCAGTTGGCTTCAGGGTACAAGTTGCCTAGGACTTGGGGTGAAGAAACCATGGTCATCAAGACTAAAGTTTTAGACCATGACATCAAATTCACTGAGTTTTTCAGTGTTGAGAGTGAAGTCATACCAAGTCAATGCTTAGATTGCTTCGGAACCCATCAAACTGTCATGAGTTAGCATGTGGATTAGAGGAAACCTTTAACGGATTACTTTAAGAGCCCTCAAGTCTATGTTAAAGATAGAAAAATGAAAATGACAGCTCATAGGTTCTATCTGGATGATGAAACTGGAGAGTTATACAAGAGAGATGCTCGTGGAGTGCTTCTTATGTGACTTGACTTGGATGAAGCAATGCTAGTAGTAGTTGGAGCCCATGAGGATATCTTGGATTCCATCAAACTGGCTATAAAATGCATTGGCTCATCAAATGTTATGGCTATTATTGGTGATGCAGACTTTGCGTATGTGTTAGCAAGTGCACTAGTTGTACCAAGTAATATAGAAGTGAGTAGAGTATCATTCCCACGAGGATTATATTGAGTGAATACCAAAATTAGTAGTTTCAATACTATTTGAAAGACCGAAAAATCTAGGATTTTGATATGAAATAAAGTAAAATAAAATAAAAAGAAATAAAAGTTAAAACGAGATTAGAATGTGCTAATTTTTTGTGGGTTTTTATCAGTTTATAAAGTCTAAGGAATCTGATTTCACCTTACTTGCATCAATACTCTTTTTCTATTCTCGATATTCAAGTTGTTACTGTGTGTTGATGGTTAAAAATCCTAATTTACTAAATATTTGCCCTCGAGCAACATTTATCATACTCTTTAACATATTAACCCATCACTCTCGTGCATGAATTTAAATAAGAAATGAGTTTTTAAAGCTCTATGATTTTCTTTTTTGAAAACTAAAGAAATCGCTTTAATCTCTCTTGAGCATTTGCCCAATTTGTGGTGCTTATCACCTCAACAATCATCATAAATCTCCTCTCGGACTCATTATGAATTATTATAGGCTTTAAATAGTGATCAAGCATTTAAAACTCATGAAGAACAATGATAAACACTTCAACAACACAATAACATAAACATTGAATACTTTGAATTAGAAATAAGCGTATACTACAACTTATGCTACATCGTAGCCTTAGAATAGCCAAATTAGTTGATGATAAACTTAATATAAGACATTATAAACACAAAACTCATGAACTTAGGAAATAAAAAAGGTAGAAAGAACTAAAAATACAAAACTTCAACAACACAATAACATAAACATTGAATACTTTGAATTAGAAATAAGCGATGTAGCCTTAGAATAACAAAATTAGTTCATGATAAACTTAATATAAGACATTATAAACACAAAATTCATGAACTTAGGAAAGAAAAAAGGTAGAAAGAACTAAAAATACAAAATTACAAACAAACTTTCTTCCTTTCTTTCTTCCTTCTCTTTCTCACGATTTTTCTCTCTTTTCTCACTCAAATCTTGTGATTTTTGTTTTGAAATCTCATGCTTAAACACCCTCATACCATCCCATATTTATATAAGTTGAGTTAGGATAAAAAAACTGTAAAAAATCTTCAAACTTCATCCTCATTAGCTGAAACTTGCGGTAGCTGCAGCTAGTGCTGAAGCCCTGTTCGCCCTCCTTTTTCTTCAATTTTTTTTTTACATTCCACCGCCCAAATTCGGCTGAAAATCTTCATAATCATGTACTATAAGGTGTATACAATGAATTTGAGCTAAAATATTGCATAATATAGCAGCCTAAAGTGGAGAAAGTAAGCAAGTTGTGCAAAAGCTGTCAATTTTCTGCAGCTGCAGCACTGTTGCTTGTTCATCCATTTTTTTTTTCATTTTTTCTGAATTCCACCGCCCAAAACTTCTAAAATATGAGTTAATACATGTTAAAGTATTTTTGTAAAATGAATTTGGGTAAAAAGCATTGAGTTTTTTCTCCCAAAATGCAAGTTGAAGCTGATTGCACCACCACCTGCACCCTTGCAGCCTAGATTCTGCAATGGCTATTCAACTCAATTTTTTTCATTTTTTTATTGCTTTGCACCACCCAAAATTAGCTTTAACATCAACTTGAACATGTTAATGAAGTGTTCAAGAAGTTCTTTCATGTTATTTGTCCATTTTGCCACCCAAAATTGCAAGTTGAAATGGATTGGTTGAGCTTGGTGCATTTTCTCTATTCTTGCTGTTCTTTGCTAATTTTCTTCAAATTTTTGAACTTAGACCCACTAAATTCAGAGTTTACATCAACTTTTTCATGTTAATGCATTGTTTAATTAATCCTTGCACTTGATTTGTGCATTTTGTTACACATTTTTGCGAGTTGAATTGTATTTTGCATGAACTTGTTGTGATCTTACTTTAGCCATGTTAATTATTATGTTTTGCCCCTTTTTGCTTTGGTTTGGTGTATCTTTCTTTTAATTATTGATGTTAATGATAAAACCTAGCAAGATTTGGCATAAAATGAGTGTTTTTGCAAGAAAATGGCAATATGAACAAAAAAGAGCAAAATCGAGCAAAAATGATAAAAATTTGATGTAAAAATGGTTAAAAATATATTAAAACGATATAAATAATTATATACTAAATTAGACTTATCAATTGGCCATCAATGATGGATGATTGCATAAAGTGTGCAAAGCAGACCAAAGACATGGTCATGTGCCAAGAGTCCCTATAGTTGAGATGCATGCTATTGTTAGACCATGGCCCTTTCGAGGTTGGGCAATGGACATCATAGGGGAAATAACCAACTCTCCCCCCCCCCCCCCCCCCCCCCCCCCCCCCCCCAAAAAAAAAAATCTAGCAAGCAAACTTATTATATCCTTGTGGCCACATATTATTTCACAAAATGGGTGGAGTCTAAACCATATAGGAACATCAATTAGCAAGATGTGATTGATTTTATCAACGAATACATCCTATGTAGGTTTAAGATCCTAGAAACCATTTCTATAGACCAAGCAACGGTGTTCAAAGGGGTTGAGGTTAAGGAGTTCACTAAGAGTTTCAATATAGAATCTTGAACTCAACCCCCTACTACACTCAAGCTAACGGCCGGGCAGAGTCAATAAACAAGATTCTGAAGGCTAATATTGGGAAAATGATTGAGGAAAATCCCAGGAAATGGCATGAATTGCTATTAGATGCTCTTTAGGCTTACAAAACATCCAAACATGATGCAACCGAGACAACTCCCTTCCACTTAACCTATGGCCATGATTTCATGCTCCTAATGGAAGTCACAGTCAGTTTATTAGGCTGGCTCACTAAGGGAAGTTTTTGAAACTTGAGTATGAGCAGACTATGGTGGACAAGCTAACTAACTTGGACCAAGTTAGGTTTGATGCCCTTTACAGGTTAGAAAAAAGAAAGAAAATGGTGGCCAAAGCCTACAACAAAAAGGTTAAACCTAGGTCATTTGACTTAAGGGATTTAGTCTACAAAATGGTTTTACCCTTTAGCCAGAAAGATCGTGTCTTTGGGAAATGGTTTCCAAATTGGGAAGGTCCATTTAGAGCCATAGAGGTAATTGGAGGTAATGCCTACTTACTCCGTGACCTAGATGGAAGAACTTACCCAAGGGCCATCAATTGAAGGTTTCTAAAGAAATATGTGCCATCAATTCGAGATTCTAACAAGAAAGTTCTTAAGTTCAGATTCCCTGAATTATAGACTCAGTTTCAATATTAATGCCTTGAGGATCAATTCCATGATCCTTAAGTAAAAAAAATAAAAGAAAAAGGAACAACCAAACTGGGAGACGTATTTGACAAAAGTGCATATTTCATTAATATTGTTGAGGAGTACATGGCTTACATACAAAATAATACAAGGAAGTAACTTGTTTAGCCAAAACTTCTTTGTACAAACAAAATCAAAAGAGTCGAGTCCTAATTGTTACTAAGGATTCCTCTATAGCTGACAACTGGCTAGTTGCTTCATTCAGCTCTTGATCCAAGGAGAATGCTTCTTCTTGAGGCTTAGCTACTCTTTTGGGCCTAGCTTTCTCGAGCTCCTCGACCATTAAGCCATAAGAGGTATGATGTTGTCTGAGGGAAAATAGTTCTTGTCAGAGATGGCTTAGTCTCTCTTCCAAGCGATGAACCTCATCCTTTAGGCCTTTTATATTATGGGCTTGTTGACTTTGGTCTTTCTTGGATGCTTGGAGTTCTGTAGAAAGTAGCTGCAAGCCACCCTGGCCAACTTAGCATCCCATGTCCCTAATGGCATCTTCATAGTGCCATTTTCCTATTAAACATGATGGGACCTCTTGATTCATTCTCACAAACACTTCCTCGAGAACCTCGGGTCCTCTGGCAATGGCTAGAGCCACCTTAGGATCTTCCTTTAAGGCCTTCACTAGAGAAGTGGCCTCCCCGAAAGTGGCCGTGCAATCTCTCTCAGTCTCTGGAGTCCTGGGGATACTTGGTCCAATTGCTAGAAGGCCAGTCTTCCACTTGGCCCCAGGTTCTCTAAAGGAGATAACATTCCTCCCAAGACTGGGGAGGAGAAACTCTCACTGGCGTAGCCTAAAAAAAGGGGCAGCATCAAAAGGAGTCAGACAAAGTCTTGACTTTGGAAGACAACCAAAGTTGAAGGGACTCTTTTTACCTCTGAAACCTTAGTTAGAGGAAGAGAAGGAACTTCTATTGGCATTTCTGCCACTAGAGCTTCTTTAGCTCTTCAGCCACCGGAATTCCTTCCTCGAGGGGGATTTCTAAAAAGCAACACCTAAATGTTAGAACCAACTATGGTTTGGACATCAAAAGTTGAGAAGCCAGATGACAAAATCATACCTTCAAAGATCTCTTCAATGGGTATTTAATCTCTTGGAAGGAGGTATGGAGCCTACACTAGGACCTGGTTTAGAGGAACTAGGAAGGAAACCTCTTTAGGGGGATAACTTATAATTGGCTCCATAGCTGAGGTAGCCATGTCTCCCCTTTCTTCAGTATTTAGGCTCAATGATTTAGTACCATGAGGAAGCTCTGGTATAGCTTCTTAAGATGGAGAGTCTGGAATCTCCACAATAGTTGAAGTTGGTTCCTCCTGTGGCTACACAAAGCCAAGTTAAGAAAAAAATTTTGGCAGAAGATGAATGAAAGAAATGACAATTAAAAAAGGCCAATGCCTCTGATTTAGTGAGCCTGGCTTTTCTCTTCCTCACCAACTAGGAGATGGGTACTTTATCATCTATTTCGTCCTCTGCTACTACTTGCACGGCTCCAATTGGAAGAGTTGGGGGAACATCTTTCTTCTTCCTCTTCCTTGATCCACCAACTTTGAGGGCTGGTGGAGAAGTTCCTGGAGGAGATTCCTCTAGCAACATTTTGGTAACTCCTAGTCCTCGTACTCCTCGGAGTTTGTTGGATTGTTATGGCTATAAAAAGAAGAGTAGGAATCATTCTTTGTTCAGGTCATCTAAGGAATAAAACTAAAGCATACTTTAGGGATGGTTGTTTACCTTATTGCACTTCCTGTGGAGTTTATCTAATGCTGATTGGCTGAGCCCCTCTCGAGCTTGAGCCTTCAAGCTCAAAAGAAGGTGTAAAATATTGCTTAGCGCCTCTGGCCTCCATTGAGGTCCCATAGGCTATGAACCAAGTTATAAAACGAGTTGTTGCACACGGGGTGTACCTATAAACATTAGGGTACCCATAGAGGGATTGGACTTCTCGATTGGACTCATAGAGTTCTCTATATTGAAAGAGTTGGATGGAGATCCTTCTGGCCCACCAGAGATTTTTGGTCCTTAGACATGGAAAGGGAATGTCTTGGACCATTCCAAATTGCCTGGCAAACAACCTAGGCTTCTAAGTCTCTACACCAGAATGAGTCGGGTGATGGAAGAATGTTCGTGGGTTGATGTCCACAAAGACAACATGGTGAAGGCCCAGTTTCCTGAACTAACATGGACCAAGGTTCCTCTCTAAAAAGAGCCCATTGAGTCCCATTTCTATCTCAAGGAGACATTAGTCTCTCAAGGCATTGGTCAAAAGACCATCCTAGGGGTAGAAGGACCTCATGAGAAGCAAACGGCTCTTCATAACAAGAGACCCCCTCACTTGCGGGGACATAGGGGCCCCTGGAGCAAAGCTCAGGAAAATAGGCTTGAGCCTAAAGCTAGACCAACCACAATGGTCCTCCTATATGGATAGCATAGTTCTTAACTATGATGTCCCTAAGGCATCCATATAATTAGGCTAAAAACAACGGTCCCATGTCTAATGGACCAGTGCTAAAGGCCAAGTTGACAGCCGTGGTCTTGAGAAATTTAAGAATCGAGTTGGAGGATTTTGTAAAGAAAAACTTGTTTAACCAAAGCAGGTAGAAATAGGCCTCTTCTTCTCTAGACCCTTGCCCAAAGTTGTATGCCCCTATGACAAACATCTTAACAAAAGAGCCATAATCACTAGGCAAGTTGATTCTGGAGAAAGAAGAGGCAAAAGTTTCAACCTCTGTAGAAATAAAAGAATCAAGAGGCAACTCTCCTCCTCCTGGAGAAAGACCTGTCAAGGCCGTTATTTCCTCCAGAGGGATACCAAGAAACCCCTCAGGATAGAGAAAAGCATTATAATAGAAGTTCCAATAGCTAGTGACTCCAGTCACAATGGGGTAGCCATACCCAAGGGCAATTGTGAAAATCCAAATGGCTACATAAATGCGGAGGTTCTTCCAATTTTCTCCATGGGTCAAACATGAATCTGTCTACCCATTCGGTGTGCCTCTTTGTTAGGAATGTCCTTCCTTTGAAAGGCATCACTTCTTCGCAAATGCTTCTTCTTCCATAAGATTAACCTACAAGAGTTGTATGAAGGAGATTCGTCAGTATCTGAAAACATGAAATGAAGACTAGAACATCGTGAGAAAGGTCAAAAATGGGCCCTAGGGCACAAGATGTGAAGGTTGATGATGGGTCATCCTCTGACAACCAGGAAACATCCTCCACAATCTTGCTAAGATCAATAGGACTCTGAATCACATCAGGGACCATTGAATTGTCTAATTGGACCGGACGCGTAAATTGTTCATTCGGGCTATTAGCCTTAGCAAGGGGGGTGTTCAAAAAGCAAGGGGAGTAGAGATGGTGAAAGAAATTCAGACCATTGTTAGATTCGTTTCAAAAAATGCAAAGAGGCAGGAAGTAGATCGAATCAAGAACTAAAGATTCAAGAGCAACAGAGAGCAAGTGTTTTCAGTGCGCTTGGTTTTAGCAAAGAGAGAACACAAAGCTTAAAAGTGAAGATTTCAAGCCCTAGCTTTCATACTTATGGACATGTGGGAAAGAAGAGCAAAGAACAAACGGCGTTCTCTTGAGCTCCCAGTAGCCGTTAAGGGTCAAATCAGGCAGACTTTTTACCTGTTGTAAATTTAAATTTACCAATGGCTAAAAAGGGGGCATTTGTTTATACCATAGTTTCGAGGGAGCTAGGACGATGCCATTTTGAGCCAAGTTCCACGTGCTTACCATGTGAGATCCTCTTTGAGGGGAATAAGACCTTTAGGTGCAAAGATTGCAGTGTCTCGAGCCTAGCATCCTAAGAAGTTTGTCACCCTAACAAGGGTACCAACCACTCGGGCTCGGGATGGTTGAAGGGTGAAGGGAGCTCAAGCTCAAGGGATTTCTAAGAAGGCCATAGGGCATATGGTTTCCAAGCTCAAGACAGTTACTTGAAGTGCAATATCAAATATTTGGGTGCTAAGCTTAATCCAAAGGAACGTGGGGCTTCTGGAAGGGGCTTCAGATAAAAATACGTACATGGGCTCTGAGGAATTCCCTCAAGCATCGAATCAAAGACGCATTCATTGATAATTCACGTACAAGAAGGAGCTTAGTGGCCTGACATGTGGAGAAAATGCCACGGAAGTAGAGGATAGCCGTTATTTAGTTTTTCCATAAATAAGAGACTATGTGAGAGTCCAAATCTGTACATACACAACACAAAAATTCTTCAAGTTTTTTTTATAGCACATTTGTGATCTTTTTCTAGGAGGAGCATAACTTGACATAGCTTAACTTAGCATAGACTTTAATGTACTTGCTTTTTCAGTAATGCAGTCTTTATGGTGTCAAGTATGAACTCTTGGTTCTAATATATTCCCAAATTTTGATAAAGAATTGAGGCTTTAGTTTGAGGATTTGATGGCCAAGGCTTGACCTTGACTGCATTGTTCCTGGTCCAGTGACCTAAATACGCTTTGCTCCACCTTAATCTTGTCAAACCTAAACTCATACGAGTTATAATAAGCCAAGGGTGCCAGGCTTAAAAACCTTACTGACTCAGGCTTGTAAGTAGACTACTGAGCTCTTAAGTTTGTCTCCACCCCAGTTCCTGACTTTTAAGTGTACGAGAAAAGGTGTATGTCGACCGTGCTCCGTCACTTTAACTGCCACTTTAGTTAGGTCCATATCCCTTTAATTTTTTATTAATTAATATATATAAAAATTCCACAAAAATATTTATCCAAGTCTTCTTAACTAAAGCATAAGCTCAACTTATAGTATAACCGAAGTTAGATACACCAAAATATCACAACCGTTTCTTCGAAAATGGTGAGTGGTTAAGGTTAAAGACATGTGGTTCAAATTCACGCTCACTCCGTAGTCGCGGTGAGTCCATTTTGCACGTTTGTTTTGTTTGAATTATTACTACGGCAACATCATACTTGGTTGTGAACAAATAGAGCAAATAGGAGTAAACAAACTTGAAAAGTGGAAAAGATCAAGCAAAAATTGAACATATTTGAAGTCTTCATTGAGAAACCCGACCACATGTGAGAAAAAGGATCCATCCGGTCATAATTCAGCAACACATATTGATTTCATAAGGCTTCGAAAACCAACCGACGAATCAGCATGAATAGTCGATAGATCGGAAAGCAATAGAGCATTTCTGTTGACTACCGATCGATCAGCACCTCCCCTGCCGTGTGCCGTAGAGCACATCACAGGTATAAAAACGACAAGAATTCTTTTTGTTCTTTCTTTTTGGAAATTTATTATCTCCTCTTCTTCTCTATCCTTGAGCCTCTTCGAGATCTAGGAGTTCTCCCGATTGGTCAGGTGTGCTCCCTGATCGATCGGAGACATAACTTGGGGGGGGGGGGGGGGGGGAGCTTACTGTAGTTCCCCGATCGATTGAGTCTGTTATCTGTTCCATCACGAGCACAAGCCTTAGAGTGCTTTGTGCTCACTCCCTATTGATCTGGGGAGGCACACCCTTATCCCTCTATTCTGAAGTCACCCAATCGATCGATCAGAATGCTTTAAAAAGTTGCCCCACCCAGTTTTCTCTTTTCGTTCCCCATCCCATTGACAAGCCCCCTCTCCCAAGAAGAAACCTAACCCTCCTCCCCCAACCCCGACGACCACCTTGCTGCCACTCCGCCATGCCACCACCCCACCGTTTCTCTCTCCTCTTCACTGCACTTATACTCAAAGTATGCATTTGTTCCGTCCTTTAAAGTTTTTTTTTTCCTTGAATCGTATTTAGAGAGAGATGTTTAGGTCTCATTATGATTTCTTGCTTAAATGTGCTAGATTATTGAAGATCTGAGTCCTGATTGTGAACAAAGTTGGTTTTACTTGAATATATGCTTTTCTATCTTTTTGTTCATGCAACATGTGAAAAATAGGGGTAGTTGTTGTGGTATGTTGAGCTTTCATGTCTCTATTCATTAGATTTTTAATATTAGGGGAACCTGTGTGAACAATTTGGGATCTTGACTTAATTTGTTCAAGCCAAAGTTTTCCTTCAATGTTCACTTGATTTGTTCTTTTTCACTTTATTTTGACTTGAGATTCATAGTCTCTTCATATTTTAACTCTTGTTTTTAGTCCATCTTTAGGGTCTTCATCTTGATTAAGTTTGGGGGAAAGGTTCTCATTTCACTTTCTTTTCTTTCAATTTTCCCCTCATTTTAGTTTTCTTTTATTTTCGTTGGTTGGTCATTTCTTTAATTCCTAGCTTAGTTTCGTTTGCTTTAGTTCATGTTTTGAAGTGTCTTCCTTCTCCTTTTGAGTTGATTTGATCTTTCCTTTTTAGGTCACGGCCTACACAAAAAATGTCCGAAGTGAGGAGGATTGCAGCTTCCTAACCACCAACTTTGACACCCTCCTCGCTGTGGCCGAGATTATCGGCAACACAATATTCGATGATGATTTCTGAGAGGAGGCCAATGGGTAGTGGGCTATTTCATTATATATCGAATTGGGCCTTACCTTCCTTCTTGGCAGGGGATTGGAGAATGATCATGTTGGCCACTCCTTGGCGAGGGAGTTTTACTCCTCATTCTGTTTTCATCATGATGAGAGTAGGGGCCATGGTTCTAAGTCATTATATGCAGCAACCTCATTGTTTTCTAAAACACTAACAATTGGAACTCCCATTGGCACCCTCCCACCAATACACAGAATGCCATGACAATAATTAACGAAATATGTGGTGGTCGTTTTTGCCAACAACATAACCACAAAACGGTGCCCTCTTCCACCTAACATGCGATTGATAGACTCCATCTTAAAGTCTAACTTGTGGCTTGCAAGCCACGTCTAGGAGCGATCGGGTGTTATTATTAACTTGCTTTGGAACTTCTACCAGAGGACTTGGGTGGATGTCGGGGCAATATTTCTTGAGAGTTCAATTGCCATTCGCCACCGGCTCCTTAGGTGTCATGTTGGGCGGGGAAAGTTTGTCTTTCCGCGTCTCACTACGAGGCTTCTACAGAGGACAAGGGTCAGATTTACGATTGCACCCGACAAGGATTGTGTCCTAGATCTCACTTACATGGTAGCATAGTTTCGAAAATCTTGCCATACGATTGCTACCGAGCCCTATTCTGATCAGAAGGAGGCTTCCGAGGAGGCAGATGCACCAACCCACTCCACCAAGCCCCGAATGCCCCATCGCCCTACGTGACGGCTATTATGGACCGTCTCAATCGCCTTGAGTTTAAGATGGATCGAGCGAACTTCATGGTGGATGAATTGTATAGGACGCAAACCGGTGGGTCTCCACTTCACTTCCCTCCTCCTAATTTTTGAGCATTTTTTGTTTCTCATTTGTACTAAATGCTTGTACTTTGGATATTTCTAATGCAATTAACAAGTTTGCTTAGTCATTGTCTTATATGTCTTATTTTGTAACTTGTTGTTCCTCTCTTTTATTTTTTTTTTGGATTTGCCCACCAAGAACATGTTAATTCCTCGTATCATGTTACTCAGGTCATCTCTTTCCCTTCCTTGCTTGTATTTAATTTTCTCTGTCTTGCATTGAGGACAATGCAACGTTTGGGTTTGGGGATGGCATGAGTGGTTTGAACTTTTATTTGTCCTTTTAGCATAATTTAGTTTAAATTAGCTGAGTTTCTAGCATGAAATAGCGTTGAATTGTTGTGACTTATATTGAAGTTCAAATTTGAGATGCGCTAAGGCTATTAGAACTTTTATGTAATGGGATTATTACTGGATCATACTGTTAAACTTGTTATTTTTGTTTTCAAAGTAGTTTAAGAAATTATGTCATTTCACCCTTAATCTTTTAACAAACCCCACATTTTAAGTTGTGTTAATAGAAAATAATTTCAGGAATTAGAATCGAGCACTTTACTCATGATAGTGTTGAAATCATTAGTCCATCTCTTTCTCTTGAATTCATTCAACAAAAAAAAAAACGGAGGTATTAATTCTTGTTTAATCCGGTAAGCATCCATGACTTGATGGTTCTTGTAGCCCCTGTATCTTGAGCAGGTAAGCCCATAGGGGTGTTTTAATACCTAATAACCTAAGCTAACTGGACCTGGAGCAGCTGGTTAAAAGCTCGCTATACAGACCATGGGGAAAGCATAAGAAGAATCAACTTCTTTAGTTACTTTAATAAGAATCATTGCCTAATGTGAGTGAGATATTCTTTTATGATATGTGCTAGAAACAGCTTAGGTTGTGAATTTCTTTGACTCCAACCATTATGTCCGAGGGCTGCTCATCACTTTGTTCCATGAGCCAACTGGATCAAGAGTCACCGACCGAAAACTCGCTATATAAGTCCTATGGAGACATGCCTAACTGTAAGTTACTTACAAAAAAAAAAAAAAAAAAAAAAAAAAAAAAAAGGAAGAAAGAAAGCAAAAAATAACAAGAAGAAAACAATAGAGAGAAGAAAAGACTTGAGATTTTAATTTTGATTATGAGTAATGTGTTAAGGTAGCTTATTCCTTTAATTATTTTCTTTATTCATCTTATATATGAAAGGCTTAGAATAAGAGAGGGAAGAAAAGTTTTAAGCTCGCTTATTAGTAGGAATATTTAAATGACAAGAAATTTAGCTAGAACCAATGTAATAATGACATTACATAAAAATTCTTCAATCTTGAGTACTTCTTCAGATATGTTTAGAAATATTTTTCACAAGTAATTCGTGCTACTACATGATTGATTGAATTTTTCCATAGCTAGTTGAACTAAGGACAAGCAAGGTCTGGGTTTTGGGCTATGGACGTGTCTCATTTTAATATGGTTTATGCCTCACATCCATGACATATTCTACTATTACGTGTGTGTTTTATTGCAATTTATGTGTACTTAGGCTTGTAGAACATTGGAGCGAACAAACTTGAAAAGTGGAAAAGATTAAGCAAAAATCGGACATATTGGAAGACTGCTTTGAAAAACCAAAAAAGGATCCATCGGGTCATAATTCGGCAATCCTTATCGATTTTATAGGGCTTCGAGAACCAACTAACCAATCGGCATGAAGAGCCAATTGATTGGCAGGCAACAAAGCATTTTTGTTGATTGCTGATCGATCGAAACCTCCCCTGCCACAGGTATAAAACGAGAGGAAGGATTTTTGTTCATATATATATATATTGGCTTTTTGCTCGTGTCTTCCTCTCCTTCTTCAAGCTGCAGTGAGATCTAGGAGTTCTCAAATGCGAAGCGTACGTGGTCAGAGTGCTGGGGGATTAAAACAAGGGTTAACATTAACGCTAATCAAGGGAATCATAGTTCATGAGTTTTTCTTCACTTTCTCTTTTAGATTTTGTGATGTGTAAAACTCCCATGGAAGAGTAGACTTGTGGTTATATTTTATTATCGTTAATGAATGATGTCATGTTATTTTGGCACCCCTGTTGGGAATTAATTATTGCCATTGGGTTTTTATGGATGAGCTTATAGCCATGTTTAGATTCCCGATTTATTTGCATTCTCTGTTTGTGCTTGTAGCTGGACTTTAACATAACATGTTTTAATTCGTGGTTAGGGTTGAGGTTCTACCCAACCCTAAACACGATCTTTTATGTAAGTTGACATTGAATTAGGACGAAGAAAGAAATCAAGTAATATGGTTCATTTACCAGGCACTAGGCAATGGATCCCATTAGAACTCTATAGTTAAGCATGCTTAGGCGAGAGTAGTACCAAGATGGATGACCTCTAGGGAAGTCCTTGTGTTTCTGACCCTATAAGGTCAGGGGTCCTTAGAAATAGCTTCTCGGCAGGGTTGTGTCCTGAAGGGGTAAGGTTGCATGCATTCACCCCTCCCAGACCCCGCTTATAAGAGAGCCCTTGAGGCACTGGGTCTGTTGCTGTTGTTGTTTGTTGTAAAGAAATCAAGTAGTGCTATTGAGTTAACTTATGCTACACCTAAAGTGATAAGATTAGTTATGCCCTTAGAATAGTTCATTACCTTAAGCCTTAATTTAATTGTTAAACCAGACTTAGTGCTTGTAGCCTCAGCCCTCTAAATCGTCCTCATAGTAATGTAAATGATGGGATTCGAGTTAAGCTACCCTGAATTTATTCCCTGAACTATACGTAACTGATTTTACAACTTTAATTTATCATTAGTTCTGTTAATTTAGTTAACAAATCATTCAAATCAACAAAAACCGAATTTTAACCACTTATTAATCACCGAGTATAACTTTATACTGATTCTCTGAGGATACAACACATGTATACCTGACACACTTTAGAACTGCATCAAGAGCATATTCTATTTACGTATGTTTGAATCAATTTAGCATTAGTTTTTGTAATCTAATTAGTATTCATCATATCATTTGGGAGCGACATTTGAGAATTATTCTAAAAGTATATTATACGACCCATAATAATCATTTTAAAATTTATGCCAATAAATCAATTTCAATTTCAACATAAGACAGTATATCAGAATTAAATCAACATAATTAAAAGTAACACAAAATTTGGTTTATGTATGTTTTGAAATGTTTTTAACCTACTATGAACTTTAGTAACTTTTTATTTCAACATCATCTACATAACTACGTTAGATTATATCCCATGACACTTCAAAATAAGAAAACACCTAAAAGACTATTTTAACTAAGAGGAAAACTGTATTTACATATAAAATTAATTAAAATATCATAATATGTTAAATATTAAAAATATTTTAATTGTTATTTAGATATTTTCAAAAAATATTTCAAAATTTATAAAATTTGTAAATTTTGATACTATTTTTAATTCCACAACAAAATTTTAAGCAATTTTGAAAGAATTAGTCAAATTTTTTTAAAAATAATCTAGGCATTTTAAATAACAACATATTAAATATTTTAAAATTATCATAAATATTTACAAGTTATCAGCAATATTTAAAAATTAAATTTAGTATTTTGGTAAATATTATAAATACTAAATTTTTTTTAACATATTTAAAAATTTAGAAAATATTTGTATATGTAAAAAATGTATTATACATTTATAAATATTTTAGGTATTACCAAACTATTTTTAATATTTTATAACTATTTATAGTAAAATTATTTATATAATAAAAAATATTTGTATATTTAGAAAATATTTAATCCTTGAAAACAATTTAGAATTTTAGACACTATTTTAATATTTTAAAACTTGACAGTAATACTATAGAGACACTGTGTGGGAACATTGGTAAGCCAGGTCGTAAGCCCTATAGTCGTTGCTTAGTCGTGTAGGTTGTCCCACAGGGTGGTCTCGGTACAGTTCACCTAGGTGGTCCTAGTCTAAAATAGTGTTTTTATAGTATACCTGTATAGGGATTGTTATGTCTTTTAAGCTAAGGCTAGTTCATTGAGGAAAATGTTTTCTAAATAATACAATAGCTCTGGAAATTCAAGAACTATTAATTCAAAAGAAGTTTCAAAAACTTATTCAAATCCAAGAGATTTTGTGAATTGGACCATTCAAAGACACGATTTTGATTCTATTTACCAAATTATTAAATTTGATTTTAGAATGGATTTTTCAAGCAAAACTCATGAACAATTAATGAATATAGACCAAGAAGTTCAAACTACCAAACTACTTTCAAACACCTCTTTTCAAAAATATATTTCAAGGGGTTTTTATTATATTCATTATGGATTAGTTTAAGTTACAGTTAAACCTTTATCAAGGATTGGCCATGACCTGCCAATTATGTTAGCCTTAAAAGATTCAACCTTTTTAAAATTTGAAGACTCTTTACTTGCTATTGTTCAAACTAATCTACATAATGGCCCGATAGATTTTAATTGTTATCCAAATTTTTAAGTGGATCTACAAGATCCCACAATATTCGATACCCTGGCACTAGATATTATATGCCAAATATAGTTCCAAAAGAACATTGGAGAAATTTTTTCCTAATATATCAAATTTATTTTAGATTACTAGGAAGCCAACTTAATCCAAAATGTTTAAAATAATCCCCTCCTGGGAGAAACATTACTCCTTGAAGTACAAGCCGATCAAGCTGAAACCTTCACTTTAAAAATAATCATATGGGATGAACTTACAATTTCTGATGTATGGAAACTTGACAATCCATAACCCCCGAGAAACATTACTATACGAGAAGTTTCTCAAATAATTGAAGAACCTGATGGTAAAATAACAATACAATTTGCCTCGGGAAAACAAACTTTAACAAATACTACAACATATTAGAATCTTTAGGACACTCAACTATTTCAACACTGATTAATAGAGAGGAAACATACCCTCATATTCTACAAAGGATCCAATCTTCAACAAAATTTAAAGGAGTTCATCTTAATATACCCGCTGTTAAACCCATTTATCAATCAAAAACTTACTCAAATTCTTCTTCATCTACTACTTCTCAAATGAAACCCCCTTCAATTAATGTAATAACTAGAGAAAGATTCCAAATTAATAAAGAACATCTAAGCAATGACTTTGAATCTGAACTAAATAAAACAAAACTTGAATGGTTTTATCAAACATTTAATATAAACACTCGGCCTAGGATTAGACAAAAATATTTTGAAGAATTATGGCAGTCAATATTCCATTTTTCATGTGGTTTCCAACTTATAAATCAAAAAATCAAATACCAAATCAATTTTCCCAAAACTCCATAAATGTCAATAGTACACCTACTACTAAATGGATTATAATTGATAATCAACTAATCTAGTCTATTCACCCCCAAACCCAAAATTTAATAGTTAAAACCGACAAAGAGATTATTGCTACTCCCTTTCGAAAAGGACGAGGAGCAGATGATAACTCTACTTCAACTCTACAAGATATAAAAAAATTGAGCAAAATAATTATCAAACTTTAAATACAAAGGCAATCTCAGAACTGCTTAATATGGTCCTATGATCATTTGTTAACAATAAAAGAAAATAGGAAAACTGAGAAACAAGATGAACAACCCTAGTTAAGCCCTTTTTTAAAGGGAATCCAAACAACCTTTATTCCAACCATTTAACCTTTCTCGTACAAATAAAAAACTAATGATAGATACTCAGACTCATCTATTATCCAATTATCACAAAGATTAAGCAAAATTCCAACAACGACGACACACTATTCAACTAAAGAAAAACGACCTTCAGTTTACACGATCGCAAAACTCGATAATAATGATTCTAATATTGACTTATCTTCATCTTCAATAGATGACCTACAAATTCAAAATATTGAAAATCAATTTAATGAAGATCAACATTTAGAAGTTAACAAAATAGAAGGAAATAATTCAAGAACATGAAAAACCTTTCCAACAAGAACATATTACCCCAAGGCCTATGCCTCCATATCCTATAAGAAGAGAGAAATAAATTCCCTAACAATGATTACAATGGACAAGCCGTCTATGAATGGAATATAAATGGAAAATCTGAATATGAAATCATAAATAATTTACATCAAATGGCAATGGATAGCATATCACGATAATTCAAATAAAAACAGTGCACAGTTCATCGTTGCAGGCTTCACAGGCCAACTCAAACATTGGTGGGGAAATACATTAGGTCCCTATGATTAAGAAAACATAATTAATCACACTTATACTGAAGAAATAAGAGTTCATCCAGATGATGTCAATTCACCCACAAAAGAAATTCAAGTTGAAGATGTGGTAGAAACACTCATATGGTCAATTGCATGGTTTTTTGTTGGAAACCCTACAGAAGAAATGAAATTAACAAAATTTTTTTAACAAATCTAATATGGCCTCCACTTTAAGATCTCGAATGGTATAAAGGTATGTTCCTCACCCATATATTAAGAAGAAAGAATTCTAACCAAGCATTTTTGAAAGAAAGATTTAAGAAAGAATTCTAACCAAGCATTTTTGAAAGAAAGATTTATTAGGACTTCTAAAACTATTTGCTTCAAGAATTATGACAAAATTACAGCAACATAGTGGCAGAACAACTATTCAATGGGAAACTATAATATATTGTCAATCTTTACATTCACAAAGAAAGAAGGGCTAGAATTATGTGCAGAGGAAAAAGTGAGGAATAGCCTTAAAAAGGCGCATACTAGAAACGATTTAGGATCATTCTGTGCACAATATGGATTCAAGGATTTTAAAGCTCCATCGAGAAAATATAAAAGACAATCAATTCCAGAAAAAAGTGAAGTATTTAAGAAAAATTTGACGTACTAAATATGATCAACCTTCTTCTCCTCAATATTATAAAAAGAGACTGTATAGTAAGAAAAAGACAAACTAGATACCAATATGTTACAAATGTAAAAAGCCCAGTCATTATCAAAAGACTGCAAACTAAAATAGAAATTCAATGAGATTCAAAATGATGAGTTAAGAGAACAAACGATGAATTTGCTATTATCTGATTCAAACTCAGAGACTAAAGAGTTTATATTTCAAGTACAATAATCATCTGATAATGAAAGCTCCTCATCATCCTAATCCCCAGATTTATGTCCATGTACGTATAATACTATAAATTTATAAACAAAATGAACAGAAAATAAAGAATTCCTACGTGACATAATAGACAGGATTAAAGATCCTAGTTTAAAGAAAGCATATCTTGTCAAGCTTAAAGATATAATATTAAAAGAAAATGAATTGTCTATTCCAAAACAACCAATATGTTTAGAATAGATAGTTAAAAAAAAACCAAGTCCTAGCATTATAAAAAAAGTTTCTACAAAGGAACCTCAACATGCGATTGATGAACTAAAAAGCTAGGTAAAGCACTTACAAAATGAGTTACTTTTAATGCAACTAAAAGATTTTGAATTAGAAACAAAAATTACACTAATAGAATCATATTTAAATAATATACTAAAACCAAAGCCTGGGACCCAAAGAATATTCAGAACTGAAGGTATTCAAATACCAAAAGAACCAACACCAAATCAAAATTTTTTTTCCAATATAGAAGAAATAAAGTACAAAAGATGTTGAAACAAGATTGAAAGATCACATAAAATACAAAAGTTAAAACTTATAGATTGAAACAGAGAACTTTGATACAACGTACATGCGAGAATTACAAAAACAAAAGAAAACTACAAGAAAACTTTGTGAGCAAGGGGAAACTCTTAGATGTGCTTGCTAAGTTGCGTCTGCCTTGAATAATTGATGGTGTCCTCTATTTATGACCCAAACAAGAGTGGACTTAAACTGTATTCTTAATTGAATTCAAATCATCAGAGAGCTGGCGTCGTTAATTGATTTCTTTGGGGACAAGTGGCTTCGATAATTAACCTTAGTAAGGACCATTGGCCTTTTTCTAATTATTTGTTTTTGAAAAGTAATGTATTGGAACGGAAAATTTTTTTTAAAAAAATTTTTCCTCATGTGGCCATGTGAAGTATTGGGAATTAAAACTTTGTCTTGACAACAAATTGTTGGGAATTACCATTTTATCTTGATATAGTGTTATTAGGAATGATCATTTTTCCAAGACATTATTTTGTCCCTTCCTTGATATGCTTTGCTGATATTGTTATTTACAATAGGTTTAGTGGATCACTCTAAGAGGAATTAACTTCTTCTCCATCTTCTTCGTCAGAAGAGTCTGATTGAATTTGCTGGAGTAGCTGAGCAAGCAGTTCCTTTGAAACCTTTCATTTAGATTTATAATTGGATGACTTTGATTTATTTGAGGATGTGGAAGTTTGAATCCATACAATTTGAAAATTTGAATGAAAAGACATTATTGAACCAATTGGAGATTCATTGGAGTATTTTCAACAAGTATCATAAAGATATTTAACATTGTTTGAATATATATTAGTGGTGCAACCAAATAGGTTCCACCATTCATACATTAAGACAAGAAATTGTCGAGATTCTTTTTGAAACTGAAAAAACTAAGAATGGTCAAATGGTCTAAAGAAAAAAGCTCTAAACCACTCCATCTTATAGTCTTGGTAAGTAAATCCCAAAGGTTTGAATGGTTTTGAAAACTGTCTTGATGTGTATGGTGTATAATGTAAATATTTTAATGTCCAAATTTTCAATATTTTGAAAGTTGATTGGTAATTTGTCCAGTCAGATCATATTTTTTATGATCTAGGGTAATTGACTCTATGTCTACTAGTATAAACTCATAGAATCGCTAATTCTGTTGAATATCATCTAGTTGCCATTGGTGTTATCCTGGAAACACTGAATTTGCCACTTCTTTAATTTCTGGGATTGAAAGAGGTGGTATTTGTTTGGGGCGAAATAGGTGTTCTAATTGGGGTTTTGAGTAATATTGTCCTGACCGGTTTGGCTGAGAGGGTTGAATATTTTGAGATTTTGATCAAGAAGGGCGAGGTCTAATGACCGCTGATGAGTAGGCCATAGGTGGAAAGTCTAAAAGTATTGCATACAGATTTTGAGTTGGAACCTTAATAAAGGGATTTTCTAAGGGAGGAGATATGGCATAGTCTTCTGGACTTCGAATCTTTCTCTTTCCTTTGGAAAACATTTTCCGAAATGGATAATTGAGATGAGTGTTTCCATTAAAGAAATTCTCTTGTTAGGAAAGCTGGAATAGAATTATTTTTCCTTTGATAAAATCAATTTCAAAATCGAAAACTGATAAATTGCCTACCATCGAGCAAATACTTGTTTTGAAACTAAATTTTTAACATCTTTTTAAAGAACTTCTTTTGCCGCTTTGCATTTTATTCAAAGAAAAAATTTCTTATTATATAAATCATTTTAAAATTTTGAAGTGCACAAAGCAATAGATAAAATTTTGGCCTGGATGGAATTTGATTACCTATTCCTGGTCTTGTAGGCGTTGAGTATACTCCCATAACCTATATCACACCCATTCCTCTCGACTATTAGGTCCGCCTTAGGGTGTGGAAGCCCTAAACGGGGTAAGGTCTTGACCTTTTACTTAAGGATTTGAACAATCCTAGTGCGCTCATCTGTCCAAGGAGGGGGGACTAATTTGCGATCTTTGTAAAGCAGTTGACATAGGTTTCTTAAGTTAGGAAAGAAGTTTGAAGCGTAATTTAAGCAACCTAAAAACTATTATAATTTAGTTTTATTTTGGAGTTGATCCGGAAATTTTTTGGCAAACTCAATTGCTCTAGTAATTGGTATAATTGCCTTTGAAGATATCATGTCCTAAAATCAAACTTTTATTTGAATAATTTCATTTTTGAAGGAGAAAGGACCAATCCATTTTTCTTAACAATATTTAAGAAAAGATTTAGATGTTTAAAATGTTGGTCAATATTTTTAGAAAAAATAAGGATATCATAATAATAAAATTTGTATAAGGCGTAAATATATTATTCATAATATTTTGAATTTTTGGTGGTGTATTTTTTAATCCATTACATTCCATTCATAGCATCCAAACGAGACTATAAATGCTGTTTTATAACAATCCTTCTCATGGATTAGAATTTAGCAAAACCAACTTTTTAAATCATGTTTTGAGAATATATTAGTATCATATAATTTATTAAGTAAATCCTTTTTATGAGGTATGGGATATCAAATCCATTGTAAAGCTTTATTAAGTAGTTTGTAATTGATTAATAAACGTGTAAATCCCCGTTCTAATTCTGCTTGTTTATTTACATAAAATGCAGAGTAGCTCCAGAGAGATTTTGAAGGGCGAATTAATGTTTTATCTAAGGGGGTATAGATCTCTGTTTTGCAATATTCAAATAGTTCCTTGTTCATTTGAATTGGTCGAGCTTTAGTGGGAATATTTTTTTCACTAAAATCTTTTTCATAGGGTAAAGCAACTATATGTCTTTTTCTTTCCCAAAATGTGCTAGGCAAGTTTGAACAAACTTCGTGAAGAAAATTATTATTAATGCTTTTAATATTTTTCTTCATTATTGTTAACATTTAATTGTTTTTCTATTCTTTGGTATTCTATTTCTTTTTGTAAGAATTGTATATCCAATTTTTTATTATTGATTAAATTGATTTGTTTTGAAAATAGAAGTTGATTGTAAAAGGCTTAAATCTTTTTATAAGGTTTGGTTCAAATATCTAAAATTTATTTGGTTGCCTATGACATTTGTATGAAAACCTTCATTGTTAACCGCAAAGAGATATATTTGAGTCAAAAATGGGGTTCCTAATATTATCTGTTATTGGAGATCTTTGACTAAAAAAAATAGTGTAACAGATGCTATTATTGCAAATATAAGTATTCGATAATTTGTATTGATCTTTAGTCCTGATCCATTTGCACTATGAAGTTTTTTAGATGTTTTTCTATAGTATTTTGATGGCATGCGTCCTTCTTGAATACAATTGAGGTCAGCACCGGAATGTAGTAGCCGTATCGTTTCGAATTATTTGGAGAAATTTTTCATTAGATGTTGGTTCTTCTGGCATTTGAATATCGATAGTTTCGAATATTCTTTTGGGCTCCAGGCTCTGGGTTTAGTATGTTATTTACATGTGATTCTATTAGTATAATTTTTGTTTCTAATCTAAAATTATTTAGTTGTATTGAAAATAACTCATTTTGTAAGTGCTTTACCTAGCTTTGTAGTTCATGAATCTCATGTTGAAGTTCCCCTGTAGAAACTTGCTTTATAATGCTAGGACTTGGATATTTTTGAAATATCTATTTTAAAGTTATCGGATGTTTTGTAACAGACAATTCATTTTCTTCCAGTATTATATCTTTAAGCTTGACAAGATATTCTCTGTTTAAACTTGGATCTTCAATCCTGTCTATTATGTCAAGTAAGAATTTTTTATTTTCTATTGATTTTGTTAATACATTTATAGTATTATACTTACTTGGACATAAATCTGGAGATTGGGATAATGAGGAGCTTTCATTATCAGATGATTCGTACTTGAAATATGAACACTTTAGTCTTTGAGTTTTAATCAGGTAATAGTAAATTCAGCATCTGTACTCTTAACTCATCATTTTGAATCTCATTGATTTTCTGTTTCATTTTGCAGTCTTTTTGATAATGACCAAGCTTTTTAAATTTGTAATATTTTGGCATCTGGTTTGTCTTTTTCTTAGTGTACTTTCTCTTTCTATAATACTAAGGAGGAGAAGTTTGATCATATTTAGTACATCGAATTTTTCTTAAATACATCATTTTTGGTCGAAAATGTTTTCTTTTATATTTTCTTGGTGTGGCTTTAAATTCTTTGAACTCGTATTGTGCATAGAATAATCCTAATTCCTTTCTAGTTGGTGCCTTTTTACTATTTCTCATTTTTTGCTCTTCTTATAATTCTAGCGCTTCTTTCTTTATGAATGTAAAGATTTGGTCATATGTTATAGCTTTCAATGGAATAGTTGTTCCACCACTATGTTGCTGTAATTTTTCTATAATTATTGAAGCAAATAGTTTTGGAAGTCTTGTAATAAATTTTTTTTTTTACAAAATGCTTGGTTAGAGTACTTGCTTCTTGATATAGGGATGAGGAACATATCTTTATACCATCGGAGATCTTGAAGTTACAGACATCTTAGATTTGTTAAAAATATTTTTGTTGATTCCATTTCTTCTGCAGGATTTCCAGCCAAACCATGCAATTAACCATATAAGTGTTTCCGCAGCATCTTCAACTTGAATTTCTTCTGTGGGTGAATTGACATCATTTGGATCAACTCTTCTTTGTTCAATATGAGATTAATTATGTTTTCTTGATCTTGAGGTCCTAATATATTTCCCCACCAATATTTGAGTTGGCCTGTGAAGCTTGCAATAATGAAGCGTGCACTATTTTTATTTGAATTATTGTGGGTTTCATATGCTACGGCAGCCATTGTGATGGATTTTAAAGTATTTGTGATTTCATATTAAGATTTTTCATCTATATTCCTTTCATAGATGGCTTGTCCATTACCAACATTGGTAGGAATTGATTTTTCTCTTCATATTGTATATCTAGAGGCATAGGCCTTGGGTAATATATTCTAGTTAGAAAGGTTTTCCATCTTCTTGAATTATTTCCTTTTATTTTGTTAACTTCTAAGTGTTGATCTTCATTAAATTGATTTTCAATATTTTGAATTTGTAGGTCATCTATTGAAGATGAAGATAAGTCAATATCATAATCATTATTATCAAGTTTTGCAATCGTGTGAACCGAAGGTCCTTTTTCTTTAGTTGAATATTGTGTCGTTGTTGTTGGAATTTCGCATAATCTTTGTGATATTTTGGACAATAGATGAGATTGAGTATCTATGATCTCTTTTTTATCTGTACGAGAAATGTCAAATGGTTGGAATAAAGGTTGTTGGATTCCCTTTAAAAAATAGCTTAACTTGGGTTGTTCTTCTTGTTTCCTAGTTTTCCGATTTTCTTTTATTGTCAACAAATGATCATGAATCATATTAAGTTGTTCCAAGATTGTCTTTAGATTTAAAATCTAATAATTATTTTTCTCATACATTTTTTTTTATATCTTGTAGAGCTGAAGTGGAGCTATCATCTGCTCCTCGTCCTTTTCGAAAGGGAGTCTCTTGGTCCTGAATTTTTACTATTAAATTTTGGGTTGGGGAGTGAATAGAATGGATTACTTGATTATCAGTTATAATCCACTTAGTAGTAGGTGTACTATTGACATTTATTAAGTTTTGGGAAAACGGATTTGGTATTTAATTTTTTTATGTATAGGTTGGAAACCATCTGAAAAATGGAATATGGACCACCATAGCAGTTAATTCTTTATAATTTTTTTTTTTCTAATCCTGACCCGAGCATTTATATTAAAGTTTTGATAAAACCATTCATGTTTTGTTTTATTTTGTTAAGATTCAAAGTTATTGCTTAAATATTCTTTATTAATTAGGAATCCTTCTTTAGATATTACATTAATGAAAGAGGTTTCATTTTGAGAAGTAGTAGGTGATGAAGAATTTTAATAAGTTTTGATTGATAAATGGGTTCAACAATGGGTATATTAAGATGAAATCCTTTAAATTTTGTTGAAGATTGAGTCCTTTGTAGAATATGAGGGTAAGTTTCCTCTCTATTAATCGGTGTTGAAGAAGTTGAGTGTCTTGAAGAGTTTGAATATTTTGTTGTATTTATTAAAGTTTGTTTTCCTGTGGCAAATTTTATTGTTATTTTGGCATCAGGTTCTTCAATTATTTGAGAAAGTTCTCGTCTAGCAATGTTTCTTGGGAGTTGTGGATTGTCAATTTTCCATAAATTAGAAATGGGAATTTCATTCCATTTGAGGCTTTGGAGTGAGGGTTTCAACTTTAATCAGCTTGTACTTCAAGGAGGAACGTTTCTTCCGGAGGGGATTATTTTAAACATTTTGGATTAAGTTGACTCCCTAGTAATCCAATATAAATTTGATATATTAGGGCAAAATTTCTTCTATGTTCGTTTTCAACTACATTTGGCATATGAATATCTAGAGTCAGGGTATCTAATACTGTGGGGTTTTGTAGATCCACTAAAAAATTTGGATAACAGTCAAAATATATTGGGCTATTATGTAGATTAGTTTGAACAATAGCAATTAAAGAGTCTTCAAATTTTAAAAAGGATGAATCTCTTTATGCTAACATGATTGGTTGGTCATGGCTAATCTTTCATAAAAGTTTAACTGTAGGTTGAACTAATCCATAATGAATATAATGAAAAACCTTTGAAATATATTTTGAAGAGAGATGTTAAGTACTTGGATAGTTTGAACTTCTTGGTCTATATGCATTGATTTTTCATGAGTTTTGCCTGAAAAAACCATTCTAGAATCAAATGTACCAATTCGATAAATACAATTAAAATCTTGACTTGAAATAGTCCAATTAACAGAATCTCTTGGATTTGAATAAGCTTTTGAAACTTCTTTTGAATTAATGGTTCTTGAATTATCAGAGCTATTATATTGTTTCGAAAACATTTTCCTTAATGAACTAGCCATAGCTTTGAAGACGTAACAATTCCGATACAAATATACTATAAAAACACTATTTTAGACCGGGAACACCTAGGTGAACTGTACTGGGACCACCTACATGGCTGACCAACGACTATAGGGTTGACCAACGCTACAACCTGGCTTACCAACATTCCTACACGGTGTCCCTATAGGATTACTGTCAAGTTATTGTTAATAATCTCCTTTACTACTACCTATTAAATTGGAATAAGTTTTCTAATTTCACTTGGCTCTGATACCAAAATAAAATGAAGACACAATACAGAAGAGATGAATCACAAAAGTTGTTGAAAAAATATTGAAAAATCATATAAAATACAAAAGTTAAGATTTATAGATTGAAACGGAGAACTTTGATACAGCATACTTCCGAAAACTACAGAAATAAAAAAAAAATTACAAGAGAACTTTGTGAGCGAGGGGAAACTCTTAGATGTGCTAACTAAGTTGCCTCTGTCTTGAATAATTGATGGTGTCCTCTATTTATAGCCAAAACAAGGGCGTACTTGAACTATATTCTGGATTGAATTGAAATCTTCAGAGACAGCTGGCTTCATTAATTGATTTCTTGGGGGACAGCTGGCTTTGATAATTGACCTTGGCAGGGACAGCTGACCTTTTTTCAATTATTTGTTTTTGAAAAGTAAATTATTGGTATAGAAAACTTTGTTTTTTTTTGTTTGGAATTTGTCTTGTGTGGCCATGCCAGAGTATTGGGAATTAAAACTTTGTCTTGACCACAAATTGTTATGGATTACTATTTTACCTTGATATAGTGTTTTTGGGAATGATCATTTTGTCTTGACATTATTTTTTCCCTTCCTTGGAATGCTTTGCTGATATTGTTTTTTACAACAGGTTGCGTGGATCACTTTGAGAGAGACTAACTTCTTCTCCGTCTTCTTCGTCAGAAGAGTCTGATTGAATCTGCTGAACTAACTAGGCAAGCAGTTCCTTTAAGACCTTTCATTTAGATTTGAAGTTGGAAGACTTTGATTTATTTGAGGATGTGGAATTTTGGTCTGGGGTGTTTGAGGAGTTAATGAAGAGTTTATTTGAGGATGTGGAATTTTGGTCTGGGGTGTTTGAGGAGTTAATGAAGAGTTTATTGGTGTGCAGAGAATTTGAATATTTTATCTTTCTGTTGTAAAACTTTTTATAGTACTTGAGCGGAGCAATCATGATCAATTTTTAAATTTAACCACCATTTAATTTTGAATTCCCTAGTAAAAGATAAAGGATGAGGATCTTCAAAAATTTGTGCAGTCTTGTAAGACCAACATAAAATCCATAAAATTTGAAATTTTGAATGAAAAGGCATTATTAAATCCACATAAAGATATTTAACTTCTTATATATATTAGTGGTGCAACCAAACAAGTGCCACCATTCATACATCCAGACACAAAATTGTTGAGATTCTCTTTTAAATTAAAAAAACCAAGAACGGTCAAATGGTCTAAAGAGAAAAGTTGTAAACCATTCCATATTGTAGTCTTGGTGAGTAAATCCCGAAGGTTTGAATGGTTTTGAAAACTATCTTGATGTGTATGGTGTATATGAAAATCTTTTAATGTCCAAATTCTTAATATTTTGAAAGTTGAATGGGTAATTTGTCTAGCCAGATCATCTTCTTTGTGATCTAGGGCAATTGGCTCTGTGTCAACTTGTATAAACTCATAAAATCGCTGATTACTTTGAATATCATCTGTTTGCCATTGGTATTGTCCTGGAAAGGCTGAATTTGGCACTCATTTAATTTCTGGGATTGAAAGAGGTGTTATTTGTTTTGTGAGAAATAGGTGTTCTTTTTCTATAAGTGACACCGGAGTGCCGATACAAGACAGGCAAACTCGAAAAAATGAGGCCTGATGCTAGCCGAAAGACGACCAAAAAACAAGAACAACAAACGAAAAAGAAAAAAAGGACCTCAAACGAAGCAAAAGGAACACGGAGAGGCAAAGACCCGACAGGAGACCAACACAGCCAAAACAAACGACGCAAGCAGACCAAAAGAAGACAAAGACCTAGACAAACAACCGAAATGGCAAACCTGGAAAGCACGCAGACAAACGGCCAAACAAAACAAAACACAAAAACCACAAAGGAGCCGGAGCAAAACCAACAAGCACGGAAACCCCAGCAACAACCAGAAACAACCGCTAGAAACAAGCCCAACCACACAAGCCAAATCAATGAGCAAGGATGTCTGCCACCTCAACCGGGTTGAAGCCATCGAAGTTGATGCCCACCCTTTGCCCCATCTCTATAACTCGCTCCGCAGTCAGGATCCTCTCATCATAAACTTCTTTCGTGATTTTCTGGATTCGATTACCCCTATTTCGATTTTTCTTCTTCTTCTCCACTGACTCAGGTGACTTTCCAGCATTACTTGTAGGAGACATATCCTTGAGGAAATCTTGCAGCTCTCGCGTCTCTCTATCCTTCATCTTGCGCTTAATCGCTTTTCCCTGTTTTCTTGTTGAGCGCACTTTTTCTTTTATTCTCCAGCCCGAGCCAAGCCCTCCCAAGAAATAGGTGTTCTAATTGGCTTTTTGAGTAATATTGTCCAGTTTAGTTTGGCTGAGAAGGTTGAATATTTTGAGATTATGATGAAGAAGGGCCTGCAGGTCTTATTGCTGATGATGAGTAGGTTATGGATGGAAAATCTGAAAGTATTGAATACAGATTTTGTGTTGGAACCTTAATTGAGGGATTTGCTGAGGGTGGAGCCAAGGCATAGTCTTTTAGACTTTGAATCTTTCTCTTTCCTTTAGAAGACATTTTCTGAAATGGATAATTGAGATGAGTGTTGCCCTTAAGAAATTCTCTTGTTAGGAAATCTAGAAGGGAATTATTTTTTCCTTTGTTAAAATCAATTTCAGAATCCAAAACTGATAAAATTTCCTGCCATCGAGCAAATATTTCTTTCAGAACTAAATTTTTACATCGTTTTGAAGGACTTCTTTTGCCGCTTTGCAATCTATTCGAAGAAGAAATTTCTTATTATATAAATCATTTGAAAGTTTGAAATGCACAAAACAATAGATAAATTCCTTTTGGATTGTTGCATAATTGTTTTTTGGTCCCAGCCGTAGACCTGAATGGTATCTGACTACCTGTTCCTGGTGTTGTAGGTATTGTTTGAGTATACCCCCATAACCTATATGACACGCATCTATCTCGACTATTAGGTCCGTTTTGGGGTGTGGAAGCCCTAAACAGGGTAAGGTCTTGACCTTTTGCTTAAGGATTTGAACAATCCTATAGTGCTCTTCTGTCCAAGGAGGGGGACTATTTTGCAATCGTTTGTAAAGTGGATAACATAGTTGTCTTAAGTTAGGAAATAAGTCTGAAGCATAATTTCAGCAACCTAAAAACCATTGTAATTGAGTTTTATTTTGGAGTTGATCCGAAATTTTATCGACAAACTCAATTGCTCTAGTAATTCGTTTAACTCCTCCTTAGAAGATATCATGTTCTAGAAATTGAACTTTTGTTTGGAATAATTCTATTTTTGAACTAGAAAGGAGCTATCCATTTTTCTTAACAATATTAAGAAAAGATTTAGATATTTAAAATGTTGGTCAATATTTTATGAAAAAAACAAGGATATCATCAATATATATAATAATGAAATTTGTGTAAAGAATAAATATGTCATTTATAATATTTTGAAATTTTGATGGTGCATTTTTAATCCAAAGGGCATTACATTCCATTCATAGCGTCCAAACGGGACAGTAAATGCTGTTTTATAACGATTCTTTTCATGGATTTGAATTTAGCAAAACCCACTTTTTAAATCAAATGTTGAGAATATATTAGCATTGTATAATCTATTAAGTAAATTTTTTTTATTAGGTATAGGATATTGAATCCATTGTAAACTTTATTCAATGGTTTGTAATTGATTACTAAACGAGGAACTCCTCGTTCTAATTCTGCTTGTTTATTTACATAAAATGTAGAGTAGCTCCAAGGAGATTTAGATGGGCCAATTAATTTTTTATGTAAGAGGGTATAGATCTCTGTTTTGCAATATTCTAATAGTTCCTCGTTCATTTGAGTTGGTCGAGCTATAGTGGGGATATTCTTCTTACTAAAATCTTTCTGATAGGGTAAAGTAACTATGTGCTGTTTTCTTTCCAAAAACACATTGGGCAAATCTAAAAAAAACTTTGCGAAGAAATTTATTGTTAATGTTTTTAATATTTTCTTGAGTATTGTAAGCATTTAATTGTTTTTCTATTCTTTGGTATTTTATTTCTTTTCGTAAGCACTAAATATGTGATTTTTTTTGTTATGAATTAAATTGATTTGTTTCAAAATAGAAGCTGATTATAAAAGGCTTAAATCTTTTGTAAGGTTGGGTTCAAAAATATAAAAGTTATTTGCCTGCCCATGACATTTGTATGAACACCTTAATTGTTGACTGTAAAGGGATATATTTGAGTCAAAAATGGGGCTCCTAATATTATCTGTTAATGGATACCATTATTATAACTATAAGCATTCGATAATTTGTAATTGATCTTTAGTCTTGATCCATTTGCACTATGAAGTTTTTTTTTGAGGTTTTTATATAGTATTTTGATGGTAGACCAAAAGGCTCTCACTACTATTTAGATGTGTCTAACAGATGATGTTCTGACTGAGGTGTTGGATGTAAAAACTGCGAAAGAGTTGTGAAAAAAATTACAGGAGATATTGCGTGTAAAATCTGTCTTCAAAAACATGCTACCAAGTGAAGATTGTTTACCTTTCATATGTCAGAAGGTACGTCTCTTAAAGTTCATATTAATGAGTTTAACTATATCATTCAAGAGTTAAAAGAACTTGATGATGCTCCAAAAGATGAAGATCAGGCTATATTGTTGTTGTATTCTCTCTCAACCTCTTATAAGTGTTTTGTTGAAATTATGATTTATGGTGATAGAAAAGCTATCACTATTGATGAGGTTAAAGAAACTTGCTGAGTAAATAAAAGGTTGATAAGGAGTTATCTAACTCTGTTAATGACTCAGGAAGTGGTCTATTTGTTAGAGGGAGAACTGAAACGAGAGGGTCTGATAGTGAAAGAAACAAGTTCAGGTCAAAATCTAGACATAAAAATCTAACTTGTAACTATTGTTATAAAAAAGGGAACATTGAGAAGAATTGTTTCAAACTTAAGGGGAAACAAAAGGATGATACCAAAAAAGACCAAAAAAGAAATGAAAAACCTGCTGAAGCTAGTGTTATTGAAAATGAGAGTGATGCTGATGACCTTTTAGTGACCGAATCTCAATCCAGACCAAAAAGAAATGGATCCTGGATTCGAGTGGTTCCTATCATGTATGTTCTAATAAAGACTAGTTCACCACATATGACTCAATTCAGGGTGAAGTTGTTTTGATGGGCAATGATGCATCGTGCAAAGTTTAGGGTATCGGAACAATCCAAGTAATAAAGATGTTTGATGGTGTTGTGAGGACATCAAGTGACATATGACATGTTCCTAACTTGAAGAAAAATCTCATCTCTCTAGGTACCCTTGATTCTCATGGGTACAAGTACACAGCTGGGAGTGTAGTTGTGACGGTAAGTAAAGGTGCTCTAATTATGATGAAAGGAAAATGGGTTAGGACTCTGTATGAGCTTGTTGGTTCCACAATAATAGGATCTGTGGTAGTATCTTCATCATCAGTGATAAAATTAGATATCACCAAGCTTTGGCACACCGTCATATGGGTGATAAGGGATTGTTAGAACTCAATAAAAGGGGCTTGTTGTGTGGTCAGATTATGGGGCCAATGGACTTTTGGGAGCATTGTGTGCTCGGGAAGCAGAAAAGGATTAGTTTCAAACCGGCAGTGCAGAAGACAAAGGGGACGTTATAGTACATTCATTTATATTTGTGGGGACCTTCTAGGGTTGCATCCAAAGGTGGTTCCATGTACCTGCTGACACAGATGATTTCCCAAGGAAAGTTTGTGTCTACTTTCAAAAACGAAAAAAAAAAAAGAAGTATATGCCACTTTCAAGAAATGGAAGGCTTTACTTGAGAAGCAAACAAGAAAGCAGTGAAAAAGGTTGATGAAAGATAGTGGCCTGGAATATGTTGGGGGTGACTTAACAAAATTTTATGAGTATCAGGGCATTGTTAGACATCAGATTTGCATAGGGAGACCCCAACAAAATGGGGGTTGTAGAAAGATTGAATTGAGCATATTCTCAGTTAAGAATTTTTGGTTGCCCTACATATGCTTATGTGAAAGAAGGAAAGCTCGAGCCTAGAGCCAAGAAGTGCATCTTTCTTAGCTATAGCTTAGGTGTGAAAGGATTCTATTTATGGGATCCCAAATCCCATAAGTTTTTTAAGAGTAGAGATGCTATGTCCGATGAGTCAGAATTACTTCATCCAATGAAGGCGTCCTCTTTTACAAATGACTCCAATTAAATACAACTGCCGGAGAAACTTCATTAATAGTTGGGTAGCGTAGCTCAACAGCAAAATGATCCCACAAAAGGTGTACGGGCACCTTCACCATAGATTTCTGATAGAGATGAAGAAGATAAAACTAATCAACAGGTGGAGCAGTATATTATAGCCAAGGGGAAGACAGAGGAGGCAGGCAAGACCGCCACAGCAATATGGTTATGATGGCTATGCATGAAGAGATTGAATCTCTACAACCACAAGTTGGGAAGTAGATCGTTGGATGCAAAGGGATCTTCAAAAGAAAGGAAGGCATTCCAGAGGTTAAAGATGCTTGCTACAAGGAAAGATTGATGGCCAAAGGTTATAGTCAGGTACATGGAATTTATTTTGATGATATTTTCTCACCTATTGTAAGACATAGTTCCATTTGAGCACTACTTGCCCTAGTTTCCATGTATGACTTAGAGCTATAACAACTTGATGTGAAAACTACATTCTTGCATGGTGAGCTAGATGAGAGTATCTACATGCATCAACCTGAGGGTTTTGTTGTTGAGGGTAAAGGAGATCATGTTTGCTTATTGAAGAGGTCTCTTTATGGTTTGAATCAATCACCAAGATAGTGGTACAAGAGGTTTGATCATTTCATAACTAGTCAGGAGTTTTGAGGGGCAGATATGATCATTGTGTCTATTTTAGAAAAACTACTGGAGCTGATATAATTGCAGCTACAAATATGTCTGAAATAAACAACCTAAAAGTTTTTTGAGGGGTGAATTTGAAATGAAAGATTTGGGAGCAGCTACGAAGATACTTGGTTCGGAGCTTCAAAGAGACTTAAAAGCCAGAAAGTTATACTTCACTAAGGGAGAAGTATATTGATAAGGTCCTGGAGCACTTTCACATGAAATATGGCAAACCAGTTAGCACTCCTTTAACATCTCATTTCAAGCTTTCAGCTTCAGCTTCGCCATAGACAAAGGAAGAGATCAGGTATATGTCACATGTCCTGTACTCCAGTGTAGTGAGTAGCGTCATGTATGCTATCTATGCAAATGTCCAGATATTGCAAACACTATTTATAGAGTGAGAAGATATATGGTGAATCTAGGAAAGGAGCATTGGCAAGCAGTTAAATGGATTTTGAGATACTTACATAGCACTACAAATACATGCATGGATTTTGGGAGAAGTATTGACTATTTGGTTCGTTATGTTGATTCAGATAATGGTCATGACCTTGATAGCAGAAGATCTACCATAGGTTATGTCTTTTTCCTTGGAGACTGTGCTATAAGTTGGAAAGCCTACAGTCAGTTACTGCATTGTCTACTGCAGAGGCATAATATGTGGCTGTAACAAAAGCATTTAAAGAAGCTATGTGGTTGAAGGGCCTAATGGGTGAGCACAGTGTTGATTAGGGTGCTATTGTTGTTCATTACAATAGCCAATCTACCATTCATTTGGTCAAGGACTGGATGACTCATCATGAAAGGACAAAGCACATAAATGTGAAACATCACTTCATTCGAGATATGATAGATGAAAGCAAGGCCAGCTTGAAGGAGATTAGTACAGTTGATAATCCTGCTGACATGTTCACTAAGATTCTTCTTGGTAGCAAGTTCAAGCATTGCTTGGACTTTATTGGTTCACACCTTTGTCAAGGTAACCTCTGGAAGGGGATTTTATGGAGAAGGTGGAGAGCTTTCGTAGGAAATTTGAGACAAGTTTGAGATTTGTGGGGTCGTGTCTCAGATGTTTAGTCCAAATTTCGAAAAGAGATCTATAATGGAGCGGAGGGATAGGACCCTTTTTATTTTGGTCAGGTTGTACCCAATTCTCGCTTTCTAGGTTTCTCTCATGTACTATATATAGTCTTTTCTTCTCTTTTTCTAGGATTGAGCCATTTTTCAAAAACACAGAGAGAGAGAGAGAGAGAGAGAGAGAGAGAGAGATAGAGTGAAGAATCCTCTTGTAATATTTCAGATTTTCAATTAATAAAAGTTCTCTACCTTGGCCCGTGGTTTTTCCCTCTCTTTGAGGATTTTCCACGTAGATCATGTTGTTTTCTTTGCTGGTTCTCCTTTACCGCCGTGTTTGCTTTTTAGATATCATTTAGTATCTAAATCAAATCTAGATCTTGGGTATTTTCATCTTACACCTAGAAAAACACATTAAGATTTTTGCGCCATTGCCGGGGGCAAGGCAACATTCTTGATTTTATTTTGTGATTTTCTTTTATTTTTAACGTAGGATTTTAATCAATTAGTTTGTTTCCTTAGCTTAGGATTTTAACATCTTGATTTTTTATTGTGATTCATTTAATTTGTTTTATGTTGGTGCCTGTTTAGTTGCTTTGTTACCTAAAGCATCAACAAGCAAGCACCGGATCCCATTATAACTCCGAAGTTAAGCGTGATTCGGTGAGAGTAGTACCAAGATGGATGACCTCTTGGGAAGTCCACGTGTTGCACCCCTCAGGTTAGGGGTTCTCAGAAACAGTCTCCCTTCAGGGTACACTGAAGGGGGAATCCCCTCCCCCCAAAACCTAGCTTAGGCGGGAGCCCTTGGGGCACTGGGAATGTTGCTTTGCTTTTGTTCAGTTGCTTTGTCAACTTAGTATTCCATTTTATTTGTTTTTTTTTTTTCCTTTTCTTTTCTGTTTAATTTGTGGCTTATTTTCAACGTTCTCAATTTTCTGTGTTTGTTATTTATCTCTTTTTTTTTTGTGCTTAGATAGGATCTAGGATAATTTGTGTTTCGTTTTTTTTAAGTGTTCTGTTTGTTTAAATTTTTTTTTTTTTTTTTTTTTTTTTGTGCTTAAGATTTTTTGTGTTCTAATTTTCGTGTTTTAGTTTTTGGCTAGTTTTCTGTACTTTTTTTTTTTGAATTTGCTTCTTGTTGCGCACGCTAACCTTGATTTGGCAATGGCGAAAGAACAACAACCCCGTGCCCTTATGGTGTATTTTACTCTCACCACAACCGCCTCACCTTCAGGCATTAGGTTGCCACCTATTGGCCACCAGTTCGAGCTAAAGCCAACCACCATCCAGATGCTCCCTTCAGTCCAAGGCTTAGGCAATGAAAACCCATACACACATTTGGACAACTTCATAGGGGCTTGCTCTACCTTCAAGTTACCTAATGTCAGTGACAATGCCATCCTACTTCACCTCTTTCCCTTTTTGAAAGATAAGGCCAAGTATGGGCTAGGCACCTTACCTAATAGGATAATTAGGACATGTTTTTTAAGAAATTATATCCCATTAGTAAGACCAACACTACTAGGACAATCATTAATATCTTTGCCCAACTTCTTAGTGAAGAGTTCCATGAGAGCTAGGCTACGTTTAGGGAACGTTTGGGAGCTTGTCCACATCATGTTATCCCTAAGTGGCAACTTGTCCAAAATTTTTACCATGGGTAGAATGAGAAAGACCAACAAATCATCGATATTTTGTGTGGTGGGCAATTCCTAAGAACTTTTTGAGCAATTGAACGAGAACTCACAACAAAATGTCGCACATGCACGTTTGAATACAATTAGGATAAACAAAGCATGAGTACATGAAATTGCACACACTTCCATCTTAGATAAGAAACTAGATTCTCTTGCAATTTCTATGGAGCAAATTACTTCTTTATTTAAGATGGCACTGACTCCTTCTACTATGGTGAATGTGTCTAATGTATTATGATGTTTTTTCTATATGTTATACTGCTTCTCATTCCACATTTGATTGCCCCTCTACTTCACCATTTATTGAATGTCCGCAGGAATAGGTTAATGTAGCCCCGAGATTTTCAAGGAACAATCCGCACTCGAATACGTACAATCTAGGCTAGAGAACCCATCAGAAATTCTCTTGGAGGCAAGGAGGTGAAGAGCAATTTGAGCATCAACTCATTCTGCTACCTCACCAATGTGGTATGTCAAGACCTCTCAGTTTTCAACCACAAGGGTATGTTTCTAACCATTCTCAACCTTCTAATTTGAGCTCTAATTTGAATTTTAAAGACAAGGTCATGAGTGCACTTACAGGTTTAGAAGATAATTCCCAACTCATCCACTCCCATACCCAATTGATCTCTAAGTTAGAAACCCAAGTAGGTACACTTATAAGTCTACTTTACTATATAATTATTTATATTATTTTGGTTCATTTTCTAACCATTTTACATCAAATTTTTGTCACTATTGCTCGCTTTTGCTCTTTTTCATTTCTATTGCTATTTCTTTGCAAAAACACTCATGTTATGCTAAATCTTGCTAGGTTTTATCATCAACATCAACAAGTGAATGCAAGATATATCAAACAAAAGCAAAAAAAAGGGGCAAAACACATCAATTTCACATGGCTAAGCAAGGAAACACCAAGTTCGTGTACAATTCATTTCAACTTGCAATTTTTGGCGGCAATTCAAGCAAATCAAATGCAGTAACTTAATAAACACATCAAGAACACACCCAACTTGATGTAAAAGCTGAGTTTTGGGCAGCAAAGCTGAAGAAAATTGAGAAAGATCAGCAAGTTTTTTTTGAAAAAGCAGCTTTGGGCGACAAAGGTGGCAATAAGAACAAACGAGAATAAAGCTATTGTAATTTTTTACTTCAAGTATTCCTAACCCCATGTAATATAAATAGAGAGGTTTGGGAAGTGTTTTTCCCAAACTCATCCGGCAAAAAACCAATACAAAGTAGAGTAATAGGGTAGAAAACTGTAAGGAAGAAGAAGGAGGAGAAAAGAAGAAGTTTGGTTTGTAATTTCATATTTTCAATTTATTTTCTATCCTTTTCTTCTTCGAGTTCATGGATTATGTCTTAGTTTTTCTTTTTATTATGTATACCATGAACTAATTTTGTCTTTCCAAGGCTACGATATGGCCTGAGTTGTAATATACGCTATTTTCTAATTCAACATATTCAAAGTTTATTTATTGCGATGTTTGAGTGTTTATCATTGTTCTTCGTGAATTTTGAATTCTTGACCACCATTCAAAGTCCATAATGATTCATAATGAGTCTGAGAGGACATTTATGATGAATGCTAAAGTGATGAACACCACAAATTGAGCGAATGATAGAGAAAGATTAATGCGATTTGTGTGGTCTTAAGTGAAAATTATGGATCTACAAAAATCTTTTCTTATGTAAATTCATGCAAGAGATTGATGAGTTAATATGTAAAAGAGGATGCTAAATGATGCCTGAGAGAGAATATTTAGTAAATTAGGATTTTTGACCATCAACACGTAGTAACAACTTGAATATCGAGAATAGAAAGGCGTATTGATGCAGCTAGGTGAAATTGGATGCCCTGGATCTTATTAAATTATAAAAATCACCTAAAATTAGTAGACCTTTTATAAAACCAGTAACCATTTCGGTTCTTTTTCATTTTATTTTGTTTTCTATAAAAAATCACAAATTTCAGTCTTTCAAATAATGCTGAAACTACTAATTTTGGTACTCATTCAATAAACTATCCTCATAGGATGATACTCTACTAATTCTATATTAATTAATATGACTTAGTGCACTTGCTAAGCATAAACACCAAGCACATAAAGGTTTTGGTGCCGTTGCCGAGGATTGTTGGGTGATACTGATACCAACTAGTTTTAGTACTAATTTGAAGTTGTTTTGTTAAAATTTGTAAATTTTTTTTTAAGTTTGAAGATGAAATATCTTTTCTTTCATTTATTTCATTCACTTGATTTATTTGTAAATTGCTTTTTACTTTAAAAATTCGTATAGCACCCCCCTAAAATTATGTTTTGTTAAGTTTGTGTTAATTTGTTGTTTTTCTAGTGTTTTCTCCTTATTTTCATCTTTCTTTTACTTATAAGTTCACTTTCATAAAATTTTCAAAGTTAAAGTTGTTATTTTAAAGTTTCTTAAAAACATTAGTATTACTATCTCCCCTCCCCTCCTTTAAAATGTGGTTAGATTGTTGTACTTTTAAGTTTTCTTATTAGTTTTATCTTTCTCTTACCTTTTTAATACACCTAGATAAGTTTTTCAAAGTTAAATTTATATTTTAAAGCTTTTCGAAACAATAGTATTACTAACCCTCCCCCCCTAAAATTTGGTATAGTTAAGTCTTGTATTATATTGTAGTATTTTGGTTTTTTCTCATTATTGTTATCTTTCTTTTGAGTGCCATCATACGCAGAAGCTAAAGGTAGCTGAGAGAAGGATGCTGAGATGGATGTGTGGACACATAAGGAAGGACATGATTAGAAATGACATTATAAGAAGCAAATTAGGCATCGCTCCAATGGTTTGGGCATGTTAGGAGGAGACCCATCACTGCCCCTGTCAGGAGATGCGAACAACTCCTTATAACAGATGGGAAACGAACGAGAGGCCGGCCAAAGAAGAGTTAGGCTGAGACAATCCGACATGACCTCGCCTATCTCAACCTAAACGAGGAGATGGCACTAGACAGAGCCCAGTGGAGGATTAGTATAGGTGTAACAGATATAACAGTGTAGGAGCATCGATTACTTGTAAGCTCGTCCAAATACAAAGAGGATGCTCATATGCCTGGTTGTGACACAATCCGACGGATGCGAGGAGAGGAAGAGGCCGGCTAAAGAAAAGTTGGAGGGACACCCACTACTGCCCCTGCAAGGTGATGCGAACAACTCCATAATACAAACGGGAAGAGAAGATGAGGCCGACCAAGGAAGAGTCTGAAGAAGACAATTACACGGGACCCTGCCTACCCCAACCTAAATGAAGAAATGGCCATGCACGAGAGCTCAGTCAAGGATTAGTAGAGGAGTAGTATAAGGATAACTGATGCATCGAGCACCCATAAGATAGTCCTAGTAACACGAGGTTACTTGGATGATCGTTTGTATATACGCAGCACTGGCGTACGTTAGTTGCTTAGTGCTTCTAGGATGTATTACCTTGGGGCATAGTGATGTTGCTGACACGCCCATACTCTCTCTCACTCTCTCTCTCTCTCTCTCTACGTCCTCTCTCTCTCTCTCCCTCGTTGCTTATAAGCTCCAGGCGCTCTACACACTCTCTTTACACTCTCCAATCTCTCTACATGCTTCTTTACTTTTACCTTTTACCTTTTACATTTTGCTCTAGCTCCTATGTCCCTATGTCTCTATGCTTTTATGCTTCGTTGCCCCCATGCTTCCATGCCTCTACGCGTACATGCTTACTTACTAACTTACTTACTTGCTTGTTTGTTTGTTTACTTGCTCATATGCTTACATGAATACTTGCCTAGCATGATAATTGTACTTTACATGCTCTTCAAGCCTAGCATGACAACTATACTTTACATGCTCTTCATACATATGCTTCATATCTATAATAACTATCAAAACCATCAATTATCAGGTTGGGGGTCCTCGGAAACAGTATTTCGTCTGGGTCTCACCCTGATGGGGTAAGACTACATACATCCTACCCCACCCAGACCCTCGCAAGTGGGAGCCCTTGAGGCACTGAGTATGTTGTTGTTATTGTTGTTGTTTCTTTTGACTCTTAAGTTTTTATTTCTTAATTTGTATGCAAAATCAAAACAAAAACGAAATAATCCCTTTGGATCCTGAAATCAAAAGAATACTTCGACAAATCAAGAAAGCCAAACAAACTGAAACAATGGCTAACGAAATTAATGATAATGAAAGAGCTTTAAAAGTTTATGCTGTGCCAACTTCTGGAGGATGCACTTCTAGCATCCGACGTTCACCCATACAAGTAAACAATTTTGAAATAAAACCCACGCTAGTAGAAATGATTCAACAGACTATTTAGTTTGGTGGTCTATCTAATGAGGACCCGAACTTGCAAATCATTAGCTTCTTAGAGATATGCAACACATTCAAGCATAATGGTGTCAATGATGATGCCTTTCGCTTAATATTGTTCCCGTTCTCACTTAGAGACAAGGCCAAAGCATGGTTAATGTCATTGGCACTAGGTACCATCACTGCATATGATAATTTGGCATAAAAATTTCTAGCTAAATATTTTCCACCAGCCAAATCAGCTGAAATGAGGAATCACATTACCTCTTTTACGCAATATGATATGGAATCATTGTATGACATGTGGGAATGCTATAAAGAGCTTTAAAGAAGGTGCCCACACCATGGTTTGCTAGTTTGGATGTAAGTCCAAAATTTTTACAATGGTTTGGCACCTAATACCCAAACAACAGTGGACACAGCTATTGGAGGAGTCTTAAAAAATAAAACACCAAACGAAGCATATGCGTTGCTAGAGCTAATGGCTAGCAATAACTATGTAAGAACAACTGATCGAACAATGCAAAGGAAACCTCCAGGTATTCACAAAGTGATGCATTAACCACACTATTCGCTCAAATTTCGGTGCTTCAGAAACGGTTGGGTAACATAGATGTTAATGCCATACAATCTCCTATCCTAACATGCGAGTTTTGTGTATGAAATCATGCGAACATAGAATGTCAGACAGAGAACCTCTTTGCCATAGCTTCTTCAAATCACAAGCAAGCTAATTTTGTTTCAAATTTTCAAAGATCACCACACAATTCCTACTCCAACACTTACAATCTCAGGTGGAGAAACCACCCAAAATTTTCACGGGGTGACCTTGGGATTTAAAAATAGCCCATTCATGCACACCAAAGTAGAAAATTGATCTCGAAATTATGTTCAATAAGTTTATGCAAGAAACCATAAGTTTCATGCAACAAACACAAACAAATCTTCGAAATTAAGAAGCTTCTATCCGAAATCAAGAAGCTTCGATTAGAAACCTCGAGACCCAAATCGGATAAATTTCAAACCAACTCTCTGAAAGGTCTCAAGGTTCCTTGCCTAGTAACACAGTTACTAACCCACGATAGCACATCCAAGTAATTGAATTAAGAAGTGGGAAACTCTTAATGAGCCTACTTAGGTAACCAAGACCGCATAAAATGAGCAACCCCTAATTGACCTGCCCATAGACAAGAACCAAGAAAAGAAATTGGGAAAGGGACAAAAATCCAAAATGAAGATGAACAAAAGGGGTTGAGCATCAATCCTACAAATCGAAGGTCCATTCCCTCAACGTTTAAAAAAGACAAAGCGGAAGAAAAATTTGCCAAATTTTTGGAAGTTTTCAAAAAGTTCCATATTAATGTCCCTTTTGCTGATATGTTAGAGCATATGCCCAAATATGCAAACTTTATGAAAGAAATCTTATCTAATAAAAGGAATTTGGGAGAATTCAAAACAGTGGCACTAACTAAAGACTGCAGTGCGATACTCCAATCCCAAGCTAAAAGATCCAAGGAGTTTCACTATACCTTGCACCATTGGCACCATTAGCTCTGATGAAGTTTTATGTGAATTAGGTGCAAGCATTAATTTTATGCCTCTCTCTGTGTTCAGGAAGCTTAGCTTAGAAGAGGTGAAACCAACTACAGTATCTTGCGGACAGATCGATCAAGTATCCAAGAGGTGTGGTTGAAGACGTCTTAGTGAAGGTTGACAAATTCATCTTCCGGACAGATTTCATAGTGCTTGATATGGAGGAGGATCGAGAGATACCTCTTATTCCTGGATGACCCTTGCTACAGGAAGGACTCTGATCGATGTACAACAAGTGAAACTTATCTTAAGAGTGCAAGATGAACAGGTAACCTTCAATGTTTTTAATGCCATGAAATTCCCCACTGACATGGATTCTTGTTTTGAGGTTCATATTATAGACAGCTTGGTGGTCGAGCAATTCAGGGATACATTCCCTAAGTTACCACTTAAAGCATGTCTAATAAAGTCAGGGACCTTAGACACCGAGAATGAATTGATAAGGGAATGTGCTCAACACCTAGAGGATTGTGAACCTTTTGATTCACACCATGAAGCAAGAGTGGAGGACATACAAGCAATTGAAACTCAACAAAAAAGTTTGCTTGGAGTTCTAAGGGAGCATAAATCAGCCATCAGATGGACCCCTTCAGACATCAAGGGAGTCAGCCCTTCGTTATGCATGCATAAGATTCTCAAGGAGGATAGCTTTAAGCCTATCGTGCAACCATAACGTCGATTAAACCCTGCTATGAAGGAGGTGGTAAGGAAAGAAATTGTCAAGTTATTTGATGCCAGGATCATTTATCCCATATCTGATAGTTCGAGGGTAAGTCAAGTGCAAGTAGTTCTAAAGAAAGGGGGAATAATTGTAGTAAACAATGAGAACAATGAGCTCATCTCTACTAGAAATTTCACAGGGTGGAAGGTATGTATAGATTGTAGAAAACTTAATGATGCCACCCAAAAAGACCATTTTCCCTTACCATTCATTGATCAAATGTTAGAAAATTACTGTGTCCTTGAGGGTTATTTAGGATACAACCAAATTTTCATAGCACCGGAAGATCAGGAAAAGACCACTTTTACTTGTCTATATGATACCTTTGCCTATAGGAGGATTCCTTTTGGATTATGCAATGCTCCTGCCACATTTTAGCGGTGTATGATGGCAATCTTTAGTGACATGGTGGAAAATTTTATAGAGGTATGTATGGATGATTTTTCAGTCTTTGGTGCCTCATTTGATGATTGTTTAGCTAACTCTTTATGGGCTTACAAAGATGCACTAGCACTAATCTTGTTTTGAATTGGGAGAAATGTCATTTCATGGTACATGAAGGAATTGTGTTAGGGCATATGATTTCGAAAAAGGGAATTGAGGTTGATAGAGAAAGAAACTAAAGTGGTAGAGCGATTACCACCCCCTACTAACGATAAGGGCATTCGAAGTTTCTTGGGTCATGCAGGTTCTTGTAGAAGGTTTATTAAGGACTTCTCTAAGATCACTAAGCCTCTCTACAATTTATTGATGAAGGATGTCCCTTTTAACTTTGATAGTGACTGTATGCATGCTTTTAAAACTTTGAAGGAAAAACTAGTTTCAGCACTAATAATCATAGCACCCGATTGGACCTTGCACTTTGAACTTGTGTGTGATGCTAGTGACTATGCAATAGGGGCTGTTCTAAAGCAAAGAAGGAACAAAAATTTTCATGTAGTTTACTATGCTAGCAATACTTTAATGGACGCACAGGTTAACTATGTTGCCACCAAAAAGGAATTACTGGCTATGGTTTTCGCATTCGATAAATTTCGCTCCTACTTGCTAAACTCCAAGGTAATTGTTTACGCTGATCATTGTGCTCTTAAATACCTCTTTGCAAAATAGGATGCGAAATCGAGACTGATAAGATGGATTTTATTGCTTCAAGAATTTGATTTAGAAATTTGGGATAAAAAAAGAATAGAAAATGTTGTGGCAGATCATTTATCACGCCTTGAACGAGAGGACGAAAGTCCCTGTATCATTGAAAAATTCCCAGATGAAAGTCTTATGATGGTAAGTAAAAATCCTAATTATCCATGGTATGCTGACATTGTTAACTATTTGGTTGCACAGGAACTACCTAAGGACTTGACATATCAACAAAAGAAAAAGTTCTTCGCTGATTTAAAGCACTATTTTTGGGAAGAACCATTCTTATATAAGCATTGTATGGACCAAATCATTAGGAGGCGTGTACATGAAGCAAAAATGGAAGACATTTTGCGTCATTGACATTCTTTAGAAATTGGTGGTCAATATGGTGGAACAAGGACTGTAGCTAAGATTCTACAATCAGAATTTTATTGGCCTATACTTTTTCAAGATTCTGTCAAATTTGTTAGTAAATGTGAGATGTCAAAGAATGGGAAATATTTCCGAGAGACATGAAATGCTTTTCAATAACATTTTAGTTGTTGAATTATTTGACGTTTGGGGGATTGATTTCATGGATCCTTTTCCTTCGTCATTTTCTGACATATTTATTTTGGTTGCTATAGATTAGATATCAAAGTGGGTTGAAGCAGCTGCTTTTACGGCCAATGATGTAAGAGTTGTGGTTAACTTTGTAAGAAAGAACATATTTTCTCAATTTGAAACTTCTAGAGCAATTATAAGTGATGGCATGAAACACTTTCGTGACCATCAATTTAAAGCTTTATTGAGTAAGTATAGGGTCACACACCATGTGGGTGCCACATACCATCCTTAAACAAGAAGTCATCTGGAAATTTCAAATCGAGAATTGAAAACTATTCGTAAAAACACAATCAGTGCTTCTAGAAAAGATTGGTTGAAAAAGTTAGATGACGCACTTTAGGCACATAGAATAGTATTCAAAACACCAATTGGAATGTCTCCATAGTGACTAGTTTATGGCAAGGCATGCCATTTACCAGTAGAATTGGAACATAAAGCATACTGGACCATAAAAACCTTGAATTTCAACTTAGAAGCTGCAGGAAAGAAGAGGTTACTCCAAATCAAAGAAATGGTTGAATCCATAAATGAAGCCTATGAAAATGCTCGAATTTACAAGGATTGAACCAAAAGATGGCATGACAGGAAAATCCTGAACAAGGAATTCGTAGTTAGACAAAAAGTTTTACTTTTTAACTCTCGATTATGACTTTAACCAAGGAAATTATGCTCCAGATGGTCAAGACCTTTTGTTGTAACTCATGTCTTTCCATATGGCACAGTCGAGATCCAATATGAGAAGAATGGCACATTCAAAGTTAATGGTTAAAGGCTCAAGCCTTATATTAATGGAAACCTCGAGCCATAGAAGTCCTGCATTCATCTCAATGAAGTCGAATGATCCACCCAAAACGTCGAGCTAATGACTATAACTCCAGTGCTTCTTGGGAGGCAACCCAAGTTTTCCTTTCCTTAATTCTTTTCTTTTAGTTTCCCTTAATTTCTTATGTTTCTGTACATTTTGTTTGACAGGTTTTTTAAACAAGTTTTGGGGTAACCTGATGACAACATTCACCATCTAAAAGCAATCCTCAAATCTAGAAAGTATCTCTCACCTACTGTTTTATTCCTTGTATTTCTTTTAATTTTGAGGATAATGTTAACTTTAAGTTTGGGGGTGAGAGAGACAAATTTTTCAAATTTTGAACAAAATTTTGAAAAAAGTCTTCTGGTCTAATTCTAGTCTACTTTTAGAGTCAACTTTAGTGCCTCCTAGAGTTCGGAGCTTTTGTATGGGATGTAAATAGTATCAGCCAACAAAAAGATTTTCTATTTTCTATGGCTTAAATCATTAGTCTTCTTAAATTTAAAACATTTTGAACCAATTGAGAACCCATAAAATTTTTTTTTGAGATCGTATCATCATGCTTTTCAGGAAACGTTTCTACTCTTTTTAGCTTGTTTACTTTAATTAGATTTGAATAACCTGAGAATCAATTGTTTATATGTTCTAATTGCAAAACATGATCTATTCTAAGGCAGTATCTTCATAAAACCATGGTGTTTGAGTTCACTAGTTAGCATGGCAATTTTACCTTTCTTTCTAATTAAAAGATGCTCAAATTTGAATGGATTGTATTAAGATTATTATTTGCATAATAGACTTTAAAGAGTTATGCCCAATTCTAAAGAAAAATATGAAAAAAAGATAGAGAAAATGAGGGAAGCATCCCATATAAATATTTTAAGATATGCGCTGCTCATCATGAGGGCGTCTCAGGGGTGGTGTCTCTTACCCATGCAGTCATCGCCCAAGGGTTAGAAGTTCGATTCTCACTGAAGATATACTCGTGAAGTCATAATGAGGGCGTCTCAGTGGTGGCTTCCCTTACCTATGTGGTCATCGCCCAGGGATTAGGAGTTTGATTCTCATTGAAGATATACTCACACGGTCATACTGAGAGTGTCTCAGTGGTGGCTTCTCTTACATATGTGGTCATCGCCCAAAGGTCAGGAGTTTGATTCTCGCTGAAATATATACACGTGGCTAGGGTTGACTAGAGTAGATCAGTCTCTCATAAGTAGAAAAAATAAAAAATAAAAAAAGAAGAGAAAATTTTGTGAATAACTTTTAGTCTTGGGCATATATGAGAAGTCTAGTTATAAATAGCGTAATTTTTGTCATCTATCCGGTTTAAATGTCTTAAGATTAGAAAGAACGGACAAACTTAATTTGCTTAGCCAACTGTTGAATTCAGTTACCTAGGTGATTGATAGGCTTTTCCTTAGAAAGATTGTTTTGCTTTAGGAACATTAAACTTTGAGCCACTGTTGTTCTTTCCTAACATAAGTAGCCTAGCTTTGAATTGTGTTAAAAATTCTTTAAAAGCATGAGATTTGAAGTTTGGGGATATTTTGATAAGTTTAATTTAATATATAATTATTCACACCATTTTGGTTCATTTTCTAACCATTTTACATCAAATTTTTATTACTATTGCTCTTTTTCATTCCTATTGCTCTTTCTTTGCAAAAACACTCATTTTTTTACTAACTCTTGCTAGGTTTTATCATCAAAATCAACATGTAAATGCAAGATACATCAAACAAAAGCAAAAAAAAGGGCAAAACACATAAATTTCACATAGCAAAGCAAGGAAACACCAAGTTCATGTACAGTTCATTTCAACTTGCAAATTTGGGCGGCAATTCAAGCAAATAAAATGCAAGAACTTCATTAAAACTTTAATAAACATTCAAATTGATGTAAAACCTGAGTTTTGGGTGGCAAAGCTGAAGAAAATTGAGAAAAATCAGCAAGTTGTTTGAAAAAGCAGTTTTGGGCGGCAAGGGTGGCAACAAGAACAAATGAGAATAAAGTTGTTGTAATTTTTTATTTCGAGTATTCCCAACCTCATGGAGTATAAATAAAGAGGTTTGACAAGTGTTTTTCATAAACTCATCCAGCAAAAAACCAATACAAGTAGAGTAATAGGGCAGAAAACCGTAGGGAAGGAGGAGGAGAAAAGAAGAAGTTTAGTTTAAATTTCATATTTTTAAGTTCTTTTATATCCTTTTCTTCTTTGACTTCATGGATTTTGTCTTAGTCTTTCTTTATATTATGTATATCGTGAACAAATTTTCTCTTTCCAAGGCTACGATGTAGCCTCCTTTCTAATTCAACGTATTTAAAGTTTGTTTATTACGCTGTTTGAGTGTTTATCATCGTTCTTCATGAGTTTTGAATGCTTGATCACCATTCAAAGCCTATAGTGATTCATAATGAGTCCTAGAGGAGATTTATGATGAATGCTAAAGTGATAAATACCACAAATTCAGCGAATGCTAGAGATAAATTAACGCAATTTGTATGGTCTTAAGTGAAAAAAATGGATTTTCAAAGCTCTTTTCTTATTTAAATTCATGCAATAGATTGATGAGTTCACTACTACATAATTGGACATAAGCAGCGGTTCTTTTGCAGCGGTTCTGAAACAGTTGCATAAAGTTATTTTATACAGTGGTTTATGCTGCGGTTTATAAACCGTTGCATTAGGCCCCTATTATGTAGCGGTTTTTACCATTTTATGCAGCGGTTTTAAACCATTGCATTAGGTTCCCTTTTATGCAGCGGTTTTAAAATCGTTGCATTAGGTCCCCATTATGCAGCGGATTTGACCAGATTATGCAGCAGTTTTAAAATCGTTGCATTAGGTCCCCATTATGCAGCGGTTTTAATATTTTATGCAGCGGTTTTAAAACGGGTTGCATAAGCTTAGTCATATGCAACTATTTTACAAAACCGTTGCATAAAATCCAAAAAAATTTGTTTTATTCACAAGGTAACCGATAATATTGCTTTTAAAATTTGTAGGTAAATTAAATATTAGTATATTTAAATACAGTGTAATAATTTTTTAATTCATAAACTTCGTTAAACAACTAAATATAACTATATAATTTGCTTATTTCCGATGACTTGTCAAGATAGATAATAAAAACTATCGTAAATGGTATAGTAATATTATTATCATGGGAAATATCAATTGTCATGGAAGTCCTCCTTGGAAGTCCTCACTCCTCAGGTTGGGTGTACTCGAAAACAACCTTTTTTCTGGGTAGCACCCTGAAGGGGAAAGATTGCGTACATCTATCCCCTCAGACCCTACTTAAGCGGGAGCCCTTGTGGCACTGGGAATATTGCTTATCCCATACTCTTAAAGTATTTGCCCCCTTAATTTTAGATGTTCTTTTTACTTCGACCTATTCTCTCCCCCGTTTATATCCTAATTTGAGTTAGTTATCAATTAAAACTTGGTTTATAAATGAGTATGAGTTAATTAGTTTAATAATCAACTCGGTGTTGCATTATTAACTTGACTCATTTCAATTATACTCCATAATTATTCGCTTTACATACTCAAATATGAATTTTTTTTATATTACTCAAAGAAAAGCAATTAATTATGTTAAAAAACAACTTTTAATTCAAAACAAAATCAGTAAAAACCCAAAGCAAACATCCTGCATCTCTCTCTCCTCATCTCCTGCCTCTACCCTAACCCCCCCCCCCCCCCCCCAAGCAAACAGTTTTTGTATCGCGAGTTTTACTCGCTACTTATAAGGAAAAAAAAAAAGACATGCGAGAGCAACAAATTGCAAAGGAGATGGGAACTGGTTACTCAATGGTTGAAAAGTTGGTCCACATCGAGCATTCAGATGATAGGAGCCCAGAAAGTCTTTATTTAGTATGATCAGTAAGTACAATATGAAGGCATCACGTTAGAGAGGAGTTGTATTAATACAACAATAACTTGGAACCTTTTATTAATGCTACAAAAACTTAGGACCCTTTTGATAATTCAAAAAGATCAAAATCATTTTTATTATTTTCTAAGAATATCAGATACTAAAATATAAATAATTTTAATTTTTAAACCAAAACATTATTTCATTATGTATTACACCTCATTGTATTAATATTAATTTTACCTAAATAAAAAAAAATAAAATACAAACCCATCTCAAGCACAGACCCCCCCCCCCCCCCCCCCCCGCGTGCACACGCGCGAGTGCTGTGTCGTCTCTCTCTCCCCATGCCGCCTCTACCCCCACCCATCACTCGCTCGACCTGCCGCTGCTCGTCTCTCTCTCTTCATCTCCTGCCTCTACCCCCCGCTGCTCGTCTCTCTCTGCTCATCTCTCTCTCGAAAGCCCTAATACCCCGCCTTTCTGCTTACGTCTCTCTCTGCTAGCGCGAAATCGTTGCTCACCAACAACCGTCCTTCTCACCGATCTGATTCAAGGTCCTTCAAGGTAAATCACCTAAATAAAACCTTAATATGTTGACATTGCTTTTTGAGTGCTTGATTTCTTATATGTTAGGGTTTATTAGTTTAAAGACACATTAATTTTGACATTACTTTTACTGTTGATATTGTGTGATTACATATACATGGTTGTTGATGTTGCTATTGACATTAGAAATTTGTCAATTTAGTTCTCTATTGTTTAAGTAGGGTTTTATAATGATAGGATTTTGTCATTTTAGTTCTCTGTTGTTTTAGTTCAAACTTTAGAGTTAACCCTAAACTCATTTCGGAATGACATTATCGATTATAAAGTGGGGTTTATAGTAATGGAACTTAAACTTATGACCTCTTATATGTATTCTCAAATTTGGATACGGTTTTGTCACTAAACCAAGACTTTATTGGCTTATATTTCAAAGTATCATTTTGATAGGAGAAGTTATTGAAAAAAATAATCTAGTGCTTGTATACATGTGTTACACCAATTTAGGGTGTAACCTAGAGATTAGGGTTAGGGCTAAGAAAGAGAGTTAGACGAGAGAAAGAATTAGAAGAAGGGGATGAGAAAAGAGAGAAAGAGATGAGAAGGGAGTAGTTTTCTTCATTAGTTGCTAATTGATTACACCCCTTTCTATTTATACTACTAACTCCCTATTAAAGGTTATTACAAGTATTATTATTGTACGTATCAATATCCCCCGGATGAGAACGTCCTTGTCCTCAAGGAAGAAGGTAGGATAACGAAGATGTACCTCGTAAGAGTTCTCCCAAGTGGCGTCTTCAATGGCATGGTCCTTCCATTTGATAAGTAGCTAAGTAGCCTTTTAAAGCAACGAATGTAGCCCAACAGCAAGGACTTGTAACTGAGACACACAGAAGCCCAACAATACTACAGTTCCAAATTCATCTTCTTAAGCATGAGAGACTTGTCGAGAACTCCTCTATTAAACTTGAGTAGTAGGAAATCAGGAGGTTCCGCTGCGTAGACCAAGATGGACTTGATCCAAACCCTTAATTCTGTGCATATAAAACACCTTTTGGAATGAAGGTGTATTGCTGGCGTGGTATCAAAATCAGGCTGTAACTTCATCTTCAACTACAAGGGCCTGTTACTTACGAGCTCGATGAGCATTGGAGGTATCTCGTCTGTAGAATCAAGCCTCTAAATGCAGGCCAACCAACCAATTTCTAAATCTCAAGGCTTGGAGTGATGTTAATGTCATGAAGCGCAGTTGCAACTACTAAATTCCCACTGAATTCAACGTTGTCAATATCATTTTTCACCACTTTGAGCTTAGTGTCTTGCTGTGATGGCGGTGTTAGTGCCCAATGAATCTTTAATGCTTTCTGCCCCGGATGAAAGGGTCTCATTCCATTTTGATTTGTCATGCTAAATATCTCTCTGGTGCTTTTCGCTTGAGCTTTAAGATCATCTGCTGGACGGATCTCCACAACTCGATTCAAAACCTTCAACTTAGGTTGTAGTTCTTGCCGTCTTGCAAACTCCATCATCTTCATGCCTTGGTTCACCCTAGATCTCCTTTTAGATCTTTTGCAATCGTTATTTTCCCTGTTGACACCATTATTTTTGAAGTCTGAATGCAACTTGATTTGCCAACACTGGAGAGAGTCCTTGCTCCCAGCTGAACTTGGAGTCTTTGATCCAATTCCATGTGTAAAATCGTCAATTTCAACTTGAACTTCTTGCACTGCTGTTACATACCCCCTCATCTTAGCCTTCTTGGTTACTCTTTCGATCCAAAGATGTGCCCCAAATCTAACTATTGACCACAACATCCTCTTAGGCTGCTCTTCATTTCTAATCTTAAACATGTTGTGCTTGTCCAGAAGCACTTTACTTGATTGGAGTAGAGAACCTGGAGGTCTTCCATGATAGACTAAAATTGGCTTAATCAAGGCTCGTAACCCTTTGCTTGCAAAGCACTTCTTAAGACCAAGTTTAATTGCCAACGTGGTTTCAATATGAGGTCGCAATAACCACAGCAACCATAACAACCTACTACTTATAACTTCAATATTCACTTGTGATTGCTCTGTTGCAATTTCAGTGGCACACAATCTATTTTAACAGCTTTCATTGACTCCATTTCAAACTGAGTTGAAGATAAACCTGCTACAATGAACTCCCCAACGACCATGGAATCCAATTTATGTTGCTCCACACTGCATTGTTTATCATTGGCATCCTGTTTTGCAAAAGTTATGGTTGTAGCCTTCACATAAAACTCGGGAACTTGCAAGAGCAAGTCCTTATCTGACTTGAGAGGCATTGCAATGTCATTTGCCTGCTCAACTCTTGCTTCAACATGACAAGATCCCAAATCAATCTCATGTGCTTGCAAACTATGTAATTGAACAGAATCTTTGTCATCCATTGGCATAACAACCTCTTCATCCAAACCATCCTCTTGACCAAGCTTCTCCTCTCGATGTGCATCAGCATCAATTTGCTCCCAAGGGTGACTTGAAGAAGAAACTTCTCTTGATTCTCCAATTTCCTCACAAGGAATGAGGAATTTAATATCCATTCTACAACAATAGTCATAAATATTTCTTCCTTGCAATTGATTGATGGCTGAAATAGCTTGTTCTCTTGTGGAGAAGGACACTTGGGCTTCAAACATTAAGGTTGATATTGAAATGACTTCAATTCTTTCGATATGTCCGTAGGAATAAAAAACTTGGTAAATAATGTCTTTGTTGATTGGATAAAGAGCATTGCAAATTTTGACCAAGAGTGTAGAACCATTGAATACCTTGTCTTGGATGAAGCGAACATCCTTATGTCTCTTGGTATTATCTGATGCCTTTTGAAAATTCCGATCACGGTTACCATTGATGAGTTGCAATAGTTTGTCCATTTTATCCCACAACTTCCGAGTTGAATCGGGGATAATTGTAGCCATTTCTGATATTTGCTGACTTTGCCTCAATTGAACTTATAAGAGAGGCTTGAATCAAGTGCAGGGACTTAGTTACGTAGCAACTAATTGTGTTGTTGAGTCGGTAAGGTCCAGATTGAATCAAGAAAATCCAACATAATTTGCAGCTGAACTGGCGACTTAAATTTTTCCTTGATTAATTCCAATCTCAACCAGCAGAAGTCCAAATGCAACACGGTTTGAACCAAGAATCCTACTACTTGGTATCTGAACACAATTTCCAGAACTAGGATCAAGGTATTGTTGTCCTGAATTTGATCAACTTGCTGCCTGCAGTGTTTCATTCACTAACAATCTGAATTTTGATCACGGAACATTCAACAAGATCAAGAACCTTTGAATGAAGGAAACCGGAACACTTTAGCACAATATCTTGATCAAGAACTCAATATCAACAACTTGATTCAATGCTCACACACAATCAATTTGAACTCAATCAACTTAATCAGAAGCAATTAACCTAGCTCTAATACCAAATGTTACACCAATTTAATGTGTTTTTCTACATTTTTGTATAATATACTAGGCCCTAGCTTTTAGGCACAGGGACTGTTGTTGTTATTGTGGTTGTATATTAAGCCCTAACTTTTAATATTAAGCTCATCTTTGATCATTAAAAGGTGTTTGTTGATTTGCCTCAATGAATTTTTAATATAGTACACCTATTAAATCTTTTATGTAGTTCCATAAGTGTATTATTCTGAGGTCTTTATGGGTGGGTTAGTATATCTTGGTTATTTTCACAAATTCATGACTCCTAGATAGTGCCTATAAGGTGTTTGTTGATTTGCCTCAATGAATTTTTTAATATAGTACACGTATTAAATCTTTTATGTTGTTCTATCAGTATATTATTCTATACTTATACCTAAATAGCAATTTGTCAATCAATATTGATGGAAAAGACTTAGAGAAAATGCCTATTTTTTCCACCCTTGTTTAAAGGGTTATTAATACTAAAGGTCCATATACTTTGCCTATTTTCATAACACTGCCTATTTCAAGTTACATTCTAAGGTCCAAAGTGGTGGAACGATGAAAAGAGTTACAAAATTTAGGTAAAATTAGATTTTTTGTAATTCATGTTGGAAATTAGAGCTCTAGGTTAATGTTTACAGCCAAACCTGATTTTGAGTAAAATTCTCTAGTAAATTGCCTTTTCACTAACTTTTACCATTATTTGAAGTACAATGAACTGGTTATGGAATTTTTATGTGAACGTTATTACCAACATTTGTGAACGAGCTTGGCTTAAATCGTACACGTGCATATATCAATTGTCTAAGTAGATCTCGACATATTAAATTTTTTCTTGGCCGGTGATGCTATTGATTTTTATGTTTATATGGTTTAATTGCCATATCTTTATGTATTTACCTATACAAGTTTTGATGTTACACCATTAAAACAATTCATACACTGTGTATGATTGATCGTACACCACTAATTACTTGAAACACACCTATACAAGTTGATTTCACAGCATTAAAACCTATCATACACGATGTATAACTGATCATACACCACTAATTACTTGAAACACACCTATACAAGTTGATTTCATACTATTAAAACCTATCATACACGGTGTATGATTGATTATACCCCACTAATTACTTGAAACACACGTATACAAGTTGATTTTATACCATTAAAGCCTATTATACACGGTGTATGATTAACCATACACCACTAATTACTTGAAACACACCTATACAAGTTGATTTTACACCATTAAAACCTATCATACGCCACTAATTACTTGAAACACACCCATACAAGTTGATTTTACACCATTAAAACCTATCATACACGGTGTATGACTAATCATACACCACTAATATCTAACTGAACACTTCACCTAGACACTTCAACAACTCCAACTAACCATCCCTCCAGTACTAACTGAAACCCTCTCTTCACCTATTCATTAACGGCTAATGAACTTATTGGACTATTCTAATGAATTAAACTTCTCTTTTACAACTTTTTACAAACTTCATTACAATCTTCACTTATTAGTACTAAATTCCATGTGTTCCATCTTCTCAAATCATGACATATTACTACTAATGGATATGGAAGAGGGAGATACAAGTTGGATGTAATTTGTATGTGGATTGAATGCTAACCCATTTTCAGATTAAGCTTACTTATTTTGTCCCTTCTTTTTTTTGTCTTAAGCTGTGAATATGGAAGAGGGAGATACAAGTTGGATGTATATACCTCGGTGGACTGAGGAATTTGACTTGCGTTTGAATGAGTTTCTTACGAAACAATTTGCAACCAAGGCTAAAGGCAAAGGCAATTGAAAACCATTACAATGCCCTTGTAATCGTTGTGTGTTTGGATTTTGGGGAACTAGAGAAGAATTGTATGATCATTTAATTGCCGATGGATTTTTCCCCCATTATGATAATTATTATCATGGGGAGAGGTCTTCATTGAGTGTGGATGACATAAATGACGGTGATAATGAGTCTTCTAGCCATGATAATGTTGAGGGCTTATTACATGACACGTTTATACATGTGGCTGATGGTTGTGATTTGTCACACGAGGGCACTGATGAGATGACACAAGACGCTAAGAAATTTTATAGATTATTAGAAGAAGGGAAGATTGAGCTTTTCCGAGGTTGTGAGAACTTTTCTAGATTGTCATTTACGATCAGACTGTATCTTTTCAAGTGTCAACATGGTTTGAGTAATGTGGCATTTGGTGATCTCCTAGAATTGTTGAAAGAATTGCTTCCTAATGCCAAGTTTCCTCAATCATTCAACGAAGCGAGAAATATAGTTAAAGATTTGGGACTTCATTACAACAAGATACATGCATGTCGAAATGATTGTATGCTTTACCGGAAAGAGTATGAAGAGGCTACATCTTGTTATACTTGTGGTGCTTCTAGGTGGAAAGAAGGGGACAAGGTGTTAGGCAAAGAGAATAACCATGAAGCTACAAACCCTCGTAAGATTCCTGCCAAGGTTTTGTGGCATTTCCCTATAAAGCATAGGCTTCAAAGGTTGTATCTCTGTGCGGAAACGGCCGAGATCATGCAATGGCTTCACAATGAGAGCATTAAAGATGGAAATTTAAGACATCCGACAGATGGAAAAGCATGGAAGGACTTCGATTCCTTACATCCGAAATTTGCAGCAGAGCCTCTCAATGTTAGGCTGGGATTGGTGAGTGATGGGTTCAATCCATTTCGAACAATGAGTATTCGCTACAGCACATGGCCAGTAATGTTGGTAAACTATAATATGCCTCCATGGATCTGTATGAAGGTGAATATTTCATTTTGTCGTTGCTTATTCAAGGTCCGAAATCTCCTGGAAATGATATTGATGTGTATCTGCAGCCATTGATTGATGAATTAAAAGGTCTGCGGAAGGATGCTTTGAAAACTTATGATGCATATGGTAAACAATCCTTCCAAATGCATGCTGCTTTGATGTGGACCATTAACGACTTTCCAGCTTATGCAATGTTGTCCAGGTGGTCTACAAAAGGGTACCTAGCATGCCTTTGTTGCAATTACAACACTTCTTCTGAATGATTGCCTCATAGTAAAAAAGTGTGCTTTCAGGGGCATCGGAGGTTTTTGGAGCGAAACCATCCTTAGAGAAGTAACACGACGACATTTAATGGCAAATCAGAGCATGGAATAGCACTTACTGTGTTGGGAGGAAGTTAAGTTTTAGAGAAAATGTCTACTTTGAATCATGTATTCAGAAAGAAGAATCAAGCACCAAAAACGAGTAAAAAGAAGCATAAGACGGTGAAAAAAAATAAGAAGGCGAAGCGCTACCATCTTCAGAAACAACAAAGTGTAACTAGCCCTTGGAAGAAAAGATCCATTTTCTTTGATTTGCCATAATGGGAGCACAATTCCATCCGTCACAATCTAGATGTCATGCACATTGAGAAAAATATCACCGATAGCATACTTGACACCTTGTTAGGCATTCCTAGAAAGACAAAGGATCATCCCAATGCTCGATTTGACCTCCAACAAATGGGGATAAAAAGTGAACTTCAACCAAAGATTTCTGTAGATGGTCGTCATGTGATGTTCAACCGCGCTTGCTACTCAATGACAACGAAGGAGAAAGACATGTTCTGCTCTGTGCTGAAATATGCAAAATTGCCGTATGGTTATGCATCAAACATAGGACGATGTGTGGAGCTTGATGGTAGGAAGATTTCGGGATATAAAAGTCATGATGCTCATGTAATTATGCAGGATCTGCTTCAGGTTGCAGTGAGAAAGTCATTGCAAAAACCCATTGCACTTTCCATCATGAGATTGGCTGCTTTCTTTAGGGGCTTATGCAACAAAGTTATAAAGTCCGAAAATCTTGATCATATGGAGAAAGAGATAAGGGAGATATTATGTGAATCTGAAATATTCTTTTTACTAGCTTTCTTTGACTTAATGGTGCATTTACCCATACATTTGGTGAATGAAATACTGCTCGATCGACCTGTTCATTGTCGGTGGATGTTTAGTGCAGAGAGAAAACTTGGCAATTTGAAGTCATATGTACGTAACAAATGTAGGCCAGAAGGCTCCATAGCAGAGGGTTACTTAGCTGATGAATGTTTGATCTTTTGCTCAAGGTACATGAGCAGTAGGGCTACGACCAAATTTAACAAGAAATCTGGAGAGTTTGAGATGACATCTAATAATGATGCTTCATCACCTATTTTCCCAAGAGTGGGCCATCCTGTTGGGGGAAAGAAAAGAGGAAAAGGTAAATCAATCATTTTGGACGCTCGTTTTCGTAATATGGCACACAAATGTGCCTTATTCAATTATGGGGATGAGTTGGTTCAGGTTAGATAATCTAAACCGATAGTGTCAAAATTTTTCTTATAACCATATGGCCCTCAATTATATAAAATAATTGTAAAATACCTTATTTATGCAGTGAGCACTATCAGCTGGTACATAACCAAAAGAATGGAAGATCCAAAACCACCAAATGGAGTCAAGCTCGAGCACACAGTTATGATTTCGAATCATGGTTCAAAGACAGGGTAACTAAGGATATGGTACCAAGCGACATTCGATATTTAGGTGATGGTCCGAATCGAGTGGCAAAGAGATATAGTGGCTATTTCATCAATGGGTATAGGTTCCATACTACAGAACGTGATGCAAGATGCAAAACTTAAAATAGTGGAGTCAGCCTCACTGCTTTGACCTCGAGTTTCGCTAGTTCTAGGGATAGTAAACCTGTTACCAATACGGTAACTTACTATGGAGCAGTATAGGAAATCATTGAAATAGATTATTATGCTCAATTCAGTGTTGTACTATTTCGGTGTGACTGGTACCAAGTAGAGAATGATGAACATGGGCTTACTTGTGTTAATTTCAATAAGTTGTGGTCCAGGGATGAACCATATATTTTAGCATCTCAAGTGCAACAAGTATACTATGTCCAGGACTATGTCAATGAATTTGTGCACTATGTTATCAAGTATGTTCCAAGAGAGCTCTATGATATTGCTTCAGGGATAGAGACCAATGTCCAAGACCCTTCTGATTTAGATGTAAATGATTCTGAAATGCATTCTAGGCATGATGAAGTTAGTTTGGCTAGAGATGATGTTCCTGAAATGGCCATTGAAATGACAAATATATTGGACGGTTCACTTATGAATGATGAGCAAGAGGAGGAAGAGGATGATGAAAATGAAGAGGATGAGGATGAGGATGAGGATGAAGAAGATGACTCGGATTATGATAATACAGACTGAGATTACATATAATGTGTTTAATTATTTATGTATTTTAACCGGTGAGCGTTTGTTTTTTGATCTGTTGATTGTTTTTCGCTAGTTTGTCATGTTACTATTTAAATATTTATGTGTGTTTCGTTACTTCTACATAGCAACAACGCAACATATTGGTGGACATTTTGCCTTAGTTCTTTTATTTTTAATGATACTAATTATTCTCTTTTTCCTTCTTTTCTTCTTTTTTTTTTTTTTTTTTTTTATGTTTCAGGGTATAAAAGATGAAAAGAAAGAAGCACACTTCTAAGAAAAGTACATCACATGGACCAACTTTTTGTACACTTGGGTTCATAGCAACGACATTAAGAAAAAAACAACAGAAAAGAGCAAACATTGCGCAACAACAAAGGAACGAGCTTCAACATATTGAGAATAGAGAAGAAGATGACTTCTCAGACGAGAAGTACGAGCGAAATGATGACCTGGGTGATGATGATGGATTTATTGAGAGCGATGAGGAAGATGATCGAGGATGCCTTCCTTCACAAGGCCAAGATCCTGTAACAACACAAGATCTGAGGAGGTCCTTACTCAATGAGTTCATAACATCGTTGGAATGAAGTAAGAGAGCTAAGTACATACATAGACACCCAGACTCATATGTCTTACTACTACCAGATTCTCACATCACAATCATAACATTGTGTTTGTTCAGGATTAGTCCCATAAGAGAGGCCAGCGGACGCCCTAAACGAACAAGCAAGTAGATCTTCATCACAAATGTGTGTTAGGCCAGAACACACATCCTCACATAGCAGCGATCAAGGCCATCCAGATAATAATGAAGTCGAAGGTAGTACTGATAAAATTTAGGATCAGTTATGTGATAGGTTTTTAAACGAGTGTTGTTGTACATGACTATATGTATTATGTGATAGGTTTTTAAGCAAGTGTTGTTGTACATGACTATATGTATTTTGTAACTTTCTTGGTCTGTGTTCAAATCTTCTACTCTAGTAAAGAAGAACAGAGGGAGGACCATGATGAAGCATGTACACGGTAGAACACTGAAAAATCGTGTACCTATCTTTCTAAATGAGCACAATCAACCAATTGGTCCAGATGAAAAGACGTTAGATGAGTTCAGCAGCTTCATGGGCACCTTAGGGTGGGACCCTACCATTGCACCTCTAAATTTTTTCAATTGGAGAAAAGTGCCAAAGGAGAAGATATGGGAGTATGTAACGGTATGGTTATTTCAAATTATAGTTATATCCTACTTTTATGCTTTCTTTTACATCTCTAAGATGTTTCATTATGATTGCAGAAGAAGTACATAATCCCCCCGCAAGATAGGAAATGGGTTATGTCGACTGTAAACTCGGCTTGGAAGTCTTTTAAATGTGAAGTGAAACAAAATCACTTCAACAAATTTGCAAACAATGCCACTCGTTGGACAAATCGACCAGCATCCATTCCTGATGATCAATTGAAAGATCTATTTAGATATTGGGGTTCCTCTACTGCCAAGGTGCGTGGCATGAATATGTATATTGCATTGCATATGTTATTGTATGTGTTGATAATTATACTCACAGTACGTATAAATTTAGAGAGTTGCCGAAATCAACACTCGGAATCGGAAGAAACAAAAGTACATGCACACTGCAGGAAAGAAAAGTTTTGCAAGGGTTGCGTGCAGATTGGTAATTCACTTTCTTTTTGATATATATATTCATGTTTATTTCTTGCATCTAATTTTTGTAATTATTTTTTTTTAATTTATTGATGTATTCAACTCTTACCCTTTTTACAGACACAAGAACATCCAAACAAACAGAAACCGTCGCGGAGTAAATTATTCATTGAGACGGGGAAGAGGAACCCTATGAAAAAGTATAAAGATCCTGTGCAGCCTACAATAGCAAAAATTGTAAGTTTTAAATCAAAATTTTAGTATTCTTTAAATCAAATTTCTGGAGTTCGGTTATTTTTAGATTATTTTAGAGTGTGGTTATTTTATGATAGAGCATCTTTTGTTTTCTAATGAGTCGATCTTGTAAGTGATCGAACATCTTTTGTTGTTTCTGAAAACCGTGATCCATTTCATGCATGAACAACTCCATCTCTTTTTGAAATGTTTCAAAGAATCGTTGCATCCTCAAATCCAGCTTCTCAAACTTATTTGCTTCAATTTTGGATCCCAATTCTGCATTAACTCCAGAAGTTGCTGCTATGTTGCTGTTGAAGGTGCTGCTATGTTCTGTTGTTGCTGGTCGTTTTGGTGGTTGCTGCTTGGTGGGGTTGTTAGATAATAATGATGTATTAGTCTTAGCTTAGTTCAATTAGACCTTTCCTTAGCTACAAGTTGTAATAGAGTGCTGTTAGAACCTGCATGGTAATAACCTGCAGTAAGCATGCTGCAGTGTTGGTACTTGGCGCCATAAGCTAGAGTGAGTTAGAAGATATTTTGGTAGTTAGTTAGATATTTTTAGTTGAATTAGATATTTCCCTATTAAGAGTCGGTTAGTTAGTTATGTTTAGGTTCAATGTTTTAGCTTGCATTAGTTTGCCTATAAGTAGCTGATTTGTGTAATTATTCAGATTATTCAATCAAATTTACAACAAATATCTCTTTTGAGATGAACCTTCTCTCTCTCATCTAACTCTCTCTATTTCTCATCCCTAATTCTCTAATTTCTCATCTCAATTCCCTTCTTTCTCATCTCATACTCTCAAGCTATCCTAAATCTACTTAGCTTACATTTGTGATTCAATCACAAGCGTAACAATTAGTATCAGAGCTTCGTTTGGCTTCCAATCGAGTGCGTAATCAAAAGGAAATAAAAAAAAAAATTCATATTCAGTGCTGATTTTAGCTCAGATTTGGCCGATCAAGTTCAAAAGTTTTTACAAGATTAACTTGATCAATTCGTTGGTTGTGGTGAAGTAAATAGCAACGATCAAGAAAATTCAAAACCTGATTGTTGTTGCTGCGCAAGAGTCTTAGATGCTTGCATTTGATTTAGTTGAACCAAATTCAACTAAATTCAGTTGTATTGTGTTAAACCTTGGTGCTAGTATAAGCAATCAACAAAAAAATAGCTTCATAGGATCAAAATTCAACAAATTCAGATTCAGTTTTGAGTTTAAGGATTTGATCAAGATCAGTTCAGATTTGTGATTCTTAAATTTGATCTTGAAATTTCAGAAAATTGTAGATCATATTCAGCTTCTGATTTTAAGCTCAAAATTTGTTGACGCTTAGTATGTTGGTTAGTTGACGTTGTCTTGGTGCATTGAACTTCAGTAACCGCCATTAGCTTAGGACTAGTATAAGTACTTAAGTCTTGCATTGTAATTCATATATGATGAATGATTAATGAAGTCTAAATTGAGGTTCAATTGATTGCACTTGACTAAATTAAGGTTCTAAGCAAATTTGAGAGATAAGATTACGTACATTTCACTCTTATCAGACACTACTTTGATAGGAGCTTGTTGAGTCATTGGGTTTGTTGTTGTCGCTGCTGTTGTACTGTAAGAGATTTTCTTCAATGAAAATGGCAATTAAAACTCTAATTTGCTTTTACTATTCGCATTGAATTTGCTTTATTGTATTGAGTTACTAATATGTCATCGATTATTGACTTTTTCTAGAAAGGTGATGCGAAAGTTATGTTAGGTATTTTGAAATGGCTTGCTCAAATTATGAGTTGATGATTTTCTCTTATTGTATATTATTGCATATTATGGCATATGTTAAGAGGAGATATGTATATCTTATATATGTGCATATATATAAATATTTGTGAGTATCACTCTAAGACAATGTGATATGTAGATTAGTTAGTTAATTAAAATATTTGATGAACCACCAACTTCTAGGGGTGGTTACATATTAATATTATTAGAATACTTAGTTAATTAAAATTTGGACCATTTCTTGATACCTGATTGTCACCCTTGAACTCTAGTGCATTTATGAATAAGGAAGTTTTTAGAGTGGGGGATTCTTTTAAGTGATTTAAGTGAAAAATATAAGATACATTTAAGTACTATAAATTACATAGAGTTATTAAATGTATTGGTCTTAAACTTTTCAAAATTCATTTAATTGATTTAATATTGAGTTGGTTTCTGGCATGACATTATAAATAAGGTATAACTTTTTACTTCATTTCTTTGATGTAGAAAGAAGTTGAGGAACATCAATCCAAGATTGATTCTGAGGGAGGATCAAATAGCCAAAGTACAGATGCATTTGATGAAGTAATGGGTGATGAGCATCCGGGTCGTATCCGTCTATTTGGGAGGGGGTGTTACCCAGAGAGATCTTCAAGAGAAGGTTCAAGTGGGTGGAGTTCAAGTTCCAACAGAGGTTATGGAGTCCATGAAGGCTGACATTAAAGCTGCACTGACGAAAGAAGTTATGCAGGAGCTAATCTCTAGACTTGCCTTAGTAATCCCAAGTTTAAGCAATCTTGATCCTCATGTACTTCAAACCTTGGTAGGAGGATCACCTGGAAATGGTCATAGTACTACTCGAAATGTTGCTTCTTCATCAGATGCTGCAAATGAGGTATATTAGTGCTTTAGTTCTATTTTTAACTCAAAAATTATCATATCTCTCAATAATTCTTCATGTAAAACTAAAGAAATCATTTGTTCCTACATCTCTTTTGTTGTATAAGACTCTAATACTGCTATGTCATGACCCGAGGTGGGCTCGGGTTATGACTTGGAAAGAAAGAGAGTTTGGGAGACAGAGAATTGAGAAAGAGATGAGATAGAGATGCAAATTTGAGGGAGAAGTAGAGAGAATAGAGGGAGAGTAAGAGATTGAAGTGTTGATATTATCATTGAATGATCTCCAAAGTACAATTACAACTCTTTATATGAAGTAAAACACATAACTATCAATGTAACAACTCAACTAAACAAGAATATCTATCTCAACAACTATAACAACCTCATGTATCTAATTACAACTACTTCCAACTAAATCTTATCACTTCAATTCATGACATGCTACTTATGATCATTTTATATGTTTTTGGTGTCAGGGTGCTGAAGATCTCGATAATGTTGATGGACACGCGGCCAATAAAGGAACATAGTGTGGAGTTTATGGTTATGAACAATGTACTTGATGTGGTTGAATGTAAATTGTGTTTTCTGATATTGACTTGGTGGTTATAGACCTCTGTGGGTGTAGGACTTTTTTGGCTTTAATATGTAAAGCTTGATATATTTTGGGGTTCAGACTTTTATGATTAACAGCTATGTATTTGATTCACTGGTGTCTTTTGATTATCAACTATGTAATTTGTATTTGGATTATTATTAGTTTTGATATCGAGTAAGATCTTTTGAATGTATGGATGTGTTAAGATATGCTTATGGATTAAGAGGTGTTGGTTTAAAGAATTCTTGTAATGTATGTCAAAATTGAATTAATAACTACACTAGTTTTTGTATAAACCGTTGCATTAGCCATTTTAACCAGTTGCAATAGTTCATCAATAAACCGCTGCATTCGGTGAACATAATCGTGGCATTAGCTGAGTACAAAACCGCTGCATTAGGTGAACATAACCATTGCGTTAGCTGAGTACAAAACCGCTGCATTAGGAGAAAATAACCGTTGCATTAGCTCACTACAAACCGCTACATTAGGAGAAAATAACCATTGCATTAGCTCACTACAAACCGCTGCGTTAGGTGAACATAACCGTTGCATTAGCTCACTACAAACCGCTGCATTAGGTGAACATAACCGTTGCATGAGCTCGGTATTAACCGCTGCATTAGGTTAGAATAACCATTGCATTAGCTAAGTCCAATACCGCTGCAATAGGTTAGAATAACCGTCGCATTAGCTAAGTCCAAAACCGCTGCATTAGGTCAATATAACCATTGCATTAGGTCTGCACAAACCGTTGCATTAGATTAAAATAACCGTTGCATTTGGTCAACATAAACCGCTGCATTAGGTAAAAATAACCGTTGCATTACATATAATTGAAACCGCTGCTATAGGTTCATATAACCGCTGCATTAGAACAATAATAAACCACTACTATAAGTCATCATAACCGTTGCATTAGATATCCGATAAACCGCTGCTATAGGTTGACCTAACCGTCACATTAGGCTTTCATTAACCGTTGCAATAAGTCAAATAGCCGTTGCATTTGGTTCCCGTTAACCGCTGCCATAGGTCAAACAACCATTGCATTAGTTACCCAAATGCAACGGTTATTATCCGTAACTATAGTCAAAAAAACCGCTGCAAAAGGCTAATGCTACGGACGCGTATGCAACGGTTTATGAACCGCTGCATTAGATGTAATACAACGGTTTTGTCCAATTTGCTGCGGTTTTAAACCGTTGCATATGACCTAATATGTAGTAGTGGTTATTATGTAAAAGAGCATGCTAAATGTTTCTGGGGAGAGAATATTTAGCAAATTAGGGTTTCGACCATCAACATGTAATAACAACTTGAATATTGAGAATAGAAAGGTGTATTGATGCAACTAGGTGAAATTGGATGTCATGAATCGTATTAAATTATCATCTAAAATCAGTACACCTTTCATAAAATCAGTAGCCATTTCTGTTCTTTTTCATTTTGTTTTGTTTTATACCAAAAATCACAAATTTCGGTCTTTCAAATAGTGCATAAAGTACTAATTTCAATACTCATTCAATAAACAATCCTCGTGGTATGATACCCCACTCATTTTATATTATGTGATACGACTTAGTGCACTTGCTAAGCATAAACACCAAGCACATCAACTAGCTAATACTTTGAGTAGGAAAGATGAGGGAAGACTCCATAGCCAATCCGAAGAGAACCCTAGGAACCATTTGAGGCAAGACAATTATACTCCCCATGATGAGCAAGCAAAGTCCATTGTACTTTCGAGAAGTGGGAACGAAGTTGATACTGGGTGAGTGTTGAGAATGAAGTACCCATGACCGATGAGCGGAAAGAGCAGAACGTGGAAAGGAAGAAGGCGACCAATAAGGTAACATAACCTTCCTCCATTCCTAGAGTTTTTGATCTTCCTTCTTCTTGTGAACCTAGAGTGCCTTTCCCCAAGGCTTTAGTTGCACCACATTCACATGGGAAAGATAAGAAGTGCGAAGACATTTTGGAAACTTTTTGGCTGGTTAGGTTTAACATTCCCCTTCTTGATGAGATCATACAAATCCCATCCTATGCAAAGTTCATTAAGGACTTGCTCAACTACAACAAGAGATCTAAAGCACATTTGCCTAAGAAAGTGTTTTTAGCTGAGCAAGTGAGCTCCATCATGAAGTGTGACACTCCAAATTAAGTACAAAGACCCAGGTGTCCCCGCCATCTCTTCTTCACTTGAAGACTACTAGATTGATAAGGCCTGATTAGAGTTAAGAGTGAGTGTTAACCTTATTCCTTACTCGATTTTTGAGAAGTTCAGCTTGGGAGGGTTGCAACCTACCACAATGACCTTGCAATTGGCTAATAGATCTACTAGAGTCCTCGGTGGTGTGCTCACTAACGTGCTAACGGAGGTAGATAAATCCTTGTTTCCCCCTAATTTCCTTATGATTGATATGGAACCTTCTAGTTATTCGAAAAACCATGTCCCTATCATTCTAGGCCAGCCTTATTTAGCACCGACAAATGCTACCGTCAATTGTAGGTCCAGGGTAATGGATGTTACTTTTGTGAACTGGATTATTTGATTAAATCTTTTTAAAGCTTCTACGCTACCCACTAGTGAGGATGAGTCGGCGTGTTTTTGTGTGGATGTTGTTAATGATTGGGTTGACCAAGCACTCCCGAGTATCCTAGTTAGAGATCCCTTGAGAGAGCACTAGCATATCACTGTGTTGATAATTTTGAGGTTGAGAGCCACATCAGGGATATAAATGAATTGCTTGAGCTATGTGCTCCCTTAGAGGCTTCTCATTTGTTAGTGAAAGTGGAACCCTTAACTACCCTTTCTGATTATCCTGCTCTACCCTCCATGGTTACACCACCCAAACTTGAACTTAAGCCCTTGCCATCTGCTCTTAAGTATGTTTTCCTAGGACTCGATGCGACTTGACCTGTGCTTATCTCTTCTCAATTGTATAGGGAACAAAAGAATGCATTGATGGTAGTGCTTAGCAATCATAGGAGTGCCATTGGATGGTCTGTGGCCAATTTGAAGGGTTTAGACCCTTTCGCTTGCATGCATATGATCTCTCCTGATAAGAATGCTAAACCTTCTAGAGGGATGCATTAGAGGTTGAACCCTAGCATGAAGAGCCACTTTGAGGTCCAAGAGGGAATTGTATGGGTCATAGGGTGTCTATGAAAGGTATTGAGGTTGACAAGGCTAAGGTAAATTTGATTGCTAACTTGTCCCCTCCGTCAAATGTGAAGCAAGTTAGATCCTTCCTAGGTCATGCAGGTTTCTATAAAAAATTCATTAAAGAATTTTGAAAGTTATTCAGTCCATTGACTAGTTTGCTAGCTAAGGACATATCATTTGAGTTTGATAAGTCTTGTTTAGAAGCTTTTCAAAAGCTTCAGTCTATGCTTGTCGCAGCCCCTATTTTGCAGCCACCCGACTGCTCTATCCCTTTTGCAAACATGTCCAATCCTTCAAATTTTACTATAGGTGTTGTCTTAGGTGCACTCATTGAAGTGGTTTCTTCGGTTGACGTCATTACTTAATTTTTGCTACACCCATTGTGCCCGGCTAAAGGCGTAAAACTTAGTGCTGCTAGGAGGCAACCCAGGTTTGTAATTTCTTGTTTTTAGTTTTGTTTTTGAACTAATAAGTTGTTTGGAGGCTTGTTTCTCTCTTTTTAAGTTCTTGTTTCATGTTTGAGGAGCCATACATACTCATTCACACCCTTCCACGATCATTGCCTTGTTAGGTTGTATCGCTATATCTCACCTCTTTCTTGTGCTTTAACGCTTTATATTCTGGCATTGATGACAATGCATCATTTAGGTGTGGGGATGAAGCCTATTTGCATGTGCTCATTTTTTGTCAAAGTTTGAAAATTTTGAGTGTCCATTATAACATTTTAGCCAAGTTTTTCCTTGATCGATTCATATGTTAGGATGATGGAGGAATTGATTGTCTATTTCCTTTTCTCAATTCCATGAAGTTAAATGATTCTTCTATACACTTGTTAGTGAGTATTGTTGATCATTGTTGATATTAATAATTACTAGTCTTGCTGCGCATGTATTCACTATGCACTGGACCTTCTTGTTGTGGAAAATCTGAAAATTTTGAATAAACAATCCTATATGTCGGGAGTTTTCTATGCTTGCCCTATTGACTTATCCTAATCCTTGCCCCCAATGCTAAGTACAATACTTGTTGATCAATTGTCAATTGTTTGTTGAGGTACTTGTTATACAAAAGTCCAAAAGTTGGACCCAAAAAAAGGAGGGGAAATGAAAGAAAAAGAAACGAAAAAAAAAGTCTCCTCCAAAGAAAAAGAAGGAAAAAAAAAGAGAAAGCAAATGAAAAAAAGAAAAATTGGAAATTTATGTGCGTTTATGGGTAAGTTCTTTCTTCTTTTATTCTATTTTGAGATTAAAATGTTGTAAAGTGGTCATTCATATGCCACTTAGAATCCTCTATGTATGGTAAAATGTGTAGGAGTTAAATGGTATGGGTATGTAAAACCTTGGTATATTTGGTTGGATGCAAGAATTTGAAGAGATTCTACAGCATGAGATCCCATTCACTTCCACTTGTGTGCTTAAAATGCTCGAGTAGTGTCCATTAGTTGATGCATGGTTAATGAAATTCTTTGATGGGATTTGAAGTTGAATTATCTAAATTCATGGAATTGGAGAATGCTCTAAATGATTGAATCTTATTTTGACTTGTAATGTATGTGTTAATCTTGCAAAACTTAGTGAAGGTTGGGATAGTTGGAGGCTCGAGTCTTTGTGCCTCTTCCATGCTTTGCTTGAGGACTGGCAATGATTTTATGTGGGGGTTGTTTATAATGCTAACCCGATTCTTACTCGCCGGGCGACTCATTATGGGTGACCCGGTGTAGACGACCCATTATGGGCAGCCCAGCATAGGCGACCCTTTATGGACAACCCAGAAAAGGACTAGCCATAATAGATAAAGCCAAAACAAGGCGAGCTGGAACTCTCTCCCTTCTATATAAAGGCGGGAGGGACTTCTCACTCCCCTCCTCTCTCACACACCGCCCCTCCTCTCAAAAACACCCCTTCCTCCCCTCTTCTCTCCCGGTTCCCTTTCCGGAGCAATAATCGTTCAAGCCTCCTACTTCCCCCACAAATCTTGCAGGGAATATCATGCTGGGTGTGTAGCTAGAGCTTGAGTTCATCTCATCCTTACGAGCCCCGTCTTATACAGAACTCCAATATGAAAAATAAGCACACTAACCAAATTCGTTGTAAACATTTTGGCGCCATCTGTGTGAAGGATCATGAGCTCACAATTGATTGGGTATTTCTTGTAAGATTTTAGCATTTGTCATGCGAGACAAGTTAATTTTCAACATTTTCGGTGTTTTTTTTTTTTTTTTGGCAAGAATGAGCCTATTCAAGAAATAGTAGCCAAAGAAACACCCTAATGTTGTTAAAGAATAAAAGACATTTTGATACAGCCCGTACTTAGCTTGGCGAGTACGAGTTAGCGAGTACTGATTTGCGGGATCGGATACACAGCAGGACACGGATAAGAGTTAGAGTTTGATTAGGATTTTGCTTTATTTTTTAGATTTAAATTTTGAATTATCTTTTAAAATTTTATTCTTATTTAAATAGCTCCTCTATATATACTAGATGAAACCTAGGGTTTTTCTTAATCAATTTTTGAGATCTTATTTCCCTATTTTAGAGCCACTTTTCTCGGGTTGTGAGAATTAAGCATATTTTCCTCTTGATTTTTATTAGTGATTAATAAAATAAACGAGAAGGCTATTGAATTCTTCCCGTTCCCACAAGTCCTACTTTATACGCTGCATTAGTTAGTATCAGAGCACGGAACGATTTTTGAGATGGCCCGTGGGTGACAGAGATTCGCCGCCGTCTATGATGTTTATGAGCGTGGCCATCAATGGCAGACCGATAGGAGGTTGGACGAGTTCGAGGAGAGATTCTGGCGAATTGAGCATTTCTTGATTCAATTAGGGGCAAATCCCGACCTAGATCCAGGAACCCAGCCCCACCACCCCACAACAACAGGTGATGATGATACAGACGAGAGCTTCCAAAATCTGTTCTCGAATACTAAGCTACTGAACCAAAGGCAGAGGAGAGCTTAGCCTAATACTGGCAACATCAACGATTGTGACAATGGGAGGAGGGAATCCAGTCTATGTATTAAGATTTCGGAGTTTAATGGTGGAGGACGCCCGAAAGATTTCTGGTATTGGCTTATCACCATAGAGGAGGTCCCTGAGTTCAGAGCAGTACTGGAAAGGAAGCAGGTGCCGTTAGTCGCTTCCTGGCTATGGGGTAGGGCAGCCGCCTGGTGGCAACAGCTGTAAGCAAATTTGGCTTCGCAAGGGAAAGTTGAAGATAGAGTAATCGGAGAAGATGAAAAAGCACATGAGAGGCGCCTTCTTGCCTCACAATCATGCCAGGATGATGTATAAACAACTGCAAGGATTGTGTTAGGGCTCTAGGTCCGTGGAGGAGTACACGTAAGAGTTCTACCCATTAGTCCCCAAGATTGACTTGGCAGATCTGAAGAGCAATTGGTGGATTGCTACATCGGTAGGTTGAAAGAATTAATACAGGAGGTGTTGAACATATTCGACATCTTTTCCATGTCAGAAGCAAGTCAGAGAGCTGCGAACATAGAACGACATCAAAGGCGGCACCAAGTTGGCGAAGCTTGGGGAGTACACATTGGCGGTAGAGACCAAATGAGTGCACCACCAACTCAGAACATACAGAGCAAACCACTAGTTGCCAATACTGGTACGCCGGTCAATCAAGCCTTGGGGAGTAAGTGTAGGACTCGTTGCTTCAAATGCGGAGAGATGGGGCACCGTGCTGCTGAGTGCCAAAAGGGTGATAGGCCTGGCGAAGGTCTTTACATCAAGGAGCTCCACGGAGAAGATGGCGAGACTATAGAGGAAGAGCTCCAAGATGAGTTGGCACCACTAGGAGAAGATGCCGTAGCAGGTGATGAAGGGAATGTTGGGAAAAAATAACTATGATGCCGACTGTTGGGGTCACAGTTCTCAACTATGGTAACAACAAAAGGCACCTACTAGAGCACTTAGAGTAAAAGACTTTTCTCTCTACCTAAGCTCCAAGTCAGAGAGTCACGCTTCATGACACCTTACGTGCGAGAGCTCCAGGGAATAGGGTTATCTCTATAAATCTCTTTGCTCTAATACCGATTGTTGGGACGAATTTCAAAAACTCTCCCCAATTTTATAAAGTTTACGCAGCGAAATCGGTTTAGAATTCATAACTCTAAGCCTAAGGTTGATTTAAAATTCATAATGTTAAATCTACATATCTAAATTCATAAGATTTAAATTCTTAATTTAAATCTACAGATCTAAATTCTTAATTTAAATCTATAGATCTAAATTCTTAATTTAGATCTACATGCCTTTTACTCTAATACATTCATAACAATACATAAACTTAAGCGGGCATAATAATGAATACTGTAAATAAATAGAAAAGCGAAGCCTAAAAGTGAAGGAAAGAAAAAGTACCTGGAATTGCTCCAATATAATAATACCAAAAAGAATTCATAATCTTTAGAAGAATACCAAAAATCAAGACCCCGCGATCTTCTACGCAATGACCCCGAGCTGGTCGGAGGGTGGGCACCGAAAAATATTAAACTAGGAAAGAAAAATTTTAACAAAAGTTTTTCTCTCCAATTAGATCTGTGAAACAATTTTAGAAACCTTAAAATTTTGTTTCAATTAAATTACCAAACCTTTTAATAAGTACCTCTTTTTATAGGAGTGTACCGGAGCGAAAAATAAATATAAATTTCGATGTGGGACCTTCAGTTACAAAAGCTAAAATGCAGCCTATTAACCAAATTCAAGCCAAAATGCGTTGTTTTATATTGGGTGAAAATTGCGCAATTTTAAAAATCAAAACCCGCGACACGTGTCGCCACCGGATTGGTCCACTTCGTTAGGCGCGGATAAACCCCTCTCTTACTTTACCAGAGCGTGCCACATGGCACGCTCTGGTTGGTCCGTTTCTGAAGGCACGGATCAACACAAGGGGATGTCCCAGCTTGCAACACGTGTCGCGCACTAGTTCCTCAGATCCGTAGCGCACGGATCACGACCCCTGTGCATTATTTTCGAGTTTTTTTTCTTTGTTTCCTGCATGTAAAAATTCATCTAATGAATTTTAATTTTCAAAATTATTTTATTTTATAATTTTTAATTTTTATTCATCCCATGAATAAGTTTAGGCAAAACTAATTTTACCCATCTTATGGATAAATATTTGATCTCATGAATTCTTTAATATTTTTTCGATCGCAATAAATAAAGAGGCTTGCATAGGGACCTCAGGGACAATTTAAATCTAACTCCAAATGGATTAAATTAATCATCTCATGCTATGATATAATTACCATTTAATGAGACTTAGTTCCATTAAATAAATCTCAGTGCACTCCAGACTTAAACCATTTATTCGATATTTCCCTAATAGACTGTATTGATGACAACCACCCCTCCACTAGATTTCCATGACGAAGAATAAGTATAATTACTACCATTATCCTTCTCACAGCTTCTCCATTAGTTACCGACTCGCCCTTCACTGAAAAATTCATTTATACTTGAACATATTCACAGTATAAATTCCAAATGTCAAACACTTAGAATATTCTGGTCAAAGTTTTCGAACTATTCAAATATTTACGAATAAACTAAGGGGACATCTGTATCTTATAAGAGACTATAGATTTCCTATTGAATACTTGATCCTTGTCACACTTTATGCCGTTGCTTAGTGTACATGGGAATTCAGTCACGCGTTCAGACCTTACTTATAGTACACCAAAGTAACTAACGCTCCATGCACAAGTCCAGGATACTCTCAGGATTTAAAGTCATCATTAAAATAGTACAACATGAATCACTTATCTCCAATAGTAGTCTAGAAAAAAGTAATCCACATGGTCCAATTTAGTGTGCCAATCTTATTAAACACACCATCCTAACACTTTTGGATCACAATTCCTATGGCCAATACAAGTCATCTAGAGTGTCACATTATAGTCTTAGCATACAAATGATCCAAACTTGTCTTCGACTATGAGGCTTTCAAACAACAATCCATACTATTTATTCCAAGTCTATCTGTGGGTTAATCTCATAAACAACTTAGAACAAACATGTAAATTATAGTATGAGGATGACACCCATCTCATGGATGTTTCCAAAAAGAAAATCACATGCAGTATAAATGCTCGTTTACACATAGTTAAGAAGGAAACGACTGGAATTTCTATTTTATTCTTTAATAAAATAATATTAGCAGAATAAATCTTGACTTTAGGATACTATTCCTAACAGGGCATTTACTGGTGGTTAGGCATGCTTGCTTCGTGCCAAGAGAGGAACAGGGGGATGGTTGGATAAGGAACAACATCTTCTAGGCCACATACACCATTGGCAATAAGGAGTGTCGTATGGTCATAGCTTCTGGTAGTTGTGAAAATGTCATCTCCAAAGAGGTAGTCGCCAAGTTGGGGATGAAGACGAAGGCCCATCTAAGTCCCTACAAGTTGTCATGGCTCAAGAAGGGAAATAAGGTAACCGTTTCTAAGCATTGTTTGGTTAACTTTTCGATTGGGACAAAGTATAAGGATGAGGTTCGATGCAACGTCATCATCATGGACGCTTGCTATCTATTGTTGGGGTGCCCATGACAATACGATAGGAGTGCCGCTCACAACGAAAGGAAAAACACCAATAGCTTCATCTTTGAAGAGATCGAGATCGTCTTGTTACCCAAGAAGGAGGAGGCACCGTGAGCTTTAGAAGCTCAACACCTGAGCGTAAAAGGATGAGCCATGTTCGCCAAAGAGGCTGACGACACCAAGATCATTTTTGTGTTGATTGGGAAGGAGAGCAAGACAAGTCCAGGGAAAGTACGAAGGGAGATTACTGCCTTGTTGGAGGAGCACGCTGACATATTCTAGGAAGAGCTTCCGAATGCACTACCTCCCTTACGAGACATCCAGCATCGTGTTGATCTAATGTTGGTTGCTTCATTGCCGAACAAACCCCACTACTGGATGAGTCCATCAAATCATGAAGAGTTGAAATACCAAGTGGAGGAGCTACTTGCTAGAGGCTTTATCAGAGAGAGCTTGAGTCCTTGCACAATGCCAGCTCTGTAGACGCCAAAGAAAGATGGAAGTCGGCCAATGTGTGTTGACAGTAGGGCAATGAACAAGATCACGGTACTCTATCTATTCCCTATTTCGAGATTAGATGACTTTCTTAACCAGTATCAAAACTCGATGGTGTTCACAAAGTTAGACTTGAAGAGCGGATACCATTAGATTAGGATCTCGCCAGGAGACGAGCACAAGAGGGGCTTTATGAGTGGCTGGTGATGCCATTCGGGTTGTCCAATGCGTTTAGCACGTTCATGAGATTTATGAACCAGGTTCAGTGCCCTTTCATTGGGAAGTTCGTTGTTGTCTATTTTGATGACATATTAATTTATAGCCGGGATCAAGCTGAGCATACCTGTCATCTCGAGGAAGTGTTGAGTACCTTCAAAGCATCGAGTTTCTTTGCCACCTTCAAGAAGTGCGGGTTTATGATGGACGAGGTGACCTTCCTTGGTTTCGTCATATCCAAGGATGGTATATCAACCAATGAGGTGTGACTGGCCTTAGCCAAGAACAATTGGCAAAGTTTGGAGTCTCCATGGGTTGGCGTCATTCTACAGGCATTTTGTTTTGAACTTTAGTTCCATCATGTCGCCTATCACTGACTACCTAAAGAAGGATTCCTTCATTTGGACTCCTCAAGCAAATGCTGCCTTCGATGAGGAAAAGAAGAAATTGACCACAGCACCAGTGTTAGCTTCCAGATTTTCGAAGGACAACTTGAGTTGCACACAAATGCCTCAAAGACTGGCATTGGCGTTGTGCTTAGCCCAGATGGGAGGCCTATTGCATACTTCAGTGAGAAGCTCGATGGGAGTAGGTTGAACTACTCAACTTACTATCTTGAATTCTACCTTGTTGGTTAGAGCATTAAGGCATTAGAAGTCATACTTACCCCACCGAGAGTTCATCTTATATTCTGATAACATGGCCCTTAAGTACATCAATAGCCAAGACAAACTCTCGGACCAACACGCCAAGTGGGCTAGCTACATACAGCTCTTCCACTTCGCATCAACCAAAAGTCAGGCATACAAAATGAGGTGGCGGATGCCCTGAGTAGGCGGAGTCTCCTTCTTTCTCAACACAAGGTTACCGTGACTGGATTCGATTAGCTGGCGGGTCAGTATCATGACGATCCAACTTTTGTCAAGATATGGCGAGAAGCACAGTCAAGTGACGTTCCCAATTACTCCATTCATGACTGGTCCCTGTTCAAAGGGAATCAACTTTGCATTCCGAACTCAAGTTGGCGGCTTAGGATTATTGAGGAGAAGCACAACAGGGGCATGTGGGGCGAGATAAGACATTGTAGCTCATTATCGCCAACTACTTCTGGTCAACCACATGCAAGGAGGTTGAGAGCTATGTCTAACGATGCCGGGTATATCAGGTGTCAAAGGGTTGGGTGACCAACGCTGGTCTTTATATGCCACGGCCGGTTCCAAGTCAGCCATGGATGGATGTCAGCATGGACTTTGTGCTAGGCTTACCGATAACCACAGGTGGCATTGATTTAATTTTCGCCGTCGGATCGCTTCTCTAAGATGGCTCACTTCATTGGACGCAAGAAGGCTGTTGATGCCATACATGTGGCACGTTTATACTTCTGGGAGGTTTACAAGCTTCATGGGTTATCAGCTAGCATCATCTCTGATAGCGATGTCAGGTTCGTGAACTACTACTGGAAGACGTTATGAAGGATGGTGAACACATCTCTCGCCTTTAGCACCATCCATCATCCTCAAATGGATAGACAAACATTCACCGATCATTAGGCAAACTTCTCTGAAGCCTCGTTGCCGATAACGCCAAGGGATAGTAGATGAAGTTGTACTAGGCTGAGTTCGCCAATAATAGCTCCATCAATAGAAGTACAGGATTTGCACCATTCAAGGTCATTTATAGCTTTGTTCCACGTTCTCCGATTGACTTGGGACCTATTCCAGATTTAACATGTCCTCACTGGAAGGTGGAGAACATCATCTCTTCCCTTGAGGACATCCATGAGCAAACCAGAGCTCGGTTGCTGGAGGCCACCGCTACGTATAAGATGGCAAGTGACAGAAGACGCGAAGCAATTCAATTCCAGGTAGGCGATAAAGTTCAGGCAATCTTGACACGGGAACGCTTCCTGGCATGGGAAAATAACAAGCTAACGGCACACAAGATAGGACCATTGGCGGTACTTGAGAAGATCAGCGACAACACGTACCGTTTGCAGCTTCCAACCGATACGAGGACTCCTAATGCGTTCAACATCAAGCACCTTCTCCTCTAATTTGGCAATAATGGCCTTGTGGATGTTAGGAATGGTGTATTAAAACTATAATTATTATATTAATATTACTTTATTAAAGAATAAAATTGAAGTTCCAGTCGTTTTCTTATTAAATTTGTGTAAGCGAGTATTTATACTGCATGTAATTTTCTTTTTGGAAACATCCCTGAGATAGGTGTAGTCCTCGAACTACAATTTACACGTTTGTTCTAAGTGGTTTATGAGATTAACCCACAGATAGACTTGGAACAAATGGTATGAATTATTGTTTGAGAGACTCGTAGTCGAAGACAAGTTTGGACCACTTGCATGCTACGACTATAATGTCACACTTTAGATGACTTGTCTTGGTCATGTGGATGGTGATCCAAAAGTGTTATGTTAGTGTGTTTAACAAGATTGACACACTGAGTTGGACCATGTGAGCTGTTTGTTTCTAGACCACTATCGGAGATGAGTGCTTTATTGTACTGTTTGAACGACGACTCTAAATCTTGAGAGTATTCTGGACATTTGCATGGAGCGTTAGTTACTTTGGTATACTATAAGTAAGGTCTAAATCCATGACTAAATTCCCAAGTACACTGGGTAGCAGCATGAAGTGTGACAAGGATCAGGTATTTAATAGGGAATCTACATTCTCTTATGAGATATAGATGTACCCTTAGTTGATTTGCAAATATTTGAATAGTTCAAAAACTTTAGCCAAAGTATTCTAAGTATTTGACATTTGAAATTTATACTGTGAATATGTTTAAGTATAAATGAATTATTCAGTGAAGGGTGAGTCGGTAACTAATGGAAAAGCTATGAGAAGGATAAAGGCAATACTTATACATATTCTTCGTCATGGACATGTAGTGGAGGGCTTATTGTCATAAATACAGTCTATTAGGAAAATATCGAATAAATGGTTTAAGTCTGGAGTGCAGTGAGATTTATTTAGTAGAATTAAACCTCATTAAATGGTAATTAAATTATTTCATGAGATGATTAATTTAACCCATTTGGAGCTAGATTTAAATGTCCCTGAGGTCCCTACGCAAACCTCTGTATTTATTGCAATACGAAAAATAACCAATAGAAAAGCTATGAAAAGGATAATGGCAATAGTTATACATATTCTTCGTCATGGACATGTAGTGGAGGGCTTATTGTCATAAATACAGTCTATTAGGGAAATATCGAATAAATGGTTTAAGTCTAGAGTGCAGTGAGATTTATTTACTGGAATTAGGTCTCATTAAATGGTAATTAAATTATTTCATGAGCTGATTAATTTAACCCATTTGGAGCTAGATTTAAATTCTCCCTAAGGTCCCTGCGCAAACCTCTGTATTTATTGTCATACGAAAAATATTAAAGAATTCATGAGATGAATTATTTATCCATGAGATGGGTAAATTTAATTTTGCCAAACGTTATTCAGGAGATGAATAAAATTGAATATTATAAAATAAAATAATTTTGAAAAATTAAAATTCATAAGATGAATTTTAATATATGGGAAATACAGCAAAACAAAAAAAAGGGATGAAAACACATCAGGCTAGGGATCCATGTGCATCGTTGGCAGCCAATCAACACGCAGGGCTGCCTAAAGGGAGGTATCTGTGTGCTCGTGATCAGGCCAATCACAAGCTGACATGTGGCACGCGGAAATAAATAAATAACACTTTTTTTAGCTGTGTTCAAATGCATTGTTTTGCTTGATTTTGACACTAAATGCTGCGTTTTATTTTTGATACATGCGCATCCCACGTCGAGAATTAATTATTTTTCACTTTGGTAGCCTACTATAAATAAAGATACCTATTCCAAGGGTTTGGTATTCAATTGAAACAAATTTTTTAGGGTTTCTAAAATTGCTTCAGAGACCCTATTGGAGAGAAAAGTTTCCTTTAAAATTTTGCTTTCCTAGTTTAATATTTTTCGGAGCCCACTCTCCGGGCAGTTCGAAGTAATTGCGTAAAAGATGTGGGGTCTTGATTTTGAAGATTATTATTTCTTTCCGGTATTCTATTATTGGAGCAATTCTAGGTATGTTCTTCTTTCCTACTTGTTTTAGTTTTCACTTTTGTATTTATTTATAGTATTCGTTATTATGCTTGTTTAAACTTATTTATTGTTATGAATGTTTTAGAGTAAAAGGCCTGTAGATCTAAATTAAGATTTAGATCTGTAGATTTAAAATTAGGAATTTTAAATCAACCCTAGGTTTAGAATTATGAATTCTAAACCCTTTTCGCTGTGTAAACATTATAAAATTAGGGAGAATTTTTAAAATTCGTCCCAACAATAGGTATTAGGGCAAAGGGTTTATAGAGATAAACATATTCCTGGGAACCCTCGCACGTGAGGTGTCACGAAGGGTGACTCTCAAACCGGGGGCTTAGGTAGAGAGAAGAATCTCCTACTTTAAATGCTTTAGTAGGTACCCCTTGTTGTGACCATAGTTGAAAAATTGTGAACCCAACGATCGGTATCAGAGTTTATTTTTCCAACAAAAGTCATATTTTTTTTTCCAACAGTGGATCCTTAGGCAAATTCAAGGGTGAATTCTCTCCAACCCAAGGAGGATGATGCAAACCGTACTTAGCCTAGCGCGTACGAGTTGGCGGGGTCTGATTGGCGGGAATGGATACGCACAAGACATGGATAGGAGTTTGAGTTTGATTAGGATTTAGCATTATTTTTCAGATTTAAATTTTGAATTATCATTTAGAATTTTGTTCTTATTCAATTAGCTCCTTTATATATACTAGAGGAAATCTAGGATTTTTCTCAGTCAATCTTTTAGATTTTATTTCCCTATTTTAGAGCCTCTTTTCTTAGGTTGTCAGAATCGAGCATATTTTCCTCTTGATTTTTATTAGTGATTAATAAACTAAAAGGGAAGGATGTTGAATCCTTCCCGTTTCCTCAAATCCCGCTTTAGTGCATCACATTTGCTTGAATAAACTAATGTTGAATCCTTCCCTTTTCCACAAATCCCACTTTACCGCATCACATTTGCTTGAATAAACTCCGTTCACATCCTTTTGAGCTCTTTAATGCATATTCTTGAGCCTTCAAAGAGCTTTGCTTGGGTAAGGCCAAGTAATGTTGCATACTTTATGCCTCTTTTTTTTCTTTTCTTTAATCAAAAATCTAAAAATTCACCACTGATACCTAGAACTCTTCAAGTGCTTCATTTTGATATATAAGTTGGTTCATAACTTTGTGCGGATTGAAAGTTATGCTCGTTTTAATTTACAAGTTGCGCTACCTAGCCAAAACACGGGACCCACGCCCACTTCATTTTTTATATGTTTTCTTTGATCAAAAACGTGAAATATCATCACCGATACCTAGAACTCTTCGAAAGCTTCATTTTGATATATAGTTTAATCTATAACTCCTCACAGATTTAAAGTTACACTCGTTTTAAGTTGTAAGGTAGGTTATACAACCCACCAACATTTGGCTCGCCCAAATCACTTTTCATATACTTTCTTTTATCAAAAGTTCTAAAAATTGCCATAAGTACCAAGAAATCTTCCAAATCTTCTTTTTGATTTGATTCGATCAGTAATTCTTCATGGAATGAAAAGTATGCCCATTTTAAGTTGTAAGGTAAGCTATATAACCCGCACGCATCTAGCATGCCCAGATAATGTTTCATATACTTTCTATGACCAAAATCTCAAAACATCATCATAGAAACCTAAAATTATTTAATAGCTTCGTTTCAATATATAACTCGATTAATAACTCATTATGGATTAAAAGTTATGCTCGTTTTAAGTTACGGGGTGCGTTACCTAGCAAAACACGGGACACAAGCCCACTTCACTTTTCATATGCTCTTTTTGATCAAAAACTCTAAAAATGGCCATACGTATATCCAAAAATAGATATACTCCCTACTTATCAATAATACCGAAATAACTTCCGTATTAGTTCCAAATGTCAAACATATGGAACGCTTTGGCCGAAGATTCTAGAATCTGTTTGTATGTTTGTGAATCAACTAAGGAGATATCTTTTATCTCATTATAGACCATAGATTCCACGTAAAAGAACTGTTCCCGCTACACTTTATGCCATTACCCAACATACATAAGATTCAAGTCAATGCACTTTAACTAATCCTTTTAGCACATCAAAGCACCGAAAAATCCATGCACGAGTTTATACTGTTCCCTAGGTTTAGAGTTTTCATCTTCTAGAATTAATTATTTCTAATAGCAATTTAAAAACAAATAATTCAGGTGGTCCTGCTCAGTGTTCCAATCTTATTAACAACACCACTCTTGGATCCCTGTCCACATGATCAAGACAAGTCATCAAAAGTATCATATCACAGTCTTATTGGACACATTAGCCACACTTATCACAGACTACGAACATACTTTGATAATATATCACTAGTTTGATCTAAGTCTATCTATGGTTCAATCTCATTCACCACTTAATCTAAACCTGAAATGTCTTATTGGACTACGTCCATCTCATGAAATGTTTTAGAGAACAATCGCACACATGTTTGACTTGTAATATGTAATCAGAAAATAAATAAATATAATAATTTCATTTATTTAGTAGCTAAAACTAACTAATTAGGTTGTTCCAACACACAAATTCTAATAATTCGTGCTTCAGATATGTCAAAATTAAGTATTTGTTATTTAATTTATTTTTTCTTTATTTCATTTGTTCTAAATACTATGCTTATATTCGTTTTATTCGATGCTTTTATTTGTCATATTATGAACCTATTAGATTAAAATCTAGATCTAATTAAATAGTTTAATTAGGTCATAGCTTTAGATTTAAAATTAATAATTTTAAATTGGTTTATAGGTGTAAGGAATTTTTTTTTGAAATATGTTCCCAACATAATCAAATGCATAGTCAGAATGATTAGGGGGGTTACTTTGCGTATGTGAGGCAGCCACCATTCCCACATTCAATTGTAATGGGAGCTCAAAGGTATCTTGTAGATCCCCCTCAAGACCCTGAGTTACTTAATGGGCAATGGTAGGCGCACAACTACGTGCCAAACTTATGCCTCCAGGACCATTGGCCGCTCTTATCGGGCAAATGTATGGGCCAAGCCTCACAAGGGTCAATAGACCCCTATATAATAGACTATACCCTAACTATATCGACAATGATTACCTTTTCCTTCAATAATACAAAATACCTGAGCTTACCCTTTCCTTAGGAGAAGGAAGTGTGTCTACTCTCGAGTATTTGGCAATGTTTAACAGCCAATGCAGGGAAGCGGCTGATAAGTAGTATCTCAAACTTAGGCTATTCATTAGTTCTCTGACAAGGACTACCTTTAAGTGATACATTAACCTACCATCTAATTCCATCTACTGTTGGGATAACATGGCTGGAAAATTGCTGGCCTAGTTCTAAAGGATGGAGCTAGAAACTTCCATGTCCAATTTTCCTCGAATGAGACAAAAGCTAGGTGAATCCATGGAAGATTACGTCAACCGGTTCCAGACAACCAGGTTGAAGTCCACATTGGCTCTTTCTGAAGTTGAATACGCTAAAGTAGTCTTGAATGGTTTGGATATTTAATTTATGAAGAAGTTTGAAGGATCAAACTTCACAACACTTCTATAGCCGGCAGAGTGTGCCGCTAGACATGAGGCTGTTCTGAATGACGAGAGCCCTCAGAAAAATAGTGTGTATGGGAGATACATACATGACTTGATTGATGAGGATGAAGATCCTTCATATGAAATTGACGTTGCTGAGTACATCAAAGGGCCTCCTATGGTTTGTAATCTTTTGCTCAAGAACAATATCAAAGCCAGGATTTCATGTGAATCTCAAGACTTGAGGAATACTCATTTGACTTCTCAAGAGCTGATGTCAAATTTGATTGGCTTGAGGAAACAACAAGCTCAAGAATAGGGGCAAACACAAAAAACCTAGCCCTAATTTAGTAAAGGGAAAGGTATACTATAAATGACACGATTCGTTGACACACTCGACAAAGAACTACGTAGTCTTTAGAAACATTATCTAAGATGCCATTGAGGCAAGGGAATTGATATTCCCTGGGAAAGGACAGATGGGTGTTGATAAAGACCCCTTCTCTAATCCTTTCCAAGGTAATATAATTGAGGCAATAAAACATCGTAGTACCCATGATAGCCAAACTAATGGTCGATCTTTATGAATGATGAGCGATGACAAAGAGGGATTAGCAGTAGCCAATGCTTTGTATGGTAGACTGCTAGAATGAGGGGCACTCAAGTATCCTAAAACCTTGGTAGAATTAACAAGTGATTACTGCAAGTAGTACATTACAGCAGAACATTCGACACATGATTATGCCACCTTCAGTAGGCTCTTAAAAAAGCAACTAGAAGGATTTATTCTTTTCTCACAAGAAGAAGAGTTAGCCATTGGAATATCCACAGATCACCATCGGCAAACCGTCTTTTCCACTCAGAAGAAGGCATCAAGAAAGATCATGCGTCTCACTCGTGACTTTTGCAGGGGATGTGGTCATAAGTTGGTGTCCAAAATGAAAAAACTGAGTCTTTATCCAAGGAAAAAGCCAGCTCCATCTAAGAAGGCTTCATTGGTTGGATCCTCTCACGATCTCACTTCGAAAGCCCAAATTATCATAAGCACTAGACACCCAAAGAGGAATCCAAAATACCGCCTGCTCGATGTGGACACCTACCAGGGACCACGGCATTCAGGGCAGCAACCTTCATCAGTCCATTTTGATAATATTTGGAGGAGTAACCACCTCAAGTAGGAGGATGCTGGTCCCTCCATCCATACACGAACCTAGAAAAGAAGGCAGCTATGAACGAAAGCAGTGCTATGAAGAGCTCTACTTGACACTTACTCGACTAGGCTCTCTGAAGAAGACGATAGAGTCCACAAGGACAAGTGCACTGCGTCCATGGATCTCGAGGATCCAGAATTTGAATCAAGACCTATAACCTCCACTGGTAAAGGTGAGCCACGCAAGAAGCTCGAGAGATGGGCTAGTCTCTCATCTTCTGAGGGTAAAGAATCTTGGTGGCATCAGCTTTCCAAGAATTAATTGGCTCAAAGAATGTCTGATGACAAGAAGGACCCTGAGATTTAAAAATAGTAAAAAGGACCCTGAGATTTTTGAATTATTAAAAAGACCCCTAAATTTTTGTCATATGAATAAAAAGATCTCTCTCTAGTGTGATGATGTCATTTTTTATCAACTGAGCTGGCATGGCAACTACTTCCTGTTATTGCTACAATAAAATGACAAAATGTAAGTTTCAAAACCCTTATTCATACTTTATAAGCACGAAATTTGACATATTTTATTATATATAAACTATATGTTTTCACTTAATTTGTTCCAAAATATGGTTATTAAAGGGTGTTTTTGTCATTTTACTATAAAATTAATAAAGACACGGCTATCATGTAAGTTCTGTCAACTAAAAATGATGCGATCATATTGGAGAGGGGCATTTTTATTAATGAGGCAAAAACTTAGGGGCCTTTTTACTAATTCAAAATGGTCATAGTCTTTTTTATTATTTTCAAAAATGTCAGGAGTACTAAAAAAATATGAATAACCTTAAAAATTATACCATCAAAATAAAATCTAAAGGAAAACTTAAATATTTTCGTACAATATTTAAATAGTTTCATATTATGGTAGTGTGGCCCAATATCATGAATGTTGGGCTATTTAGTACAAGGTCAATTTGTTGATTGATAGAGATGAACTTCTATCTGGCATCCTTAATTTTTCAATGGCCGAAATGCAATTGTTGCGGTGGCTACACACTAGGATGGTCAATAACCCCGTTTGGACACTAAGGGTTGAATCGCTTTAATCGATATAGATTTAGTTTCTTCTTTTAACATTTTGTGGTTGCCCTCTTTTATACAAATTATGCCAGAACATTTTATGTTTGCTAAAATCTTATATATTGTTTTTGGTTAAGTTTTCTCTTAGTTCACAAAGCTTTCCGTTTTCCAATAAACCATTTTAACATTGGGGAAAATATATTATTGATAATAACATTAATATCAATGGACCATTAATTATAAGAAAACCAATAAAAAACAATATAGATATGGTATAAATACTATTAAACCATATTTAATAATTTATTTTAAAATATTATGCCGTATTTATTTTAATGGTAAATAATTATTATACTTTTATAATATTAAAAGATATAATTAAGAGTAAAAAAAATTTTTGTTCCTTAAAACTATGGCATCAAAATCAAATTTAAAGCAAAACTCAAATATTTTTATACAATAGCATAATCAAGAAATTTGAAAGAAATAAAAGTTTTAGAAAATCATATTTTGCAATTTATTTTTCCCCAAATACCAACATTTCTTAAGAAAATATCATAGAAATTTTTTTTTTGGGGATTTATGTAGAATATGAATAATGATTGGTTTTTTAAAAAAATTATTTTATCTCATGAGATATAAATAGTATAATAATTATTTTCAATAACTAATGAAATTAGACCTAGAAATATTTTTACCATATCTTAGTAATATCAAAAAGGATATTTAATATGACAAAATAAAAAAATACTCTCAGCATAATTTAATTAATAGTATGTCATTAATCAAATTAATTAGCTGATCCTATTAAAATAACAATTGTCAAAAACTATTTTGTATCCAGTATAATTTATTAGCAATTATAACAATATAACATACAATGTTATTTAGATAAAATATTTATATTACTTTGGTTCCAAATAACAAAACTATGACTTAAAAGCTAAATTTAAACTCTTCCATGCATCACACGAGAAACAACTAGTTTAACTAATATATAATTTCACAGTTTCCTACTTCCATCTCCTTCTTCCATACCACAAATAACCACACCTCAAAAATCATAAATGGATAATTAAAAAAATTAGAAAAATGCAATAAAAGGAAATTAAATATAATTATAATAATATAAATTATATCAAAAATTATATCACTAATCTAACTAATATATAATTTCACAGTTTCCTACTTCCTTCTCCTTCTTCCATATCACAAATAACCACACTTCAAAATAACAAATAGATAATTAAAAAAGCTAGAAAAAGATAATAAAAGGCATTAAATATAATTAAAAGAAAATAAATTATATCACTAATCTCATTTAAAATCACTAATTACTATATTTACAAAAATCTTGAACCCCATTCAATATCAAACTTCAAAATTCATCAATCTACTTTTCCAACGCATGAATATTATTATTCACAAAAACCCTAAAAATACCACAATTCATCAATTTAATTCTTAAACCTCAAGAATGAGAAATTTGAAAAACACTAGAACTGGGCACAAGAAATTCAAGCAAAAATCACAAGTTTATTATCAGTTTTAAAGGTATGAATATTCAACTACCTTGCTTCCATATGTGAATCTATCTCTCGAACCAAGAGAAGGAGTTTAACATCAGTGTTAAAGAAGTTCTTATGTTTTATATTTTTTTTTATCATGTGTCTTTTTCTTATTATAGCGTGTTTTATTATTTTTTATAATTTATCATTATAATATTTATCTCCTTTCACGGGAATCTCATTCGTTAACTTAGATAAATTTAATCTTAACATTATGTTATATATTATATGTTAGAAAAATAGTAGTAAAATAGTAAAAACACTTATGTAAAATTGCTGTAGAAATAGCCATCAAAAATATCTAAAAAACAATACTCAAAATAAAACCGAAAGTGCTAGAAGAGGCAAGAATATCGAAGAGCAATTAGAAAATCCAACGAAAAGAAGAGAAAAATTAGAAAGATCTCACAAAAGATGATATTGCGCCGTGGTAAATGCCACTGTCCTAAAAGACGATTTCGCTGCTACTCCGGTGCACACAGTATAACCAGCGACCGTCCTTCAGGATTAACGCGATCCGACTCTTAATGTGCACTCGTTAATTGCCGGGTAGGAGTACCTTGAACTTTGCCCAAAATTTGAGGAGAGAGAGATGTTGAAAATAGTATAATTTTGCTTTTGTTATACTTGTATTTATGTATTTACTTGTATTCTACACATTTACTAGGGTAGATATTTATTTAATTTTCCCATTTATTTGGCTTGGGTAACCGGCCAGCTCTAAAGAGAGGGAGAGGGAGAGTTTTTTGTTCTTTGTATTTATTTCTTTCATTATTTGCTTTTACTCATGTAATTAACTAGCCTAGGATTCCTTTGCAAGTGTTAGGTTAGACTTTTCCCTTTCCCATAGGTTTTGTATAAATTGGAGATCTTGTTAATGAGAAAAGTATCCAATTCTCATCATATTATTTCTTGTAGTTCCATTTTTTGTTTTCTTCATGGTATCAGAGCAGGTTTGAATCGGGATCATCAAGCTTTTGTTTTTTTTTTTCCTTCTTCTAGCCGTGCACTCCATTTGTGAGTCTTCTCCTTATTCTCTTGTTTTTTACTTGTGTTTTTTCGTGTTTAATTCATAATGACGGAAGAAAATACTAATTAAATTGTTGCACCTGGTGTTGACTCAAGGGGCGTTCCTGATGTGAACTCACTCTTTTACTTACACCCCTCAGATAATCCAGGTCTCGTTTTTGTTCAAGACGTTTTAACGGGACCTAATTTTCCCGCCTGGAAGCGTTCTGTCTTCAAAGTTTTTAAAGCTAAAAGAAAGCTGGGGTTTCTTGATGGAACCATTGTCAAACCCGATGAGTCTTCACCGGATTTTGAAAATTGGAGCACTTGTGATTCCATGGTCTCTTCATGGCTCACCAACTCCGTCTCCAAAGAAATCAATGCTAGTATAGCATATTTTGAAACTGCGCGCGACATTTGGTTAGATCTAAATGAGCGTTTCTCTCAAGGGAACACTCCTCGTATCTATGAAATCAAACGCGAAATTTCACTTTTAAGACAAGAAAATAAGTCAATTTTCGACTATTTCACGAAATTAAGGGCTCTATGGGATGAGCTTTATACTCTAGTAGCCATACCTCCATGTACGTGTGGATCAGGTCAAGCTTTTGCGGCCATACGGGACATGGAGAGACTACTTGATTTTTTAATGGGCTTAGACCCGTCTTTTTCTACTGTGAGATCACAATTGATGAATTCCAAGCCCTTACCCTCGGTAGCTAGTGCCTATTCAACACTCTGTCAAGAGGAAAAACAACAAAGTGTTGCATCCGGTAGCATTGTTGTACCAGAGGCCGCAACCCTTGTTACTAAAGGGACTAATATGTTTTTGGGAGGTGGTTCGTCGTCAGTGAACGGACCACAACCCAAGCGTAATAATCGCCCAGTTTGTTCATATTGTAACAAACAGGGACATACAAGAGACAGGTGCTTTGAGCTAATTGGATACCCACCGGGATGGAAGCAACCACGCAGCAGTAACGGGAGGCCTGCTGCGGCTACTGCGCAGCAGGCGTGGGAAGCTGCTGGTCAACAGCAGCTACTGCTGCCAGCCCCGGACCAGCAGCCCGGAGCCCCGGACGCGAGCCCGATCGTAGGTCTTTCGGCTTCACAATATCAACAACTTTTGGGTCTTCTCAACCCGGGAAACTGTGCCCCTTGCGTTAACTTGACAGGTCAGGGTTCGTTTGGTCGTAGTTGTTGAATTACTGATACAGGTGCAACGGACCATATGGTGCCATCTGATTTTACTTTACTTGATAGAAGGGTTAATACCGAGATTCGTCCCGTTCGACTACCTAACGGCACTTGTTTGCCAGTATCACACGTTGGACGTGCCAAGATCACGGATGACATCATGCTTGAAAATGTGTTACAAATTCCGGGCTTTCACTGCAATTTGTTGTCAGTAAGCAAATTAACTAGAGATATAAATTGTGCATTGACATTTTTCAAAAATTTGTGTGTAATACAGGACCTGCCATCGAGGAAGCTGATTGGAGCGGGTCAAGAACGAGATGGGCTATACATGATGGAGTGCACTGTCATTCCGAAGTCCGCTCAAGTCGTTGATAGTACTAATAAAGGAGTTTTGTGGCATCGTCGATTGGGTCATGTTCCGTTTAACAAATTGTCTAATTTTTCGGGCTTGGACATTGGTGTCGTTTTGGATAATGTTTGTGACTCGTGTCATCGAGCTAAACAAACTCGGTTGCCTTTTCCTATTTCCGTTAGTAAATCTGTTGCTTGTTTTGATTTGCTTCATGTTGATATTTGGGGCCCATACCGTGCGTTGTCAATGACAGGAGCTCGTTTTTTCCTCACTATCGTTGATGATCTTAGTAGGTGTACTTGGGTGTATTTGATGCGTGACAAGTCTCAGTCACATAAAATCCTCATGGATTTTTGTGAAATGGTACAAACTCAGTACAGTTCGCAGATTAAACAAATTCGTAGTGATAATGGAGCAGAATTCCTTTTTGGGCCGTTACTTAACTTTTATGCAGGAAAGGGCATACAAGTGCAAAATTCTTGCAATGATACACCCCAACAAAATGGGGTAGTGGAGAGAAAGCATCGCCATCTCCTTGAAGTGGCCCGAGCCCTTAGGTTTGAAGCGGGTCTTCCTATTCAATTTTGGGGAGAATGCGTGTTGACGGCAGCCTATCTTATCAATCTCATGCCTACAACTCGTCTACAAAACAAGAGCCCATATGAAGTACTACTTGGTAAAATTCCTTCATATACACATTTACGCGTTTTTGGCTCGTTATGCTACGTTCATAATAAGGATCGTAGTAAAGATAAGTTCGGAAGTAGAGCAATTCGTGGTGTTTTTCTTGGTTACCCTCATGGCAAAAAGGGGTACAAGGTCTATGACTTAGACAATGAAAGGATTGTAATCTCACGTGATGTAGTTTTTCACGAAGATAGATTTCCATATGTTGAAGAAGGGAAGAACAATAGCTCAAATAATGATGTTTTTGATTTAATTCACTATGTCAACGAAGGGAGTTTGATACAAACACGAGAAACAAGGGCCTTAGGGGATCTCGCAGCACCGTCAAATGACGGTGCTGCAGTGACTGACCGAACACTGTTCGGTCAGCACAATGAGGGGGAGGAAGCTGCGGGTGAAGGAGGGAGACCGATTCGTGTCCGTACCATGCCTACAAAATATCGAGATTATGTGGTTGATGTTCCTCCTTCGATAGCCCATCCTCGTGATACTCCTTCATCGGCTAACTCAGGTATGGTGTATCCTATATCAAATTATGTTTCTAATGCACGATTTACTAACTCGCATTCTAATTTGCTACAAGCCATCACATCTTGTGATGAGCCTAAGAATTTTGCACAGGCAGTCGAGTCGCCTTATTGGAGGGAAGCTATGGAGAAAGAGATTTCGGCATTAGAACAAAACAAGACTTGGACACTAGAAGAGTTGCCCCCTGGAAAACGAGCGGTAGACTCGAAATGGGTCTATAAAGTCAAATACAAGGCTGATGGAAGTATTGAAAGGTATAAGGCAAGGCTCGTTGCCAAAGGTTATACCCAGGTAGAAGGCATTGATTATCATGATACCTTTGCTCCCGTTGCTAAATTGGTTACCGTTCGTTGTGTACTTGCAGTTGCGGCAGCTAGAAATTGGATAATGCATCAATTGGATGTGAATAATGCCTTTCTTCATGGTGACCTCGATGAGGAGGTCTACATGAAATTGCCACAGGGTTTTGAAAAACAACATGCCGGTAAAGTTTGTCATTTGCGAAAATCGCTTTATGGTTTAAAACAGGCCTCACGTAATTGGAATCAGAAATTCACAAATTCGCTTGTTGAAATGGGTTTTGTCCAGTCTAAGTCTGATTATTCTCTTTTCACTTATAACAAGGCGGCTGTGTATACTGCTATCCTAGTGTATGTTGACGATGTTGTTATTACCGGGAACAATCTGAGTCATATTGAAGAAGTAAAGTCAAAGCTTAATGTTCAGTTTGGCATTAAAAATTTAGGATCAGTCAAGTATTTCCTCGGGGTAGAGGTGGCTCGCTCTCAAAAGGGGTTAATTTAAAATCACCGTTTGAGTGATGAAGAAGGGGAATTAGTTAAGGATCCGGGCCAATATAGGAGACTTGTAGGAAGACTTCTATATCTCACCATTACTCGTCCCGACATTTGTTATGCAGTTAGCATACTTAGTCAGTTTGTCCACAATCCTAGAGTTCCACATCTTGAAGCCGCTTTCCGATTACTTCGATATATCAAGGGGACACCGGGTCAAGGGATTTTCCTTCCACATGATTCTGATTTTAACATTCGTGCATATTGTGATGCTGATTGGGCAGGTTGTCCTACTAGCAGACGTTCCACTACAGGATTCGTTGTTTTCTTGGGAGGAGCTCCCATATCGTGGCGTTCTAAGAAGCAGTCAGTTGTCTCTCGTTCCTCTGCTGAAGCAGAATACCGTGCAATGGCCACTGTGACAAGCGAGTTAGTTTGGTTGAAACGATTATTAGTGGATCTTGCAGTTGATGTTCAAAAGCCCGCAATTTTATTCTGTGACAACCAAGCGGCACTTCACATAGCCTCGAACCCGGTTTTTCACGAAAGAACCAAGCATATAGAGATCGACTGTCATTTTGTTCGAGAGAAGTTGTTGGCCAAAGAAATCTCGACCTCTTTCGTGCGTACATCAGGACAAGTGGCTGATATATTTACTAAAGGGCTTTCTTCACCGTCATTTTCTTCTTTCCTTTTCAAGTTGGGTATTGTAAATTTACATGCTCCAACTTGAGGGGGAGTGTTGAAAATAGTATAATTTTGCTTTTGTTATACTTGTATTTATGTATTTACTTGTATTCTACACATTTACTAGGGTAGATATTTATTTAATTTTCCCATTTATTTGGCTTGGGTAACCGGCCAGCTCTAAAGAGAGGGAGAGGGAGAGTTTTTTGTTCTTTGTGTTTATTTCTTTCATTATTTGCTTTTACTCATGTAATTAACTAGCCTAGGATTCCTTTGCAAGTGTTAGGTTAGACTTTTCCCTTTCCCATAGGTTTTGTATAAATTGGAGATCTTGTTAATGAGAAAAGTATCCAATTCTCATCATATTATTTCTTGTAGTTCCATTTTTTGTTTTCTTCAAGAGAAGCAAAAGAAATAGGTATTCTTGTAAACCCGAATTCTACCCCGTATCGAACAACTCAAAACGAAGGTCCCTTTTTTTTCTTGAAACATTATGGTCGGACATTGGGATATGAATGCGAGATGATCACCAGCAACATGTACACCCTTATCTTAGTGCTGTAACAGCCTGTGTGTCAGGCTTTTTGTGAGCAATGGCAGCGAGCTTCGGAGCTCTCATGGTTGGATTCTGATGATCTGATCTTCTCAGAGAGAATTTGTGAATGGAGAATCAAGGAAGTTTACCGTGAAATGAAGCAAAGGTGGGTGGTTATGAGAAAATGGGTATTTGAAATTCTGAGTAGAGAGAGAGTGAAGGGGTCTTTTGTTTTTTTTTTTGAGATTGACTTAAGACAAGGATGAGGGCACACAGTTGGTCCCAAATGAAGTGTTTTCAAGTTAGTCCCAAATGTGTTCTAAGTGTTTTGATATGTTTTAATGTGTGTTGGGATGTGTGTCGATATACAAGGCTGTGTGTCGACACACATTCATACAGAAACAGGGATGTAGAGGTGTGTCTCGACACACAAGGCCCGTGTGTCGACACACAGATCAACAGAACCGAGTCTGTAGAACTTTGTGTCGACACATAGGGAGAATTTTTCCCAGTTTTCGGTGTTAACTTCCTGGGTTTTGCACCCCTTTTTTGGGGTATATTTTGGAACGTCTTCTTTCATTTGATCTGTTATATATTCCCCACCAATTTGATTGATGAAAGATGATAAAACAAAAAGTGTCTTTGCATTTGAAAACCGGTCATTCTCTTACATCTCCATATATCTCCCTTTACATACTCTCACTCCACTTTACTTGGTTATCGTTGTATCCCCTAGACTATTTCACACGCTGAAATAAGTCTTAAGGAAAGTGACTTCACGCCTCGAAACCTAAAGATCAGATAGTTACCTATTTCTTGATTTTACAAGTGTTTACACCAACAATATCTTTTCATTTTAATTATTATCAAAGATAATTATGAATATAGATTCTGAATTTTTTTTATGCTTTTTTCATTTTTTTTAAAAAAAATGTCCATAAAGAATGATCCAAAATATTAATACATCATAAATTCTGCACCATTGTTCTGATTGCATAAGGAGAGAGACGCAAAACAATTGGTAAAAATTAAAGTTACCCCCAACACCTATCAAAGTACTGGTAAAACCAAGCTCCCAATTTTTTCTAATTCCGTAAAAATGCTCCAACTATTAACTAATAAATTTGATCCTAATTTACAATTTTTTTCAAAGACTCCTAGATTAGTAAAAAAACATTTAACTAATTTATATACTCCTTTACAATATAAAATTATTAAATTATAAAATATGAAATCATATTACTAATCTAGGTGTCTTGGACATAAATCACTTTCTTCTCATATATATTAAACATATATAGTCAATAATCTATATATATATATGCCCCTTTCTCTCTCCTACCCCACGGTAACATACCCATGCCCCACCTTTCCCCGGCGTGTGTGGGCGCGTGGACTACATATCAGGAGTCGGAGCCACCTTCAACGACTCGCCGTCATCTTGCCGAGCCGGTCGTACAAACTACGCCTCCGGTCATGGGCTCAACTCCGCCTCCTTCCTCAGCCCCTATCCCCACCACCTATCGCCACCACCGACCTCCATAAACGCTCATCACCATCAGACTCCACCATCGACCACCACACCACCCATCACTGGAGCCCATCACCATCCATCGCCATCTCATCCAGACCTCCATCTCCACCATAAGACCTCCATTCCATCAACAACCACCACCATATCCATTATTATCACCACATTTCACCGCCAAACATCACCTTCCGTCTCCCACTCCCATCAACCCCCACCGACTCCCACCCCCAATTTCCTTAAACCGCCACCCGCTCACATCATCTCCCACCGCCATCTTCATCAACTCTCTATTCTCGAACCAGCCTTCACCATTTCAACTCCACCATCAAACACCGTTGTCACCACTTCCTCCACCCACCGTCATCACCTTCTCCTCCCCCGATCGCTAACAGTCATCACCGTGCACCACTTTTTCTCCGGACGCCAACAGATCCAATCACTTGAAATGCCGATTGCCGGTGCAGGATGGTCCATCATCGTTGATGGCCTATCAGAAAGAACGACAAACTCATGGCTCAAGGCTGTGTTCCGTGATTTCAAGTCAATTTACGATACCTTTGTTCCTATGAAGAAAAGGATGAAGTCTAGTTGGAGCTATGGCTTTGCTTGGTTTCATGACCTGAATGAAGCTACGCAAGCAGTTACATCCATGAATGGAAGATGGGTGGTGGGCATCAGGCTTAGAGTGCAATGGGCTAACCCATACAGAAGAACAGTTTTTCCATCCGCTGGACATCAACCTCAGCAAAACAAAGTCTAGCAGCCCGAAAACGCAAGCGGTATTTAGGAAAAAGAGAATACACCACCTAATCGGGGTGGGGAAGATGTCTGTGCAAATTATCTGAGGATTGTGGTGTCAAATGCAAATAGGAGTGCTGAGGCATGGCTTAAGCGGTCAATTATTGTCCATTCATATGTGGAGGTCAGTCTGGATGATGTTCTTACATTTATCACCGACAATGACCTATACGGGATTACACCTAAAGGCTTAAGCAACGATTCCATTATTCTGGTTTGTGATACGATGGACACTATGAATGCCTACCTCGGCCCATGTAAGGAGATTCTCCTATGAATGTTCGGAGAAGTATATAAGTACCCTGGAGAGACACTTGGATCCCTTAACAGAAGGTTTTGGCTCGATATCCATGGATTGCCTATCCAATATTTGTCAAATTAATGCTTTGCTGATATCGCCAAATTCTGGAGGAAGTTCATTAGGGTGGATCCCAAAACATCCATTATGAGATGCATTGACATTGCAAGGATTCTGATTGACACCTTCCACATAACATGTATCCACCAGACTGTCCAGGTTCAACACAGTGGGGGAACCCGTTTGATCTTCGTTAAAGAAGGGAACTCTATACTGATACCAGACTACTCTCCCAGTGTGGTGGCCAAAGCTGCATCTGCTAGATTGGCTAGGGAGCAAGCTTTTTTACCATCACATTCCCCCCAAGGGAGCGAATGCACAAGTGTGGTTGGAAATTCTTCACAGGTTCCACCTTCCCTTAGTTTATTTGTGAGGAGATTAGAATTCCTGCCCCGCGATTGACAAATGAAGAGATGGGAGTGGCTTGGCAGTCATCTGAACATGTTTTCCTCCACCTCAATGACCAAATCATTGGGAGATGAGCCCAGCAGCGATCACTCGCGCAAGCCATGCCGTACGCCTCACAGCAGGTGGCACATCCTCCTCTACTTCTGCCATGGGTTGAAAATGATGAAGCTCTAGCTGATAAACATCAAGCTCAGATAACCACGCCTGATACTGGTACTCGGGGAAGCAACAGTGATAATGAGTCAACAACATCTGGGCCTAAATTCCCTCCAGGATTCGAGCCCACAACAACAATCGGGGACTCTCAAGTTAAGGATAGTTTGCCGCAGAGTCAGTAAGTTTTAGATCCATGCTTGGAAGAGACTAGCACGAACTGGTGGAAAAGGGAAAAATTTCGCATAACAAAAAGAGAGAGAAAAGCGATCAAGCACAAGATGAGGGAAAGGGAGAAGCGGGAGTTGCAGGACTTCCTCAAGGATATATCTCCTACAAGTAATGCTGAAAAATTGTCTAAGAAAGCCGGAAAGAGGAAAAAATGGAATGGGGAAATCCGAATCCAGAAGATTATGGAAGAAGAGTATGATGTGAGGATCTTGGAAGCGGAACGAGCAATAGAGATCGGAGAAAAGGTGGGCTTCAACTTTGATGGATTCAACCCAGCTATGGTGGCAGACATTCTGGCTCGATGATATGGCGTGGGGCTTGGGTTGTGGCTTCAGCCCCGTTCTCGGCTCTTGTGCTAGCCTTTTGTCTCTTCTTCAGCTAGGTTATTCTTCAGTTAAAGTCTCTGTTTGTGTTGGTTTTCGTGCGCTGGTGTTTTTGCCCCTGTGTCTTTTCAGGTCCTGTTCTCTTCGTCTATTTTGTTGGGTCTTGAGGCGAGCGGTTTGTTTCTGTTTTCTTGTTCTGTGTTGGTTGTTTTTTGTTATATATATATATATAAGACTTTCTTGAGCATAAATCACTCCAATAGACTCTACATACCCTCTTTTCAAGCCTATCTCTCCCAAACAAATATAAACACTAATATTTAATATTTAATATACATACAAAACTTTTATGTAATAATAATTATCATCTTATCAGTAGATTAAATTTGAAATTAATAAATAAGTAATTATATAAGGTAAAAAAAGAACTTTTCTTTTAAAAATACTAGCGAAACCCCGTGCAATGCACGGTTGCTTTATTATTTATAAAACACAATATATGTAATTTCAAAAGAATCTTTATACGTATAAAATTCAATCTAACTTTAATTTTAAAATTAAAAATTAAAATAATCATGTATATTCAAAAAGAATTTTATCTCAATTTTATCAAAATTATATTATTTTTTTTTATAGAGTTGAATAATGTTTTTATGACTAGAATTACACAGAAAAGTCAATATTTAGTATAGATGATTATTTAATATTTAATATACATACAAAACTTTTATGTAACAATAACAAGTGACTCCCCATGCATTGCACGGCTAAATGTTTAGATTTTTAACTCTAAAGTATGTATTTTTTTTAAAAATAAAGTTGGTATAGGTCCAACGTAAAAAAGGAATAATAAAACTTATAGTAACATAATGTTTAAGAAGTCTCTTGTATGATATTTCTTTTATTCGCTTTTCCTCATGATACCTATAAAAAAAATGAAAGAGAAATATTGATAGAGTAAGTTAAATTATTAACATTAGTCAAAAAAATCTAAAAATTGTGAGAAGTGGGTAGTCACTATGAATGTCGCGGTTGAAAATGGAAAGGGACATAGTTTTATGGGTTGCAAAATAGAGTGTTTTGCCCTTTTTGTTGATATATTCACTAGGTATCTAACAATAAGGAAAAGATAAGAGTAAGAAAAAATGGTACATACCTTTATAAGTTGTTCATCATAAAGAATATTTACCCAAGTACCCTAGCTTTATTAGAGAAGACAAAAACTTTTCTAACATAACGAGATACCCAAAAAATTAATTAAAGGGTAGATAAATTACTCACCTCGAATATGTTGAAGAGCTTGAACAATACAATGATGGAACTTATAGCAATGTGAAATAATAAATTCCAATAGAGTTGTGTTGCAAATATGTTCATGATGTCATTTGAAGATTTTTCAAATTTATGTAACCTCAAAGGATAGGTTTTGAAAAAGTGGTGAAGTTAGTTGTACATGTAGAAGTTGTGGGGGAGGTGGATTTAGTCGGTTATTGATATAAAATATAAATACATTTTATAATTAAAAAAGTAGAAAAATTAAAGAGGCTTGGGTAGGAAGTTTTATTCCTTTGATATTTTATTCCTTTTTGCATTTGAAAAGGTAAGGCTTGAAAATTTTAGTATTTAGGATTTGGAGCTTTCTTAGAGAAGAAACAACTTCTTATGTGGAGCAACATTTGGGCTAGTTGTTTGGCCTTGATTCGTTGCTGCTGATGATACTCTTTGCTCATTACAAGAAAGCTGGCTTTTAACGACCAAATTTAACGACTGAAATTTTTTTTTTGTCTTTAAAAGTGTGTGTGTGTAGTGCCTAGTTGGGACAAGATTAAACCACTGTTGTTAGAAGGTTGTACATATTGGGTTTATAACGACGGACACTAAATAAGGTCGTTAATTCTACTCACAAACTGTCGTTAATATATAGGCTCAAATAAATGGTAAAATTTTAGTCAAAAAAGTTAAAAATTCGTTAATCTTTAAAAATTAGGTGCTTTTTTTAAAATTTAAAAATTAATAGTATTTATTTATTTTTTCACTCAATTTTTATTTTCCCCCTTTAATTTTTCCTCTTTCTTCTCAAAATTTTATTTTCCCTCTCAGAATTTTTTCCCAATACTTACAATTCTAACCTAAAATTTCCCCCCAATACTTATAATTTAATACTAAATAAACCTCTCAAAAACATAAACCTGCGCGGGTCCACCCTTTTCTCTCCAATACACCAGTGCCCCACCCTCCGACTCGACAACCACCACACCCACCAGCGCTGCGCTGCCGTCCGGTCGTCCGTTCTCACCCTTCGACTCGACAGCCTCCACGCCGACCTCCACTGCTCTGCCGTCCGTTCGTCCATTCTCACCCCAGGGTCTACACCCTAAATTTCTGGTATTAAACATGAATGTTTTATGTACATTTTACATTTTATTTTGTTTAAAACATGTGAATTTATTATATGAGACATGAATTTACTGAAATTTATCTTGGTCGTGCTAGTTGTTGAGTAGATTTGTGGTGGGAGGTTGTTAGGTTTGGATATTGAGGAGGTTTTATCAACTCTTGGGTTTGGATTGTGGTGGTACATTAGATTTTTTTGATTTTAATATATTTTTTGTGCATATTTTAGGTTTTTAGTCATTAGTTTTGTTTACAACATTCATATTTTAGTGTGAATTTGGTTTGATTTTTTATACAATTCTTACAACTAAGTTGAAAATTAAAGAAAATTCTTTGGACCACTGTTATGATTCAAGCTAAACTTGAATCATAACCTAGGGTTTTAAGGCGTTAAATTGTGATAAGAAGTGAATTGGAGAAGAATTGACAAGAATATGATGTTATGATTCAAGCTAGACTTGAATCATAACCTAGGGTTTGGATAGGGATTTACCCTTAGGAAGTGAAATCAAGATATGAAATCAATAGAATAGGAAAGAGTATTAGAGATTTAAGATGAGAAAGAAGAAGAATTAGTTGAGAGATAGAGAATTCAAGAAGAATTCTAGATGAGAAGTAGAAGAGTGATAGAGAGCATTCAAGCTCAAGAGAGAGAGAAATCAATTCATTTATCATCAACGTTATGAGACTTACAACCAATAACAACCTATTTATACTAGAGCTAGTACAAGCACTAACCAATCCAAAAGCACACCAGCAGCTAATACTCATGAGTTATTACATGACTCACTCAAGACATATCACTAGCATAAAGCACCTAAGACTAATACTACTAAACACGTCTCATTACAATCATAACAATACCTCCCCCTTTAGAGATTCTTGTCCTCAAGAATCTTAACAAGGAAAAGAATATTTGAACACTCTTATTGAACTAAAAAACTATTGAAATTGCAGCAGAAAAGAAGTTGATCTGGATCTGCAACAGACACCTTGTTGTTTATGCTGGAATGTGAATGTTGCAGCTGGAAATCAGGTGATTCAATGCAAAACATATGTTGTGAAGCAGGACAGCAACCAGGTGTGATGCAGGATAGCAAGAAGCAGCTACTAAATGCAATAAAATTGTTATTGGAACTGCAGAATCTGTTTTGGTTTTGGTTGCCAGCAGACCAGCTCGTTAAGCTCCTTTGATTCATCCACACCCAGTAGCTTCTAATTTCGGATCACCATACTCTAAGTCACCTTCATGGTCCCCCGTAATTTCGGTTCGCATAACAGCCATTAAGTGTTGGGGATTACACTTATGTTCGAAGGAGTATTTGCGATTACACTTGTGGCATAAATTGTGTGCCTTTTTCTCCTCCATGCTCATTGTCCTTGAATCCTCAAGAGTAACTTGTGGTAATCGACTTCTTGGAACTTCTCCCGGCATTGCCAAAACGGTAGACTCAAATAATCTCGCCTTTGCATAAGCTTTGGACAGTGTAGGAGGACTAAAGGCCTTGACCAAATTCTTAATCTTGGGCTTGAGCCCACTAATAAACCTTGAAACATAGAAAGAATCGCCTGTAATGGGGGAGATGGTCATCATTTGAGCCTTCAAATTCTCGAAATGGGTCATATACTCCTTCACACTACCTACTTGAGCTATCTTGTTGAACTTGTCCACAACATCCCCTGATTCTTCATCCGCACAACGGTCATTGAGCTCTAACACAAATTCTTGCCACGTGAGGGTTGGATTTCCCAAAAGTAAGCTATAGAGCCACTCTTCTTGATCACCATGCAAGTATACCACAGCCAATTCAACTTTTTCGTTGTCGGGAATAGCATAGAATTGGAAGTATCGCTTGCATCTTCTTATCCACGATTGTGGATGAGTGCCATCAAAAATTTCCAACTCGATTCGAGGCTGCCTAAATCCAGCTCATCTATCCGCAGCCATAGGAGCACCACGTACTTCTACTTGTCTCGGTACTGGAGGATCCATGGCCCGAACTTGATGAGGAACGACAGGCGCATTGTCATTTCTCACTTGCACTGGAGCTTGTCCTTGATGTGGTGGCATCAATAAGACTCCTACCCCAAGGCGAGCATCTTGTCTCTGTAACTGATCTTGTATTTCATGAAAATGTTGATCCATCCTTTACTCAAGTTGTTGATGCCTTAGGAAGTTGTCTTGCTCAAATTTATCTTGACGTGCCTGATATCGTTGTTCAAATGCAAGCATCAATTCACGCATTTGCTGCTGAGAATCAAGTACTTGCTGTTGTAAATCACCAACTTTTTGCAATGTTTGCTGATTCATTCTTGTCATCCTCTTAAAAATGTCAACTGTAGCATTTTTCACATTCATATCAGCACTGGCAGTGTTTGCAGCAGCCACACTTGCGTACGTTGCAGAGGTTGTACCAGCAACCACAGTTGCGTAAGTTGCAAAGATTGTTCCAGCCTGTTGTCCTGCATTTATAGCTGCAGCAGCAGCAGCTCGGGTGGTCATTCCACCAGCCATAACTTCACTTCAATCTTGAACCTTAAGTGCACAGCTAGGATCACCTTATTGGTACTGATCAGCACTCAAAGTTGTGTATTTGATCAAATAACTGCCGTGCTATGCTTCATTCAAGTTAGAACTTGCATAATTGAACAAAATATCTCCAGTTCTAAGCAAATGTTCAGATCGTGCTATCAAGAATCAAAATCCAGAACTTAAACCCCAAGCAGAAGGGTTCAACCTGTTCCACACTTGATGATATCAATTTTTAACAAAAAATTCAGCTCAGATTCAAAGGAATCTCAGCAACTACAAAGATCGCAGCTCAAATTCAGCACTTAAAAAATTTTAGCTTATGATCAAAATCCTCAACTGATAAGTAGCGAATTCAGTTGTTTACTAACAATTGAATCAAGTTCTTGGCAACTAAACACAATTACCGGCTCAATTTTGTTCTTGTTCAGCAACTTCATCCAATGTAATAGTAACAGAACCAAACAAAAAGATCAAATTTGATCCTGATGTCCACGGTCTGCATTTTTTTTTTTTTTTTTTTTTTTTTTGTCAATTTGAGCCAAATCTATTCAATCGGAAGCAAATTCTTAGGCTCTGATACCAATTGTTATGATTCAAGGTGATGAAATTAGACGTATGCCAACTTGCTGGGTTGTTATTGTTGATGTTGTACTGACTTTTCTTTTTATGTGATAGGATGATGTTTCAAAGTAAAGTTATTAATAAGCCTTCTTCTTCAAAAGCTAACAAATAATTCCTACCACCGGGAGCGCTATCTAGAGGTAGTCAGGGGTTAAAGGCTTCTATTAACGTGAGAAATAGGCCTATTACACTCAATTCAGTTGGAGCTGTTCATATGCGTTCCTCTTCTACAATTAACAACCATGATACACAGGTTAGAGAAGCTAATATGATGTCTTCACCAATTAGATCACATGAAGCTACATTTGAAGCTCCTGATCTAACATCTGACCATATGAACTCCACAAATGCTTTGCAAATTGAAATGGAGTTGGAGAATCAAGAAATTGAAAATGAAATTGATGTTGATAAACAAGGTAATTGTTTTTCTGACTCTTTTTTAAAAATTGTAAGGCTTTCATTTCTTGTTAGCATGTAATAACTTTTTTGTCATTGGTAGATTCTTCTGAAAATAATAATGGAAAGAAGAGAACAAGACGTGGAAAGAGCAAATGCAAAAAGGTGGCAACTCTGAAACTTGGAAATAAGTTGCCTATTGAAAATTTCCAAAATCGCGGTGTTGGACAAAATGCAAATGAATTTTCTCGACACTTGGGCAAAATCGTACGTAATAGAAATGTTGTTCCAAGAAGGAAGCGCTCATGAGATGAAATTGATGCGAGAGAGAATGAACACATGTTTGCTGTAATCCTGGTAACTTAACTATATAATGTAGTTTATATTTTCATTTGTAAATAATTATGCGATGATTGTTAGATGTTTAATTTACGATGACAAAATTTGATTAGCATGACAAGAAATTGAGTTTACTTATTTGAATTAGGACAAATTTCATGACGAGAATGTTGACTTGAAGGAGTATCGTAAAGAGATCTTAGATCATATGCGGTACTTGTGGAGAAATTGGAGAGGGGACTTGTATCGGTTTGAGATTTTGAAAAGGCCGAAAACAAAAAATCAGCCTTCGCCGCCTCCCAACTTTACTGTGGAACAAGCTTTGAAAAAAGCCTTAATAGATCCGCCTCCAGGAGGGTGGGATAAGGAGGATTGGATATGGATTGTAAAAAATTATTATGCATCTGAGGAGTTCCAAGTATAATTCTCCCTCCTTTTTTTTCCATTTTATTATTTGTACTTCTATTCATGGACATGTTAACTTTTTAATATTTGAAACATAGGCAAGGAGTGCTAGAAACTTCGAAAATAGGGCTGGGCTTTCGAAAGAACTACTTCATCGCACTGGTAGCAGAGCTCATAGGTAGATTTTCAAAGATATGGTATGCAACTAAAAATTTCAATATTTTGTTTTTTTAATTTTTTTCCTCTAGTGCAGAATCTAACTATTGTTTGATTGTAAAGACCCAACAGAATGGGAAATGTCCTAATCTTGGGGAGATGTTTCTGGCTACACGTTCAAAGGGTGATAAGCTGGCGACACATGAGCTTTGTCAACAATATGTATGTAGAATTTAAAGAATTAATTACTTGTTGTCATGTATACTTTACTCCATTCTTAGTTCACCATACTTTGTAGAAAAAAATTGTTGATGTCATTGAAGAGAATCCCACCTTATCTAACATTGAAGTTGCTGAGAAGGTCTTCAACAATCGTCAAGCTCATGGTCATGTCTTTGGTTATAGGGGAGGAGTAAGGCCTAGTGATTTGAGAGGACCATCTTCTACCAAGGCCTAGCTTCTTGAAAAACTTCATCAATCTGAGAAGGAAAAGCGAGCACTTCTTAAAGAGAATAAGGAATTTGCTGATTTGGTAGCTAGAGTAAAAGCACTAGAGGATGGAGGTCGTAACAATGGGTCAAGTACTCCCTCTCGATCTACTGAGATGGACGACTACATTGATTAAGTATTAATTTTCTCTCTTATTTTGCCCTTAGTTTTCGCTTATGTATGTTGATATATTCATAAGAATACATTATTGAGTTATTTGGAATTGTTCTGGATTTGGACTTTGTGATTGAGTTCTATGTGGAGTTTGAGAATGTTGTTGATTTATGCATCAGATTGTGTATGCGTCAGATTGTGTACTATGGAGTTTGAGATATGCGAATATTTTGCATTCATTAATAATACACCGTTCAGTGGTTTTCTACTATTCCAAGCTCTAGGCTTAACGTCCTGTGATGGGTGTTTTTATGCTGCTAAACTCTGCTGTGTTAGGCTTTATGGGTTGTCTGTGATATAAAGAGCAAGTTTTTGATTTGCATTTTGAAGTAAGTATGGGTAGTAGTTTCACATGGTGCCGTTGTTGCTATTGTGTGGCTGATTATGCTGTTCAGAAATTGGATTATGTGCCTTTCCAATTTTCTATATAATTGTTATGGTTAACATGTGTTTAATGCTTGAGTGTGATTGTGAACTTGTTGGAATGGAGCTTTGAACCTAGAATTGGAAACTCTTAGGTTAGACATGTCTAATTGCACAGTCTTGGACCCAGTGTGTGGATAGAGCATTGCATGTTTTGAGTTTAACCATGGATTGGATGTTATTTGTGAGAATTGGTGTTTCTTGCATATGTTTGAGTGACCTAAGTGAAATAGGTGATTATTGTAAAGGGGGTTTAGAGAACTTGTGAGTTCTTGTTGAAAATCTGTGTGATTTAGTGTCTTAGTCTCCATGTTGGTGTCTCATGTATTTTCCATGGTTATGTTGGAAGCAAGTTGAACATATATTAGTACTTGTTGCTTGAAGTGATGATAAACATGTTTATGGACTGTTTCAAGTTGAATTTGTTGCTTTATGTTGGTTTTGAGCTGTATTTTGTTACTCATACTGATTTTACTGCAATTGGGACTGTATGTTGCTGAATTTTGAGCAATTCTGCTGTCATTTTATTATGTTTTGTTGAATTTTAGCTATGAGTTGGGAAAACATGATATGTTTGAGTCATATGTGGACTTGTGTTGTCTTGGAGACTTGTATGCCCTTAAGATCATTGTTTCATGCCTTTTTTTTTCTAGTTTTGGGAAAAGAGTAAGGTGTAAGTCTTGTGTGAACCTTGATTGACCATAGGTTTGGTTCATTATGTTGTATGCTCATATGGGGTTGCTTTGGATGTTGTTCATGATGGAGTTTTGTGATGCAATGTATGAATTGATTTGGCTAGCTTGAATTCTGGGTGAATTGCATGTTTAGTTTGGATTTCATGTTGATGTTGTGATAGACTTGATTACCATGAATTATTTGGAATTGTTGATGAGTTTGGACTATGTGATTGAATCCTAGCAGGAGTTCAAGAATGTTTTGAATTTGAAACACTGTGATTGAGTTCTATAATGTAGAGACTGGGTTTGCGATTGTATTGTATTAAAAAGCATATGAATTTCCTTTTTGGTCAATTTTATGCTGATTACTTTAATATAGTTTTTATCTGTTTTATTTTTCTTATTGCTTAGTCTGTTATGTGTCTATATTATTGCTGATATGATAAGAATTTTCTAATATGAGTGTTGTATTTATTTTTTTCAGGTGTTGTAAGACTGCACTAGAAATTTTTGTTTTTGTTGGAACTTTTATTTGCGAACTTTTGTCAGATTTATAGTTTTTGCTAAGTTGTTAAGTGACAAATTTAACAATGTACGTTTTTAGTGTTTTTTGTATGTAAATTGGCTTTTATAAGTATTTGAATATTTAAGTTTCAATGACATCTTTAATTTTTATTAGAATTTATTGTTACATTGAATGATATGTAAGAGTTATTTCTGTATGATTATATTGTACTATTTTATAGGTGTTATGCTGAAATTAAATATCGCTATACTATATTTATGTACAGGTGCTATGAACAACCCGATAATTGTCCTTATATGGATTTACAGGTGTTGTAAACAATCAGAAAATTATTTTTATATTACATAAATGTATAGGTATTTATGAATGTATATATTACACTATATGAATGTACAGGATTTTTAACGTCGAAAAAATTTTCTGTTAGAATTCTCTTTGATGGGGTAAGCATTTTTAATGACGGATTTTGATGTCATTAATAGATGGAAGATGTTTTAACGAGGATTTATTGTTGTTATTTTTTAACGACGGTCTATATTGTCGTTACTATTTCCAATTAGTAGCGCAAAAAATTTTAACAACGGTTTTTGTCGTCGTTAAATTTTTTTCCTATATGACGGTCAATATTTGTAACAACAACAATTATTGTCGTTATTAATCAAATCTTTAACGACGGTGCCACGTGACATTAAAGACTTTACTTTTAACAACAACATGTGCCGTCGTTATTGATTTCACTTTTAACAACGGACATAATATACTGTCGTAGATACTTTTTAACGACGGCTCATTTTAGCGGTCGTTGATCCCACATAGTATTAACGTCGGAAGCAATAACGACGACAAACGACGGGAAGTTTCCGCCATCGTTAATAGTGTTAACGACGGTAAACTAGACTTTTAACGACGATAATTACTGTCGTTAATGACCATTTTTCTTGTAGTGGCTGCTTACCCTGCTTTTGCTCTTGATATGGCATGATTTCTACCTCTTCTTATTGTTGTTTCTTGGCTATGGGGTGGTATGGTGGCTGCCGGAGTGGTGCGATGGTGGTTTGTGGTGGGGAATAACAATGGGTGATGGCTGATCTTTTTCTTATTCCAAGTTAGTTACAAGTTTGTTGCAAATTCCCTTGTTTTCTTGTTTTGCATTGTATTTTTTGTTTGAGTGCACCATGACTACAGTGCACTCTCCTCCAGCCCAAACTACAAGGCCGGTTGATCGGGTTTCAAGAGTTTTGAATTTGGATAGTTCAGGTCGAGGAACTCAAAGAAAGAAACAACGAAATGGAAAAACTTAAGTTGTATGGATTCATAAAGACTCCGCGAATAGGAACTAATTAAGATGAAGTCTTTCTGATGATTCAATAATATTATTATTTCAATATTTCAATTCGTAGTTCTTAGTTACTTTGACTAGATAAATAATAAATATTATTAATGAAATAATTAAGTCATAATTGTCATAATTCATTGGTTGATTGTATCATTAACCATTTCTTTTGTGTAAGTATAAATCTTGCATATTTTTCATAGTCGGATAGAATATATCTTTCAATACGTTTCATATTCTTCATAGTAATAGTAGTATATATCTTTCAATACAATAGTTATATGACAAGTAGGTCTTTTTATCAGATAACTACGTCCTCTAGCTAAAGACATGTGTAAAATAAACATTGAAGAGATTTCAAGAGAAATAAATGATTCAATGATTTGATCAATTATCTATAATATTAATATGGTTCGAGAGAAAATAAGAGTATCTACTCGGACACTGCAGTGGAAGTGTGTTGAATCAAGAACAGATAGTAAACGTCTTTATTATGGACGCTTTATTCTTTCTCCACTTATGAAAGGTCAAGCCGACACATTAGGCATTGCAATGCGAAGAACTTTGCTTGGAGAAATAGAAGGAACATGTATCACACGTGCAAAATCTGAGAAAATACCACACGAATATTCTACCATAGTTGGTATTCAAGAATCAGTCCATGAAATTTTAATGAATTTGAAAGAAATCGTATTGAGAAGTAATTTATATGGAACTTGTGTCGCGTCTATTTGTGGGCTGATGTTGCAAGTACAGTGCGGCCGGGAGGCTCTCTTCACTTTATCCCTCCTCGAATTGTTAACGGTGAAGTCTTTACGACTATCACAGATGAGGATGTAGCACCGAGTCTTGAGAAATGGGGACGGTGTCTTGTGGGCCAAATCATTGGGGGTCGGGTTGGCTACTCTAGACGTGTCGCCCTTGCCAAATTTCTTTTGGGATCGAAAGGTCTTGAATGCTTAATTGCCAATAAAGAGGTTTATTACTTCCGATTTAAGTTGATAGCTGAGTCGAACCTTGTTCTTCAAGGTGGCCCTTGGACTCTTAATGGACACTACCTCTCTCTCGAGCATTGGCGGCCTAATTTTGTCCCTTCAAACAACTTACCCAAGATCTCTATTTGGATCCAATTACATGGCCTTCCGGCCTCTCTATGGTCATAACATTCTTTGGGCTCGATTGCTAGTGGAGTAGGCCATCCTCTTTTCATGGATCAACCGACACTCGAGGGCACTATGGCGAAACTATGCCCGCATCTGTGTCTAAATTGATGCTTAGGTTGAACCCCCGAAACAATTGATGGTCAAATACAATGATCGGCTTATTCTGGTAAAGGTCAAGTTTGAGGGGATGCCAAAAGTATGCCGGAAATGCCATGTTTTTGGACATACGTGTCACACTCCCAATTTTACCAAGCCTCCTATTGTAGCTCCGGTTGGGGTGGCCAGGAATAGGCGCTGCCAGTGCAATCGCCGCCGCGGGACGGAGGACGCTGCTGGTAGGGATGGGGCTCCACGGCCCACATCTGGGCTCGTTTGGCCATAACTTGGGGTGGCTGGGGCCGGTACTAGGCCCATAGCTATTGGGCTTGATAATGACCCAAGGGAAGAAATAAAAGTTGGGCTTGAGGATGGGTCAAGGGGAGAGATGGGAGTTGGGCCAAGGTGTGGTATGTTTGGAAGGAGAGGAGGGCACACGGTTGGGCCTTCATCTGGGCCGCCCCTCACTAGAACTGGGCCCCTTGTCTCTTGACCTGGGCCCGATTCTGGGCCGTGTGACTTTTCTTCTAGGCTGGGCAATTTGTGCTCTTCTTGTCCAATTGGCCTCTCTATTTCTAGGGGAAATTGGCCCATTTTGGAGGGACGTTCCCTTTGTGCACCACCTACTACTTGTACTAGAAGAAATGGGCCCGTTTTGGAGGGGCTTTCCTCTAGTAACTCACATATTGCTACCACTAGGGGAAATGGGCCCGTTTTGGAGAGGCTTTCCCTTAGTGACCCATTGTTTGCTACTCTTAGATGGCGTGGGGTCGTTTTGGAGGGGCCTCCCTCACAAGAGCCATCTTTTACTACTACTAGGGGGAATGGGCGTGTTTTGGAGGGGCTTCTCACTAGTACACTTTCTCTTCCTACCTCTAGAGGAAATGGGCGTGTTTTGGAGGGGTTTCCCTCTAGTAACTCTCCTATTGCTACCACTAAAGAAAATGGGCATGTTTTGGAGGGGCTTGACCTTAGTAATCTATCTTTTGCTACTTCTAGAGGATGTGGGGTCGGTTTTGAGAGGCTTTCCTCTAATGAGACATCAACTACTTGTCGTAGAGGAAATAGGCCCGTTATGGAGGGGCTTTCCTCTAATGAGCCATCTACTACTTGTACTAGGAGGAATGGGACCGTTTTGGAGGGGCTTCCTCCTAGTGACCCATCTCTTGCTACTCCTAGAGGGAATTGGCCAGTTTTGGATGGCCTTTCCTCTCGTGAGCACTCTTTTTCTAGTCCTAGGGGGAATGCACCCGTTTTGGAGGGGCTTCCCTCTAGTACACTATCTCTCACTACCTCTAGAGGGAATGGGCCCGCTTTGGAGGGGCTTTCCTTTGGGGACGTTGGACATGGGGTCGTTTTTGGGTCTTTTGAGATTAATGTGGGATAAGAAGGGGATGGGAGTGCGATTGGGCCTTCTAGGCCGTGTAGGGTAGGCGAGTTCAGGCCAAGAGGGCCAGTAGACCCGGATGTTAGGGAGGAGGATGTTAGCACTGTCCTTTCTGATTCTGGATCTATTTGTCTTTCCCCGAGAACTCTTGCTGACTTTATACCCATTTTCTCTCCACTTCGCGATATTCGTGATTCAGAGTTAGTTGATGTTCCTCTTGAGGTGGACGCAGCCCAGGAAGCCATTCTTGGGTTAGCTACCCCTATATTGTCGGACACCTCCACTCCCTGATGTCTTGAGGCTCCCGTGGAGGCCCCCGAGAAGGCCTCTTACTCGTGTGGCCAAGCGTGCAAGCCATATTCTCTCCTGATTGTTTCATCATGGTGGTTGGATGTTGGAACATTAGGAGGCTCAACAACCCTAACTCTTCATGTGCTGTTCGCGATTGGATATCTTCCAATCGTTTATCTATCACTGGTTTAGTTGAGACAAAAACCAAACCTTCTGATCTAGAGATTGTGTTTGCTCGCTGTGTTGATGGATGGCGATTTCTCTTCAGTGGGGTTTGCCCCTCCCGGTGTCGCATCACAATTGCTTGAGACCTTAGCATCTATAGAGTAGAGTTGATTCTAGGAGGTGATCAATTTCTTACTTGTCATATCTCATATTTATCTAGTGCTGTGAGCTTTCTGGCCACATTTATTTACAGTTTTAACGAGCCTACGCCTCGTCAAGTATTATGGGACTATCTTCGGAGTGTTAGCGCCGGTCTTTTGGGTGAGCCTTGGATCCTACTCAGAGATTTCAATGCCATCCTTAGTCCTTCTGATAGATGTGGTGGCCAAGAGCGCTGGCCAGGTCATATGGACGATTTTTAGGAGTGTATTACTGAGGCCAAGCTTATGCCTATTCCTTCTTCTGGACTTCATTTTACATGGTCCAACGGCGCTGAGGATGATAGATTGATCCTCAAGCAACTTAATTGGTAACTTGTCAGTGAGGGATGGCTTTGTGACTTTCCTATTGCCTTCGCTGAGATTCTTGCTCGCCATATTGTTGCAGATCATAGTGCTATTGTTGTGAGAGGGCTTGGGGAGCGTTGTGCCAAGCGACTTCCTTTCGAGTTCTTCAACTTTTGGGCTGATCATGAGGACTTCCTTCCCACCGTTCGGTGAGTCTGTGACTCTTGTATTGAGGGCACTCCGATGTATCAACCCACTCAGAAGCTTAAGTTGCTGAAGAGTGAGTTGAAGGCCCTCAATGCCGTCATTTTAGCCCCATCTCAGCCGGAGTAGAGGTGACCCGAGATGAATGAGCCCTGGGTTAGAGGGCCTTGGATGAGGACCCTGAGTGTCCTGCCCTCCGATTAGAGGAGCGTCCGCCTATTCCGGGAGTCCACTCACTTATGTCGGGACGAGGAGGCATTCTACCGTCAGAAGTCACGTATTCAATGGCTTTCACTCCGAGACCGGAGCACTTGGTTCTTCCAGCGCTCTGTTCTTTATCCACAGGACCGAATTCGGATATCATCGATTATTGGTCCAGATGGTGTGAGGACATATGATCCATAGTTGATCTCGAGTACTGGGGTTGCTTTCTTCCAGGAGCTGTTGATTGAGCCTAGTGGTCCGTTGGCTGAGGATGTTTCAGACCTCTTTGAGGCATGCATTTATGAGGATCAGGCTCGCCCTTGAGAGGTGGTGGGTGGAGCACTTATTAGGGTTGTGTAGTCTTTCTTCATTTCAGGGTGCATGCTGGGTGCCTTGGACATCACCAGGATCTGTCTCGTGCCTAAAGTGGAGACTCCCTCCACTTTTGGTAATTTTCGCCCTATCTTATGTTGCAATGTGATCTATAAGTGCATCACTAAGATCCTTGCAAACAGGCTGAAGGGTGTCCTTCTCGGGCTGATTGATGATGCTCAGACCGCTTTTGTCCTTGGCATTCGGATCTCAAATAGCATCCTATTGACGCAGGAGTTGATGCGCGATTATCACCTCCAGGTCTCACCTCACTGTGCACTGAAGGTTGATATCCGCAAAGCTTTTGACACAATCCCTTGGGATTTCATTCGAAGCAATATGAGGAGTATGGAGATTCCTGAGATCATGGTTGGTTGGGTACTAGAGTGCCTTTTTATAGCCCACTTTTTTGTCGCCATCAATGGCAAATTAGAGGGTTTCTTCCACTCCAGCCAAGGTGTTCATCAGGGTGACCTGCTATCCCCTTATTTGTTTGTTATCGTATGGAGGGTCTTCGAGGTTTACTCCACCGGGCTATCGATGACCCGCGATTTCGTTATCATCCTTCCTGCCGTCACACTGGGTTGACGCACTCATGTTTCACTGATGACTTGACGATCTTTTTTCGGGGTGATTTGGGCAATGTCGCAGTTGTTCGTGAGGCCGTAGACTGCTTTGCTATTCTTTCGGGGCTTTTCTCGAACACAGCAAAGAGTTCAATGTTTTCTGGTAGGACCGATTTCTGTGACTCAGAGGGATATTCTTAGTATTCTGGGACTTAGTCTTGGGCAGTGCCCGGTCCGGTATTTGGGAGTGCCACATACTACTTCTCGGTTGCGGTATATAGACTATAAGCCGCTTCTGGATCATATCCTCTCTCATATCTGACTTTAGGCCTCTCGTTCTCTATCATACACTGGTCGCCAGCAATCCATCCGATCTTTCCGTTTTGCTATTGAGGTCTACCGGTCATCAATCTTCATGCTCCCAAAGATGATGATCAGGAAGATCGAGTCGATCCTAGCGACATTCCTTTGGCGAGGCTCTTCCCTGACCTCGAGGGGAGCAAAGGTAGCTTGGAGGTAGTTATGCTATCCTAGGCGGGAGGTAGGCCTAGAACTCCGTCGTCTTGTTGAGTGGAACTAGGCTTCGATTATGAAGCACATCTGGTTTCTTCTGTCTAACTCTTCCTCGCTTTGGTCGCGCTAGGTTCATCTGAACCGGCTTCGCCGGAGGAGCTTCTGGATAGTTCAGGTGATGAGTTCGACTTCATGGTGCTGGCATCAGATTCTGTCAATCCAACGCTTCCGCTTTGGTGCGATCCATCACGTCATAGGCGATGACCTTGATACTGCCCTCTAAACTGATTTTTGGCTGTCGTGCAGTCATCTTTTAGAGCGCTTCCCTGCTCAACTGCTCACCTCTTCTGAGCTTCTATGGGATTCTTGGGTCTCACATTTGAGACACGATTGACTTCAGTCCTTGGGCTAGTGTGGCAGACTCCATCCGGTGGTTGGGTGACTCTTCGGGGAAATTAACCACCAAGTCCGCTTGGGAGATGTTACTGAGTAGGAGAGAGCAGGACACTATTCATCACTTTCTATGGTTTCAGATGCACATCTCGAGGCACTCCTTTCTTCTATGGCTCGCTTCTCGGAAGTGGCTTTGGACTCGGGATCGGCTTCTCCACTCTAGAGCATTAGGAGTTTAGAGTGTTTATGTTCTCTGCAGCTTTGCTGATGAGACTCATGCGCACCTTTTCCTCACCTGTGCTTTCTCTGCCTCGATCTGGAGCTCCATCATTCCGAATACATCTATTGCTTGGCCTACCCTACCTTGGGACGATCTCGTTACCTGGGCTGCTCAGCACCTTAGGGGGCGAGAGATTGGTTGTATTATAGCTCAACTCTGCCTTTTAGCGATCGTGTATACTCTCTGGTATGAGTGCAACTTTGGGTGCAGCGTTCTCAGTCCAGATCAATTGCAGCCATGCAAGGGAGATTACGGGTTTAATCAAGAGTTGCTTACTTACTTCTCCTTCGTTCAGAAAAGCTCACTGCCATGCCTCCTTGCTTCGGCAATGAGGCTTTTAGTCTTAGTTCTTCTTTGTTCCCTTTGTTATTTTTTTGGTTGCTTCTTGTATGGACTATGTCTGAACTATGCTTTGATGTTGTTTCACCATTGTAGGCTTCGGCCGTGTCCTGGGGTTTGCCCCTTGTAGCTGTACTATTTTCTTTCATCTATATATATCGTTGACTTACTAGAAAAGGAAACAACTTCTCTTTAAAATATAGAATTAGTATTTGGACCTTTCTTAGAGAAGAAACAACTTCTCTTTAAAATATAGAATAGAATAAATTATCATCTTATCATTAGATTAAATTTAAAATTAAAAATAAGTAATTATACATGGTAAAAAAGAACTTTTCTTTTAAAAATGCTAGAGATTCCACGTGCAATGCACGGTCATGGTTTAAATTTTAGGCAATTATAAATTATGTTTTATTAAATTCGATGATGTAGTTATTTTAAAAAAAGTGTATTATATACTAAGACAATAGTTAAGAAATGTACCTTTTCATTAATTAGTAATAGTGATGTCAATTTCATGAGTTGTGTGATGTCTATACCTAGGGTCAGATATGGTGTTTTTATTCATACTTTGTTTAATTGCAATTGTTAACTTTACCACCATTGTTAAATATTGTATCTTCACCAAATTTCCTTATACATTTAGTACCGATGCCGTTTTCCACTACTCAATGCTCGATTATAAAGTAATAATTTCAAATTTCTATAATTCGATAATAAAAGAACATTGTTGATCTAAAAAAGAGAAAAAAAATATTGAAAGAATTAAATTATTATATATATTGATAAATTTTGAAAATAAAAAGAAGTGAAACCCAAAAGAGTTTGAAAAATTAATAATATTTGTGTCTTTTATTTATTTCAAGCTATCGAAAAAGTTATCAATGTTTAATATGACCAAAAATTGATTTTTTTAGGGAAGACAGTGTTATTTAAAAAAGATAATTCTTTTCACAATCTTTTTTTGTATTTTCTATGATTTTTCTTTATTTAATCTTTTTTATCTAAATCTTCTATAAATTCAACTTAATCCTAATTTTTTTAAGAAACATATGTTAAACTTTGTAATTAAGTTTTTAGTTTTTCTATATATTATTTCACCTGAAATTATTTTGTGAATCTTTTTCCTTCTTTGATTTTTGATATTTTAAAGTTTATTGATTTACTTATGTGATTTGTTTCTTTATATCATATTAATTTTTGTTTATCTTCTTAATTTTCATTCTTCTTCTAAGAAATGATTTCTTTTTTTTTTTAATAGTATTTTTTATGTTTGAGGTTTTAGTTCATTTTATTCTCATTATAGGTATATTTGGTTATAGTTTTTTGAACAAACGATAGTTACTTTGCTTTTTTTGATCTTTTTCTTTCATGATAAAATTAAAACTAAATAACTATTAATTTCTTATTATTTGAATTTTAAAAGAATATTGCTCTAAAAAAATGCTTTTAACTCATAGAAAACTTCAAAAAATAATTGTTTTAAGCTTCATGTATTTTTCTTTCTTTAATATTCAACTCTTTAAAATTCTATGAGATGGACATAGTCCAAGATGATGTGTGAGGTTTGATTTGAATAGTCATTGAGATTAAACCATAGATAGACTTAGATTAAACTAACGATATGTTGTCAAAGTATGTTCATAGTCGATAATGAGTTTGGACAACTTGTCTGATAATACTATAATATGATACTTTAGATAACTTATCTTGGTCATGTAGATAGGGATCCAAAAGTGTCATATTGGTGTTGTCAATAAGATTGGAACACTGAGATGGACCACCTGAATTAGTTATTTCTTTACTACTATCAAAAATAATAAATTCTGTAAGATGATAACTCTAAATCCAAGAAATAGTCTAAACTCATGCATGGATTGTTCATTACTTTGATGTGCAAAAAGAACTAGTCACTTTGCGTTGACTTAAATCTTACGTGCGTTGGGTAGCGGCATGAATTGTAACGGGAACAGTTGTTTTACATGGAATCTATAGTCTTTAACAAGATAAAGATGTGTCCTTAGTTGATTTGCAAGCATATGAACAGATTCTAGAATCTTTAGCCAAAGTATTCCATATCTTTAACATTTGAAATTAATGTAGAAATTGTTTCTGCATTATTAAATTGTTTGAGAAGGGCGAGGCGGGAACTAAGGCGAAAGATGTGAGAAAATTAACTGATAGGTAGTTAAAGTTATTTTTGCTCATAAATATTTGATAGAGGGGTTGATTGTCGTAATAATAATAAAAGTTATTTGAAAATTTTTTAAGTTAATATATTTAATTTTAGAGTGTAACAACATTATTTAATGAAATTAGTGGCTATTAAATGATAATCAATTGTTATCATGGGATGATAATTAGATTTGACTCATTTGGAGCTAGAATTAAATTGTCCTTAAGGTCCCTTCACAAGCCTCAACTTAAGCACAATTTGAAAATATTTAAAAAATAAATTCATGAGATGACTTATTTATTTATGACATAAATAAATTTTTATACTAAATAAATATTCATAAAATGAATATATAACACGATAGATATCGTGTTTTAAAATAAAATTAAAAAAAATGAAAATGAGCATCAGGCTAGGAAATTGTCCATCCCCTACCGCGTTTTACTTAGCTGACATCATAATGATGTCAGCATTTATATTCGCTTTTTTTTGTTTTGTATATACGCATATGATATGCGTGATCGGATTGGGGTTATTTGCATATAAATACGATATTTTATCATGAGAGATTATAAACTAAGGTTTTGGAACTTGGTTCTTTTGCACAACGAAAACTCTAAATTTTAAAGGGTTTTTCAAATTTATTGTTTAGCATAATTTTTGTGAAAAATTATTTTTCAAAAAAATTGAAAGGGAAAATTTTCAAAATTTTTCTTGAAGTTAAATATTTTGAGAGCCCAAACTTTTTGGTACTAGAAGAGGTCATTGCAAATAAGATCATGAGGTGTCAAGAAATCTTCTTTCAATTTTAGATCTTCCAGTCGGAATCGGGATTCACGCTTCAGGTTTGTCAAATTGAATATTTGATATTTAATTTATTTTCTTTTATTTTAAATACCATATTTATACTTATTTTATTCGATATTTTTTTATTGTTATATTATGAACCTATTAAAGTAAAATCTAGATCTAATTAAATAATTTAATTAAGTCAGGGCTTTAAATTTAAAATTAAGAATTCTAAATTCGTTTTTCCTTGCGCCCGCTCTAGGAAATATTTTTGAAATATGGCCCCAACAATTGATATCAGAGCCGACTCTATATATGTTCATGATTGACATTAAAAATATCAAGTTTGACAAAATTAGAGTATGTAGAATTACAAAAGCATGAAATTGAGAATTTCATTGAAGAAAAAAGACAATCCTGAATATTATTGTTAAAGAGTTTAATAACAAAATTGAATGTTTATTAAGGTTTTAAATTGTTTAAAATTTTATATGAGTCATGATTCAATCAAAAAGCATATTTCTAAATCGGGTCTAACGAGATTAGATATCAAAGAATTGAACGATTTAGATTATTAGTCTAATATGATTAGGTTTTGAACCAAGGTATGAAATAGTCAATTGTTGAATATTTTATGATACTTCAAAGCAAAGAATATCTAATAGGATTAGATGTTTGGTTTATGATCTAATAAGATTAAGAACGTATTTAATTTTTTATTTATTCATTCAAATAATAAAAAAAGGAAAATAAAAAAAGTGTTTATGACGTGACCCCTTATTATTTAAATAATTAATTAATTAATTAGAATGAGATTCTAATTAAGATTATGTGATAATCTTTTCTAAAAGTATTTTAGAAAAAAAATCTTCAATTACTCCAACCTTTTTTGCCAAAGGGCAAGAGCATTCTTCATTAATCTCATAAAAACTACATCATATCTACATCAACTCAAAAAACTCTGACAAAAAGACTAGCAAAACTTCAACTCACACACATCAAAAACCCAATCACTATACCAACATATAAAGCAATTCTATCATGAATTCTCCAGAATAGGTCTAACAAATCTATCAAAATCCATCACTTATGTCCAGATGTAGAAAATTTATTCTAGTCTACACCACTAGCTGAATATCTCGAAATAGCTGCAATTCGTCTTCATCTGTCCTTCATGAATTCTTCTGTTTCATTCTTTCCATATAAGTTATGTACTTGTGCTAAAGAACAATCTTCTAACTCTACTTTTCAACGATCTATTCTTCACTTTCAGTCTAAACCATTCCAACACCCTCCATATGTCATAGTATATCGGAATGCCACTCCAACCACGTTAGGCCTTAAGTAATGTTATTCAAAAAGTTTGATAACATGATACTTATTAAATTTTGTTCTCATATTTGATATTATTTAAATAAGTTAAATATTATATACGATGTGAATAAAGTTAGATGGTCATTTAAATATGCAACTTGGTGAAATATTTAATTTCATCAAGTGGAGAATTTTTTCAAATAGGTCTAATGTGATTACATAATTCAATAGTTGAATTATTTGAAAGAAACATTCTCATAACTATCTAATGAGATTAGACTATATAAGTTAGATAATTAAAAGGAACATAATATGATTAGGGTTTTATTTAATGGTTAAATAAAATTTAGAATATGATTCTAATATTGATTATGAGATAATCAAACTTAAATAAAATATCCACCATTTAAATTTTCAAGTGAGAGCAAGGTTCAGTAGTTGATTCCTCACGATCTCCATTGCCGATCTAATAGTATAATGGATAGGCACTACTCCCCGAGGAGGGAGTCTATTCGCTGAATACAGGGTTAGACTTCTTTACGATAGATGGAGGCACGGGAAAATAGATGTGGCCACGTATCTGTAGTGTATCTTGCTTACTTGTACTAACATCTAAGTAATGGTATACACTTGACTAAGATAGTATGACAATCCTCTAGGGAGCATTGTGATACTGTCTTACAGAATAAGGTAGAAACGGTGAGTTAATTACGCTTAGGAAACATATAAATTGAGAATTGTTCTCACCTTACTGATAATTCGTTACGCTCCTCTCCCATGGAGTAATGGTAGACTAGTTAGCTCATCATTGTATACATATAGAGAATGGTTAGGTGGATTCCAGGCTTTGTTTGTTTGCTAAAATTATTAAAAGGTTTACTAGACTCAAAATACCAAGTGGGAGCAAGCTTCTAAATGAATGCTCATGGCCTCCGTTATCGGTCTAACAGTATAGTAGGTGGGTCGACTCCCCGAGGAGCACATTCATTTGCATAATACAAGGTTAGATCTCTCATGATAGACTGAAGTGTAGGAAAAATAGATGTGGCCACACTAATGTGGAGTACTTCGTGAACTTGTATAGATGTCGAGGTAGCAGTATACACTTAACTAGGGTCTTCATTAGCCTCCTCGAGGAGCTCTGTTGCATAACCTTAGAAGCTCAGGGAAGAGTGGTGTGTTAAATATGTTTAGTAAAGAGTCCACAAGAAAATATATTTATTGAGAAATGTTATCACTATTCTGATATCTCAATTCGACCTCGCCAATAGGGAGTTTTGCGTAGTTTGGTTAGGCCACCACGTCATACATATAAGTGTCAGATTTTGAACTCCAAACTTTGATTGTTTTCTTAAAGTAAGAAAAGTAATCTTGTACGTTATATGACTTGTTTACAGTTTTGAACTTAGACTGATTGTTATCTTATACATTGCAATCAATACTGGCATGTATATTACTTGTCTATTCTGTTACACTAAAATTTAATATGTCTTAGTACATGTGGAGCACTATTAAATGCCCAGGGTTCTCTAGTTTGCTGCTAGTAGATCTACTAAGTCGAAAATAACGTTAGGAACGTTAAACCAGACTAATGAGTTAGTCGGGTGCAACATTCTGACATTAGATGTCGAACGTGTTCTAGTATAAGATACTTGAAAATTCAATTATAGTAGATATTATTAGATATTTGCAAGAAGTGTTTGATTAGAGAGCTGGACGCATAAGAACATCTAATAAGAGAGATGATCGACACACGATTGCATCAGGAAAGTTTAGTTCAAGAGCGTGTCATATGATGATGGCTTATTTAATTAAACTAGAACTCTTGATGCAAACATTGATAACCAATCTCAATAGGATATGATCCTAATTTGCCTATCAAGATCTTTCAATCAGTTGAGGCTGGATACATTGAGTAATAGAGATTACTCAATATCTAAACTAATGAAAGTATAGTTTGAGAGAAAAGGTGACATGGGAACTAAGAGAAAAGTTTACTTAGTGTAAATATCTATCTCAGGAATTGGGAATCTTTGGAGGTTAAAATAAAACAAGAGTCAAAATAGTTTTGTCTCTTTTATAATAGTACTGGACATTTGTTTTTAAAAGGAATTGCCCAGGTATTTAGATACTATTATTGCCATGGCCGAAAAGCCAACATTACAAGATATTCGATATCATGTCTCCTCTAGTTGTAACTAGTAGGTAGTTTTCTAGTGTGCTGGTGAATAGTTTTTAGTAAGGGCACCAAGAGATAGTAGTTTAAATCAAAGAATGTAGTTTTAATCTTGAAGTAATTATAATAATGTACTTTATAAATTTGATTTCTATCTGCTATTTATTTTTAAATAGTTTTCAATTATTTTTCTGAAAAATAGATTGATAGTTGAGTAAAATAAAATGTTTCTTTAAAAGGTATATTGGTAGATAATTGACTTATTTTAATCAAAACTATGTTAATGGCAAATTATTAGTTTAATACAAGTTAGGCTATATAATCGTATAAAAGAAGAATTTCCTGAAACCCATAAAGTTATTAAGTGGCACTTGATCTTAAGTCACTTTAACTTGATATGATTGAAAACTGGTTTGATTTGTCCTATAGAATCATTAAGTACGAAAATGATAACCGGTATGTGAATAATGTTTGAATTAATGATGACTGAAAGAGTCTTTAAAAGTAAAGGCAATTGAGCCACTAAGCTGCTAGAACTTGTTCATAAAATCTTTATGGACTGCTAAAAGTTCAAGTGAGCGGAAGCAAATAGTATTTCATAAAATGTTTATGAATAACTACTCAATTAGTTAATATATGGATATTCCTATAAAGACTAAAGTTTTTGAATCCTTTGAAAAGTTCAAAGAATTAAAGACTAAAGTTTGGATTAGTTAGGTAATTATATCAAGTCACTATGATTAGATCAAAGTGATAATTTCAGGAGAATTCTTAATTTTTTCCTTACTGTAAGATGTTGTAGAAAGGATAAATGATATGTTATTGAATATGGTAACATTCATATAATGAGTCATATCTGTCTATCAAAAGGTTTGTTATGTAAGAAGTTTTAGAAAGTGTTTTAAAAGAACAACCGATAGCTTGTCTTAGATAAATTGACATTATGAGATACTGTGTCTCAATAGCATGATACAACTTGTATTGTAGATGATGTATTAGATACATCTTCAACAGGTTATTGTCACACTTAGTACATGAGAGCTTTGGTGTAGTGGGAGGATGGTCAGGATCATTTAACGGATTCATGTCTTCAGTCTTAATGGTTAAGCATGATGGTGAACCTGATCCTTTAGAATATAATGAGGCTCTTAAGTATAAAGATGCAGACCAATAGGTCAGGGCGATGAAACCTAAGTTAGAATAATTGTATTTTAACTATGTCTGGGAACTTGTAGAGGCATCGAAAGGCATTAAGTCCATTAAATTAGATCTAAATGGATCTACAACTACAAAGAGTTCATTGGACGAGAAGGTTGAGACCTTCTAGGCCAGATTGATGGCAGTGGGTTATATCCTAAAGGAAGGAATCGTCTTTGATGAGACCTTCTATCCAAATGCTATGCTTAAGTCCATAAGGATGCTCTTATCCATTGTATCTCATTGTGATGAGATATGGGAAATGGAAGTCAAGATGACATTTTTTGAATGGTCATCTTGGAAAGGTTATGTATATGATACAACCAGACAAGCTTGTTGCTAAGAGTCAGGAGCATATAATATGAAAACCAAAGAAGTCTATTTGTAGACTTAGATAAGCATCTTGTTCATTGAATAGTTTATTCGAAGACGGCTAATCAAGTCATGACCAGAAAGTAGAGTCTTTTTTATGTGTTGTATATAGATGGGTTCTACACATTGTGAACGGTGTAAACTTATAATGAGCTATTAAAATTTGATTGTCTAGTTACTTAAAATGAAAGAACCTAGATGAGCACACTATATTCTTAGGGTCAAGCTTTAGCGAGATTCTAAGAAAGGATATTGAGTTTATCATGGGTTGTTTAATTTAAAAGGGAGTTTAGACGTTTGACGTCAGAAATTCATTTTTACCCTTTGTAGTGGGAGTCATTAGATGGTGAAGGATAAAGCAGTATTTTATTGTTTATTTCACTATGGAAGTCGAGTGTTTGACAACTATGAAGTTATCGAGTAGACTAGTTAACTCAGAAGGTTCCTAGTAGATCAAAGTTTATGAGCAAGGGAATGAGACAGTGATAAATTAGTATTGGTTAAAGTTTATTGTTAAAGAGTTTACAGATCCCTAAGAGATAGTTATGCAATGCAAGGTTGATTAGGTTTAGGACAAGTGGGAGATTGTTGGAATTGGTCTTCTGGAAAACCAATTAGTTAGTTTCAAATATCAAATAAATGAAATTGCTTTATTTATTTATTGCCTGATCATGTTTTACGAGTCAAATATGTATGTGATTGTTTTTTAAAACGTTCCATGAGATAGACATAGTCCAAGATGACATGTCAAGTTTGGTTTAAGTGGTCAATGAGATTGAACCACAGATAAATCAAACTAATAATATGTTGTCAAGTACGTTCGTAGTCAGTAACGAGTTAGGACAACTTGTCTAATAAGACTACATTATGATACTTTAGATAACTTGTCCTGGTCATATGATAGGGGCCTAAAAGTGTTATATTTGTGTTGTCAATAAGACTACAACACTGAATAGGACCACCTGAATTAGTTATTTCTCTACAGCTATTAGAAATAATTAATTCTGTAAGATGATAACTCTCAATCCAGGAAATAGTCTGAACTCGTACATGGATTGTTCATTGCTTTGATGTACCAAAAGGATTAGTCACATTGCGTTGACTTAAGTCTTACACGTGTTGTGTAATGGCATGAAGTGTAGCGGGAAGAGTTGTTTTAATTGGAATCTATAGTCTCTAACGTGATAAAGATGTTCCCTTAGTTGATTCGTAAATATACGAACATATTCTAGAATCTTTGGCCAAAGTATTCCATATGTTTAGCATTTGGAATTATTACATAAATTGCTTTTATTTTATTGAATTGTTCGAGAAGGGCGAGTCGGGAACTAAGGCGAAAGATGTGAGAAACTTAACGATAGTAGTTAAAGTTATTTTTGCTCACAGATATCTGATAGAGGGGTAGATTTTCGCAAAAATAATAAAAGTTCTTTGGAAAATTCTTGAGTTAATATATTTAATTCTAGAGTGCAACAACATTTATTTAGTGGAATTAAGTATTGTTAAATGTTAATCAATTGTTACCATGAGATGATAATCAGATTTGACCCATTTGAAGCTAAAATTAGATTGGAGATCCCTTCGCAAGCCTTAACTTAAGCACAATTTAAAAATATTTAAAAAATAAATTCAGGAGATTAATTATTCATTTGTGAGATAAATAATTTTTTATGCTAAATGAATATTCATGAGATTAAGATATAATATGATAAATATCATATTTAAAATAAAATATAAAAAAACGAAAATGAGCATCAAGCTGGGAAATTATCCCTCCCCTGATGCATTTTATTTAGCTACTGTCATAATGACATCGACATTTATATATATATATTGTTTATATGCATATGATACGCTTGATGGGTTATTTGCTTATAAATACGATTCTTCTTCATGAGAGATTATGAACTAGGGTTTTGGAACTTGGCTTTCTCTCACGATGAAAATCCTAAAATTGTTTTAAGGGTTTTCCAAATTTATTGTTTAGCATATTTTTCTATTTTTTGGAAAGATTGAAAGGAAAATTTTTATTCTGAAATTTTTCCTAAAGTTAAATATTTTGGGAGCCCGTACTCCCAGTGCTAGAAGAGGTCATTGCGAAGAAGAGCTTGAGAATATCTTTCAATTTCAGATCTTCAAGTTGGAATCTGGATTCATGCATCAGGAATGTCTAATCAAATATTTGATATTTAATTTGTTTTTTTTTATTTTACATAACATGTTTATACTTACTTTATTCGATATTTTTTGATTGTCAGATTATGAACTTATTAAAGCAAGGCCTAGATCTAATTAAATAGTTTAATTAGGTCAGGGCTTTAGATTTAAAATTAAAAATTTTAAATTCATTTTTCGATGCACCCGCTCTAGGAAATATTTTTTAAATATGTTCCCAACTACATATTCCTTGCAGATGCATTTTCCTCCACAAGAATGACCTCCAAAAATAGCATGAAGCAAAGGAGATTCATTAATATAAGGGAATATGCCCTTGACGCTGGGAACGTCAAAAGAAGGGTCAAAGTTTGGCCGTAAGGCACATGGTTCATAGGATGAAGAAGGATCATTATCAGTCATCTAAAATAGATCCTCATCAATGCTATTGAGGAAAATAGGGTATTGGATCAATCTAAGACCATTGAAACATCTGATTGGACCAGACGTGTCAATTGCTTTATAGGGTTGTCAGCCTAAGGGATAGGGGTAGAAGGAGCGTGGTAATTTGAGCCATTATCGATAGTTTGAAGGAATCTAACAGCTCTAAAGACGAAATTAGCGACCAAGAATAGAAATTCGAAAGCTAAGAGCAAGTGTTTAAGCACAGAGCAAAAAGTAAAATTTTCAAAGCCCTAACTGTCATGTTTATAGACACGCAAGAGCGAAGAAAGATGAAACGTCAAAAAGTGCTTGCTTGAGCTCCATGTAGCTGTTCAAGGTTAAATCAGGCAGATTTTTACCCGTTGGAAATCTAAAATTACCAATGGCTAAAAGGGAGGCATTTGTTACCCCAAACTTGAGGGAGTTGAGACGATGCCATTTTAAAGCAAAACACTTATTACTTAAGATCGTCCTCGAGGGATGCTAGGTGGGGCATCAGTTGCTTGGGAAGGTTAAAACCCTTAGAGGGTATGAACCACTAGGGGCTCTTGAAGGGGTAAAAGACGCTCGAGCTCAAGGGGAATCCTAGAAGGCTATAAGACAGGTTGATTAGAAGCTCGAGACATTTACTTGGAGCTCAATTCAAGATACGTGAGCCCCAAGCCTATCAACCAGAATGTGTGGCATCTAGAAGCAACACTAACGAGATATGCGGATATGGGGCTTCCAGAAAGACGCTCAAGTACACATTTTCAGGGCACGTTCAATACCCATTCAACGCGCCAAAGAAACTTTGCGGCAGGCATAAGGAAATGTTGGAGGAATATGATGTAACAATTATTTTTGTTTTCTATAAAGTGTCCAACACTATTAGGAACATATTTCAAAAAACAATTTCCTAAATCGGTATGAGTGGGGGCAGTGGAAAAACAAATTTAAAAATCTCAATTTTAAACCTAAAGCCTCGATCTAACTAAACTATTTAATTAGATCAATATCTTACTCTAATATGCTCATAATATGACAATCGAAAAGCATCGAATAAAACAAGTGTAAACTGTTGGGACAGATTTCAAAAACATTTTCCTAATTTAATAAATTTAATGTAGCGGAAGGGTTCAAAATTTTTAATTTTAAACCTAAGGTAGATTTAAAATTCTTAATTTTAAATCTACAGATTTAAATTTCTAATTTAAATCTACAAGCCTCTACCCTAGTACATTCATAGCAATAACATGAACTTAAACAGGCATAATAAGAAAAACTGTAAATAAATAGAAAAGCAAAAACTTAAAAGAGAAGGAAAGAAGAATACCCAAAATTGCTCCAATAATAAGAATAGCAGAATAATAATAACTCCAGAAACCCAAGAAAAATCGAGACCCAACTGTCTTCTACGCAATGACCTCGAACTGTCCAGAGAGTAGGCTCTAAAAAATATTAAACTAAGGAAAGAAAATTTTCAATGAAAATTTTTCTCTCCAAATTGGATCCTTGAAAATCAATACTTTCTAAAATTCTTAAATTTAAACTGATACCAAACCTTTGGACTAGTAACTCTATTTATAGTAGTATATAAAAGCGAAAAACAACCAATTTTTCAATGTGGGATTCGCAAAATACAAAGCCAAATGCAATGTTTAATATATAAATAATCCAAAAATGACGCGTTTTAACACTGGGGCAAAATTCGCCTAGTTTCTAAAATACACCGCATGACAAATGTCAAGGCCCGATTGCCTAGCGCCTAAGTACGCGAATTAAGGCCTGACAACCTAGCACACAACCTATATTTGTGTACACGAATCATTGCTGGGGTTTGTGATTTTCCCCCCTTTTTTGTTTTGTTTTGTTTCCCACATGTAAAAATATAAATTTTTTATTTCAAAAAATTATTTTATTTTATAATTTTTAATTTTTATTCATCTCATGAATAATATTTGGTAAAATTAAATTTAATCATCTCATGAATTCTTTAATATTTTTCTAATGGCAATAAATACAGAGGCTTGCACGGGGACCTCAAAAATAATTTAAATTAGCTCCAAATGGGTTAAATTAATTATCATCTCATGATAAAATTTAATTACTATTTAATAGAACTTAATTCCAATAAATAAATCCCACTTCAATCTAAACTTAAACCTTTTATTCGATATTTTTCGAATAGACTATATTGATGACAACAACCTCTCCACTAGATGTCCATGACAAAGAATAATTATAACTACTACCATTATCCTTCTCACAGTTTCTCCATTAGTTACCTACTTGCCCTTCACTAAATAATTCATTTATACTTGAATATATTTATAGTATAAATTTCAAATGTCAAACACCTGAAATATTTTGGCCAAAGATTTTGAGCTATTCAAATACTTGCGAATCAACTAAGGGGACATTTGTATCTCATAAGAGACTATAGATTCCGTATTGAATATCTGATCCTTGTCATTTCACGCTGCTACCCAGTGTACGTGGGAATTCAGTCATTTATTTAGACCTTACTTATAGTACACCAAAGTAACTAATGCTCTCTACACAAGTTCATAATACTATCAGGATTTAGAGTCGTTGTTCAAACAGTACAACATGAATCAATCATCTCCAATAGTAGTCTAGAAACAAGCAACTCATATGGTCCAGCTCAGTGTATCAATCTTATTAAATACACTAACCTAACACTTTTAGATCACCATCCACATTACTAAGACAAGTCATCTAAAGTGTCACATCATAGTCTTAACATACAAGTAGTCCAAACTTTTCTTTGACTATGAGTTTTTTAAAAAACAAACCATACCATTTGTTCGAAGTCTATCTATGGATTAATCTCATAAACCACTTAGAAAAAGCATATAAATTGTAGTCTAAAGACTACACCCATCTCATGGATGTTACCAAAAAGAAAATCATATGCAGCATAAATGCTCGCTTACACAAATTTTATAAAGAAATGACTAGAACTTTAATTCTATTCATTAATAAAATAACATTTACAGGACAAATTTGGAATTTTAGGACACATTCCTAACATAAGCAAAGTATGTAGAATAAACAAAATACAAAAAATAATAAATTAAATATCAAATATTTAATTAAACATACCTGAATCGTGAATCCCAACTCTGTCTTCATGCCATTACCCAACGCACGCAAGATTTAAGTCAGTACAATGCAACTAATCCTTTTGGCACATCAAAGCAACGAACAATCCATGCACGAGTTTAAACTATTTACTGGATTTAGAGTTATTGTCTTGCAGAACTAGTTATATCGGATAACAGTAAAGAAACAAATAATTCAGGTGGTCCTGCTCAGTGTTCCAATCATAGAGACAACACAAATATAATACTCTTGGATCTCTATCCACGTGATTAAGACAATTCATCAAAAGTATCATATTATAGTCTTATCAGATAAGTTGCCCAAACTTATCACCGACGAACATACTTTTCAACACATCACTCGTTCGATCTAAGTCTATCTGGTTCAATCTCATTGACGACTTAAACCTAACCTGACATGTCATCTTGGACTACGTCCATCTCATGGAATGTTTTAGAAAACAATCACACGCATTTTTAACTTGTAAAACATAATTAGACTATAAATAAATAAAATAATTCCATTTATTTAATATTTAAAACTAATTAATTAGGTTTTTCTAGGACACAAATTCTAACACAGCACTACCATACAAACTTCTTCAAATTTCTTTATAGCACACTGGTGCTTTTTACCTGGGGGTAGCGTAACTTAGCCTAGCTTAGCTTAGCGTAGCGTAATGTAGATTATCATTGTACTTACTTTGTTATGAGCAATACACTTCTTCGAGTTTCAGGTATGAACTTTCTGTTTTAATTTGTTCCCACAATCGACGAGTTGAGAATTAAGGTGTTGGTTTAAGGCTTTGACAACCAAGGCTTGACCTTGATTGCATTGGTCTTAACACTGGTGTCACTTCTTAATAAGTCGGGTAAACTTAGGTTTGCATTATTGTTTAAGGGCTTTGACGGCCAAGGCTTGACCTTGATTGCATTGGTCCTAACCTAATAACCCAAATATGGTTTGCTTCATCTAAATCTTGCCAAACTCTAACTCATTCAAGTAATTACAAGTCAAGGGTGATAGGTCCAAAGATAGGCTTTACTCTATCACTGTAATAGGGCCATATCACTTTAATATATATATCAAAAAATCCATAAAAATATTAAAAGTCCCCTTAATTGGGTCATAAGTAGAATCCACATTAATTACAAACTAAAATCGAATTCACGAAAAGCACCGTCCCATTTCCCCGAGAAAAAGATTGGTGCAGGTCAAACACATATGCTTTTGAATTCAGGCTTAATCCCACATTACTACGAGTCTCTTTTTTGCATATTTGTTCGATTTATATTTACAGCGACCACTGATGCATCTCATATTTACTCTTCTTTTCGTTATTATTTTAGCACTTTTACACATGTTCAATCATCATTACACCCTCACTTTGCCCAATTTTATGTTTTATAGGTTTGAACATTAAAGTTTCTTAAATGGTCAAATTTTGGTACAAATGAGACAAAATTTAATGCATGGGCACTTAAATTGAGTCAATCGGGGTTCGAGATACTAAAACCAACTGTGTAGCCAACAACGTCACCTCTAGGCCCATCATCACGCTCAATTCAGTGCTGCAACACACCATCGTACACCAGACTAGATCCAGCGTAGCATTTTTGGCCCACCGTCAACCCAACACACAGCACAATAGCCAAGTCTGGCCCACCGTCAGTCCAATATCTGCATAGCCTAGTAGCGCACCATCAAGTCCAACCCAGCACTAACAACCTCCAGGTCATGCAGGCCCACTGCCCAAGCCTGTAGCAAGCTCATCCTCGCAGTACACCAGCGCAGAACCTTAGCCATCATATTGTCTAGCCCATCCACCTCCTCACCTGCGCAGCCCATGTCCTGCTCAGCCCAGTACCAGCTCTTCCGTAGGGTTTCTTGGTAGCAGGACATCGTTCAATTGAGGATTTTAACTTGGTTTTGGGTCTTTTTTTATGGGGTTCTGATTCTTTGTTTTGTTCTGAATTTTGTTGAAAGACTCCATTGGTTCTTCTCAATTCTCTCTCTCGATTTTGTATTTTCCCCTTTTCTTTAATTTGAATGTGAGTGTTTTTAGCATGGGATTGACATGGGCTCATTCATCTCCTCCTTCACCGACTTGATGGAGAGCTAACTTGCTCTTTAAGGTTAGATGAAGTCTTAATCTTTTTATTCTTGTATTACTTTTAATTTTTTTATAGTTTGATTGTTTACATTAATTGCTTAATTGTGAGAAATAATTTGAAGTATTATGATTTATTTGATTCAAGACGATGATTGAGTTTGTAACCTTTGATCATCGATGTTATTATTTATAAATTAATTCTTTGCGCTTGTAGCCTTAAGATTAATTAATCAAGCAATAGTTTTCAACGAATTGTTAATTAGAGCCTATCTTCCCTATGTTTGGGTTAGATAGGGTTAATATATGTTTTGCTTTAGTTAGATAGAGTCAATGTGTGATACTAACAACATAACCTTAGTAGGTTGAAGCTTGTAGCCTAATCCTCTACCCGTGTGACAATTAATAATCCCAATTTAAGAGTTAACCCTAAAATAATTGACTAATGATATATTCAAAGCCATAGGTTCCAGTTCGCTAATCTTTTCACCTTTAGTAGTCAAATTCCTTAGATAGTTGTAGTTTCCTTTGATTAATTAACACAAAATCACTCAATTTTACTCGAATCAATTTAGGTAATACTTAGTCTATGTGGTTCGGCACCCTCTCACCCTAGACTACAATTAAGGTGTGTCCAATGCATAGGGTTTCATATTAAATTTCGAAAGATGTGGAAAAAAACACATCAAGATTTTGGCGCCATCGCTGAGGACTAGGTAACATTCATGGTTTATTTTGTGATTTTCTTTGATTCTTAACTTAGGAATTTTTATTTTTAAATATCTTTTGTTCCTTTTCTAAAAAAACAAAAAGATTAGAAAAATTTTTAGAAGTTCTCTTTGAGTCTATTTTGTGGTCTCTTGGCATAGGTTTTTAGTTTTAGTTTGTTAACCATTGATTTTAACGTAATTTTTTAGGGTTGATTTTTAGTTTTGATTTAGGTTTTCTTTTTATCGTAGAATTTTGATTGCTATTTGTTGGTTAAGTTTTTGTGGTTTATTTACTTGTTATTTGTCTTTCTTTTTAAGTGTTTGTTTCGCTTGTTTACTAGTTTTTCTTACTTAGTTTTGTTACTTGCTTTTTGTAATTGTTCTTGTTTATGCATGACTTATCATTCTTGACCCTAAAATTGAAAGGACCTTAAGATACTTCACAGCCCAACATCAAGCACAAACTGCAATAGCTAACAAACAACAACCACATGCACTTGTAGAGTATTTTACTCCCACCACTTACGCCTCACCTTCATGCATTAAGTTGCCCCCTATAGCCCAGCAGTTTGAGCTTAAGCCACATACCATACAAATGCTTCCTTCATTCCATGGCTTAGGCAACGAGAACCCATATAATCATTTGGACAGTTTAATGAAGGTTTGATCTAACTTCAGGATCCATAATGTTGGTGATGATGCCATCCTACTTTGCCTTTTTCCTTTCTCTTTGATGGATAAGGTCAAGTATTAGTTAGGCATCTTACCTAGTGAGATGATTAGTACATAGGCTCAAATTCAACAAGAGTTTCTTAAAAAATTCTTTCCTATTAGTAAGACCAACACTGCTAGGAAGCTATTAATATCTTTGCCCAACTTACTACCGAAGAGTTCCATGAGAGTTGGGATAGGTTTAAAGAACTTTTGAGAGCTTGTCCACATCATGCTATCCCTTAAATGGCAACTTATCCAAAGTTTTTATTATGGGTTGAATGAAAAGGGTCAACAAATTGTCGATGCTTCACAAGGTGGTCAATTCCTTAGAAAGAATGAGGATGAGGCATGGGAACTTTTTGAATATTTGAATGAGAATTCAAAACAAAATGCTGCACGTGCACGTTTGATTGTTACTAAGTTAAATAGAGGAGGAGTGCATGAAATTGCTCACACTTCCATTTCAGATAAGAACGCAGATTCTCCTGTATCTTCTGTAGAGCAACTTACTTCCTTGTTTAAGATGTCATCCACTCCCTCCACTTTGCCTCATGTGTCTAATGTTCTAAACATGCATGGTGTTTGCTCTACATGTTCTAGTATTTCTCATTCCACATTTGATTGCCCCTCTGCTTCACCTTTGTCAAGTGTTCACAGGAATAGGTTAATGCAGCCCAAGGATTTTCAAACTCGAATACATACAATTCGGGCTGGAGAAACCATCCAAAGTTCTCTTGGAGGCAAGGGGGTGAAGGGCAATTTGTGCCACAACAATCGAATCCATGACCTCATCAATCTGGTATGCCACAACCTCTCAGTTTTCAACCACAAGGGTATGCTTCTAACCATTATCAACCTTCTAATTTGAGCTCTAATGTGAATTTTGAAGATAAGCTCTTGAGTGCATTTAAGGGTTTAGAAGCTAATTCCCAACTCTTCCACTCCCATACACAATTGATCCCAAGCTAGAAACCATCCAAAGCCGTAGAGAACCCCAGGAACAGTGTGAGGCAAGGCAACTATCCTCCCATCAAGAGCAAACAAAGTCCATTGTAGTGTTGAGAAGTGGGAAGGAAGTTGATAATGAGGTGAGGACTGAGAGTGAAGTACCCATGAGTGGTGAGGGAGAAGAGAAGAGCGAGAAAATAGAGAAGGAGACCGATGAGGTCATGCACCCTTCTCCCATTCCTAAAGCCTTTGATCTTCCTGCCTCATGTGAACCTAGAGTATCTTCCCCCCAGGCTTGAGTTACACTAGATTGTCACAAACCTAGGGTTTATGACAGGGAGAGGATGAATTAGAGTTTAGACAAGAGAGAGAAAGAGAGTTAGAACATGGGATGAGAAAGAAAGAGAGTTTTAGAGAGATAGAATTGAGAGAAACTAGATATGAGAAAAGTATGAGATATTTCATTCATGTTCAAAGATATCAATTACAAGAGATTTACACATCCTTGTATAGAGGTAACTTTTTAAGATCATGAAAGACTAACTAAGCACAAGGCCTAACAGCCTAGAAACTAAGCTATGATTACATGACCCAGGTGGTGACCAAGCCGCGCATGATAGTGTGCTGCAAACCTAGAGCGCGCCTAATTGCGATCTGGGACCGTGACAGCTGCAGTGTGACCTGCCTATGACATAGGCTATTGCTGACAGTGTGTGCCTAACTGATAAGTCTAATTTAGCGTATATTTATTCATATTATTTAGTTTTATTTTCAAACCATTTTACATCAAACTTTTATAACTTTTGCTCGCTTTTGCTCCTTTTCGCTTCTATCGTTATTTTCTTGCAAAAATGCTCATTTTATGCTAAATCTTGCTAGATTTTATCATCAAAATCAACAAGTGAATGCAAGATACATCAAACAAAAGCAAAAAAAGGGGCAAAAAATGCAAAAAAGATCGGAAAAGGAAATTCAAGTTATGGCACATTAAGCTCAAGGATCCCATCATTAGAGAAGGCGAAGGTGGTCATGTAAAGAAGCGCACAAAGAAGATCCACGGAAGAAAATTGTCCATTGAGGGTGGGTGGAGGAAACTCCATTCTCCTCAGGACACGGGATAGATAATCGCCAAAAAGTCGAGCTAACAACTATAATTTAAGCGCTTCTTGGGAAGTAACCCAAGTTTTCCTTTTATTACTTCTTTTCTTTTAATTTCCTTCAATTTTTATTATTTTCTAATGTTTTTACATAATTTGTTCAACATGTTTTTTGAAACAAGTTTGGGGATAGCCTGATAACAATATTTACCATCAAATAAGCAATCCTCAAACTTGGGAAGTATCTCTCACCTGCTTCTTTGTTCCTTGTATTTCTTTTAACATTGAGGACAATACTAACTTTAAGTTTGGGGGTGGGAGAGACATTTTGTCACATTTTTTTAAATTTTTGAACAAAATTTTTTGAAAAGTTTTCCTGTCTAGTCCAACTTTATCTTTTAGAGTAGGCTTTAGTGCTTCCCAGAGTTCGGAGCCTTTGTATGGGGACGTAGATAGTGTCAACCAATAAAAAGATTTTCTATTTTCTATAGTTTAAATCAGTAGTCTTTTAAATTTTTCTTGCACATTTTGAACCATAAAAAAATAATTTGAGATCTTATCATCATGCTTTTTAGGCAATTTTTCCACTCTTCTTAGCTCGTTCACTTTGATTAGACTTGAATAACATGAGAATCAATTGTTTTTGTGTTCTAATTGCAGAACAAGATCTATTCTAAGGCACTATCTTGATAAAACCGTGGTGTTTGAGTTCACTAGTTAGCAAGGCTGTTTTACTTTTCTCTATGACTAAAAGATGCTCAAATTTGAATGAATTGCATATGAGATTATCATTTGCAAAATAGATTTTGAAGAGTTATGCCTAAGTCTAAAGAAAACTATAGAAAAAAAAAAAAAGAGAGAAAATGGGGGAAGCATCTCTAAGCATCGCTCTCCCATTTAAACGTTTTAAGATGTGTGTTGCCCATCATGAGGGTGTCTCAGTGGTGGCTTCTCTTACCCATGCGGTCATCACCCAGGAGTCAGGAGTTTGATTCTCGCTGAAGATATACTCGTGAAGTCATAATGAGGGCGTCTTAGTGGCGGCTTCTCTTACCCATGCAGTTATCGCCTAGGGGTCAGGAGTTTGATTCTTGCTGAAGATATACTCACACTGTCATATTGAGGGCGTCTCGGTGGTGACTTCTCTTACCCATGCAGTCATCGCCAAGGGGTCAAGAGTTTGATTCTCGCTGAAGATATACTCTATGGGCCAGGGTTGACTAGGGCAGATCAGTCCCTCATAAATAAATAAATAAATAAATAAAAGAAGAAAAGAGATAATTTTGTGAATAAATTTTAGTCTTGGACATACCTGAGAAGTCTTGTTATGAATGGCATGATATTTATCATCTATTCGGTTGAATATCTTGAGATTAAAAAGAACGGATAAACTTAGTTTATTTGGCCAACTGTTGAATTTGGTTACCTAGGTGATTGATGGGTTTTTCCTTAGAGAGATTGTTTTGCCTTTAGAATCTTAAACTTTGAGCCCCGATCATTCTTTTTTAATAGAAGTAGTCTTGCTTTGAATTGTGTTAAAATTCTTAAAAAGCATGGGAACCTGCACTTTAATGTTTATCCTTCCTCGAAAACGAGAAAGATTTAATTTTGGGGGTATTTCGATAAGTCTAATTTAGTATATAATTATTCATATTATTTAGGTTCATTTTCAAACCATTTTATATCAAACTTTTATTGCTATTGCTCACTTTTGCTCATTTTTGCTTCTATCATTATTTTCTTGCAAAAATACTAATTTATGCTAAATCTTGCTATATTTTGCCATCAAAATCAAAAAGTGAATGCAAGATGTATCAAACAAAAGTAAAAAAGGGCAAAACACATCACTTTTACACGGTTTAGCAAAGATGAACCAAGTTCATGTATAATTCATAACAAATTGCAAAATGGGCTGCAAAATGACAAATCAAAAGCAAGAATGCTTTGTAAACTTCAAGAACATGTTCATGGTGATGTAAAAGCTGATGTTGGGTGGTGCAAAGCAGGAAAAACAGAAGAAATCAGCAACTTGTTGGCAATGAGCAGCAATGGGCAGCATAATGAACAAATAAGAATGAACTTGATGTATTTTTTTATTTTCTTAAAATTGCAACCTCAAGCATAATTCATTTAGGAAAAAAAAAACCAAAAACAAAGTACAAGCATAGGTAGAAATTCGGATAAAAGAGGAAGGGTGCGAAAAGAAAGAGTTTGGTTTGTAATTTTTCAATTTCAAGTTCTTTTCTATCATTTCCTTCTTTAAGTTCATGGATTTTGTCTTACTTTTAATTTATATTATGTTTATCATGGACTAAGTTTGTCTTTCCAAGGCTACGATATAGCCTAAGTTGTAATATACACTCTTTTCCAATTTAACGTATTCAAAGTTTGTTTATGGCATTGTTTGAGTGTTTATCATTGTTCTTCATGAGTTTTGAATGCTTGATCACTATTCAAAGTCTATAATGATTCATAATGAGTCCTATAGGAGATTTACGATGAATGCTAAAGTGATAAACACCACAAATTGAGCGAATGCTAGAGATAGATTAACGCGATTTGTGTGGTCTTAAGTGAAAACTATGGATCTTCAAAACTCTTTTCTTATTTAAATTCATACAAGAGATTGATGAGTTAATATGTAAAAAAGCATGCTAAATATTGCTCGAGAGAGAATATTTAGTAAATTAAGGTTTTCGACCATCGACACGTAATAACAACTTGAATATCGAGAATAGAAAGGCGTATTAATGCAACTAGGTGAAACCTGATACCTTGGATCTTATTAAATTATAAAAATTGTCTAAAATCAATATACCTTTCATAAAATTAGTGACCATTTTTGTTCTTTTTTCATTTTGTTTTGTTTCATATCAAAAACTTCAATTTTCGGTCTTTCAAATAGTGCTAAAGCTATTAATTTTGGTACTCACTCAATAATCAATCCTCGTGGGAAAGATACTATACTCACTCTGTATTACTTGATACAACTTAGTGCACTTGCTAAACAAAAGACCAAGCACATCACTAACCTGGTGCCGTGACAAGTTGTTGTGACACTGCTCCTACGACAGACAGCCCATGCTACCCGATTGACGTCCATACAAACCCATGCTCGTGACACATAGACCATGTTCGTGACACACATCCACATGGGAAGGACAAGAAGTGGGAAGACATTTGGAGACTTTTAGGCATTTACAGATTAACATTCCACTTCTTGATGTGATCAAATAAATCCCGGCCTATGCGAAGTTCATTAAGAACTTACTCATCCAAAAGAGGAATCTAGAGCACATTTGCCTAAGAAAGTGTTTTTAGCAGAGCAAGTGAGTTCCATCTTGAAGTGTGGCACTCCTACTAAGTAGAAAGACCTTGGTGTCCCCACCATCTCTTGTTCAATTGGATGCTACCCGATTGATAAGGCTTTAATGGACTTAAGAGTGAGTGTTAAAATTATTCCTTACTTGGCATATGAGAAATTAGGCTTGGGAGACTTACAACCTACCACGGTGACCTTGCAGTTAGCGAATAGATCAACTAGAGTCCCCTGTGGTGAGCTTACTAATGTGCTGGTGAAGGTAGATAAATCCTTGTTTCCCGTAGTTTTTTTTTTTTTTTTTTTTTTTTGCTTGATATGGAACCTTTTAGTCATTCAAAAAACCATATCCGTCTCATTCTAGGTCGTCCTTTCTCAGTGATGGCTAGAGGTGGCCACGGGCCGAGCAGGGCCGAGTCTGGGCACAGGCTGGAACCTGGCCCTGGCAGAGCCTGGGTTTCGCCCAAGCCCAATGAGCCCGTCCGGGGCCCGGGCTAGAATGCCCCCCCCCCCCCCCCCCCCCCCCCCAAATAACCCTTTTTTAAAGATATATATAATTAAATATTTTGTTTACCCTAATATATCAAAAAAAGGTTATAGCTCATATGGGGAGGGCTTCGCCCAACACGCGAGAGGTATGGGGTTTGAACCCTCCCTTGTGTGTTTTTTGTGTTAATTTTTCGTGGCATAGAGCATTTTTCGTATTATAACTTATTAAAAAAAAAATACAATTATAACAATATAAGTACAAAATAAACCATAAAATAAGTTAAAATGTCCAAATAATCACCCAAATTGCCACAAAATGAGTTGGAAGGCCCCAGCCTCAAGCCTTAGGAGGCCCAGGCCCGGTCAAAAATCTGGCCGGGCTGGGCAGCTGGACCAGGTCGGGTTCTGAGCTGAGCCAACCCGGCCCACTGGCAACCTCTAGCGACGGCCAATGCTACCATCAATTGTAGATCTGAGGTAATGGATGTTACTTGCAAACATGACTATTAGGTTGAACATTTTTAAGGCTATTACGCTACCCACTAGTGAGGATGAGTCAAAGTGTTTTTGTGTGGATGTTACTGATGATTTGGTTGACCAAACACCCCTCTATTCTAGTCAGTGACCACCTTGAGAAAGCGCGAGCAGATGACTATATTGATGATTTTGAGGTTGACAGTCACTTTAGGAAGATGAATGATTGCTTGAGTTATGTGCTCAGAAAACTGTCATTGGTTGTTAAAGGTGGAACCCTTACCTATGCTTCCCAATTCTCCATCTTTACCCTCCATAATCACACCTCCCAAACTTGAGCTCAAGCCCTTGGCATCTACTCTAAAGTATGCTTTTCTAGGACTCAATGTGACTTTTTCTGTGGTTATCTCTTTTCAATTGTCTAGGGAGCAAAAGGATGCATTGATGGTAGTGCTTAATGATCATATAGGAGTGCCATTGGGTGGTATGTGGCTGATTTGAAGGGTATAAACCCTTCTGTTTGCATGCATATGAGCTTTCTTAAACCTTCCAGATAGATTCAAAGAAGGTTGAACTCTAACATGAAAGAAGTTCTGGGTTGGGGGAAAAGTCACTTTATGGTTTAAGAGGGAATTGTATTGGGTCATAGGGTGTCTAAGAATGATATTGAAGTTGATAAGGTGAAGGTAGATTTGATTGCTAACTCGCCTCCTCCCTTAAATGTGAAGCAAGTTAGAGTCTTCCTAGGTCATACAAGTTTTTATAGAAGATTCATGAAGGATTGTGGAAAGTTAGCCAGACCATTGACTAGTTTTCTAGCTAAGGACATATCAGTTAAATTTGATGAGTCTCGCTGAGAAGCTTTTCAAAAGTTTCACTCCATGCTTGTTGCCTTCCCCATTATACAGCCACTCGACTGCTCTCTCCCTTTTGAAATCACGTCCAATGCTTTAGATTTTACTTTAGATGCTATCATAGGTGAGCTTATTGAATTTGTTTCTTTGGTTGAAGTCATTACTTGATCTTTGCTTGACCCATTACACCCGGTTGAAAGTGTAAAACTTAGCACTACTAAGAGGTAGCCTAGGTTTGTTATTTCTTGTTTTTAGTTTTGTTTTTGAACTAATTAGTTTCATGGAGGCTTGTTTTTCTCTTTTTAGGTTCTTGTTCCGTGCTTGAGGAGCCATACATACTTGTTCACGCCCATTCACGATCATTACCTTGTCAGGTTGTATCGCTCTATCTCACCTCTTTCTTGTGCTTTAATGCTTTGTATTGTCGAATTGAGGACAATGCATCATTTAGGTGTGGGGGTGAGGCTCATTGGCATGCGCTCATTTTTTGTCAAATTTTGAACATTTTTTTGTGCGTGTATTATAACCTTTTAGTCAAGTTCTTCCTTGATCAATGCCTATGTTAGGATGCTGGTGGGATTAATTGTCTATTTCCTTCTCTCGAATTCCATTAAGTTAAATGATTCTTCCCCATACTTGTTAGTGAGTATTATTAATCATTGTTGATATTAATGGTTTTTACTCATGCTGCGCACATATTCACTATGCACTAGACCCTCTTGTTGTGGGAAATCTAAAAAATTTGAATAAACAATCCTATATGTCGTAGATTTGTTTGCTTGCCCTATTGGCTTATCCTAATACTTGCCCCTTTGATGCTATGTAAGTACTTGTTGACCAATTGCCAATTGTACGGATGAGGTACTTGTTATGCAAAAGTCCAAAAGTTGGACATAAAAGAAAGAGCAAACGAAAGAAAAAGAAAATGAAAAACAAAAAAAATTTTAAAAAAGGAAAAAAAAAATTTCCTTCAAAGAAAAAGGAGAAAAAAGAAAACAAAAAAAAGAAGAAATCAGAAATTGATGTGCATTCATGATTTAAGTTGTTCTTCTTTTGTGCTATACTGAGATTAAACTGTTATAAAATGGTCACTCATATGCCACTTAGAATTCTCTATGTATGGGCAACTGTTTAGGTGATTCAATGATGTGAGTTTGCAAAATCTTGGTATATTTGTTTGGATGCAAGGATTTGAGGAGATTCCATGCCATGGGATCTCATCCACTTCCACTTGTGTGCTTAAAATGCTTGAGTAATTTCTATTAATTGATGCATGGTTAATGCAATTCTGTAATGAGTTTTCAAGTTGAATAATTTTCATTCATTAAATTGAAGATGCGCTAGATGATTGAATCTTTATTTTGAATTGTAATGCATGTGTTAATCTTGGAAGACTTGGTGAAGGTTGGAGTAGTTCGTCGCTTGAGTCTTTGTGTCTATCCTATGCTTTGCTTGGGGACTAGCAAAGGTTATGTGTGGAAGTATTGATGCGTCTCATATTTACCCATCTTTTCGTTATTATTTTAGCACTTCTACACATGTTCTATCATCGTTACATTCTCACTTTGGCCGATTTTATGTTTTATAGGTTTAAAGATTAAAGTTTCTTGAATGGTCAAATTTTGGTGCAAATGAAACACAGCTCAATGCGCGGGCACTTAAATTGAGTCAATCGGGGCTAGGGAAACTAAGACCCGTTGCGCAGCCCACAACGTCACCTCTAGGCCCATCATCACGCTCAATACAGCCCAGCAGCACACCACCCCAACGCAGCATTTTCGGCCCACTATCAGCCCAACATGCAACATCCCCAGCCAAGTCCAGCCTACAATCAGTTCAGTATTCGCACAGCCTCTTAGCGCACCATCAAGTCCAGCCTAGCACTTACAACCTCCAAGTCATGCAGGCCCACTGCCCACGCCTGTAGCACGCTCATCCTCGCAGCCCGGCACATTGTCCAGCCCACCCACCTCCTCACCTGCACAGCCCAAGTCCTGCTCCGCTGAGCACCAGCTCTCCCTTAGGGTTTTATGGCAGCAGGGCATCATTTAATGATGATTCTAACTTGGTTTTGGATCGTTTTTTGGCGGGTTCGGATTCTCTGTTTTGTTCTGAATTTTGCTGAAAGAGTCCTCCGCTTCTTCTCAATTCTCTCTCTCGATTTTCTTTTTTACTTTTCCTTTAATTTGGACGTAAGTGTTTTTAGTGCGGGATCGACATGGGCTTGTTCATCTCCTCCTTCACCAGTTCATTCTTGACGGAGAGCTAACTTGATATTTAGGGTTAGATAAAGTTTTTAGTTTTTTTTGTTCTTGTATTACTTTTTATTTTGGGATAGTTTGATTGTTTATATTAATAATTTGACGGTGAGAAATACTTTAAAGTATTATGATTTATTTATTATTCAATTGAATGATTGAGTTTGTAACATTTGATCATTAATGTTGATATTTTTAAAATAAATATTTTACTTGTAACCTTATGATTAATTAATGAAGCAATAGTTTCACCGAATTGTTAATTAAAGCCTATCTTTCCTATGCTTTAGTTAAATATGGTCAATATGTGATAATTAACAATACGTTAGTAGAGCCTATTTTCCCAATGTTTTAGTTAGATAGGGTCAATACGTGATACTAACAACATGATCCTGGTAGGTTGAAGCTTGTAGCCTAAATCTCTACCCTTATGACAATCAATAATCTCAATTTAAGAGTTAATGCAAGAATAATTGGCTAATAATAGATTCAAAACCTCAAGTTCTAATTCCCTAACCTTTTCACCTTTAATAATCAAATTCCTTAGATAGTTGTAGTTTCCATTGATTAATTAACACAAAATCACTCTTAATTTAGATCATAGAATAGATTCATGTACTCTTAGTCCCAGTAGTTCGACACTATCTTGCCCTAGACTTCAATTAGGGTTTGTTTAATGCATAGGATTTTATATTAAATTTTGATAGAGTTGGAAAAAAAAAAAAAATCAACTACACGCTCACACTAAACAAACAAAAAGAGCAAACAATTGGAAACGTGGGAAATTCATTCCGATACTCCGTGTTCGAGCTCGAGGGATTCTAGCTCAAGCTTGAGCTATTAACTGTCGACTTGTAAACCCCTCATTCATGTCTGCTCATTTCATATAAAGCCAGATTCTTCGGCCCTTCATATGATCCATTACTTCCATATTGGGGTCGGATTTTGTGGCACTCTAAATGGATGAATCTTTGGCCTTTAAATAGACAACTTCTAAGGATTGGCAAACACACTATGAAATAGAAGTCTTTCTTACCTTCTTTTCTCTCATAATATCTCTCTTGATGCTATTATTTTTCTCCATTACTGAGTAAATTAAGGTGTGCTCTTGTTCATCTCTCTAGGCACACTACTAGTGTCGTACTAAGTCAAACTTCTAGTTGGTCTTGTTATTATTGGTATTGGAGTATAAATGACTTAGGACAACTCTCATTCTATTTGAGCTCCAGATTATCATATTTGATGTCAAGTTGGTTCAGTTTGAGATATTTCTATTCGAATACCCTATGTTAGTTATTTTGGTAATGATGTACCCTTATTAAATTAGTTTTTGTTTGTCTTGAGTTGATATTTTGATTGCACATTACCATTGTTTCCCAACAAAATATATGATATATAACATAAATAACTGGGATAATATTTTTCTTTTTTACTTTCGGGAAACCGCTATTGTTCTAATGCTAACATAAAACAATAATGGGTTTTTCTACTAAAAACACCTAAATTTTAGGTGCAGTTTTAAAAACTCATTCAGATTTTCTAATTTCTTAATGTTACTCCTAACTTTTCAAAATTTTTCAATATCACACCTTATTGTGATGCCATTAACATCCGATAAATTTTCCGGATGCAACATTAAAATTATTTTAAGATATATAAATTATGTTTCTAAATATGTACAAACTTTTAGATGTCTAAAAAATCTTTTTAAATATTTAAAATTTTTAAAATTATTTTAAATGCAAATTCTGATTTTTTTAAATAGTCTTCTCTTTTTTTCTTCTAGAATGCCACCTCACTAACACCTAATAGATGTTAAGGTGTGACATTAAATAATTAGAAAATATAGATGGATTTTTTAAAAGCAAAACTAAAATTTACATGACTTTCAGTAAAAAGAAAAAAAATAATAAAAAAATTAATTGTAAATAGAGGTGGCAATCAGGTCATCTAGGTCGGGATCTAGTGTGCCTGTTCAGGTTTGGGTAATTCAGGTTTATAATAAACTCGGATCGGGTTGGATCGGCTTGATCCATTCAAGCTTCGGTCACTTTAGGGTTTAAATTATGTGCGGGTTGTGTTGGGTTAATATTAAGTTATTTTGGGTTTAGGTCAATTCAACTTCGGGTCGCCTTAGGTTCAGGTCAATATTGGATTGAGTTATACAAGTTTTAGGTCATCATAATTTTGTCATTTGGTGCCTTTGTGGCATGTACTATTTACAGAAGTGTAAGATATATTCAAATATGTTATATTTTTGCCATTATATTTAATGTATCACAAATTCGCTTTGTCTGCACGGTACAAAATTTAGTTAAATTCTGTACATTTTTTTGAGCTGTGTGTCGACACACAAAAACTGTGTCGACACACAGCTCAGAAAATTTCTGCACCATAGAAACGCCCATCACGAATTAGGTGTTTAATAGCCTCTAATAAAGTTTAGCTATACTCCTAATAACTAATAATAATTAGCATTGCATTTAAAGAACTTGGGTTAATTTAGGTTTTAGGTCGAGTAGAGTTAGAGTTCGGGTCATTTGAATATTGAATTCAATTAGGAAAACTAAATTTTCAATTCGGGTTGGATTGATTTACCGGTCTTTTAAATTAGTACTCCAAATAATTAAACAATCCATTATAATCTTTAGAATTAAAAAAGAAACAGAAAAAATTCCAAATAATTCAAAAGGATTTATGCAGAGGCTTCCTCAGCACTCCACTCGACCCTTCTATTCTCCCTCACTCTCTGTCGCCATTTTTCTCCACAAAACTCCTTCCCTTGAAATGGTCTTGGAAGTTTTTCTCCTTTGAAAACTTTGAAATTGCAGAGGAGAGAGAGAGAAATGTTCTACTCGCAGTGTCTTATGTCGAGGAAGGGGCCTTTGGAGGCCATTTGGGTCGCCGCTTACTGCTTCAAACGCCTTAAGAAGCGCGATATTGCTTCCACTCACATCCCTTCTTCTGTCGGTTTGTCCCCCCAACCCCCCGCCCCCTTCATTTTCTGCTGTTTTCCTCTTGGGTGTTGTTATAGTCAAAGCAAAAATTGTTATTGTTAGAGTAATATTGACGTGACCTATGGCGAATAATAGCCATAAAATTTCACATTTTACCATTCTTCTTTCGGTTTGTTTTAAATTCGAACTCAAGCCATTCCGTTCAAGGAAAATTTGATGTTACCTTAAGAACCCAACTACAACAACAACTAAGCTTACATACTGAAGCGGTGTTTGGTTATCAAAAGAATTAAAGTCATATGGTAGTTGTATTTTCACGAATTCAAATTTCTGTGTCAATTTTTTTGAAAGTAGATATTTGTATTCAGTTGTTAAGTAAGTTAATTCCTATAACAAATGAATTGGAACTTTTTAAAAAATGTTCACTTATCATATTCCGCCAATTTTTTGGTAATCAAACAAGGGAGCCATTTTCCGTTGATATCCCCTCTTACTTGGTTCGTCTCTTTCCCTCTGTAGTTTTCTGCAATTTTCCTCTCGTGGGTTTTGCTTATTTTCTGCCGAGTTTGTCTCTTTTAAGCATTTAACCTTAAGCTCATTGATGCCCAATAGGGTTTACTATCTGGGGTTTTGTTCACCGATGCTATTTTGAGCGTGGAGTTACTAGGAGAGTGAAGTTGGAATGTAAGAAATGTTGAGAGAGTGCTTGCGTTGGATGGTTACATTGTATCAAGGAAACATAACTGAAGGCCTAAGAGTAACTTTATTCTCCAACATGCCCCCACGTGATTGCTTATTGAGCTAGAATTGTGGTCTATGTACATGTCCTTTTCATACTTTGTATTTGAACTTGTTAAGCTTGGAAGACTGATGGTTTCCCAAAATAACCAGTTTATGGCTTGAATTATTAAGGGTACATTAATAAGGTGACTGTTACATTCCCAGAGGTTATGGTTATGAAGGCTTATAAATAGGGTCCTCTTGTGCCTTGTATTGATAGGGGAAAAATGTAGAGCAAATTAGGGGAGATTGAGTGTGAGTGTAAATATTATTGTAATACATCTGTTCTTATAGTGAAATATTGTTGCTTCCCCTCTGTGGATGTAGGCTTAGGCTGAATCATGTAAATTTTAGTGTTCAGTTTTTCCCCCTATCTCTTCTATTGTGTTTGCTATTTCAATTGAGGGTTCTGTGTTTTCTTGGGTGGTCCTGATAAAACTTTATGATATAAATAATGGGACCTATTGAGAATTGCGTTTGAGGTCTATTAGTGAAAGAGGCTTTCTTACTATCCCAACAACTTCAAGGTGTTACATGAAGACTTCAGAATGTTTTTGTACTCTAACATTGTGTCTTGTGGTAAAAGTACTAGTAGACATTTGGTGAGATTGGAGAATATTTAAATGCCCATTTCGGGGTTTTTTCATAACATTCTTCATTGGTTAGGTCGTTTCATTTTGCTGGAACATGAAATGATATTTTTCCTTAAATTTGGTTCAATGCAGAGCCTTGGGATACTTATGAGCGGTAATTTTTCAAGTGCAATATGTATATTTCCATCTTGGTCCTCGTTACTTTCTGCTAGGAATGATTTCTTTATTCTTTTCTGATGAAGAAAACTGAGATCAGTCTTACATTGCCTTTCTGTTTCTGGGCTCATTTTCGCTCTCAATACTTGTCAACGAGCCACGTATCCAAAAGCTTAAGCTTTGTACACATTCTCCAATATGCCCCCTTTATGTGAATGCCCATTGGTTTGGAATATGGAAAATGCATAGGTCCTTTCTATACCTTGTACAAAGTCATATTTTTGGGGTTTAATGAATTTGCACTCAAGACCTTTTGGTTATGGCCAATGTTTTTTTTGAAAAAAGGTGTGTTTTTCTAGTAAAAAAGCAATTTATCCACTATTTGAAGGTGTTTAGCCTGAAAAGAAAAGTACTTTTAAATAGAAGTATAAGTTTTAAGATTTTAATCACAGAAAATAATGCTTCTTCTATGAAAACAAAAGCGAAAGCACGAACTAAAAATTTTTCACATGCAAAACATATTTATAAAAAAAAAAGTAGTTTTGTTTTACAACTTGGCCAAACTTCAAGGATCAACTATTCCCAGAGCTTAAGCTCCTATGTGAAGGCCCAATAGGCAACCGCCAAAAACAGACTTTTGTCTCTGGTTTTTTTTTTTTTTTTTTTTTTGAGGACTACTGCTTGCTTTATAGCAGATTTTGTTCGTTTGCTGTTATTGGTTGTTTACGTTTGCTTATTGTCACTGCTGATACTGCTTCTGCTGTTGAGGCCTCTTATTGGTTCCATTCTTTTATTACACAACATGATATATAAATGGTTCCATTATAGTGGTTGATAAAGATATTGATGCAACATTAAGCTGTGACGACGTAAAATATTATCATGTGGAAAAAAATTGATCAAAATATCTAGCAGCATATCACATATTTTGAGTTTGTCTATTTCTTAGAGGTTTGAATATGTTTTAGTGACAATCTTTCCTTTGTTTGTTGTACTTGAGAATTATGCAAACTTCTCGTGTTTATGAGGAACCAAGGAACTAGGAGAATTGAAGAGAAGCACTATAGAGGTTAAATATAATGTTAGTGATGCACCTGTAATTGATATGATTATATGTTCAACATCAAAGAACTGGTTTATAAAGCAAATCAAATCAAAGGAAGCCTAGTCGAACTTGTTCATCCAGTTACATGGATCTAAGGACTTGTATTTTTATCTGTCGATTATCTAGTACAACCCTCCCCAAAAGGATTTGGAGACTGCATATTCAAGAGCACTGTGTAAAACTAATGAACAACAGACACCAAGCGATAAAGAGTATAGATAGACAGGGCCAGTAGATAAAGTAATAAACAGCCACCACTAACTGACTAAGAAAGCAATAATAGAGCAACCATGGAATCAAAATTCCATAATAATGTCTGTTATGTAAAAACGTCCATGTTGCATATATATTGTCTTATGTAGTTCAATATATTTATGAAGATATGAATATTTCTGCTTGTATGACACTTTGATTCAACACAGAAGCAGATGTATGATTGTAGAAGACATGATATTTTATTAGATTTCGATAAATTAATTGATAGAATTTGGATAGCAAATTTTTTTTTTTTTTAATCAATATGATATTTAGTTGTCATTATTTTAGTTAATAGGATAATTTAGTTCTTTATATCATAGGGAAGTAGTTTACTTAGTTGATTTCTTATTTATCTCCTTAGTTACTCAATTGTGATTAGTTTTTACCTATAAATATGTATTGTAATTCATTAATTTTAGTTTTTGAAGAAATAAATTGAGTTTAGTTTTGAGTAGTAAGTTGTGCTACATCACATTTCTTTTTCATTTTACAAATATGACGTTTACAAACAATTTATGTATTGCGGACTATGAACAATGGTGTATTTCCCTTAAGGCTACTAGTTAAGGGAAAAAAATAGCCTTCCCCTTAGGTAGGTCCAGCTACGTTTATTCTGCACTGCCATTTTGCAATGTGTAAAGCCAACATCTGTGAGGTCTTATTTTGCAAGATCATATATTGCAGACTTCTTCAGCTCTATCTATGCGACAACTTATTTTCTAAAATTTGGTATATATATTTATTTTACCTGGGTTTAGGTATAAGAGTTGGACAAAGATTTGTGTCTAAAGGTCGGACTCGATTATATTCTATGATTTCTCTATTTTTTTTGTCGTGTTTATGTAAGTGTCATAGCATGTTCAAGTATTCTAATATGACAAAGGCACACTGGAAGGGCATGTGGGTTTTGAAGTAATGATAGTATATACTTCAATGTCATAACAATATCCAATAGTTGTTTGCGGTTTTAGTGATTACAGGACTTGTGATGCAGCCCCACTACCCTTATAGTTGATGGGGTGACTGGGCTAGATGGGCTTGGCGGGATGGGCTTGGTTGGCGAGTTCCCAGGAGATGTGGCTGGAGGAGATTAACATTGAGTAGGATACTTAGTATTAGATTAGTAGATGATCATTAGTTATTTTGGTACTTATCCTTTTAATTTTAGTCTTTTATTCTTGTTGAGATAGCCCCTCTATTTAAGCAAGAGGGGATCTAGGGTTTAAATCTTTCAATTTCTTAGATATTTTCAATACTTTTATGTGCTCTTTCTAATTCTCGGGCCGTGAGAATTACGAATAGAATTTTCCCCTTTGTTTCTACTTGTTTTAGCAATAGAAATTAAAAAGAAGGCTGTGAACCTTCCGTTTCCCTAAATTTCCTTATCTGCATTGCATTAGTTGGTATCAGAGCTCAAAACATTTTCTAAGATGGCCTGTGGGCGACAGAGGTACGCCGTCGTTGGAGACGTCTATGAGCGAGATTTTCAACATTGGATCAAGAGGAGATTCGAGGATATGGAGGAGAAATTCCGGCGAATCGCGGATTGCATGAAGAGGAGTACCTTTACTTGGACTATGGAGGTAGCGGGTGCTTTTGAAGAGGTAAAGCGGAGGTTGACCACGGCACTGGTATTAGCCTTACCGGATTTCCAGAAGGCATTCGAGTTACACACAGATGCCACCAAAGTTGGTATTGGCCCGGTGCTTAGTTAGGAGGGGGGTCCTATAGCATACTTTAGTGAGAAGCTTGATGGAAGTAAGTTGAACTATTCAACTTATGACGTTGAGTTCTACGCACTGGTGAGGGCGTTGAGGCACTAGAAATCTTAGTCAGGAGGGGAGTCCTATAGCATACTTTAGTGAGAAGCTTGATGGAAGTAAGTTGAACTATTCAACTTATGACGTTGAGTTCTATGCAGTGGTTAGGCCGTTGAGGCACTGAAAATCTTATCTAGCCAACAAAGAGTTCGTGTTGTATTCAGACAATGTTGCCTAAAGTACACCAATTGCCAAGACAAGCTTTCTGACTGACATGCAAAGTAGGCAAGTTATCCCCAACTCTTTCACTTCGTGATCAAGCATAAGTCTGGCGCATTGAACAAGGGTGCTGATGCCTTGAGTAGGCGAACTTTGATTGTGATGGACAGCCGAACTTCGGTACTCGGTTTTGAGAAGTTGGCGGAGCAGTACGAGACCTCACCTTTGGGGAGATTTGGATAGAAGCTCAATCCGGTTCAGTACTAGGTTACTCTATACATGACGGGTTTCTCTTCAAGGGAAATCAATTGTGTATACTAGACTTGAATTTGCGTCTTAAGATCATCCAAGAGAAGCACAACGAAGGACATATGGGAAGAGACAAGATGCTCAAGCTAGTGAGCGCAAATTACTTATGGCCTTCGTTGAGAAAGGAGGTTGAGAGGTTTTTCAAGCGTTGCCACACCTGTCAGATATTGAAGGGCGAAGTGTCTAATGCCGGTTTGTACCTACCGTTACCGATTCCGAGTCAACCTTGGGTGGATATCAGTATGGATTTCGTGCTGGGGTTGCCGAGAACTTAGAGGAGAGTAGATTTGGTCTTTGTTGTTGTGGATTGTTTCTCCCAGATGGCGCATTTCATTGGGTGCAAGAGAGCTGCTGATGCAGTGCATGTGGCCGAGTTATATTTATGAGAAGTGTACAAGCTTCATGGGTTGTCAATCAGCATAGTCTTGGATGGAGATGTGCGATTTGTGAATCACTTTTGGAAGACTCTGTGGAAGATGGTGAATACATCCCTCGCCTTTGGCACTGTTCATCACCCTCAGACAGATGGCCAAACCGAGGTGACAAATCAATCTCTAGGTAACTTATGCCATTGCCTTGTTGCTGAGAATATCAAGGGCTGGGATCAGAAGTTATACCAAGTTGAGTTCGCATACAACAGCTCGGTTTCCACCATTCAAAGTCATTTACGGCTTTGTTCCCCGTTCTTCGATAGATCTCGTGCTCGTTCCCGATTTCACTTGAACTCATGGCAAGGCGGAAGACTTTATATCCAACCTTAAGGAGATACATGAGCGGACCGGAGCAAGGCTACTTGAGGCAAGCGCCAAGTATAAGTTGACGAGTGACAACAAGCGTCGAGCAGTCAGCTGCAGGTAGGAGATCAAGTTTGGGCGATTCTAACTAGGGAGCAATTCCCAGCATGGGAGTATAACAAGCTGACAGCACGCAAGATTGGTCCTCTGAAAATCATTGAGAAGATTAACGATAACGCGTACCGCCTTCAATTGCCAAATGGTATGAGGACTTCCGATCTTCAATATCGAACACCTACTTCCTTATCTTAGCAACAACGATCCAGCTGAACCAGCAGCGAATTCGAGGGCGAATTCTCTCCAACCTGGGGAGGATGATGTAGCCCCATGACCCTTATAGTTGGCGGGGTGACTGGGCAAGATGGGCTTGGCAGAATGGTCTTGGCGAGTTCCCGAGAGATGTGGCTGGAGGAGATTGAACTTGAGTAGGATACTTAGTATTAGATTAGTAGATAATAATTAGTTATTTTTGTACTTATCCATTTAATTTTAGTCTTTTATTCTTATTGAGATAACTCCTCTATTTAAGCAAGAGGGGATCTAGGGTTTAGGTCATTCAATTTCTTAGATATTTTCAATACTTTTATGTGTTCATTCTAATTCTTGGGTCGTGAGAATTAAGAATAGAATTTTCCCCTTTGTTTCTACTTGTTTTAGGAATAGAAATTAAAAGGAAGGCTGTGAAACCTTCCGTTTCCCTAAGATTTTTGTATTTGTGCTGCATCAACTTGTTGTCCATATTAGTGAGTTAGGAGCTGAAATGACTTGTAAAGCGATATAGAAACCTTAGAAGGATTTTAGCTTAAACTGGCTAAGTTCATCATTGGAAGCAAGACCTATATCCGTGTATGATTTTCATATCTTCTCATTCAATGACAATAGTTTCTGGCATGGAATCAAATTGTGGGTCGCAGAGCCATGGAAATTGGTGTCGCTGACCTTACATAATGAATTGCAACAGTTCCTTGGGGTTTTTTTTTTTGGGGGGGGGGGGGTAATATAAAGTGCTTTTAAGTTATATATTTGCAAAAATTAGAAGGAAAACTTTACAATTATTAAATAAAATGAACCCTTTATTAAAATGTAAACATTTTTATATGCCTGTTTTAGGAAATAAAATAATATATATGTGTTATACAAGCTGTTAAACATTACATGTAACAACGAATTGTGTAATGGCTTGCTCAAAATCTGTTACACGGCTTCCATTATGTTATTGTTAATGACTTCTATTTGGTTTTATGATTTCTGCATTACTGATGAATATAACAATTGGTTTATTGTCGCTAGCAGATAAGATTCTTCTAGAGGGACTGCCTTGTGTTACGTATAGAGTACTGGCGTACCTTCTGCTCGGTGTTGTAAAAATATACTCTAAGAAGGTTGAACTTTTGTTTGAGGATTGCCATGAAGCCGTCACTGAAATCAATAGGTTCTCAACAAGTAAAAAGGCTACCCCTTTTAGAGATATTATTCGTCGTTCATATTCCTCTGTCATTCGGCCTGAGAGATTTGAACTTGATACTTTTCAACTGGACTTCACAGAAGATATAAATGGGTAAGTATGCTAGTATAATAAAAACAATTTAGCCTACATTTTATGAGAGGTTGAATTTATAAGGTTTATTATTATAGTGCAACATTTAATGGGGTAACCTACCCCACAATAATATTTAGGCTTCATATTTGAAAATTATTTCAGATTGGGGGTACCAACACGCCATCACCGGATCCTATTAGAACTCCGAAGTTAAGCGTGCTTGGGTGAGAGCAGTACCAGGATGCATGACCTCCTGGGAAGTTCTCACCCTCAGGTTGGGGGCACTCGGAAACAGCCTCTCTTCAGGGGTAATACCTTGAAGGGGGAAGGTTGCGTACATCCGGCCCCCCAGACCCTACTTAGGCGGGGGCCTTTGGGGCACTGGGTATGTTGCTTTTGTTGCTTTTTTATTTGGAAATTATTTCAGATGTTTTCAATTATGGGCGTCGCACTACCCCTGCAGTGCAGTACCTTTCCCCAATGTTGGAGTAAAATCTTTAAGGCTTTGTTTGGCTTGTGAAATTGGAATTAACTGTGGAATTGCAATTCCAGTTCTAATTTTGTTGGAATTGGAATTAGGATGGAGTGAAATTCCATTGTTTAGCTAATAAGAAGAATTAAAAGTTGGAATTGTAATTCTATAATTAATTGTCTCGAGTTTTGAGTCAATCTAGTCAGAGCACTTGAGATTCTAAGTCAATTAGTTGGGTTTTGTTTGGATTGGATCATTTTCAGATTCGAGTCATTTTGAGATTTGGGTCGAATTTTAGTTGGGTTGAATCATATCTTGCTCAAGTCGTGTTGGATTTTGGGTTAATTAGATTCGAAAATTCTAGGATTTGAGTTAGTACGACTTGGATTTGAGTTGAGTAGGGTGATTTAAGGTTCCATTCATCTTATTTTCAAGTCAATTAGATTGCATTGTTTGCAATTCCGTATTACCTGGGCTAGCTCAAATTTAGGTCAGATTGAGTCATTTCATGTCGTTTTTAATTTTAGTCATCTCTAGGTTTCAGGTCCCTTAGGTTAGTTTTATCTCTGGTTTTGGATCAACTCATTTAGGCCTCTTTCAAGTTTCGTTCGAGTTAGGTAGGGTCATTTTAGATTTGTGATCTTGGATTTTGGGTCCATTTTTTTGAGTATCTCCAACTTTGAGTTAGATCGGGTTAATTTTCAGGTCATGTCAGGTCAGATCAATTTAGGTTTGAAACATTCACGTAGGGTTATTTTGAGTTTCGAGTCAAACTTAGGTTGGGTCTGGTGTTTTGGTTCTAAGTCGTCTTGGGTTTTGGGTAATTGAGTTGGATCATTTTTGAGTTTTAGGTATTTAGGGTTAATGTGGAATTCCAATGTATGATTTTCATTTAAAACCCAATTTGATGGAATTGGATGGTAGAATTGTAATTTCAATTTCCGCCGGTGAACCAAATCACATAAATGGAATTCTAGACTTCAATAGTCTCAGCCCCAATTTTAGGCTCTGATTCCATGTGCCAAATAGGACCAGTAAATTTTAAATTTAAACATAAGGTTAAAAGGGTATATCCCTATGCTTCAAACACCCTTTACTCCAAAAATTGAACATGCCCTTAAAAGTATTTATCTGTTGTTATGGTTTCAAAACGTGACTCCTTTCATAAATTATCCAGTTGCATTGTTGCACAACACGGAGATCTTATTCTTCAAGGTATGAATTTGCTCCTAGTATAATCTTTTTTCATTGAATTTGGGTAGCACTTTGACCAGTAATTTATAATTTATGGTTCTTTGTCACAGAAGCAGGAAAAGATGGATATAGTAAATATTGTTTGGACAAGGTAAGCGTCGTGCTCTCTACCCATTTTTACTCATGGTAATATTCTATTAATTTTCAAATCTGTACACTTTTCTTGGGTAAGTGATGCAGCACAGAAGAATGTTTCTAAATGTATCTATCAAACCAATGGGATATTTAGTTATCATTATTTTAGTTAATAGGATAATCTTGCTTTTTTTTATCTTAGAGAAGAAGTTTTTTAGTTACTTTCTTATTTATCTCTTTAACTATGTAATAGGGATTAGTTTGTTCCTACAAATATAGCTTTGTAATTCGTTAATTTTAGTTATGGAAGAAATAAAATTGAGTTTGTTTTTGGGTAGTATGTTGTGCTACATTAGTAAGCGGGCTTCTGGATTTCAACCTAAGACCTCTAGTCCTTGGCCTCAGTCTAGTTTCAATCAAGGCCTTATTATCATTAAATTTGTACATGAGGTGTATTAAGCTTCCATCCATCGCAGCTGCAAAACTTCTACTTGAACATTAACTTCTTATGATGATTGACTCTCAAAATCTAACCGTCCTGTCATGGTGTATTCTAATGACGAACAATATTATGCCAAAATTGGTCATAATCTATTATGTTTTCATACATTTGAATTTGCATTTTACAGCACTTTCATGAAGAAGATACCGCTCTGAGGGAAAGTGCTTCCGCAAGTCATCTAGCAATTGAAGCCTACCAATCGCATGAAACATGGTCCTCCACTAAAACACCAGTTGAAGTTGTTTCTGACCACGAACCCTTGTCTATTGTTCACACTCGTCCTGACAAGTACGTATTATGGAATCAAATAAAGGTTATTATATAATGTAGTGGCCATTACATTACTAATATTGAGCAAGTTATTGTGCTTTTTGTAACAATCACCATAAATGCTTATATGTTTAATTTATTTATTAAAACATATTTAGAAATCTGTTTCTATTTTAAAAATGGAAGAAGTATAAAATTTGAATATTTTATCCATTGAAAATTTTGCAATATAAGGCTTAAAAGGCAATCATGTACCTTTGAAAACTTGAAGGGACCGTCGTGACCTGTTACATAACATGTGCAGCTCCTTGCAGCCACAACACTTCAGCTACGACCATTATGTGATCACAAACCATGAGTCAATGGTATGTATATGCAGCAAGTCTCACATTTGCATAGGACGTATGCATAGTTTTAGTAGCTACAAGCTGTTGCACATGTTATTAAATGGTTCGCAATAGTCCCTTCAAGCCTTTCAGGGGTACATGATTGTCTTTCAAGCCTTGTATTTGCGAAATTTTCAATGGGTAGATGTGAGACTTGTTGAGCCCGTTATATGTTTAGCTTGAAAGGCTGGACTTGGCTTATTTCAAGCTTGGCTCATTTTGAACTTGATCCAAGTCGAGCAGGCTCGTTTGGCCAAGGAATTCGAGTTTGAGCCTGATATAGTTGTGTTTTTTGGCTCACCAATCGAAATGAGTCAGACCTAAGTTGAAATATGAGCCTAAGCATGCATTACGAGCCAAGCCTTAATGAACCGAACTCGATAGTATAGGAGCCTAAAGGAGTCAATATGGACTGAAATCTCACTGAGGGAAGTTATGCTTAATTGAGCCAAGTTGTGTGAGCTTAGGCTCTACTTCACTCATTTACACTCCTATCTGCAGCCATGAAATCAAAGGTGGTCATGTGACATAATGGCTATGATGTAACAAATTACTGGCTAGCCATTATGGGATTGGTTGTTACATAGAGGTATTATTGTAAAGGCCTCTATATTACATATATATTCTATTTTATTTGCTAATACATGCATATACATACATATGTGTATACACATATGTATGTAAAATTGTTAAAGAAATTAGAAATTAATGATTGTACTATTCGTTTGATTTGTTTCCAAGCATAAGGCTCAAAAGTGATCTCAGTTTTCTAAAAAATTGGACCGCGATTGCTGTGAATGATTGGGTGATGTCTACAACTACATGACCGTGAACTGAGATTTGATTCTATGTTTGTAGGTATAACAATTGTTGTCTTAAATTTATTCTTCTGCTGTTTTAGGATCCTTCCAGCTCACCGAATGGAAATTGATAAGGAGGTAACCACGGCCCACCTCATCAGAAACCTTAGCATGCCATCTAGCGAAGTGCAAAACGATAATGTTGATTATAATGACTTTATTGAGAAGACGACATCAGAGAACTATGATCTTGTTAGATCAGAAGAAAAGGTAGCAGCTTCTTCAACGGTTGATGGATCTCCTGAAGGAAGTCTAGAGATGCTTCGAGCATCACTGTCTACAGAAGAATGTCTGGAAATTGAGATGTTCTGCCCACCTGACGTTGAACTTCTCGACCTTTTTAACTGCACCAGTAATGATGAAGTTCGGAATTTTGATTTTGTCAAGGAGATGCAATCAGATTATAATGGTCACCTTAGATCAGAAGATAAAGCAGTGACTCCTACCATTGATGTCACTCCCAATGTCACACTCTCGGATGTTGCAGGTGCTGTTGAAGACGTGATCTTGCTCATGGCTTAAATAACCACTTATTGTTAAGTAAAAAAATTTAAGCTTGTTGTTATACTGATGGCCGTTACATTATGGTACTTTTATAAATGCCTCCATAGAACATGTATATAGTATTTTATCTAGTATAACAAAATTATTAATATATTTGTAGGTAGATACTATCAAAAGGGTATGAAAACTAATGATTACATGACTATTCATTCAAACTTACAATTAGAAAGCTTAGTAACAACTTCAGTTTCTTTAGAAGACCCAATCCTGTCGTTGTGACCTGTAGGTCTTCAAATTGTGATTTTGTGACTGTGCTTAAGTTCTTGAAACTGAGTTACATCTATTCTTATCAGCAGACAATATTTTTGCTTTTTTTCGATTTAAATATGTTGTTGATATTTCATGTTTGTGTATTTTGAACATCTTAAATGGAGTCGTCTTGACAAGTTAGTGTTAAATCTGTGCTTCTCTAAATGCAGGTGTTGCCACACCGGAGACCTTAGCGGTACGGACTCCCGGCATCCAAGAGAGTGTTCAAAGACCAAGGAAAAGGAAATGCTTATTCAATGATATTATCGTTCTTTCTAATGAGTATGTGGTTGTAACTTTAGGCCACTTCTTTGTAGAGAAACTTTGATTAGAGCTCTTCCCTTGTGTTTCATTAGAGTTCGCCTGCTCTAAATATCAATAAATCCTTCATATGCATGGGATCAAATAAAGGGCATTACTTAATGTAAGGGCTGCTACACAATGGATCTTGAACTAGCCTTTATGCAATTGGGTATGAAACAGCAGTTTTTAAATGGATTTCACACCCACTGATCCACCCCCCACACACATATATTATGTATGTAAAAATTAAAGAATATTAATAAATGATATTCATGTTAGATACTACCAAAGCGATATAAAAATTAATGATTAAATGATTGTGCATTCAAATTTTTGCAAACATTAGGCTTAAAACAACTTATGCTCTGTTGAGGAACCCAACCCACAACCCATTTTGTAATGTTTGCAACTTGCAATGCAATATTCCCGCAACTGTGAACCATGTTTCGATTTTATGGTCGAATTGGACTTTTTCACTCCAAAGAGGAGTAAATAAAGGTAGAGAACTTAAAAGAGAAATTTTACAGTTTTTATTATAATTGACAACCAAATCCAGCAATGGTAATATCACAAGGTATGATACTTCAATTGGGATTTTTTTCCTGATGCTGTATGCATGCTTGGGGACTAGAGCTATACGGAAAAATTTTGTTTGTTATTGTAGGGTGCTTCGGCGGAGCATTGACGATTCCAGCGACTTAGTTTGCAAAAGAAGGAAAGCTCCTCATACCATTATTGATTTGTGGCGTTTCTCTCGTATTCCAAATCTCTCTCATAACTTACTGGAGCCTGCGATTCCTTGTAAGTATTATATGTCTATTTTCATCTTTTTTCTTCTCACCGTGTATATTTACTTTGACTTTTCATTCAACTTTAAAATACACATGCCAATTAAGGATATTTAGACTTTGGTATGATAGTTAGACACAACAAATTAGACCAAAAACATAGGAAAATCTTAGAAAGTGGTCACGAGCTATCGCTTGGACATAAATGTGTCCTACTCCAGTACCTAGGGGGTATAAACAAACAAAGTTGAGCCAAACACCCTCTTCTTGAAACTCGAGCTCAATAATTTTGGACGAATTTGAGTTTAAGCAAGCCTTAGATGAGTTGTTGAACCTTTATTTGTATTTGGTTCAATAGATACAAGTATGGTTGATTCAACTTAGCTCATTAATATAACGACTCGAGCTTGCTATTGAGCGATCTTCTTGAGCTACTAGCAAGTTATTATCTTGCATTAAATGGTTTTCATTTGATGAGATGTTTGAGTTGGTAACGCGCCATATTCACCTATTGTTGGGCTAATACCAAGCAATTAATAAATTCTTGTGATTAGCGACCCTTAATGAGCTCCTGACGAGCCTTTAACAAATCATTGTCAAATTTAACGACTCGAGCACCTTGTGTATGAATCTTGGCTCTTTAAGCGTTTAGATTGTTTCGAGCTTGGTTCGTTTACTTATCAGGCATGGATTAGCCTTGATCGAGTTTGAACACAAGTAGTTATTGAGCGTTTGGTTGTACCACTATCCATAGTCTTTGTGCTTCATGATTTAGTCTCGTTTGTGCTTTTAGGTGCTGCTGCAGTGGAGCTGGGAGGTTTCTGTTATGCTAAGACATCAGACAAAGATGAACCAACTGTAACCAAAGAAGTAGAACCGGCTTGTATAGCAGAACCCGAACCAGTTGAAAGCACCGAACGTGGACCGAGTGAAACCGAGGTAGCTCCTGAGAAGCCAGGTGTGGCATCCCCCGAGGTCCCCAACTGCAATGATAGCTCCTGGAACGCCCGTTTGCCATCCCACATCAGCGAGAATATTTGGGAGCCCCAAGGTTGCAGATTCTGATGGAGATGGCCCTTTGCATTTGTTTGAGAACGGGAAAAAGGATCTGTCTGCGCACAAGGACGATCTCGGTCCAAGTCTATTGGAGGAGGTAAATTTCGGATGACTATTTAAAGCTCCATCTGGAAAGTATTTCCTCTCGAGATATATTCAACTAAATGTCTTTATTTCGTCAATTTTTTTGTCTTGCTTCAGAAATAAATGTTATTTTGTGTTCAGATTTAGCACATTTGAGGTTGGACTTGGATGAGAAGAGTATTAGGCGCAAGGCAGGTCAAGTTTGAAGGGAAAAATGACTGCTTTGTATTTTTTGGAAGAAAGTCATTTTCTTCTATACGGAGAAGACGTTTTCCCTTCAAATTATTTTCACCACTATTACCAGCGGCAGATTTATACATACTTCCCCGATTTTAATGCCTTTATAGTCTAGTTTATTAGTATTTAAAAATAAGCCCACCTTTAAAAATGCAAAGCCCACTCTAAAAGATCCAGGCCCGACCTAAAAATATCGAAACATACTTTTTAATAGCAATCCACTTCTATTTTTCAAATTCACTTTTTTAATTTGTAACCCAATTATTTATATCTTGTTCTATTATTTTATTTATCCCCACCACCACCCATTTCCGTAACTCCGGTACTCTCTAACATTGGTCCACTTATTAAACTAATTCATAAAGTTATCTGCATTAATATGTCATAATCAGTTCTTTTGTATTTGTCATGATTAATTGAAAATTTGAACCTTAATTTTTCTTTCCTTTCTGTTTAGAAAAATGATAGCTAAAGGACTAAGAATTTAAGTTATATCATTACTATATAAAGCAATATCATTTATTTAAATTGTTTTATTTAAAGAGTTATAATTATGTTGAAAGTTCGAAAGGAAATCACCCTAGTGATAAGAAGATGCCAATACCTATGCCTCTGAGCAAAATAATTTATAAATCAACCTAGAGGACATTCACACAAATCCATGACCAGGTTGTCAATTATTTGAGTTAATTAACAAAGCGTTAAAGGAGTTGGATCTTCATGTAAATGTCGTGATATGTTTAGGGAGCTTTCAAGTGGTCAAGTTTTAAATCAATACGCCAGGACATCCCCCTCTAGTTCCTTTATGTTTCCTATTTACCCAACCTCTGACTCCGTTAGTTTTTATTTTCTTCTTTTTATCTATTCAATGTTTGTTGCATGTGTTTTCTCTACTCTTTTTGAGTTGTGAAACCATAAAAGAATGTTTCTTTTTAATTTCTATGATTTTAATTATGTCAAAATAAAAGTTAGATTATTTTTCATTCAAGTTATATCATTACTATAACTGAAAATTTGAACCTTAATTTTTCTTTCCCTTCTGTTTAGAAAAATGATAGCTAAAGAACTAAGAATTTAAGTTATATCATTACTATATAAATCATTATAATTTATTTAAATAGTTTTATTTAAAAAGTTTTATAATTATGTTGAAAGTTTGAAAGGAAATCACCCTAGTGACAAGAAGATGCCAATACCTATGCCTCTAAGCAAAATCAATTATAAATCAACCTAGAGGACAGTCACACGAATCCATGACTAGGTTGTCTATTATTTGAGTTAATTAACAAAGCGTTAAAGGAGTTGGATCTTCATGTAAATGTCGAGATATGTTTAGGGAGCTTTCAAGTGGTCAAGTTTGTTTTATGTGTTTTCTCTACTCTTTTTGAGTTGTGAAACTATAAAAGAATGTTTATTTTTAATTTCTATGATGTTGACCCCCCCCCCCCCCCCCCCCCCCCCCCCCACAACAAAAAAAACAAAAAAAAAAAGAGGATCTGCCACTGCACTATTCCATGTAAGCAAGCAATAACAAATGGCCGAGAGTATATTCTTACAACCAAACGGAGTCCAGAGTTGGTTCAGAATTGTGAAAAAAAGTTGAAATGTGACGATTTCTTAAATATTTGATACTTTTATATTGTAGTAGATGAAAGTACTTTGTGCTTTATATTGTTCATTTTCATTATCGTGTGGCTCAAACATATTGGATTCCTTGATTTATTTAGGACTCATTTGGTATCACTTTGAGTTTGTAGTTTATGGATCAACACTTTGAGCAACAACATGTCTTGCCTTTTTTTCTCCAGAAAACGAAAAGATTATCAGAGTCAAGTGATAATGAATAAGCCCTTAGGAAAATGGGATTTTGGTTCCGGACTGTATAAACTCGTGTGGTGAACTCATCTCAGTCATTGGTGTCTCTGTTTGGTTAGGTCGAATCGTTTATATCATGGGTCCTCGTTTTCTTACTGATAAAGAGAATGCTGATGATATTGTCTTATATAGTCTACTCATATGTATCGGAGTTTCATCTTGCTGACTGGTGGAGCATGGTCACAATATGGATATTAGGGTACAAAATCATTCTTGGACCCTCACCCATCAATGTAGGCTTTTGGGACAATTGATTCCTCGACATGGTATTAGCCATATAGGTGGACCTGTGTCATATCCACACTTCAAAACCAATTGGCATTTGCATGAGGGGGCATATGTTGAGTATAAAATTAAAAAAACCTTCACTCATCACCTTAAGCTTTTGGGATAGTTAGTTCCTTGACAGAACCAAATAATGACTATTACTTGAATTGGCCTGATTGGTATATCACAACATCCCCACTTATTTGTTGACCCATTATGTCATTTTTGCAACTCAATGACCTTGAGTGTGAGCCATGGTTCGCTCACTTTTGGTTGAGAACTGGGTATATGCTGTGGGTGGTGGACTTTGCATGATTTGAATGAATCCTCTTTTTTCCCCCTCACTTGGAAAAACTGCAGTTTACCTCCTCAGCCAGTGCTGAGGGTATAATCCTTTTGAACAATAAATGGAAGAGATGTTTGAAGATTCATCACTGTTAAACATGATCTGTTTTTCGGTTCCTTTTTTTTTTTTTTTTTTTGTTTTTGGGCGAAGTAAGCGGATGCACCTCAAAGTTCTTAGTAGTTTACCTTTAGACCAAGGCTAATTGGCAGAGTAGGACTTAATATTTGTTGCTCTTTTGTCTTTCCTTGATGAAACTACTTGGCGTCCAAGCTTGAGTTTTGTCCATCTACCTCTTTCCCTTTTGTGCGCTTTTTCGTAATAGAATACTTCAATATACAAGGCTCCCTTTTATGGTGATCGCAACCTTTATCTGACAATAGAGATACCTGGTTTCATTTTATTGGGCACCTAATTTTTTATTTTTCTTTTCGTATTCCTCCACGAAATCATTATTTCAGGAGATGGATGCAAATGAGGGTGATAGCCAGGAACAGAACAAAGAAATGTGTAAGATCCATTTTATCTTTATATATACTGGTGCGTTTTAGATGTTTCGTGTCTGGTAGTTAATAACTGAATATTTTTTTGATGTGTTAATTGCAGTTGATTGGTCTGCAAGGACAAGGTAAGGTTGATATTTTGCTTCTTCCTTGCGGACCCCCCCCCCCCCCCCCCCCCCCCCCCCCCCCAAAAAAAAAAAAAAAAAAAACCTATATCAGGCTATAAAGATTGCTATTAGAGGCGTAAATGAGTTGACCTAGACCCAAGCTGTTAGGCTTGAGGATATGCTCCCGAATACTATGAAATTTGAGTTCATGCTAAGCTTAGCTTGGGCTCAGTTGAGCTGGAACCTACCTTAGCGAGTTTTGAGTTGCTCTCAGCTTATTTATGGTTTAGAATTGAAGAGAGTTGAACTTGGCTTGCCTTAGCACATGTATGTCATCATTTAAACTTGACTCATTTAGGCTTGTGAGTCATAAGACCCAAGTTTTAGCTCGCTCATTGAGGTAAATGAGCCGGCTTTCAGTTATATCCCTGATTGTGACACAGTGTAATAGATCGTGAGCTATCATGTATGCGATTGGTCATTACACTATAACAGTTGAATAATATCCTCTGTAATGCGCGCATATATATATTAGATCCATCCCAACAGAAGCCCCATTTTTGCCACATCATGAAAAATGGGGCTTCTCCCTCCAACAATGCCCCATTTTTATATTTTGTAGCTATTTAATAGTTGACACTATTTATATTATTTTAATTATTTAAAGATAAAAGACGAACATACATTGAAAATAAACACGATTAAAAAATAGTTAACTATATTGTCTAATTCTTGATGCGTAACAAATGCGCAATCAAGTTTGCTTGTAGTTAATCGTGTTTAGGCCTATCGCGAACACAATATGATTTTGTAGGTAGGTGTCATATTTGGCTAAAAGTTCATGCGAGACTTCATCATCAATGTTTTCGATGTCCACATGATCGAGCGTATTATCGAGTAGATAGTGTGGATCTCGTTCTTCCTCGACAATCATGCTACGCAATATGATGCAAGCCCCCATTATGTCTCCTAGTGTTTTATGTCATAAAATTGTGCAGGAATGAATATCCCAAACCCTTGCTTCGCTTTTCTCCCCGTGGATAAGGAATTGATTTCACAAATATTGCCCATGACGGATAGATAATATTCGTAAGATAGTATCCCATATTATAGTCATGGCAGTTTATTGATTACTGTATAGGAGGAGCCTGTCCATCATAAATTTCTTCAGAAACGGGTGATCGATCCAAGACATTTAAATCGTAACGTACCAAGAAGGCCAAAAAAGGCATTTGCCATATCCATAGATCGTATGAAGCAACGGCTTCTAGGATGATTGTTGGATCCCAGTGATCCCCTCGAGCATACTTTCCTTTCCATGCAACATGACAATTTCTCCATGTCCAGTGCAAGTCGATGCGGCTCATCATACTTGGAAAACCATGCATCTCTCCATGCCTAAGAAACCGTTGGATGTCGTCGGGATTTGGTCTTCTCAAGTGTTCATCCTGGAATATCTCTATTATACCGCTAAATGAATTTACTTAATGACTAGACAACAGTTGATCCACCAATCCGTACAGTCATCCACAGCATCCGCCGTGACTCCATACGCAAGTATACGCATTGTGATTGTACACTTTTGAAGAGGTGATAGATTATTCCTACCAATAGCATCTTTCTTTTTTGTGAAGTAGGTGTCATGATCTTCAAGTGCATTCACAATACGAAAGAACACGTGCCTTCGTATACGAAACCTCCTGAAGAACTAAGTATCAGTATACACGGGATTTAGGGCAAAGTAGTCATTGTAGAGACAAATTTGGCCTTCTCGTTGTCTTTCTATGTGAGCCCTTCTTGAAACAGAGCCCCGAAACCTCCTATTGGATGATGAGCTTCCATGAATTTGTTATGTACATGAAGCGTACATGTTGAGCAACTCCCTCTGATATGCTTTAAGATTGTCATTCATCAATTCATTAACGATGTTGTCAAGGCTCAAAGGGTCGGAATCGGGGTTTTGAGACATGTTGAGATGTGGCAGTATGAAATTGGAGTTCAAAATTGGATGATAAAATTATTAGAATGTGAAATTGGAGTATGAAGAGTGGAGTCGGAAATCAGAGTAGGAAGAATGGGTATAAATAGGCAAGATTCTAACGGCTATTTTTCCAACCGTTGGAATAATTGAAAATAATTTTCGTTAAGATAAATATAAAAAATAATCTATTAAAATTGAATAATTCATAATTGATAAAGAATGTAATTTATTTGAATAAAATAGTAATTTCAAGTACTTGGTTGATAATACAAATAAAAAAAACATCAATTGCGAAGAGATAGTAATCACTATTTTAATTGCATCATTCATTATGTCATCACAATATCTCTTCTCGTTTCGCAAGCACATATTGTTTTTGATTTTTGGATAAATGGGACACATCCACAATAAATATACTGAACTCCGCTTCCATGGCTTGCACTTGGATATCTTTCTCCTTGAGTTCTAGAGCTTTTTGCATCAGATTCAATTTTCCTGCTCCTGATGATTCATTTTAGCAAGTTGTTGAATAAATTATTGTTAATCATCAGAATTGGTATTGCTTCCAGAAGCCATTTGTTTTACTTTCCTTTTGGCAGCATCCCTACCAATAGGTCGGACAATTGGCAAAACATCGTCCTCGCTGCCAAGAGTCGTAGGATTAGAGGATGACGTATACTCTCTAGAAGAACTAACTTTTGTTCGTTTGGTGCTCTAGTCGGATGTTGATATAGTTAGAGCCCTTCGCTTTGGTTAGTTCTTCAAAGTTCTATTTTTTCCTGTTGTTGTTCGAGTACAAATGGCCTACGTTGATAATTTTTTTGCTTTCCAACTAGCCAGTTTCATGTCGGGAACAAACTCTTTTGTAGTACGCAAAAATTTCATGCACGCCAGAGCTATTTTTTGCCATCGACGTCTAAGCATGTTAGAATTTCGTGTTGACAAATTATGCCGGTGTTCTTCATAATACTCGGCACCTATCCCGCATCACCTTATGTGTTTGACGTTTAACCAAGCGCTAATTAAAATTTGATCCTCGGGAATCTTCCGTTTGACACCATATTTAGCGTAGGCGGAGTCTCGGGCACCATGTCGTCGTCTTTGTTTATAGTGGATAAACTGTGTCCACATTTTCTGACGAGTAATCAAGAAATTCACTTTGAGAAAATTCCTCATTCAAAGAAGGACTTGGTTGAGATTGAGATGAGTCACTAGGATTTTGTTGGTAAGGATACAACACAACACAACACAACAAACTCAGTGTCTCAAAGGTTCCCGCATAAGCAGGGTCTGGGCAGGATGCTACCCTAAAGGGGGGGTGTGTCCGAGGACCCCCAACCTGAGAAGCATAAAAAGCATAAAGCAAACAAGCATCTAAGTGTAAGTGTAAGAGCATAATAACAACTACACCATAGCAAGCATATAGAGAGTATAAAGAATAGAGGGTATAAAGCAACAAATAGGCAATAAAGCGACAAAGTGACAGAACAATAAGCAGTAAACACATAGCAAAAGTGCGTATTATCAAACAAGCATACGTAAAAGCCTCAGGGCGCTAGTACTAGCGTAGAAGTGCTCCTCGATCCTAAACTGCTATATCGGTTATACCTATGCTAACCCTCTACTTGGCTCTATCTAGGGCCATCTCCTCATTTAGGTTGAGGTAGGTGAGGTCATATCGAATCATCTCCATCCAGCTCTTCTTTGGCCGGCCTCTCCCCTTCTTCCGATTTGCAATATGGAGTTCACATCTTCTGATAGGGACCATGGTCAGTCTCCTCCTAACATACCCAAACTACCGCAAATGTTGCTCCCTCAGCTTATCCTCGATTGGGGCAACGCCCATATTACTTCTTATAACGTCATTTCTGATTTTATCCTTGTGTATCCACCTTCAACTTCTGCGTCTGATGATGTTTAACTGGCCAGCACTCTGCCCTGTAATACATAGCCGGTTTAACTACCGTCTTATAGTATTTTCTCTTTAATTTTAACGGGAACTTCCTATCGCATAATACACATTCATCTTCCATTTATAGTATTTGTTGGTAAGGATAAAACGCGGAATTATAATTTCCACTAAAATTATTACGTAAATATGGATACGACGGTGGAACATTATTTGTGGGAGGAGGAACTTGGGAAAATCGATTATAAAATTCAGATGAAGTACTTTGGGCAACGGGAGAAATATTTGAATTTTGGGAAAGAGGATATTCAGAGAATGTGCAGGTTACTGTTACAAATTCATAAAAAAGGATGCCAACGTTTTGGCTAAGGGATGACCAAAACACTGCTTTTTGGCCATCCTAAAAGAATTATTAAAATAGGGATATGGGGCTCCCTTTGGATGGCAATGGGAGCCCCAAAACCCGTGGATCCTGTTGCTTCCATTGGGGCTCGTCTTATTTGTTTTGGATATGTGCTTTTTTTTTTTTTTTTTTTTTAAATGGGTACAAGGAGTCACAAACTGCCAAGGAGTCTGTGGGACATAGATAAAGCAAGAAAAGGGTTTAAAATGGACTAAACCAAAAAAAAAAGAAGAAGAGAAAATCTTTACACCATGCAGTCACCCAAAACATGAATCTCAATCGAAGACTCACAACCATATCTTTAAGTTCTAACTTGTCTCTTGAACACCAGTTTCTTTTGTTCTAGGAAACCCATATCACAACAAAGAAGAGGCACACCCATGCTTCTTCTGAAATCTTTCCCCTATAGTGTAAGTGGTACACTGCTTGAAATGCTTCTTGATTGTTGTGGGAGCAATGAAATAGAGGCCCCATCAGTTAAGAACCTCGACCATAGCATGCACACAACATACATAGATGATATACTCCCTCCATTTCCGGTTGAAGGAATTCACATGTTGCTAAGTTCTGCTCTAAGATGGAAGCCTATTTTCTGTAGTCTCCCTTTTGTGTTCACTTTCCCAAGATCACTATCCACTCCAAAGCTCCCCCTTAGGATGTAAATTTCTCTCTCTTTTTCATGAGTGCAAGTGGAACTGAGTTGATCGAGGATTCAGATTCGGGTCAAATTGCCATTGCAAAGGGTTCCCTGGAGCTCTATTGAACATTGACTGCTTGCGTTAGGTTGTTGAACTAGGCAACCATAGGTGCTTCACCAAGGAAGAACCTCCTCCAATCAAAAGCCCTCTTTCCTTTTGAGCCACTCCACCAACCCATTTGTGCTATAGTATGCCCTTCTTGGAGGCATGCTCGGTTATAGCCTTGGAAATATTTCCTTTTGAAGAAGCTTGCCGCTCCATTTTGTTCCACGAAAGCTGGTTGTCTCCCATTCCCACCTTAATAGTGAAGAATTCTTCCTTCGTTTCTCTTATCTTTGGACTTGCAGAGAGAATTTGGCAAATGCTGATCTAAGGACCTCTCAAGGCTCTGTTATGTGCTGGCACACCGGCTGAGCTGGCATCCCTATGGTTCTGAAAATTTACTTTTAAACGTGATTTTCTGGAGTTTCAGTATCCTTATGGTTTTGGAATTTTGAGCAGCCCAACTGTATAGATTTTGCGTAGCAAATGGGGTTGGAGTTTGGAAAATTTACTTGTAGACATGCTACGATTTGGAAGCAAGCAAGCGTCTTGTGCTGATGGGGAGTCACTGGTGAGCACTGAGGTAGTGAGAGTGGTCATGCATTCCAATATCCACTTCCTGAGGACCCGAATCCATTTTCTCTAGCACCTGGTCCACATATTGCATCCACCATGTCATAGGCTTGCTAGAAATATAATGCAGGCTGGTCTAAATATTTGACTTGCAACCACGAACCTCGACGACGCGTGGTGGGAAAGGGATAGGGTGCCTCTAACCCATTGATCTTACGCAACGATACCAAATTAAGAAGGATCAGCTAAAACTCGTTGATTCTGCGAAAACTACTATTGGCCTATTTATAGGCACTCGTCTAGTACTATTTCAAATTAAAATCTAAGAACAATTATATTTTAATTCCAACTTCCTCATTTAAATTAAATTTTAAAACAATCCTATCACAACCCCACTCTAACTATGTTTAAGCAAAATACTTAAAAATTCTAATTTAAACTAAACCCTAATTTTACTCTTCTTTTCTTGTCTCCATCGGGCTATTCTTGTCTTGTACTGCATCATCTCCCCTGCTTGAATAGAATTCGTCCTCGAAATCATCCCTTTGTTCTAGTAGGTGGATGAAGACAGGCATGGAAAAAATCAAAGGGTTCCAATTTACTTGTAGAAGTGCTCCGATATGAGCTTGTTTTTATTAGTGCTTGTGGTGTTGGTGAAGGCGACGACTCACCGGTTTTAATAACGATGGCTGCGCATGTTGAAGGCGTCGACTAGATGTGGAAGGGGCTCTGCGGTAGAGGAGCTGGCCAAACCTATCCACTACGAAGGCTTCTATCTTCCAGAGCCTCTCTTCATTCCTCTTCAACTTCTCATCCCATGTGAGAATTTGCACTATCTTCCGCCTTCTCGGTGGCATAACTTGGATTCGTGCCTTCGCTCTGATACCCGCTGATGCAGACCGGTCTAAATATTCGACCTCGAGCCTCGAACTTGATTATGCGTGTCGGGAATGGATAGGGTGCCTCTAATCCATTGATCGTACCCAACAATACCGGATTAAGAGGGAATCGGCTAAAACTTGTTGACTCTGTGAATACCCAAGCAATAACCTAAGAGGAGCGATGTAATTTTATTGAATTCAATTGAAAATAAAATTACAAAGATCAACTCAAAATATAAAACTTACAAAATTATTCAATTAATTAAAAGCTCTAAAATAAACAACTGATGGTCTATTTATAGGCACTCCCCTCCTACTATTTCAAATTAAAATCTAAAAACAATTATATTTTATTTCTAACTCTTAACTATTCCTAATTTAAATTAAATTCTAAAACAATCCTATCATAACCCTACTCTAACTATATTTAAGCAAAATACTTAAGAATCCAATTTAAATTAGACCCTTATTTTACTCTTCTTTTCTTGTCTCATTGGGCTATTCTCATCATGTACTGCATCAAAATATAGTTTGATTGGTATTGCTTCCAGTGTACAGCCTCATTAGACAGGAGCACACCATCCTCGACTTCTCAGCCTTGCACAAAAGCCAGTTCTCCAAGGTAGCATCCTACTGAGCTGCATTCTAACACCCTGACTATGATTCGTATTGCTTCCAGTTCTCCAAGGTAACATCGTCGACATCCTACTGACCTCATGGGAAGTCCTCACCCTCAGGTTGGGGGCACTGGGAAACAGCTTCTCTTCAGGTTAACACCATGAAGGGGGGAAGGCTGCGTACATCCGCCCCCCCCCCCCCCCCCCCCCCCCCCCCCCCAGACCCTGCGTAGGCGGGATCCCTTGAGGCACTGGGTATGTTCCTTATCTCATCATGCTAATGGCCGAACCCTTTATGCCTCTCGTACTTTTAATCTTCAGTATGAATATAAACCAGTTTTGTTTCCTAGTCGTGTGCAAACGTCGCGATGTCATTGCAAACCACATCTGTCACACCACGGTACCTTGAGTTCGTCACACATGGCCATCCTTGGTACTGAACTGTGCCTAAATTGGGGCCGCCATGCTGGTCAGCACTGTACAAGTGCTTCAAAAAATTCAATTTACTTATTCCTTGATCGTTCTCGGTTCCCTCATTGTCGAACTCCCACCCCTGATCCTGGTCTTGAGCTTCCTTCTCCTCTGAGTTGTTGCTACTATATGAAAGTTTCGAGTGTTTTTATCTCCCTCATTCAATAGCTTTAATCTTGAGTCGTTTCCTATATCTTGTTGTCCTCTCGTACTATATCCACAGTTGACCAGTTAAAGCTCTTCCATGTGTAAATTTTTGTTTCCAACAATCGGTCTGATTCAGCTTTCTTACTGTTGCAATCCATTTGTTCCTTACGCAATTTGTTCTTGTCTTTAAAGTGGCCAAACTTGTGCTTGTTCCACTCTTTCAAGGACCCCTTCACCTTCTTCAACTTGAGGTCCAATGGCTTGCTTTTCAATTTGCTTCCATCATCTCTGCGACTATGGAGTAATGATCTGATAAGGTGTTATTGAGCCCTGAAGTCTATGATAGAACTACAGAACACTTCTTAAATTTTCTAATTGTTTTGTCAAGTTAAAAATGGGCTCTCAAAAGGAAGGTTGTTCTCGGGGAGACCAAAAGGAAGGTCAGTTTCCATTTTGGGTGATTGCCTTGCCTCCTTTCCTTTCTTCCGTTTCAGAACTTCTTGAAGTCCCTCATTTCCTTTGAGAAGGTAAGGAAAAACATTAGGCCACCTAAACATAGTTAGGAGGGCCTAGCAAATCCCGATCAGTTATCTAAGAGAGACCGAATTTCGTCCATCGAGCCTCAACCAGTTGACCCCAACACTGCTACCCTGTATGCCGACTTATTACCTTCACTATTAATAGGGGAGGACACGTTTTTGCGCAAAGCTATAAGCTTTCTCCCATTTTTGTGCTCTATCGGCAATGCAGCATGGAGTGTGGATTAGGCATGTTGTACACGCAAAATTCTCCTCCTCAAATGCATATCAATCAGACCTCCATGAAGACATTGCGAGCTTTAAAGCCTTTTGTCCCCGATTAGAATTAAGCCACTAGCTCCCTCATCAGAAGGGACAATTTTGTGCTTAACCGTTACGGTCCCCAGCACTGGCTATTTCTTCTTCCACAATTGCAGAGATTGGCTCTAGGTTTGCTTTGCTTTTGCTTTTGCCTTCTCTTTGCGCAGATACCAGTTGGGTCTTCCTAGGTAGGTTCCTGGGCTGCGTCATAGTTGCACCAAGCAGGAGCAGGAGCGGGAGTGGAAACGGAAGTGAGAATAGGAGAGCGGGTAGTTATAGAAGTTTCTAAGATTTAGAGTGTGGAAGGGGTGTTTATACTACTGCATATTAGGTATATAAGAGAAATTAATGAAGTGACATTAAATGAACCGTTAAAGTATAAGATATTAAAACAAATATAATATTTAGCAACAACCATAAAGTTTGAGTACTCCAATGAATACGATTAGCAAATTGGCTATTGTTTTTTAAATCGAGACACATAATTAGCCACAAATGAACTGATAAGTATCATCTTATCAAACTAATTCAACAATTGTTTGAAGTGTGTTCCCATTGAGTTTGATATGCATTTGAAATGCAAACTTGACTTTGAAATGCCAAATCGCATTTTTAAGCATGAAGAGTTAGCATTTTAGGAGTTCCCCGCAACTGTAGACTAGTTCAGCGTGGTTGGTGAATGAATCTTCAAAGCCTGGTGAAATATCTGAGGACATGGTTCCCAACCAGGCGTTTGGCTGTATGTGCTCGTACATTAGACTGAGGACTGTAATCTCATATTTCATCGGGCCCATGTCCTTCTGCCGCCATCCACCAGCTTTCCCTTACCACGTTAACCTCCTCTTCAGCGCACACTTTTTCAATGGCCAATATTTGTAGAAAGCTCATAAAATACTAACATTTCATGCTCAAAAACGTGATTTGGTGTTTTAGAGTCAAATTAGCATTTCCAATACATATCAAACTCAACTGGAACACCATAATAATCATGAAATTATTTTGATAAGAAGACACTTATTAGATAAATTTGTTAGCTTATAACTATATCACTCAATTTAAAGAATGATTGAATAGTGTAGACATGCTGGAGTCAATGTCTTGATCTTATTTATTGGAGTATTCAATTTTCTTGGTTATTGTTTAATATTAACTTTATGTTGAAGTTCTTATGTGAGAAGACATGTTTGGATAAAACAGATTCTTACTAGACTCACATAAGCATCCACTATCTTGCCACTCTTTCTGAAGATCTGTTTTATCCGGTGGTCATCCATGTCCTCCGAGAGATATTCCCAGTGTGGACTCCCTTGATCCATTTTGCCTGCTCATATCAGTTCTTCATCTGTAGTTGTGGTCATATCTTCAATTTGGCCTTCTGCTCTTAAGACATGTTTGGTCAAGTTTTGGATCAATTATCTTAGCAATATATTTTGCAAAACTACTTCTGTAAAAAGTGCTTTCAATAAAAATATTTTTGTTTGAAAATCTTTAGTTGGTGCTTGTACTTATACCCTAAAGGAGCATCCACAATAAAAAAGTTTGATCAAATAGGTCTTTAGACGCTTGGGATTTCCTTCAATGGCCATCTCTTCTCTCTTCAGAGCCATGCTCTTGAGAGGACACTGTTTTTGCCTTTTGTCAGTCACATTTCAAATAACTATCACACTATCAAATAGATATTGGATTAACGATTACATGGCTTTACTTTCAAATATTTGCAAACATAAAGTTCATAAGCAATTTCTGTATTTCCTAAAAGGCCCAATGTGATACTAAACCAAATTGATTCCATGTTCTCTGCAAGATATTGATATTGTTTGAGCTTCTCTTGTGCAGAAGCGTGGCAAGGTATTTGCATAGAAGCTTTACAAACAAAAAGCAGCAAAACAACAAGGCGACACTTACATTGTTTGACATAGTGGATCGTAAAACAAAAAAGGAAGCTGCGAGACTCTTTTATGAGATTCTAGTAAGCATAAAAATGTTATGTATGCATTCGTAGAATACATTGTCAGGCATTATGATAATGAACCAAAGAGGGTACCAACACGCCGTCACCAAATCTCATTAGAACTCTGAAGTTAAGCGTGCTTGGGCGAGAGCAGTACCAGGATGGGTGACCTCCTGGGAAGTCCTCGCCCTCTGGTTGGAGGCACTCGGAAACAGCCTCTCTTCAAAGGTAATACTCTGCAGGGGGAAGGCTGCGTATATCCGCCCCCCCCCCCCGGGACTCTGCTTAGGCGGGGGCCCTTGGGGTACTGGATATGTTGTTGCTTGTTGCTTTGTTGCTTGCATTATGATAATGAAAACGAACAAGATAGATATTACGTGTAATAAATGCTTGCAAGGGGGAATATACAAAAACTAAAGGAATGACATTGATTTAACAACTGGTTGTTAAAAGCTGATTTGAATACTACAAATTGGCCTGCTTGGTTTGCAATACTGGTCAGATTTTGGAACTGAACATATTGTCCTTTTTGTTATTTATGAAACAATCATACATTTCATGTTCATTGCCCCTAACATAATGTCATTGTAAGGCATTTCGAACTATACGTGTTCGAAATGTCCCGTTAATGATAACGTTGCGGTATTTCAGGTCTTGAAAAGCGGAAGCTACGTAGACGTGATGCAAGAGAAGGCGTATGATGATATTGTCATAGAGGGAACTCTGAAAATGGAAGCAATTCTGGGTAATTGATAGTTAGGAACTAGAAATGTAATTGTAGGTTGACAAGTATGATTTTGCAGCACTAGGGAAAGGCAAAAAGGCTTCCATGTTTTGGAAGTTGTGTTTTTTGTAGGTCTTTCAAGTAGGTTTTATGTATATATAAAGACCTGATGTAATAAACTCTTTTATGTTTATCAGTCTCCTGTAAATATACTGGGAAGTTCGGTTGGTGACTTAAGATAGCATAGAGGGTTTTGCAAATTTTTTTGATTTCTTTTTCTTTCTTGTTCTTCGTATTAAAGTAAGTTGGGTCCACAAATTCAGAAGGTATCACAAGGAAGGATTGTTTGTTTTTGTTGTTCAAGGTTTTATTAAGGATTTTACATGTGAGTCTATATAAAATTTTACATTGGAGGAGTTAAAAAAGAGTAGAGATCAACATATAAGCCTCATGAGCTACTCCACCTAAACTAGTTTTAGGACGCAATTCCAGGGTTTATATATTGACCTCTTTGTTTTTCAATTCTATAATGCTCAAGGCTCAGTGAAATTTAACAGGGTTAACGTTGGGAAAGATTCAATTGTTAATGATTCCACGTGTAAGTTTGGTAAGAGTATCAAATCGGAGTTTGAGAAAGAACGGATCAACATGTAAGCCTAGTGCGATACTCCATGTGATACAAATTATTTTTAAGATTGAGCCTCACGTAACATAGGCTTTGAATATGTCAGTTCTATAAGTCGAGTTTAAGGCTTAGAAAAATTCTACATAGCATTCGAGCAGGTGATTGAACTTGGGTCCTTATTAGATGCAAGGGTGCATTTGGTTGGGCGCACGAAGGCCATTGGAAGGACACTGAGATCTAATCAAGGACGATCAAATGCTCATTTAAACTCGGGAATGCGAAGGGTACAATTAAAGGAGTCACGTGTGGGAGGTATTAAGAATATTGAACACCATTGGTTAAATACAAATGGGTCAGGTGTATCAAATTTAAAATAATATTGGAAAGAGTAATTTGTTGGAATTATTCCATAAAGTGGGCTTTTATTGATTGGCTCTATGCGCTTGCTTATAAAACTAGTTGGATGTTGAACCGGTAAGCCTAATTGATAAAGTGATCTTTAAAGTATGGACATAGACTCGTCTTAGCTTATTGTATAATTAATAGTGTGGTAGTAATATGTGGGCTTAATCAAAGACGGGTTTTGATAGGAGTCTATATAGTTTACTAACCTTAGGCTCGGTCCCCCCTTTCCTCCTAAAACCTTAGCTATGAAAGGTAGCCAAGGGGGATGACTTGTTCTATTAGTGGTCATCATAAGGAATTGGAGAGCGAGAGAAAGATCAAGTTCTAAGTGCGATCAAGAAAGGAATTCTGGTTTGTTTGTGATTGTCTTGCAAATCAAACCATATTTCAATTGACTACAACAATGACTTCTGCTAATAGTATGTTTACAATCTCTAATCCTAATACTTAGATCCTTAAAAAATTTTCTACATGTAGTATTAGAGCACCGGGAAAATATTAGGGTTAAGTAGTCATGAAATTTGAAAAATTTTAATAGCATATACCATTTATCTATCCCTTGGAATTTTGGTTCAGGAAACATGATCTAAAAAAATTTACCCATGAGAATTTCGTTTGCAAATTTTCCTTTTAGTTTTTTGTCTTTCTTTATTGGCAATTGAATTGAGATTTAACATGTAATACATTGGTTCCAAATTTAAAATGGGTGGCTTGAGTATTTTATGTTTATCTTTGCGGCAAATTTGTGATTATATTTAAGTTGGAGCAATTGATATTGTTTGGCGATAAATTCATCAATTTCATGTAATTTCGTAACCTATTTATATAATTACTATTTCTATGGTATTTAGTCAGATTGATTAAATAATAAGAAATTTATTATGGGCATGATACTTGTCTCAGCTGATTAATTTTCACTGTATATGGTTTGGTACCAGGTAGAGGTGGCCAATGGGCGGGCCGAGCCGAGCCGGGCCGGGCCCACTTTTTTTACAGAAATAAAAAAATTTAAAATAATACAAAGTTGTTTTGTACTAAAATTATTGTAATTCATTGATAAATAATATGAGATACAAATACATTTTTTTCCAAGCACTAATAATGCTAAATATACATGTTTAAAAAAAAAAATGCTAAATAAATGTAATAAAATAAAATATACAATAAGTAATGGTAAATATCTTATCAAAAAAAATAATGGTAAATAAATAACGTAACAAATACAAGTATAAATACAACGCAGTTGGGGCCTAATATTTAAAAGTACAAATTTATTTATCAAAAAATACAAAGTTTGATATATAGGGGGTGCGGTCGTCTTTTGACGTAAATATTTAAAAGTAAATAATTGACATACAAAAGTGTTGATATCAGTAGCCTAGGGGGGTTTCTACGCCATCATTTGACATATCAGTTGTGCGGTTGTCTTCTTCATCGCTTGATGAATCCCGCTTCATTCTCTGTTGATCTCTGGCCTCTGCTAGCAGCCAATCCTTCAAGCACACGGACATCTCCAAGCTTGACGGCGATAGCTTCGCCCTCTTCGTTCCAAGCAACCTGCCACCAAGACTGAAAGCACACTCCGATGCTACTAAAGACACCGGACAACTTAGTATATCACGTGCCATGGTGGAAAGCACGGGATACTGGGCTTGGTTTGTGTTCCACCATTGTAAAAGGTCAAAATGTGGATTGGCCGGCGGCCCGAAAATATGGACCAACGGTGTCCGCAAATAATAATCAAGCTCGTCACATGACGTGGGGGCTACTGTGGGCGTAAATTGCTCCAACAGCTTCCACGAATATGACATGTGTGAACTACTTCCACTAGATGTGGAAGATCCTACTGCAGCAGTACTAGGATTATTGGACGCTAATTGATGAGAATATTGAGAAAATAAACGATGCAAGTCGTTATCGACATCGGCAATAAAATTGTTGATATTAAGACTAGGATGCAAATATTTGAAAAAATATTGGCAAAACAAGTTAAAACCCTTGCGTTTACAACGAGGGTCTAAAATAGTTGCCAAACAGTATGTAAGAGGTAGTTCAGAATAATATTTGGCAAACTTTTCTTTCATTGCCTTAATCGATTCGAACAAAATGTGGTTGGATTCATTACCCACCATCCAATTGACAATATCAAGCAATCTTGATATTGCTTGATGCATGATCGGATAGTAGCAACCCGAAAAAAATGCCGTTGACTCTTTAAACATGCTAAAAAAGTTACAAATTTGATCTATTGTCTCCCAATTTATACCGGCCAGGTTGTAATCGCTCCATTCTATACGATATTCCTGGGCGAATTCCATCAGAACGTCTTTGTATGGTAGAATGCGCTCTAACATTTCTACTGTAGACGACCACCTAGTTTGGGAGTCTAATTTGAATTGTTTATATTCTATGTTATGCAACCTACATAAATTTCTAAATCTTTTTTTCTAGTGCCTGATGATTTAATCGATATTATTATGGATTTTAAAGTGGTAAGGGATACTTTTATAAGATCTAAACCATCCATTACCATTAAATGCAAAATGTGACAAATGCAACGAATATGGAAACACTTCCCACCTAACATGGGTCTCATTTGCCTAATTAAATGTGTAACGGCTGCAGTGTTATTGGTAGCATTGTCGAACATAATACTGAAGATACGTCGCTCTATGCCCCAGTCGCGGACTGCCGACATAATCGCACCCGTAATTACCTCGGCATTGTAGGGGCAATCTAAAAGTCCAAAATGAATTATTCTCTTTTGGATGATGAAGGATTCATCGGTCCAGTGTGCCGTTATGCACATATAAGGTTGGCCGGGTTTCGACGTCCATACGTCCGACGTCAACGAGAACATGCTCGTGTTCGTCGCAAAATGTGTGAAGACCCCAGCTTTTATCCCGTGGTACAATGTAAAAGCACCCCTCTTTACGGTGTTCCGAGGAATCCTCACAATGGCGGGGTTCACATTTCGTTGGAAGTAGTTGACGAAATTTGGGTCTTCGCAGGTATTAAAAGGCCTTTCACTCAAAATTATATATTTAGCTAGCCCATTTTGGTTGCTCTCTTGAGAGAACCTAAAATTAGCAAGTGCACCGGTCACTTGCTGTACTAGACGTTGTTGGCTCTTTTCTGGGTATTGCTCGGGGTGGCACCTAAGTATATGTCTGTTTAATGTGCCCGTCCCACTGCCAGGTTGATGACTAAAATCCTTAGCTGGGTCACATAATTTATAAGTTGCTTTATTAGTTGTCTTATTTAGGGTCAAGTGCTTCCATACCCCACTAGTTGTTCGCCTACTAGCACCGGTACTAGTTTCAGGCTGGGCTTCGGTGGTGGGCATGGGCTCCTCATCAGTTTGTGAGTCTCCAACCCCACCACCACCTGACTCATGATAATCTTATTGTTGTGAAAAGTCATAATCTGTGCTATCATCAGTGTATGGGGGTGATGGGTTTGGTTGTATAAAAGTTCGTTCTTCAGTATTAAGTAAGACAATTCTACTCCTTCTAGGGATTCTGGATGGCCGAGAAGAGCTAGAACTAGCACTACCGGTTCCAGAGGATGATGAAGAGTTGTGTGCCATATTAGTATAAGTGATTAGTATTTATAAAATGCAAGTAGTAATGCAAATTAAATAACTAAAAATGCGAATTAAATAAAATTGTGATACTAAAATTACCGAAACGAGAGAACAATGAAATTTGAACTTCAGCCAAATACTTTACGAACTTCGAACTTTAGAGCACAATTTTGCAATTAGCAAGGTTAGAGAAGATGGGAGATGATAAATATATAAAGAGAGAAGAGAGGATTGAAGATTTGGTGAGGGAATGGGTTGGGGAGGTTTAAGTATTTATAAAAAATATATATATATATAATTTTTTTTTTTAATTAAAAGAGCCGTTGAACGGCTCTTTTAATAATAGAGCCATTCAACAGCTCTTTCCAACGGCTCTTAGAGCCGTTGGGCACCCGGGCCGGGCCGTGCCGGTTTCCAGGCCAGCCCGGCCCGGTGGCCACCTCTAGTACCAAGTTGTAGCATGTAGGAGCTCTACTTCTCTATATGATTGTGTAGTGTAGCATGTAGGAGCTTTCCCTTACATGCTTGTTTGCTTCTACCTTTTACCCTGACTGCTATGATCCTAGGCTCCTATGCGTACATATATAATTATATGCTTACATTCTTATCTAAGTATTTCATTTCACTATATGCCTTCACGCTTACATGCTTATATACCTTACATGATTTCTATGCTTTACATGCTCTACATGCTCTTCTTACATGCTCTTCATAATTATCAGCTACCAGGATAGGGGTCTTCAGAAACAGTATCTCATCAGAGTCTCTTCCTGACAGGGTAAGGCTGCTTACATCCTACTCCTTCTAGACCCTGCGCAAGCGGAAGCCCTTGAGACATTGGAGCTGTTGTTGTTGTTGTATATGGTTTGGTACTGCCAAAGAGGATGGACTAACTGTAGAAATTGGAAACTTTTCTTAAGAAAGATTTGGGGATGTCATTTGTTACTTGTTACCAATGCATGCAGTGAACTGCCCAAAGGGGGTCATTGTATGTGATGGTGATGAGTAGCGGGAGTCATTAACGAGGGGTTTAAATTGGACTTTGAAAAATTTTGTCTACCCAAAGTTGACATATTTTGTAAAGGGTCTTTCTTAGTGGTTCACTTGTATGAGAAATTCATATTATATGCTATGAATTAATACTCAAAGGTGATTGTATAATGATTCGCTTGGACTTTTCATGAGAATGTTGTTGTTCCCCTTTTTAACATATTCTATTCAATTTCTTATACTTGTTAATATCATATGCCGATGTTGTCTTATATTTATTAACTATTATGTTTTTCTTCCAATTAGCAAATTTTGTTGTAAATAATCATATTTGATCCATTGAGACACTTTAGAGGGACAATTCTATTACGTGAAAAAGGGATGTTGAATTAGCTCTTGTTCTGGTTGATTTAGACTTAGTCCCAATAAAGAATGAGTCCATTAGGTCTATTGATGAAAGCTTTAATGAGCGGAATGCTCATTATCAAAAGTGGGAGAGCGTAACAGGTTAAGTGTTGTGATTATGAGAAAGTCAATTTCGAATGCTTTTCAAAGTGTTGTGCTCTCTGAAATCAATGATAAGGAATTTTTTGCCGCCATAAGGGAAAGCGTCCTAGAATCTGAAAAGGCCGAAACCAGAGCCCTATGGAAAAGCTTGTTAGTTTGAAAGACAATGGGATTAGTGGGGTTAACGCTTACATCATGGAAATGCAAGATATTGCTAATCGTCTTTCTAACCTTAACATGCCTATTGCTGACTCCTTTCTAATCCTTTTTTTTGGTAAGTGACTCCTTTCTAATCCACCAAACCTTAAAATCCCGCTCAATTAATTATGCCAATTTGAAAAACCAAAAGCAAGTTTGGAGTGTTAATAATCTCATCTCTGTCCACGTGCGAAAAGAAGAGAGAATTAAAAGGGAGAAGGGTTTAGGTGCTAAAACTGAGAGCGTGAATTTGGTGCATCAGCCACTCCTGATCATGGTGAACTAATAAAAAAATGTTTCACAACACCATAGAAGGGTAAATTTCAAAATCATAAGTTTTGTAAGAATCAAAGAGATTATGGTCAATCTCACAAACATGTGGTCCTAAGTCTAGTTTCAAAAAGAACGTTGGTTTGTTAGTTCTGTAAAAGAAAGTTCATATAAAGAAGGATTGTGTCAAATATTAGACTTGGCTAGAGAAAAATTAAAATAAAGGTGTTTAAACACAAATGGAAGCCAAGTGAGGGTGAAGTTAGCTTGATTGTAGGGAATGGAGTCCAACTAGATGTAGAGTTTCTCGGGACAATTGCATAAACACTCGTTTTTGGTTTTATCCTTCTTTTAGAAAAGATTTTTTGTTTATCATCCATGAGGTGGAATTTTATTTCAGTTCCAAGACTCGATGTTTTTAATTATCAGCTCACTTTTGGTAATAAGATAGTAGATTGGTTATAATTATCGTGATTTTGGAAGTGCCTTTTTTGTGATGGTTTATATATGTCATATTTCTGTCTAATTTTGTTTTCCTCAACACTTAAGTAGTAGGCACTAAATGGCCCATCACTAGAGAAAATCATCCAAATTATGACATAAAAAACTTGCGCACATCTTAAGGGAAAGAATAGAAAGACTGATTAAGAATGAAATCCTTCCTAGCTTAGGCTTTGAGAATTTTGGCACTTGTATGAAGTATAAGGGCAAAGCTAACTAAGAACAAAAAGCATGGTGCTACCTGTAGTAGTGGATTCCTTTCCTATAGATAATTCATACTGACATTAGTGGATCCTTACCTCCTACTATATGTGGAAAAAGTTCATATATCACTCTTATTGATAATTATTCTAGGTTCGGGTATGTGTACATGATTAACAATAAATCTGAGACTCTTGGGAATTCAAAGTCCTTAAGTTAGAAGTTGAGAACCAATTAGGAAAAGTGATTAAAATGGTGAGATCTGACTGTGGTGGTCAGTGTTATGGCAGACATGGGAATACAGTTCAATTTAAGGGACCATTTGCTAAATACTTAGAAAGTCGTAGAATAATTGCCCAATTCACAATGCTAAGGGTACCTGAACAAAACTGGTGTGGTTAAGCTTCGTAATTGCACTCATAAAAGATGTGATGAAATGTATGATAGTAGGATCAAATAGCCTAAACTTTTATGGGGTGAAGCATTGAAAACAACCATGTATTTCTTGAATAAGGTACCTAGCAAAGTTTTTTTTTTTTAAACTCCTTTTGAGTTGTGTATAGGGAGAAACTAGCTTAACCATTTTCGAGTGTGGGGTTGTCGAATTGAAGTAAGAATATATAACCCACATGAGAGAAAACTTGACCCTTAAACCTCCCATGTTTCTTTTCAACCAATTATCTGGAGGCCTCTAAAGGTTATAGATTTTATTGCTTTCTAATGGCACAAGGATTGTTGAGTCCATAATTGCAAAGTTTCTTGAGTTTGATGTGGGCAATTGCTATTGCTCCCAAGAATCCATTGCTTGTCCTCATCCAACCGAAGTTGTAGTGCCTATTGCACGTGAAAGGGAGATTCTTAATCTAGTAGTTATAGAGCAAACAAAATCTTAGCAATCTATTATCCCACCAAGAAGACTCTTAGCCTACTCAAGAATAACGATTAAGCCAAAATGTATCCGTTAGGCATTTTAAGAGGTAAAAGAGACCATTTTTATCACATGATTATATTGTATATTTAGTAGATGTTGATTATGTTGTTGGTGGATTAGATGAACCATTATCTTAAGAACAAGCTATTTCTCTTTTTGATACTAGCTTTAGTGGAAGAAGGCAATGGAAGAGGAGATGTAGTCTATGGAACACAATGAGGTTTGGTAATTTGTTAGGCTTTTGAAGGATTTAATCATGTAAGTTGCAAATGGGTGTACAAAGTTAAAAAGGGACTCAAAAGAGAAGGTGAACATGTTTAAAGCAAGATTGGTTGCTAAAAGATATACACAAAGGGAATAAATTGATTTTAATAAAACCTTTTCTCCAGTTTCTCTAAAGGACTCCTTTGGTATTATTTCGACTTTGAATACGCATTATGACTTGGGGACTTCATCAAATGAATGTTAAAACGGCAATTCTAAATGGAGACCTTAGAGAGGAAGTTTATACGTTACAACCTGATGGTGTTATAGAAGCAAGGAAGGAACAAATGGTATGCAAAATCAAGAAGTTAATTATGGACTAAGTAAGCCCGTCGTATGCAGATTCTAAAGTAAGGGGTTGTACAGATGATATGAAGTCTACTACAGGCTTCATTTTCATGTTTGCTTGTGGTGCTATATCATGGAAAAGTTGTTAAGCAAGTTACAGTTTCTACTTCCATCATGGAAGCAGAGGTTAATGCTTGCTTTAAAGCTGAGACTCATGATAAAATGTTGTGTAACGTTTATAGAGTTGCATGTTATAAATTTCATTACAAGGCCCTAAAGATCTATTGTGACAATACAATGACAATCTATTATGCCAAGAGCACTAAGAATCCTTGAGATGCAAAAATATTTTGATTTGAAGACACATAAGCTTAAAGAATCGATTGAGAATGATGAAGTTGAATATGTTTATATTCTCGGTATGGATACGCTTGCCAACCCATTGACAACTGGACTACAACCTGTTGATTTTACTAAGCATGTAAAATAGATGAGTCTGTTAGAGTATTTTGATGTACTCTTTTAGTAAGCTAATACTCCATATATGCTTCACGGTTCTTTCATCTTTATATCCAGATCCGGTGAAGTCATAAAGTTTCATTCTTATTGTTATGTAATCACATATATTGTATATGACGATGTGAATTATTATTGAGCTCATGCAGGTATATTATTTAGTGTTTTGAGACAAACGACTGATGCCTCGTTTTGAGGTGGCCTCAATATGAGGTGGTTTTTGTTTGGAAGCAATAAAGTGTAGCTATGTTTTGAGGTGGCCTCGATATGATGTGGCTTCTATTTAGAAGCAATAAAGTGTAGCCTCGTTTTGAGGTAGCCTAGGTATGAGGTGGCTTCTATTTAGAAGCAATAAAGTGTAGCCTCGTTTTGAGGTAGCCTAGGTATGAGGTGGCTTCTATTTAGAAGCAATAAAGTGTAGCCTCATTTTGAGGTGGCCTCGTTATGAGGTGACTTCTGTTTAGAAAAAATAAAGTGTATTCTCGTTTTGAAGGCTTCTGTTTAGAACCAATAAAGTGTAGCCCGTTTTGAGGTGCCTTTGGTAAGAGGTAGCTTCTATTTAGAAGAAAAGTTACTTAAAGTGTATGCGGAAAAGAAAAGGAGATTATTTCTTATAAAGGGTCTTCTAGAGACTAAGGACCGAATGTGGTTTTAGCATGTTTACTACATAATTAAAGTTGGATCACCTGTGCTAAACTACAGCACACTTTACCACACTAGGGGATTCATGTCAGCGAGCTGCTAGTGTTCGTGATCATGGAAGGTCTTGTGTCGTGAAATGAGTATTGTGACTGCCTGATTTGACATTAGTATGCTTGTTGGATCGGATTCTGTGCTGAGATGTATATGTTTTGTGGTGACTAAAGTTTGTCCAACTTGAGAGTCGTTTTTAAACTAAAAGGTTTCAAAAGCCATTGTCTATCAATGTTGCCCAAGTGGGAGAATGTTGGAATTATTCCATAAAGTGGACTTCCATTGATTGGCCATATGTGCCTGTTTATAAAACTAGTTGGATGTTGAACCAGTAAAGCCCAATTGATAAAGTGATCCTTAAAATATGGGCCTAGGTTCATCTCACCTTATTATATAACTAATAGTGTGGCATGAAATGTGTGGGCCTAATTAAAGACGCACTTTGATGGGAAGCCTATACAATTTAATGACCCTAGGCTTGGTCCCCTCTCTCCGCCTAAAACTATAGCTATAAAAGATAGCTAAGGGGACGACTTGCCCCATTGGTGGTCATCACACAGAATTGGAGAGCGGGAGGAAGTCCGAGTTCTAAGTGCGATCAAGAGAGGCGTTCTTGTTTGTTTGTGATTGTCTTGCAGATCAAACTAGATTTCAATTGATTACAACAATGACTGTCGCTAATGGTATGTTTACAATCTCTAACCCTAATATTTAGATCTTTAAACAATTTTCTATGTAATTGGGCATATGGTCTCCACATAGATATTTGTCTCGATGTGGACCGAAGATGGCAATGGGGTGGGTCAAGTGTGGGGGGTGCCTCTTCCAGACCCTTGCCCGCCACCCAAATCTATTCTCATACCTGTCGCAGGTATGAAGTGGATACCGTACTCGCCCCAAAAGGTAAAATTCCATACAAACACTTGCTCCATTAACTACGAATATCCAATGGGTATCCATTACCTACCTTAATGTAAGTACCAAATGACTATCTATACCCGCCAATATTAGCTATTTAATATTATAGTTTAGAATCGAATTATAATTTGATCTAATATTTGACACAAAATTGAGAAACTAAATCAGATATTTTTTTCTTATTTTTAAATAAATAAAATACAAATTATGTTGGGAATGTCGGGTGTGTGTGGTGGTGGAAAGCGGGAAGGAAGGTCAGGTGGGTATGGAGCAGGGTGGGGGGTACAACATCATACTCGTACCTGCAATCGGTATTCTAATTTATACCCAACCCATACCCGTTACCCTCCTCACTTGTATGCCCATGGTAACGGGTTTTACCCACCTTATTTTCATCCCTAAGGTGGATGCCACGCTGTAAACCACGTTTCAGGAACGCGGTTTAAAGTTCAATAGGCCTAATGATTGGTAAGGGCCCACCAGAAAGGGGAAACTGGGAGCTCGATTTGCCGGTTCACTTTGTGAAAGAACGGAGTTGTGGAAGCTCGGTTCATCTAGTAAGCCAGAGCGCGATTTATTTACAAGATAAACTGAGCTTCCAGACCTTGATTTATATCCAGGACTGTTCAATCCAAAACAACCTACTTTTATTACAGAACGTTCAAAACATGATTCAATACAAAATATTTTATTTCTACTACTTTGTTTTATGAAGAAACATTTATATTATTTTATCCCATTTTTTAACATAAGATAACAATAATTTAATATTCCTAGACTTCTATTATATATTAAATCAAACTATTTCATTTAAATGAATATCTTTATCCAAGTAATAGTGATAGCATATCGATAACCACAATAGACACAAACAGTTATACAATATTAATACAACAGTTATATGTAAAGATATTATCATACATTTGATCACATATAAAAAGCACATTTAACATTCAATTAAAAGATATGTCTACAATGTATGAATATAAATATAAAAACTGAAATTATATACATATATCAAATTTGAGGCAAATATGGACGTCTTCATTTTGTGGCTTAACCTCTACCTCTACATCTACCTTGAGTTCCATGTGCAGGATTGTCATGACCCGACTATATTAGATTTAGGGTGTGAATTAGTATTAGTAATGCAATGATGTAATTAGTAGCAATTTAGTAGCATTAGTCATGAATAAGTCATGTATTAGTTCTTATGTTAGTTAGTGTCGGTTCGTGAAGGTAGTTAGGGAGTGGTCAATATGGGCGGCTGCCCTTGTGAGTCGGTTGAAGGCATGATCTAGGTGCATTGAATATGGTTCTAACTGACATAAGTATATAAGAGTAGGTTCTCTTGTGAGATAAAAATGTTGATGAATGATGAATTGATCTTTTTCTCTCTTTGAGCTCAATGCGCTCTATCTCTTAGCTTCTCTTCTCAATCTACTTCAATCTCATCTTCATTCTCCAATTCTCTATTGATTCTTATCTTGATCTTACATTCTAGTGTGATCACCTATCCAAACCCTAGGTTATGATTCAAGTTGTGCTTGAATCATAACAATTGGTATCAGAGCCTTGATTTGCTTCCAAATCAAGTTGATTGATATCAAATTCTTGAGTATTTGCTCAAGAACATGGTGCTTATGATTTAGATATGATTGCCGTAGCATTAGCATTGATCGGTGTTGCATTCATATAAGATTGTTCAGATTGTGCTGCTTTTGGTCTCAACTTCTGTTGTTCAGGATAGCGTTGATCAATATTCAGCTCCAGAGCTTGCTGTCAAGTGATCGAAACCTGTGATCAGACTTGCTGCTCAATCGAACAAGATTGTCGATCAGGTCCGGTGGTGTTTTGATCGAGAATTGAGCTACAAAATTATTCTGAACTTCAGTGTGCTGCGTGAGCTAAGATTGCTGTTCAGATTGCAACAAGCAAGCTGAATTTCAGTTCAGATTAGATTGAAATTGTTCACGAAAATTCAGTTCACAAATTCAGCTATAGGTTAGGTTTTGCTACGATGTGGTTGCTGTTGAAGAAGTGCTGCGATTTGTGCTCGATTTAGTTACCTTCTATTCAGCTGTACATTAACAACAAATTAAGTTGCTGAGCTTAACATCACATTGCATTGATCTGATTCGGAAGTGCCAAAATGGAAGGATTCATGAAGACTTGTGATCATGTTGTGCAACTTCTAATGGACATGAAGCAAGATCTTCAAAAACTCCAGAATTCCTCTCAAGCTAAACAACAAATTGCACAAGAATGTGAGAATTATCAACAAAATGAATCAGTTTTTGAGGTTGATTTGGAAATTTCAGCAATAGAACCTGAAGAAATGCAAGATTCACAGCAACAAATGCAAGATTTATTGTTAGCATTTGAACAAAGACGTCAAGCACGACAAGACCAACTCGATCAAGGAATGTCCACACAGCAAGAAAAATCAAAAGTTCTTGAAGAACAAAGCACTAAAGCTTCCCAAATGCAGCTTATACATCAAGAAGCAATGCAATTTTTTGCTGCAGAACACAATAATCCAGCAAAGAATGGGTCTTTAGAGTTGGTTGATGACCAAACACATCAAGGAAAAGGGGAACAATTTGTCACTTGGGAAAGTAAGCACCACACGCAGCAAGAAATGGATGAAGAAACAAAGCAAAATTTTGATGAAAAACACTTCAATTCAGTTGGGAATTGGGCTGTTACCGCTGCAGTGGCAAAGATTTTAGTGCAAAGCTCAATTGAAGAAGTTGGATTCAGTAATATTGTGGAAGTTGCTGCAAGAGATGGAGACTTTAACATCATACTAGGCCCGGAGTCTCAAAATCAACTCGGTTGGGTAGAAATTCCGAAGGTCAATTCTGCTGCGTTAGTAAACCAAGCTCATGAGGCTCAAAGGAGGCCTCATGATCCTGGAAAAGTGGAAATTGGATTGAATAAGGATTGTGGTTCAGCTTGTGATGCTACCCGAAGCTTCATGTGCAACCCGGTGTTGACTAGGAGCAATAGAGTCTTCTTTCCGAAGCTACGCAAATGGGAGGATATTTGCAAGTTGTTTGGTTCATTCATTTGCTGGATTATCAGCTGGATAGCCTCGTGGTTTTGCAAAGGAATGCTTAAGTCATTGAAATTTAGCCCAACATTTGAGATCCTCGGGTTACATTTGCTGCATATTGGCTCGTCAGTTTGGTCATTGGAGTTCGACTTTGGTTGATAAGGTATGACAGTGGAAGACCTCCTGAGGTATATTCTCAAGCTGCAACAGCACAGGGTCATCGGCTGCCCCATTTCAGCACCAATAATGGCTCTTCTCTATTAAGATTCTTGAGGACAAGAATCTCTAAAGGGGGGAGTATTGTCATGACCCGACTATATTAGATTTAGGGTGTGAATTAGTATTAGTAATGCAGTGATGTAATTAGTAGCAATTTAGTAGCATTAGTCATGAATAAGTCATGTATTAGTTCTTATGTTAGTTAGTGACGGTTAGTGAAGGTAGTTAGGGAGTGGTCAACATGGGCGGCTGCCATTGTGAGTCGGTTGAAGGCATGGTCTAGGTGCATTGAATGTGGTTCTAACTGATATAAGTATATAAGAGTAGGTTCTCTTGTGAGATAATAATGTTGATGAATGATGAATTGATCTTTCTCTTTCTTTGAGCTCAATGCTCTCTATCTCTTAGCTTCTCTTCTCAATCTCTACTTCTCTTCTTGTTATCTCCTCTTGATCTCATCTTATCCTTCTTATCCTCATCTATAATCACTAGTTCTCCATTAAATTCTATTGATTCATATCTTGATCTCATTTCTTAGTGTGATTTACTATCAAAACCCTAGTTTATGATTTAAATTGAACTTGAATCATAACAAGGATCCTCCTGAAGAATATGATCTTCTTGGGGGGGATAACATCTTCTTAATGAATGAGATCTTCCTCAACATATTTAGAAGGCACATCTTGAAAATGTTGAGGACCCTTGTCGTGTTCATTCGAAATCCTACTTGATGATGCTTCTACTTCGTAAGTGGAAGTGCTAGAATGTGAGGAGAAGTTACCAAAAGTATGCACATGGATCATATCTGATCGTCCAATACACTCCAGGAATTCAATTGCACAGTCCTCATGTCAGATATAGTGAGCCTCAACAATTGAGCTTCTATTTCTATTATTTTGAAATCTTATAAAATTCCCCAACTCATATTAATCATTCGGACTATAGTCTCCACCTGTTTAATAGAAAGAAAAGAAAATTTAGAATATGTTTTCAATATTAACTTTTAAATTTACAGGATTGAAGTAAAAATACTTGCTATGAACTCTTCATTTGACTGAATAGGGAGATAGTCGTCTCGTGGTTGTTGAGTTGGAGGGGGGTTATCCTTGACCTTTTGATGCGGCGGCACCATGTTTTGTATGGACCATCGTAGGAGAGAGGGCAGTGGTAAGAATACGTGAGGATGCTTGAAATCGCGCTCATCTGCCCCACTTGACGCTGCATGACGTTTCGCCCAATCAAACCTATGTTTACATCGTTGATCAACAACATGCAAATCAACCAAGATATCAAAATCCATAGGGAAACCCTGCTCCATTCCAAACTCGCAAAGCACACGATTTGAAAAACGCCACTCAACTATGCCAAAACAGATGATGTGCTAGCTCTGGCCGCATATGGCTGGAAGCATTGCAATTGCCTCATCCAACTATGAATTGGAATCCACAATATCTAAAATAAAATATGAAAAATTTGTTATGAATAATGTGTATAAATACAAATATACAGATAAAAGAAAAATAATTTTTACCTGATCATTGTTTTGTAGATTAAGGGCACTTCTATAGTACATAAGATTTCTTTGTACATCTATATAAGAAACATTATGTATCCACCTACACCATACAAAAAAAGTGAATAGATGAGTATATATATATGCAAATATTATTACTCAAATAGATTAAATTATAAAATACATGCATCCAAGTGGATCTACATTATCTCTAAGGAAATGGAGAGCTTGGTTTGGATGACTATAGAAATGTACTCCCATGCCCATAACTATGTTTATATAAAAATATCACATAAATAAAAAAAAATATGACAAAAATAAGAAAATAAAATATTTGATAACGAACATATAACTGACCTGTATAAGAGTAAGAAGACCAGCAATTTCTTGTACTCCTTGCCTCAATGCCCGATATAGTTGTCGATACATGAAAACTAACACTGCACTTCCTCAACTATACTTTGATGTTGTCTCCCAATCACAGAGCAATTGCAAGTATATAAGTTGTATCTCGTTACTTGTCTTGCTCCCAAACAACACGCCACCTATTAATATCAAAATATAAGCCATGACATGATGTTGGATCTGAATATCTGTGGCATCATAAGGCAAGTGGAAGAACTGCTGATGAAGCTAAGTAAATCTAATAGAGGAGTCATACAACATATTAAGGGTAGGGAGAACGCCTAGTAGCTCCTTAGCCAACGCAGCCTTTATCCACGTCACACATACCTGTGACTTGAAGTTTATCCACCTTCAATCCCATTAGGACAGCAACATCTCACTAGGCAATTGTTGCTTCCCTTATTATCAGGTAGAAGGTGGATCTCCGGCCACCATCTCTTAACTAATGCAATGATAAGAGGACGATTTATCTAGAGATGCACTAGTAAGTCTATGAACTCCAAAAGTGCAACAAACCTAAAATAGTAATATCCAATTATCCATCTCCCAATCATGCATCAATCTGGTACTATAGTGCCGACAAGTAAGAATGCCATCATCCTTTAATAACAATTAAACAAAAATTAGTTTATTTGTAAGTATGAACAAACAAAACATTTTCATTCTTCATCGAACTCACCTCCCTATCCCATATGGCACCACTCCAATACTGATGTTGTAGCCATAAGACACTAGGGTCAATTGGGCATGGCCCCATAGCTATTATGACATAGGAATGTATAAGGTTTATGCCGAGGTTAAAAACCCCTCTACGACAAATTGAGAGGTTGTTGATCTTAGCGGGGTTAAAAACTCCACTACAATGCCGCTGAATTTACCATCGTAGTAGCCTAAGCCACGGATACAGATAAGCTGGTTCCACCACCCTGGTTGGCTAGACCAAGGATACAAAAGAATTCTCTTATCTCACACGGAGAATTAAAAGAAAACACTCAATTTGATTAAGAAGACTTTCAATTGAAATATTACTAATGAATTAATGAAGAGGTACATAGGAGCCTGTATATATAGAGGGCTAGAAAGATAGCAAATGACATAAATAACCCCAAAGCTATAATAAGAGTAAATGGTACAAACGTAATTAAATGAAAAATCCTATTATCTGACATAATATGGAGATATATTCCCATATATGAAAATATACTCTAATAAATATTAAAATCTAAATTAAAATTCGAATTATTTCTAAAAACTAGACTAATAAAGACTATGATAAATAAATTAAAGCTAACTACATAAATTAGGGTGGAATTTCATTAATACTCCATGTCATGCTCCTCAGGTTGGAGAAGACTCTCCATCTTCATCTTGCGCATCTTCATTTAGCTTGTCTTCGTCTTGACCTTCCTTGAGATCAAAATTTTGTTTGGCTTCTTCAGATCGTCTCCTAGCTTCATAGGGGCTAACTTGATTTTTATTCCATCCTTCACAAATGAAAAAGAATTGTAATAACCATTGTGGATAGATCAGCGATCGTAATGCCAAGGTCAGCCGAGAAGTAAGTGGCACGCATCCATTGGAATAACATCACACCAAACTTCATCTTTGTACTTATCTCCAATTTCAAATTGTATAAGGCTTTGTTTGTAACTTTAACTTCATTCTCGTTTCTTAGCCAAAGTAGCTTGTACGGCTGTGGATAAGATTTAGTAGGAAGCACCAATTTTTTCCACCATGCGAGTAACAACAATGTTTTCACAACTTTCATTGTCAATGATAACATCACAAATTTTGATCTTTATTGTGCATCTAGTGTGAAAGATGTTATGACAAAACCAACTCTCTTCTTTACTTATGGCATCGGCATTGAGTACTCGATCTACTACAAGATATTCACTATGGTCAGCATAGATGGTCTCTTCATCTTTTTCATTGAATTTTGGCGGCGTCTCTTCTCCTTGATCTTCTTCATTTTCTTCTTCTTTAACAAGAGTGAAAACATTATGGTTAGGACACTCATAAGCAATAATGCCCTACTCCATGATAGTTGGTTGAAGCACTTTCTTTGAATAGTTGGATAATATGCCTTAGTCCTTGACAGTTGAAGCACTTTCTTTGAATAGTTGGACAACTTGTTCTTTGTCTTTGCCAGTGTTGGAAGGTGAAGACGAGATTGCTTTTTGAAGGAATTGTATCATATTGTTGTGGTTCTCGGCTCGACTTAATCTCCTTGAACTTTGATGAACTAGCAACACCTTCTTAGATCTCTACTTCTTGACTTTAAGTGCATGGCGAATGACATCATTAAGGGTCCAATAACGTTGGAGTTGCACAATGTCCTCAATCTTAGAGTTCAAACCTCCTAAATAGCATACAATAGTTTGTTATTCAGGCTTCTTGATGTCACATTTCATCATGAATTGCTTGAATTCCAAAATATATTCTTCAACATACTTCGATTTTTACTTCAAGTCATGGACATTGATAAAAGTGTCTTGGCAGTAATCCTTGGGAAGAAATTTATGAGTTAACTCTTGACGCATTTTACTCCAAGACTTGAACTTGCTACGACCTTCTCTTTCTCGTTGTCTCTTGTGATTCTCCTACCAAATGGATGCATATTTATTCAGTTTGATAGTTGGACTCGATGTTCATCAAGGATAACTTTAAGCTCAAAAACTTTTTCCACAGTGTGAATCCAATCAATGAAGTCATCAGGGTGTAGGCTTCCTTCAAATTCAAGGATGTCCACCTTGATATTCCAATTAGAGGATTTGCTAAAGGGGTGTTTGATGGTGACGGTGTCGAGGTTCTTCTTCTTCAAATGATGAGTCATCGGTGTAGAACAGATTAGATCTGTAACTCTCGTCACTTGAACTTTGCTTTTAGAATTCATAACTCCACCTTGAACTTGGTGTTCATGTTGAGCAGCTAGTTGTTCTTGTAACACTAGAACTTGGTAATGTAAATCTGCCAATTTAATGTCAACAAGATCTCTTAATTCACCTCCGGAGCTTGTCTCACGAGTCGCCAATCTAGAGTTGACACCAGACCCTCAAACCTTCAGCAATCCATCGATGCTTGGAGATTTTAACCACCACTGTTGAAGTCCCCAGTCGTTCATCTACTCAAATCCGAAAATGAAGGCACCATAAGCTGCAGGAAATGCCCGCACAATCCCCATGCGCCGCCACCGACTTGAGGTTTTTATTTTGCACAATTGCTATGTCACTATGTTCTGCATCAACGCCACATCATCCTTTAAAATCAGCAACCTATCAATTTGCTGCAGTGGCGTTTTTAACCTCGTCACAAATGGTACCTATCAATTTTACCCCATATGTTCCTACTTTAGTTGGTATCAAAGCCTACAACATCTTTCTTGTTCATCACTTTTGGAAAAAAAAAAAATTCAGCATCATTTTCTTTTTCCAATAAAATGAAAAAAAAAAATTCATCAAAAATATCAGTGTTGGAGAACTCGCTAACCATCGTCGGACACCATCTACATCACCCATGTCACCACCGGCCACCGCTTGAAACCAACAAAGTCGTCGAAGATACCGCACAGTATCTCATGTGCAACCAACCAAAGAACCGACTAAGAACTCCAGATCCACCATAAATCTTGGACATAAGCCACCATAACTGCCTTCTATTGATTGCTTCGAACCCAGTTGAACAACGACCACCGTGAAACAACTGCCAAGATCTCCGTCACGCGCCACTGGGTTTTCGTCGACACTTTGTCCCTAGATTCACCGCCATCCACCAGCTATGGGAGCACATCGCCACCACAGACGAAGTACCCATCATTCGATCTATCTGAATCGGGAAACCCACAGCGAACGAGCACCAGAATAAGCCCCATGCACCTGATGAGCCACCGCCTGTGTCTAGGATTTGTCGTCGTAAGATTCAGCATCAGTTTTGTCCACCTCAGCGCCATGTCAGCACTTGCTACATCATAAGTCCACATCAACAAGTCTCTGTCCTCTAATTTCGACTTGCGAATTCCAATTTTTCTCTCTGTTTTTCTCTATTCTACTTTAATTAACAAAATTTTCAGCAATAATAAGCCTTCTAGATGCCTTAATGCTTCTAATAGATAGATCTTGTTGAAATGCATACAAGATTGAGTTTCTTGGAAATCATGGAGTTCATGCTACATCAGATGTTACTGATCTACCCATACGAAGAAAATCAAGATGAACAACCATAATATGAAGATATTGAAGACTCCATGGTGAGCCTTCCCTAACCCGAGGAGTATGACATGAAGTGTCATAAAAATTATCCAAAATTTAATTCAATAGATTTAGAGTTTTAATATTAGGCTTTATCTTTATCAGTTAAGATTTATTTTATCATTTATCACTAGGATTTATCTTATTATCAATTAGGATTTGTTCTTATCATTACTTTTATCTTTTATGATTTGTCTTGCAATTATAAATAGCCCTTGAGTTGAGTCATGTAATTCAGAATGTTTTCTAAGTTTTAAACTATGAATAAAATTAAGGGTTCCTTGTATTTCTCTTATGACGTAGAGTTATTTTGTATCCTTAGCCTAGCCAACCAAGGTGGTGAAATCAGGTACTTATCTACATCCTTGGCTTAGCCTACCAAGGTGGTGAATTTGGCTATTGTATCCTAGACTTAGCCTACCAAGGTGGTGAATTTGGCTATACTGTAATGGGGTTTTTAACTTCGCTATGATCAGCAACCTATCAATCGCTAGAGTGGGGTTGCTAACCTCGACATAATCGGTACCTATCAATTTTATCCCATACATCAGACTATTCCACAATGAAATTTGTCAAAGAAAAAATAACTCAAAGAACAAATATAAACAAATATTACGTCCTACATTTTTTTCATTAATAGTCGTTAACTGAGGCAGAGGCTCCTTTTTCTTCTTGCGTATGAGTACGTTATTTCATTTTTCCTTACAAAACCCACATGTAACCCTCCTTGTATCGTCATTCTCATCCATCTAATTTTGTATTCATTTAGACGGTGGCTGCCCTTGGCTTCGCTTCATTTTAGGGTCCGGAATTATTTTATCACCGTCATTTTTGTCCCAATATCCCTTGGCTAGAATTGATTGAATTAAGGTTCATATGAATCATGATACAGCCTCTCTTCAGGTTAACACCTGGGAAGTTAAGCGTACTTGGGCGAGAGTAGTACCAGGATGGGTGACTTCCTGGGAAGTCCTCACCCTCAGGTTGGGGGCACTGGGAAACAGCCTCTCTTTAGGTTAACACCCTGAAGGGGGAAGGCTGTGTACATCCGCCCCCCTCAGACCCTGTGTAGGCGGGAGCCCTTGAGGCACTGGTTATGTTTCTTTTTTATGAATCATAATACATAGAAAGGGAATAATACGGGTCCATAAATGACAAAGGTTCATAATTTCTACTTGGCATATGGTAAGAAGATGGGAACACGAAATACCATACAAATGAAGTTTCTGACAAAAGTGTTTACTGTATTTGGTTGTTATTAAGTGTGATGTGATCGCTGTAAATACAAATGCAAACAAACGTGCAAAAAGGGACTCGCCTCGACTAGGAGGTGAGCCTAAATACGGACCGAACGTCTTTGACCTCATCCACTCACCATTTTCGGAGAGAAAATTGTGATATTTTGGTGTATCTAACTTTAGTTAATATGCGAGTTCTATTTATTCTTCAATTAAGAAGACTTTTTTAATATTTTTCATGGATTTTTTATATATTATTTCGCATAATATTAAATGGATACGGACCTAATACAAGTGGCAGCTACAAGGATGGAGCAAGGCCCACATACACCTTTCATCGTACACTTAAAAGTCAGAAACTGAGCTAGAGACAAACCCGAGAGCTTAGCTGTCCACTTATAAGCTCGAGTCTACAGATTTTTAGGCTTGGCACCCTCGACTTATAATAACTCAAATGAGTTAGAGTATGAATGATTTAGATGGAGCAAAATGTATTTGTATCACTAGATTAGGACAAACGCAATCAAGGTCATGCCTTACTTGTCAAAGCCTTTAAACAATGGCACAAACCTAAGTTCGCATGACTTCTTAAGAAGTGACATTAGTGTTAAGACAAACATAATCAAGGTCAAGCTTTGACTATCAAATCCTTAGACTAAAGTCTTAATTCTTAATTTGTTTAAATTTGGGAATAGATTAAAATAAAAAGTTCATACTTGAAGCCCGATGCACTATATTACTAAAGAAGCAAATACAGCAAATCTATGCTAAAGTAGACTAATTTAAGTTATGCTACTCTTAAGTAAAAAACACAAGTATGTTGTAAAAAAAATTGATTAAGTTTTGTATGAGTATGTGTACTACTTTGGACTACAACCGAGTCTCTTATTTTTAGAAAAATTAAATAACGGTTGCCCCCTATTTCTGTGACACCTTCTTCCGACGTCACCTACCCTTTTGCCCAAGCTGTTATGCTCCCATGCCTATAAGTTTTCATGTTTACATGCTTACATGCTTTTTTACTTCCATGCTTACATGCTTACTTGCGTACATGCTCACATGCTTTACATGGTTTTCATGATCCCTACACTTCACATGCTATTCATACATGTTGTGCATGCCCTACTTTACATGCCCTTCTCATCTATTATTAGGTTGGGAGTCCTTAGAAACAGCCTCTCATCAGGGTTTCACCCTGAGGAGGTAAGATTGAGCATATCCTACACCTCCCAGACCCTGTGTATGCGGGGGCCCTTGAGGCACTGGGACTGTTGTTGTTGTTGTTGTTTTCTTCCCACGTCAAGCCACAAAGCTCCTTGAGCGCACAAATAATCAATGAAAGTGCCCTTGATTTGGTGCTCAAGCATATTTCTTGAAGCCCACGTGCGCTTTTTCAGCTAGAGTCTCTTTTAGATGCCCCATATTCTCTTGGATTAAGCTTGTTGCCTACTGTTGGAAGCATAATTCAAAAATATTTCCCAAAACGGCTAAAGCGAGCGCAGTGAAAAATCAATTTAAATTTCTTAATTTTAAATCTAAATCCCTGACCTAATTAAACTATTTTATTTAAACATACCTGAAGTGCGAATCCCGATTCCAATTTGAAGATTTAAAATTGGCAGAAGATTTCTTGACACCTGAAGGTCTTTTTTATAATGACCTCGTCTAACACTAGGAGGGTGGGCTCCCAAAATGTTTAATTTATGAAAAATTTCGGAACAAAATTTTTCTTTTAATCTTTCCAAAAAATAATTACTCAGAAAAATTATGCTAAACAATAATTTAGAAAACCCCAAAAATAATTTTAGGGTTTTCGTCGTGCTAGAAAACTAGGTTCCAAAACCTTAATGATTAATTATAATTCTCTCAACAAAAACGCATTTAAAGAGGCAAATAGGACTGTCAAACATGACACATGGCGGTTTATGATTGGCTAAGGACGTGGCACACTAATCGCCAATATTGGGGTTGGTGTGCGCTAGCTATGCCAGGGGTCCTTGCTGGTTTGGCCCGTGGCTTTTGCCGCAGATAGTCAACTTGCCCTGCCCCAGCATGCGACATATGGTTGGCCACGCTGTGAGTCCACGGATAATGGCCTGTGCTGCGCCATTTTCCCTTTTTTTATTTTAAATTTTTAGAAGTATAAAATTCATCTCATTAATATTATTTGGTAAAAATTAATTTATTCATCTTGTGAACAAATAATTCTTCTTATGAATTTTGTTTAGTAAAATTAGTTTATTTATCTAGTAAATAAATAATTTATCCCATGAATTCATTTTTAAATATTTTCAAATAGCGCTGAATTTGAGGCTTGTGAAGGAACCTCAGTGAAAATCTAACTCTAACTCCAAACGGGTCAAATTTGATTATTATCTCATAATAACAATTGATTATCATTTACTAAAACTTAATTCCACTAAATAAGTTTTACTGCGCTCTAAAATTAAATATATTCACTTAAGAATTTTTCAAATAACTTTTGTTGCGACAATTAACCCTTCTATTAGATATCCCAGAGTAAAGTAACTTTAACTACTATCATTACTTTTATCACATCTCTTGCCATAGTTCCCAACTCGCTCTTCTCGAATAATTTAATAATATAGAAACAATTTTCATATTAATTCCAAATATCAAACATATAGAATACTATAGCCAAAGATTTTATAATCTATTCGGACATTTGCGAATCAACTAAAGGGATATCTTTATCTCGTTAGAGACAATAAATTCCACGTAAAACAACTGTTTCCACCACACTTCATACCGTTACCCGACATACGCAAGATTTAAGTAAACACACTTTGACTAAACCTTTTGGTACATCAAAGCAATGAACAATTCATGCACAAGTTTAGATTGTTTCCTGGATTTAAAGTCGTTGTCTTACGTAATTAATTATTTCTGATAGTAGTTAAAGAAATAACTAATTCATGTGGTCTAGCTTAGTGTTCCAATCTTATTGACAATACTAACATAATACTCTTGGATTCCCATCCACAAGATCAAGACAAGCCATTAAAAGTATCATATTATAGTCTTATCAAACAAGTTGTCCAAACTTATCACCGACTATCAACATACTTTAATAATATATCACTAGTTTGATTTAAGTCTATCTGTGGTTCAATCTCATTGACCACTTAAACCAAACCTGACATGTCATCTTGGACTATGTACATCTCATGAAACATTTTTAGAAAACAATCACACACATGTTTGACTTGCAAAACATAATCAGATAATAAATAAATAAAACAATTTTATTTATTTAATATTTTATTTATTTAATATTTAAAACTAACTAATTGGATTTTTTTTGGACACCAATACTGACACCCAAGCATCTAAAATTAAGCTCCAAGTAGCTATCTCGAGCTTGGAAACCACCTTTCTTGCAGCCTTCTTAACAATCAGTCAAGCTCGAGCTCCCTTTACCCTTCAACCATCTCAAGCCTCGAGTGGTTGACACCCTTGTCCGGGTGAAAAACTTCGCAATATGCTGGGCTTAAGAGGTTGTTATCTCAATATCTAAATGTCTGACTTTCGTTGAGAAGAACCTCACGTGATAAGCACGTGGCCCTTTGTCCAAAACAGCGTTGTCATAGCTCTCTCAAAATTAGGGTGTAAATAAACGCCCCCTTTAGCCGTTGGTAAATTCAAATTTACAATTTGTAAAAATTCTACTTGATTTGACCATCAACGGCTACCGGGAGCTCGAGAGAATGTTGTTTTATGTCTGATTTTCTTTCTCGCATGTCTATAAGTATGACAGTTAGCGCTTTGAATCATCACTTTCTCTGCTCTGTGCTCTCCCTTTGTTGTAACCAAGTGCTGCGAGAACACTTGCTCTCTGTTCTTGAATCTCTAATCCTTATTGCCAATCTGCTCCCTGTTTCTTTGCATTTCTTCAAATCAAGCAATGATGGCTCAAATCTCTTACGCAGTCTCTGTGCCCATTCCTCAGGCTGACAGTTGTATCGAGCAGTTGGCACGTCTGGTTCAATCAAATACTTCAATGGTCTATGACAGGGTTTAGAGCCCTATTGATTTTAGCACCATCAAGGAAGACCTTTCTTGGTTCTTTGGAACTAACGACCAGCGCCCACTATTTCAATATGCAAAACCCATATGACAGGTTTCAACATCCATGCTTGTGGACCTCTTCAAAGAGCCACATGCCAGCGGAGATTTTTCTTTGCGTGAATTGGGTGGACAACCTTTCATGGCTCGTGAATGGGGTGCACTACCTCTCCATACCCTCGGCAGGGACAGTATTCTTGCTCACTTATTGAAGTAACCATTTTCCCAGCCATCGTGTTAATGCACAACGGGTCCGCAAATCCACACGCTTGTGGTTTAGTGGTAAACCCTCCTAGAAGTCCAAAGTGTCTTTCTGTTTGATCATATGCCCTACTCTTTTTGATTTTTAGAGAATTTTTTTAAGAAATCTAACATAGGGTTAGAGTAACATCGCATATTCCCTTAAGGATCCATAAGCATCAAAAGTCTCACTTTCACGACTCATCAAGCTTTAATGAGGTAAGTAAGCCTTTTCCACACTTTGGCATACTTTTAGAACCTTAAAGGAATACAACGCGTTGTTGTTTCCCTTACATTTCTCAATAATTCCCTGAACTTCAAAATGGGAGGATCTGATCTAGTATCAGTAAGAGCCTTGAGTTCCTTTCCAGGTTAGACCAGCTTAATGGGGTAAAGAGGCCATCCTCCATATTCCACAGGAAAATCCTCAGAAAAAGTGCCCAGTTAGGCTTATGACTTTATTTTTGCTTAATGTTGGAGAGGCTACTTGGTCGTACAAGCAACTTACTTGAATTGTTTTTGTATAAGCCATGTACTCCCCAATATTATCAATAAAATATGCATTTTGTTAAATACGTCTCTCAGTTTGGAAGGTCCTTTTCTTTTATTTTTCTAACTCAAGGATCATGGAGTTGATCCTCAAGACATTGATTTTGAAACTTGGCCCATAATTCAGGGAATCTAAATTTAAGGACTTCCTTATTAGAATCCCAAATTGATGGCACATATTTCTTTAGGAACCTTCCATTGATGGCCCTTGGGTGAGTTCGTCTATCTAAGTCTTGGAGTAAGTAAGCATTTCCTCCAAATATCTCTATGACTCTAAATGGACCCTCCCAATTTGGGGACCATTTCCCAAAGACGCGATCTTTTTTGCCAATGGGCAGAACCATGTTCCAGACTAAGTCCTCCAAGTCAAAGGAAATATGTTTGACCTTTTTGTGATAGGCTTTCACCACCCTCTTCTTTGGTTTCTCTAGCTTGTGAAGGCGTCAAGCCTAACTCGGTCCAAGTTAGTTAATTCACCCATCATAGCTTACTCATACTCAAGTTCAAAAAACCTCACTTCATAAGCCAGACTAATAGACTAAAATGTGACTTCTATTGGGAGTACAACATCATGGCCATATGTTAAATAGAAGAGGGTTGTCCCAGTTGCATCACGTTTGGACATTCTATAAGCTCGAAGGGCATCAAGTAGTAGTTCATGCCACTTCCTAGGATTATGCAATCATTTTCTCAATATTGACCTTTAGAATCTTGTTGATAGACTCTGCTTGGCCATTACCTTGAGCATAGTAAGGGGTTGAGTTCAAGATTTCAATGTTGAAACTCTTGGTTAACCTCAGCCCCACTGAACACCTTGACTTGGTCCACAGTAATGGTTTTTGAGATTTCAAACCTACACAGGATGTATTCTTTGATAAAATCAATCACATCTTGCTGATTGATGTTTTCATATGGTTTAGCCTCCACCCATTTTGTTAAGCAATTTGTGGCCGCAAGAATGTAAGAGCGTTGCTTACAAAAATTAGGGTTAATCCCCCCTATGATATCCATTTCCCATCTTCAAAAGGGCCATGGTTTGACAATAGCATACATCTCAGCTGCGGGGACTCTTGGTACATGACCATACCTTTGGCATGCTCTGCACCCTTTGGCATACTTAATGCAGTCATCCATCATTAATAGCCAATAATAGCCATAACGCCTGATGATCCAATGCATCTTATTGCTAGCCAAATGGCATCCATAGATACCCTCATTGGCACCTACCATTACTAGAATTGATTCGTCTAAGTCTAGACACTTAAGAAGCACTCCACTAGCGTCCCTTTTGTATAACTATCCAGATACATCATCTAGATGGAATCTATGACCTCTCATTTTAATTTTTCAGTCTTTAACATAGTCTCGAGGGTCCTTAAAGTAATCGATTCAGGGTTTCCTCGAATCCTCACATTGACTTGTGACATATTGACGTATCTCAAAGCAATCCAAATGTTCCTTTGGAATGACTTTACCCTCAGAACTAAAGGACCCAGTGAATTTAATATCAGGGTCTAAAACTTTAGTCTTAATGATCATGGTTTCCTCACACCAAGTCCCGGGTAACTTATACTCTGAGGCTAACTGAGCCAAGCCATTGCCTGCTTTGTTTTGCTCTCGAGTTATGTGTTCAAACTGAACTCCGTTGAACTTATCCAATAGCTCTTGCACCATTGAGATGTACTTGTTCAAGGTATCGCTCAAACTCTAAAATTCCCCTTTTATTTGGCAAATGACCAACTGCAAATCCGCTCTTATAATAAAAATAAGGGCTTGCATTTCTAGGAGAGTCTGCAAGCATATGATTAAAGCCTCATACTCTTCCATGTTGTTGGAGCACATGCCAACCAAGGTGGCAGCTAACTTAGTGATGATCCCAACATGGGACTCAATCACAATTCCAACACCAGCACTTGAATTGCTCATTGATCCATCAAAGTACAGCTTCCAAGGGACCATTTCCACTACTAGGAGCTGGTCTGGCTCATAGTCCAAGCCAGTGTGAATGTTTGGATAGTTGGCTAAAAAGTCTACTAATGCTTGGCCTTGACTGACTTTTGTGACACATATACCAATTAAAACTAAAGTAGAACAATACTTCACTTATTCAATCTTCCTCTCATCAAATGTCTATCTGGCATGTGCTTAAGGACATCTGTCAACCACATATATGGTAAATGCTAAGAAGTAATGTCTCAATTTCATAGAAGCATAGAATAGAGATAGACACAATTTCTTAACAGAGGAATATTGTATTTCACATTCATTCAAATAATAGCTGAGGCAGAACATAGCTTGTTCAAATCCTTACTCAATGCCTTGTACAAGCAAACAACCAATTGAATTATCAGAAGCAGAGACATAAATCTTCAGAGGTTTGCCTTGCTTCGATGGAATCAACACTGGCGGCCTGATCAAGTACTCCTTGATGGCCTCAAAAGCAACTTGGTGTAGCTCTTCCCGCTTGAAGTCTTTTTAAAACTAGAGTCCCAGCAGTGGAGAGAAAACTTTAGGTTTCCCCGTGACATTCGAAATGAGTCATCTTAGGAAATTAACCTGCCCTAAGAAGCGTTGAAGCTCCTTTTTGCTCAAAGGCAATTTGGCTTCTTGAATGGTCTTAGTCTTATTTATGTCCACCTCAATGCCCCTTTGGTGTACCAAAAACCAAGGAAGTTTACATCACGCACACCAAAGGCACATTTTGATTGGTTCATCTAAAGATTATGGCTCTCATTCTAAGGAACGGCCCCTCTTAAGTCCTCCAAGTATTTGGCCTAGGATTTTGATTTGACCATGATATCATCTACGTTAACTTCCATGATCTTGCCAAGGAGATCATGAAGGATCATGTTCATGGCTTTCTAGTAGGTGACACCAGTGTTCTTCAAGCCAAATGGTATAGCTACCCGCTCAAAAGTCCCAATTGACCCAGGACATCTGAATGTTGTTTTGTGGGTATGCTCTGAAGCAATCATAACATGGTAGTTCCCACAAAAGCCATCCATAAAGGATAAGACCTCATGCCTCAAGACTAAATCAATGAGCACATTAGCTATTCGCATCGGGTAGTTATCCTTAGGGTGGTTGCATTTGGATCTCTAAAATCAATATAGACTCTGATCTTGCCATTCTTTTTTATAATAGGAACTATGTTTGCCAACCAATCAACATACCTGGAAGTCCTAATGAATTTGGCCCTTAAGAGTCTCTAAATCTCTTCTTTGACCAAATTAATTACTTCTTGGAACATCCTTCTCTGGGCCTAAATTATTGGACTTAAGCCTGGCTTGATAGAAAGCCTATGCTCAACTACCTTTCTGTCTAGGCCAAGCTTCTCATGATGATCCCAAGCAAACCAATCCTTAAACTCATGAAGCAAGGTCAAATACTGCTTCCTTTGCTCTTTAGAAAGTAGAGCACCAAGATAGGTAGGTGTTGGGTCTTTTGTTGAGCCCAGGTTGAACTCGAGGAGGGGGTCTTGAACTTCAGACCTCAAATCCTCCATCTTAACCTATGCTGCTCACGTGTCAGATAGCTCCAACTCTTTTTCTTATGTCATTTGGACTTCGAGGCCATTGTAATCAAATGGCTGCTAAGATAGTTAGTCCTCAACATGCTAAGCCACGAGCTTTGCTATGGCTGAGGAAACAGCTCTCTAGGCCATTGCTGGGAGGTCCTGGCTCCTCCGTATAAGGGTTCTGGTGTGCTTAGAGGTCTCCTTCATCTAAAATAGCTCTTATGCATCCCTAGAAGTCAAAGTCTTCTGACTTCACATCCACTTAACCAATCTCAGCTTCAATAAGCAGGTTGCCAAGGATGGCTATCATTTCTTGGTGTTGAGACGATTGAGGTGTGATCCTTTTGACATCTAATGGTCCTATGCCATCTTCGTAGACTTTGCCTTAACATAATTAAAGCAAGCCATGAATGGAGTATGAGATTGATTTTTTGGCTCAACCCCTGGAGTATGAGATTCCTTCATAGGCTGGGGAAATCTTCTTCGTGGAAATCCTTCTCTATGTCAGACCATGTTAGCTTGACATGGTCCAGAGATTCCACTAAATTGATGTTGAGGGGACTGTACTCTTCCTCATCGTCTAATGGTCTTCGAGCCAATGAACTCTTGGCAACCTGATCCCATCAAGATTCTTTTTCCTTCAGAAGATGAGAGACTAGTCTATCTCTCAAGGTTCTTGCATGGCTCACCTTTACCGGCGGTGGTAAAAGGTCTAAACTCAGTTACTGGATCTTCAAGATCCATAGGCTCAGTGTGCCTACCCTTGCAGACTATGTCCTTTCCTTCAGAGAGCCTAAACAAGCAAGTGTCAAGTAAAGCTCTTAGTTGGACTGCTTTCTTTTGCAGTTGCCTTCTCTTCTGAGCTTAAGTAAGGCTAAAGGGACCTACATCCTCTTTTTTAAGGTGATTTCTTCTCCGAACATTACCAAAACGGATCCTAGAAGGCTGGTGTCCTGACTGCCATGATCCCTGACTAGTGTCCACATCAAGCAAGTATTGTTTTGGATTTCTCTTAGAGTTCTCAATCCTCATATGATGATTTGGGCCCTTGAAGGGGGATTTTCAGTAGGCTCATACATGTGAGACTTCTCAAATGGCATCTTCAATTCCAAAAGAGGATCAACAGGAGAAAAATACTTAGGAAGCCACTTAAGTTTCCTCATTGCTCCTTGTATTTTTCCCACAACAATGGCAGCATGCCTGGTAGGATACCTTCTCCAGATCTCGAGATATTTTCTCTCGATTGGTAAGGCTTAGAGTGCACCCACGATCACTACTAATTTCCATAGCTAACTCTTCAGCCATCGATAGCGTAATGATTGATTTGTTGCGGAGTTTGTTCAGTAAGTTCTCAAAAATCGAACATTTGTTTGTGGGATGAAGCTCGGTAATATGCCAACGGCAGATTCCATTATCGAGCGTAGGCATAAGTCTTGGGAACCTTAATATTCCCTCAATGACCAACCTTTCAAACAGGTTGTTCCCCACCCTTACTTTTTGAGTGTCGTTCAAAACCATCTTTCTCATGTAGAGGGGGAAAAGATTAGTTTGGACACTACACTTATCATCTTTAGAAAAGGTGTCAATAAGGTTGACTTGAAGAGGACTAGGGAGGGTCTTTATCAACACCTATTTGTCCTTCTTCAGGGGAAGATTAGTCCCTTGCCTCAATGGCATCTTGGACAACATTTCTAAAGATAACGCAGTTCTTCTTTGAATAAGTCAATGAATCATGCCATTTACAGTATACATTTTCCTTTGTTGAATTGGGGTCAGATTTCCTATGTTTTTCCCGAATCTTGAGTTTATTATTCACCTTAAGCTGGTCAAATATGACATCAGCTCGTAAGAGGTTAAATGAGTAATTCCTCAGGTCTTGGGACTAACATGACTTCCTAGCTTTGATGTCCTTCTTGACCAAAGGATTACAAACCATAGGAGGCCCTTTGACATACTCAACAACATCAATTTCATATAGAGGATCTTCACCCTAGTCAATTAAGTCGTGTATGCAGGTTCCATACACGCTATATATCTTGAGGCTTTCTTTTTTTAAGACAACTTCGTATATAGTGATTCTTCCAATTGTAGAAGCGTCGTGAAGTTTGAACCCTCAAACTTCTTCCTAAATTCAATATACAAGCCATTTAAGGCTAGCTTGACATATTCAACTTTAAGAAAGTTTACTGTGCCCTTTAACTTGGCTCTCTTGAACCAATTAATATAATCTTCCTCATATTCACTTAGCTTCTGTCTCATTGGAGACAAGTTAGACATGGAAGTTCCTAACTCCATCCTTGGAAACTGGACCTAGAATTGCCGGGCCATATCATCCCAACAGTAAATGGAATTAGGTGGTAAGCTAATGTACCATTGAAAGGCGATCCCTGTTAAGGAACTAGGGAAAAACCTAAGTTTGAGATATTAATTGTCAGCTGCTTCCCTGCATTGGCAATTAAACCTTGCCAAATGCTCGAGGGCATACACACTTCCTTCTCCTGAGATAAGGGTAAACTCGGGGATTTGTATCCTCAAGAGAAAGGGTAATCCCTCTTACTACAGTCAGGGTAAGGTTTATTATACAAGGATCTTCTGACCCTCATGAGGCCTAGCCCATACATCTGCTCTAGAAGGGCAGCCAATTGGTTTTTGAGGGATAGGTTGGGCACATGGTTGTGCACTTGCCATTGTCCCACAAGTGGCTGAGGGTCTCGAGGGGGATCTGCTGGACACCACTGAGCTCCCATTACAATCGGTTGTGGGAACAATTTATTGCCCCCCATACCCAAGGCAACCCCCTTGAACATTTCGGCCATGCATTTGATTTGCCACGAAGTATGTTCCAGCAGACCCTAAGTTATATGGCATGCCTGAGGGTACACCTACATTAACAGGCTGTTGGTTCATCCTTGCTTGATCAACCCCCGAGTTTTGATCTTAAGGACGTGGGTGGTTAGCTTGTCCCCTAGGTTTCATAAATGTGAAGAGGCCTGGGAGGAAAGGCCTGGTCCCCATAACTGGGTACCTATCATTGCACACCTATTCCAAGGCCTTGGGTGGGCCTCGAGGAAACCTCTCCAACTTGAGGAGAGTATGAACTATTATCCCCCTATCTCGATAACAGGTGACATTGACACATTAGCATTGAGCTCCCTCAAAGCCAGAGCAAATCCCTAATTCGAAGGTCCTGCAACCCCAAGGGGCACATTTGTATCCTATGGTTGGGTTCGAAGTGTGTGACACTTAGCTTAGCCATAGTTGGGTATCCGATTCTCTTAGGGATTATGAGCAACTGGCAACCATGAGCTCAAGGGAGCATCACCTGGGTATCTAGTTGGAATTGACGGAGGAGGTACAGACCTCCATTGCCTAATATCCTCTCTAAAGGCTTGGACTACGCCATTGTGAGCCTCAACCTGCCTAACTAAGATAGGCTCGATCTCAACTACTAGCTGTCTTACCACGTCCTTAGTGGTAAGGGTAGCAGTAGAAGACAAGGTTGACTTCATCTCAAGTAAGACTTTGTTAGTTTCTTTATAAAGCCTTTCAGTCATTGAGGCCCGAACGTCGTTAATCACGACTCTCATGGAGGGCGGAGTTTTCACTATGGGCCGCTAGAGTGCGTTCTGTTTCAACACATTTTTTCTCAAAGACCTTTTTCATGGCTTATTAAACCCTTTGGTCCATGATTTCTAAATGATGCCTGAGCATGGCCATGAAACTCTTTCAAAAATAACCATCAAGCCTAATACGATCGTCCTCTAGGATATAAATATCACCATAGCTTTCATTGCCACGGCTGTGACTGGCTTCATCCCCTTGTGATACGGGGCTGTGTTCAAAAGGGTGCTTGAGTGGGGATCCAATCAGGGCTAGGCCTTCTGGCTCCTCATCCTCAAGAGCACTGAATCTCCTAGTTCTAACCATTAGTGAATGGTTTGAGACTACATTCTGGTAATCCATGATGGGTTTAAAGACAATGAAGTCTTGCATTAAGCCTACCACTATGGTCATCGAAAGGCATGTTTGTTATTAAGTGCGATGTGGTTGTCATAAATACAAATGTAAACAAAAACGTGCAAAAGGGACTCAGCGCAACTGGGGAGTGAGCCTAAATTTGAACCGCACCATCTTTGACCTCAACCACTCACCATTTTTAGAGAAAAGATTGCGATATTTTGGTGTATCTAACTTCGGTTAATACGCAATTCCACTGCTTCAATTAAGAAGACTTTTTAAATATTTTTTCATGGATTGTTTTATAGATTTTTGACAGAAAATTAAAGGGACATGGACCTAACTCAACTGGCAGTTACAATGATGGAGCACGGCCCATAGACACCTTTTCTCGTACACTTAAAAGTCAGGAATTGGGGTGGAGACAAACCCAAGAGCTTATCAGTCCACTTATATGCCCGAGTCTACAAATTTTTAAGATTGGCACCCTTGACATACATTAACTCGTTGAGTTAGAGTCAAACAAGATTTAGATGGAGCAAACAGTATTTAGGTCACTGGATTAGGACCAACGTAATCAAGGTCAAGCCTTGACGGTCAAAGCCCTTAAACAATGGCCCAAACCTAAGTTTACCTAACTTACTAAGCAATGATAATGGTGTTAACACCAATGCCATCGAAGTCAAACCTTGGTCGTCAAAGCCTTAAACTAAAGCCTTAATTCTTAACTTGTCAAGTTTGGGAACATATTAAAACAAAGAGTTCATACCTGAAGCCCGAAGCACTGTATCACTAAAGAAGCAAGTACAGCAAGATCTATGCTATGCTAGACTAAGTTAAGTTATGCTACTTCTAGGTAAAAAGCACAAGCGTGCTTTAAAGAAAACTTGGCAAAATTTTGTATGAGTGTGTATACTACTTTGAACTATAATAGAGTCTCTTATAAAAAATGACTACCCCTATTTTCGTGGCACTTTCTTTTCACGTTAGGCCATCAAGCTCCTTAAGCGCATGAATGATCACTGAACGTGCCCTTGATTTGGTGCTCGAGTGTATTTCTTGAAGCCCATGTCCACTTATTCGGCTGAAGTCTCTTCTAGATGCCCCACATTCTCTTGGATTAAGCTTGGGGTCAACGCATATGAAATTGCACTCCATGTAACTACCTCGAGCTTGGAACCACCTGTCTTACAGCCTTTTTTGGTAGTCCCTCGAGCTCGAGCTCCCTTTATCCTTCAACCATCTCGAGCCTTGAGTGACTGATACCCTTGTCAGGATGATAAACTTCTCAAGATGCTGGGCTTGAGACACTGTTATCTCAATGCCTAGAGGTCTGACTTTGCTCGAGGAAGACCTCACGTGATAAGCATGTGGCGCTTTGCCCAAAACGGCATCGTTCCAACTCTCTCGAAATTAGGGTGTAAACATGGGTGCTTCATGAGCCAACTTGACTAATGTAGTTTAATGCATATGTAAAATTGTGCACTTGTCAGCGTAAAAGCAAGTCACAGCTATGCCGAGTATACAATTGTTGTAGCCACATGGAATTGGTATGAAGTTTTATTCAATAATTAGCGTGTGGTTAAAATGTGAGTTTTTATTGGAAGGGTTGAATAATTAACGAAATTAAATAGTAAATTGGATTGTCAATCGATCAAAGTTAGTTTAGGGTACGAATTAGGATTAATCTGAATCAAATCCCATAATTTTACCATGACAATGACTTAAAAGGTTTAGGTTACAAGTTCTAAACCTAGATTAATACTTAAGTTCAAGTTTAGGCTAATGAACTAGTCTAAGGGCATAAACCATCTAATCACTTTAGGTGTAACATGGATTATCTCAATTGCACTAATGAATTCCTTTGCCACTCCTAATTTAGTATTAATTTGTATAAAGATTGTGTTCAAGTTTCAATACAACATCAACCCTGACCAGTCTTGAAGAGCCTATTATACTACAATCTAGGCTACAAACACAACACAAGATGTGAATAAAGCTGGAAACCAAAGTATGGCTTCAAACACATAATAAGAAAACCAATCTCAAAATATAAAACTCCCCATAGGGGTGCGGAAGTAGTATAACAAAAGTCATCATCGCAAATAAAATATAAATTCGAGATTCGAATGGCTACCCTTCCTTCACCCCTAAATTATGAGTCAACGCCCCGAATAGGATGTTTACACATCTCAAATTCAAAAGAAAAGGGAAAGAGAACTCATGAATAGTGAACTCCCTTGATCGGTGTTGACTTGACTATTGCTTGATTCCTCAGCACTCCAACCACTTGTGCTTCGGCCCTTATGAGAATTCGAATGTCTCTTGGTGGCTCGAGGAGGGAGAAGACGTGATGAGAGAACAAAAACTATGAAAAAGGATCCCCCCCCCCCCCCCCCCCTTCTTATTTTATAGGTGTGGCATGCTTCGTAGCCGATCGATCGGCCATTTTTGACAACTTGTGCGGTTTAATTAAGACACGCGTAACTTTTGATCCCTATGGAGTCATGAGTCAAATTACCTATGAACACAAAGCTCTTGAAGAGATCTATGTGATCCTAATCGTATTGTCAGTAAGATTGGATGTAATTTTGTCATGGGTACCCTTCGTTTAACTTTTTGCTCATTCTAAGCTTGGTCGATTGATCGGCGCACCCAAGGGAGGACTTGTCAATTTTGACCCAGTTGGTCTTTTTCTCACACCTAGTTGGATTTATCAACATAGTCTTCAAATTTGTTTATTTTAGCACGTTCTTTAGTGCTTTTCAAGATTTCCCCTCTCCAACACATTGCAAACCTAATTACACAAAGATCACATCATAGCACATATGTAATTGCTGATAATCTCATAGGAATAGGGTATAAAACATATAAAAATATTAGACACGTTATTGATCCGTTCTAGAATCATAAGGAATTGAGTCATTGTTAGGATGTTCCATTGATGGAGTTGGACAAATCAGAATATAAGCTTCAATCACATAATTTTAGGGGATAGTTGAACCAACCCATACCTCATGTAAGACATATGATAATGCATCATGTTATGGCAGCAAGATTGAGATTCAACTGACGACAACTGATTTGAATAAGGTAACGGGTAAATCTAATTTGAGTGATATATAGGTAGGTGATTTCGCATAGAAAATTTAGATTTTTCGGCCCAATTTATATATGCAAATTCATCTTGGACTTCACCTAGAGCCCTATGTATGACCACATAACTTTCAGTGAATCATCATTGACAAGATCAACCTGTTGATGCCCCCATGTACAGAATGAAACCCCATCTCACTTTCAAATGAATGTTATTTAAGTTAAAATCTTAATGCTTGCACAACAGATTCATCAATCTATTGAAATTTATCTTTTCTAACAAACACCATACGATTATAACCACTAATATAATTGATAAGCTCTCCATTTTTCTCAAGGATTCCACCCTAATGACATAATATAGGATATGTCAAAGAAGTTATATTCTGACAAAAAATAACAATTAACAAAGTTTAATATATAAAATTTAAACAATGATAACCTAACTAAGACATAAATAATATAAACTCTGACTATAAAATTATATTGGAACTAAAAATAAAAACCAACTACAATACAACCATAAATATTTTTACAACTGCAAAAAAGCAACACTTTAGAAAAACTTAAAATTATTGCAGCGATGATAACTCCAGTAAAAAATGCAGTAGTGATCGGAATAATTAAAAGCACTTGTACTAAAAAGATATAGCGGTGGAGTAGATAACTCTAAAAATAATCTTTTGATAGTATTAAATGTGTTACAAATCCAGAAATGACAACTGTCCAATTTAACTTGCGCATCTTTACACTAAAAATTATGTAATTTGCAAGATGTTAGATGTCAAGTTTTGATTGCAAGCTTCTCCTTCCACAAAATTCCACCCCCCCCCCCCCCCCCCCCCCCCCCCCCCCCCCCCCCCCCCCAACCCAAATTAATATTACAAGATGTAAACTCTATATATTTAATTTCCCACTACTCAGTTAAAACAAAAATGCCTACTAGAGTTACATATTCTCATAATTAAATGTATTACCCTAATATTTAAATTAGGGGTAATCAAACTTTTAATTTTACTTATTTTTAATTTTTTTATATCCTTATCAAATAAAAAACATATATGTGTTAATATATTAAAGTTCAACCCAAGAATCTAATTACAACATTTTATATGGACAAAACTATGTGAATTTCAATATATTCCTAATAGTAAGTGTTAAATTGATAAGTAGTTTAGCCAATAATAAAAAAAAAGATGTATTGTTGATACGCAAGAACTGTTGGGACGTATTTCAAAAATATTCCCTAAATTAATCAAATTAACAGCAGGAATGATTTAAATTTTCTAATTTTAAACTTATAGGCCTCTATTCTAATATATTCATAATAATAACATAAATAACTAGCATAATAAAATATTGTAAATAAATAGAATAGCGAAAACTAAAAGAAAAGGAAAGAAGAATGCCTGGATGTAGACCACAGTGTTGCTCCAATAAATCACCGAGACCGTGAGACCTTCTACGCAATATCCTCTAAACACCGGGAGTGTGAGCTCCAAAAATATTAACATTGAAGAAAAATTTTAACGAAAATTTCTCCTCTTTTAGTTCTCTGAAAGTCAAAACTTTATGAAAACTATTTAATTTTGATTGAATAATTCAATGTTAAACCCTAATTTCAGGATCCCTATTTATAGTAGGCTACTGGAGTAAAAAATAGAAAAATTTCGATGTGGGATACAAAAGCAAACAACAAAATGACATCGTTTTAACGATTAAAAAAATCCGTCGAGTTCATCCGCATCATTAGGATAGCCCAATCCCCGACACGTGTTGCACGCTGGTTGGTCCATCACACGCAACTCGGATCGTGACCTATTTTTGCATCTTTTTTCCTTTTTTGTGTTTTGTTTCCCATATATAAAAATTCATTTTATGAGTTTTATTTTATATTTTTCAATTTATTCGTCTAATAATAATATTTAGCAAAATTAAATTTACTCATCTTATGAATTTTTTAATATTTTTCTAATGGTGCAAAGTTAGAGGCTTGCGGAGGGACCTCAAAAACAATTTAGATCTTGCTCCAAATAGGTCAAAACTCATTATCATCTCATGATAATATCCGATTACCATTAAGTAGGACTTACTTCCACTAAATAAATCCTACTGCACTCTAGAGTTAGATTATTTATTTAATAATTTCCAATTTGTAATAATTGAACAATCAACCCTCTATCTGATATCCATGAGAAGTAATAATTAAAACTACCATCATTATAATTCTCACCACTTTTCCTTAAGTTCTCGACTCACCCTTTTTGAATAATTTAGTGACATGAGAAAATATTCTTCATATCAATTCCAGTGACGAACACTAGGAATACTTTGGCCAAAGATTCCGAATTTTTTGAGCACTTGCGAATCGACTTAAGGGGACATTTGTATCTCATAAGAGACTATAGACTCCATGTTGACTATTTTGTTCCCGCTACATTTCGTGCAGTCACCCAACGTATGTAGACTATTGGCCACTTTACAAGACCTCACTTTGAGTACATTAAAGTGGTGAACACTACATGCACGAGTTCAAGACAATCTCAGAATTTAGCGATATCGTCTAATCACAAAGAACTATTTATTTTCAATAGTAGTTGAAAAATAAACAGTTCCGGTGGTCTAGCTCAATTTTCCAATCTTATTGAAGAACACTAATTATGATACTTCTGGATCCCTATCCACATGACCAAGACAAGCCATTTAAGGTATCATATTATAATCTTATCAGACAAGTTGTCCACAACTCATCATCAACTATGAACTTACATTGACAACATGTCATAATTTTGATTTAAGTCTATCTATGACTCAATCTTATTAATCACTTAAAACTAAACTATAACATGTCACAATGAAGTACGTCCATCTCATGGAACATCTTAGAAATAATCATATGCATATTTGACCTGTGAACCATAATCAAACGTAAAATAGATAAAACAATTTTATTTATTAATAATTAAACACAAATAATTGGATTTTCAGGACATTGGTTCCAACAAGAACTCAAACTTGAATCTAAGAAGTGTTGCCACAAGCTGGTAGAGAACTTGACGCCCCTTCATTCGAATATGTAAAAATAAATAAGTATCTATTTTAGTAAGTTTTTAATTAATAAATATCAAACCATTACATTAACATCAAATTTACAATAATGCTTTGGTTGGGTTGGAAAAAAAGGTATTCATATTGTATGATAACAAATCAAACACATCCTAAATATTCATAAAATGAAAATATTAGTTAACTCATCAAACATAAACAAATTTAATAATAATAATAACAATAACAACAATAATAATAAATACATACCGTCTCCTTTAATTTTTGCTACTTCGGGATCAAGAATCAAAATGTCATGAGAATAAATATCCTCCCTATCAACATTCAATTCGAATTCTTCATGATTCTCTAAGGAGGCATTGATACTCCTGCATTGCTCCAAAGCTTGTTTTATTGCGTAAGATGCAATTTTATAACTTTCTATACAAATCGAATCCTCCTTATTGAACAAACTAACTTGTTGAGACAAATTGTCATAACGCTTCTGCTTGGATTCGAAAATGTTTGATTGTTGTATTCTTTCACGCTCCTTTATTGCATCTCTACTCCACAGCTTCAATATGTAATGAGATGGTATATTGAACACATCAATCAAATGTACCACACATAAGAGTATCAACAAAGGAATCCATTTTACTCAAATGTGCAATCTTGTTTAAAAGATTTCATTCTTTATGATATCCCATTCTACAAAGTGATTTTCATTTTTCTCAAAATCATCATCTTTCTAAATTGTGGTTACTCCAACTTTCTTTTTTATAACATAACAATCAGATGTACCCAAAACCTCCACTTGAAACTTTTGAAAACTTTTATGCTTATAAATCGTCGAAATTTGCTTTCCAAATGGAGATGCATATTTCAAAATCAGTTCTCGATACCAAGTTTTAAAACTCACATGTCTCTTAAATTTGTTTCTATCTTCCAAGGCCAAATTATACCTTTCAACAAACTCCTTCATTTTTGTTTTCTTGTTCACATATTTGTCAAAACACGCATTGATACTTTTTGATCTTTGAGTAGTTGACATACATGTATCTCTTATATAAGTAAGCACAAATTTTTGGTTTATATATTATAAAAAGAAGCACTAATAATTATTTATTTTTGATCACTTAACGTACTTGCGAAAAATGCATCTTTCATGTAAATAGGCACCCAATGCTCACAATCTTCAAATAATGATTGCATCCATGGATTCTCAGCTAGCTTAAAATTTTCAATCATGGCTAGCCATCCATCTTTAAATTGATCGCATATCCAAGACTTATAAATACATCTTTTGATTATTACCATGAAATCCTCATACTTGTTAATTACATGTGAGAGCTTTTCAGGTAGCTTTCTTATTATACGCCAAAAGCAATAACGATACTTCACATTTGGAAAAACCATTGCAATAGTGACTTTCATCACTTTATCTTGATCAGTTAATATAGCACCCATGGCTCTTCCATCCATAGCCCTTAACCATGTTTTCATTATCCAAACAAAGCTATCTGTAGACTCATATGCAAGTAAGGTTCATCATAATAAAGTAAATTGAAAATGATTATTTACTCCAATAAAAGGAGCAAAAGGGATTTTATACTTGTTTGTGATATATTTTGTGTCAAAAGACACCACATCTCCATAAATTTTGTGATCACTTCTTCCTTTTCCATGAACCCAGAAGGCATTTCTAAAATGTTAACATCCCTCATGATAAGCTGGACTATCCTACTCCAACCGAAGCATCTAATACCCTTATACTAGCCCTCCATTGGGCCCTATCTAAGGCCATCTCCTCCCGAAGGTTTAGGTGGGTGAGGTCTTGTTGGATTGTCTCAAACCATCTCTTCTTTGGCCTGCCTCTACCTCTTCTGCCTAGTGTAGTAAGGGGCTGCTCGCATCTCCTTACTGGAGCGTTGTCCGGTCTCCTTCTAACATGTCTGAATCACCTCAGACGTTGCTCCTTCAATTTATCTTCAATGGAGGCTACGCCCAATTTGCTTCTTATGATGTCGTTTCTGATCCTATCCTTTCTTGTGTGTCCGCACATCCACCTTAGCATTCTCATCTCTGCCACCTTCATCTTCTGTGTGTGTTGTAGTTTCATCGCCCTGCACTCCGCCCCATACGTCATGGCTGGCCTCACAACCGTCTTATAGTATCTTCCCTTTAGCTTCAAGGGGAACTTTCTATCACAAAGTACCGCGGAGGCCATCCTCTACTTATGCCATCCCGCTTTAATCCGGTTGCTGATATCCTCGTTCACTTCGCCGTTGTGCTGTATCATGGACCCCAAGTACCAGAATCTCTCCTTCTTCGGTATGCCCGAAGATCCAATCTTGACTTCTTCCCGGCTAGCTGTGGTCAAGGGATTGAACTTGAGTTCCATGTGCTCGGTCTTGGCTTTGCTTAGTCGTAAACCCTTCGACTCTAGAACCCCTCTCCACAGCTCCAACTTCTCATTTATCTCTTCCCTCAACTCCCCCGCCAGTACTATGTCTATATGCCTCATCAGATGAATTGAATTCTATGCTATTGTATGATTGTGCATCTTCACCTTGCTCACTAGCATCAGTTTTATTATTCTCACAAATTTTTGTAGTTCCTGAACATTAACTTCTTTATTCCCATTCCAATAATTTTCATTTAGATTGATATCTCGAATTTCATTTAGATCAATCTCCATAATCATACACCCACCTTGCATAAATAAGTAATCGGAAAATATTTAATAGTCAATCAATTCACAACTTGAACATGTTAGTTAAGAAAATTAAATAAGCACTCATGAAAATAAAAGAAGATACAACAACAACAATAGTAGTCCCAGTGCCTCACAGGCTCCCGCATAAGCAGGGATGAAAAATAAAAGAACATACCTTTGTTTTTGTACACTTTAAGTCCATATACAAACTTTAACTGATAAATTCATTTTAATACTTACAATATTTATAGTATTTTTTACTAAATTTAATTACGACAACTTATATAAAAATATTAAATTTAATTATTATAAAAATTTATATATACGGAACTTATTAATGAATAAAATTGACAGTCGCCTCTGTTCTAGAAAATGTTTCAAAAATGAATCTCTATTAACATTAGGGGTTTTTATTATCAATTAATCCTACAATTTATCTTTTAAGTTTGTAACATTCGATATTTTTAGTTATCAAGTTAACTGTTTATTGTTTTAAGTGTGGCAAATTTGAATAAAAAATATATGGCCATTAGTTCCTTGGTTTCAAAATTAAAGGTTGGTGTAACATAGGTAGTGATGCGCTTAATTTTTACATATTTTATTTTCCATTCCTATCATATATTTGGCCTCTATATATGTGTTTGGTTGTTATTTAGGTACATTTAGACTCGGAGTACAACAAAGCAAACAAAGGTTGAAAAGTGGAAGAATCAAGCGTAATCGAAGAATAATTGAAGACTACTGTGAGAAAGCCGACCACGTATGAAAAATAAGTACCCGTCGGTCAAGCTTCGGTCAAAAAGAGTCTTTCCTTGGGCGCGGGATCGATTGACCCATTTTGGTAATTGGTAAAGCTTAAAACGAGCAAAAAGTTAAAAGAAGGGTATCTATGACCCAATAAATTGCTAAAATACTGATGAAACCAGTTCCATCACGTAGATCTCTTCGATACCTTTGATTTAGTATATAATTTGGCCTATAACTCCTTATGGATTAAAAGTTATGCTAATTTTAAGTTAACTGCGCAAGCTGCAAAGAGGGGCGCCAATCGATCGGCTTGGCCACCGATCGATCGGGGATGGCACGGGACCAACCCTAAAGCACGACCCACTTATAAATATGGAAACGGACCTATTTTCCTATCTTTTGCCACTCCTCCTCCCCTCCTCTCCTTCTCGAAGCCGCTACGACATCCAAGGGATTCTCAAACGCCGAAGCGCAGGTGGTTGGAGTACTGGGGAATCAAAGCAAGGATCAACATCAACATTAATTGAGGGAGTTTATCCTTCTGTTTATTTTTACGCATTGTGTCTTCCTTTCTTTGAGTTTTATGAAGTGTAAAACTCCCATGGAGGAGTAAACATTCATAAATTAAGAATGAAGGGCGGGTAGCTGCCCGTATCCCAGATTTATATTATACTTTTGACGATTGATTTAGTTGTGTTATATTCGCATCCCTGTGAGGAGTTCTTCATGATTGTTGGATATTTTTGTATGTGTGCTTGTAGCCATGTCTAGATGTCCAACTTTGCAGCGATTAGTCTAGTGCTTGTAGCCTAGACCATAACATAACAGGATTTCATGAGTGATTAGGGTTTATGTTGTACCCAACCTTGAACCCAATCTTTTATATAAATTAGTATTGAATTAGGAGTAACAAAGGAATAAAGTAGTGCTAATGAGATAACCTATGCTACACTTAGGGTGCTAAGATAGGTTATGCCTTTAGACTAGTTCATTACCCTAAGCCCTAATTTGTATATTAACACAGGCTTAGAGCTTGTAGCCTAAGTCCTTCAATCATCGTCCTAAGTAAAATATAATAATGGGATACGTGTTAGGCTATCTTAAATTCACACCATAAACTAACTTCAATTGAATTGACACCTTTATTTTATATTTACTTTTACTAATTTAGTCAACAAATTATGAAAACAACAAAAACCCTGAATTCAAACTGCTCGTTAATCACTAAGTCTAACTTAACACGATTCCCTATGGATACGACCCGTATATCCGACAAAGCTACGACGATCTCGTACGCTTGCGAGTAGACGGTTTTAAAACACACATTTAAAACACATCAAGTTTTGGCGCCGTTGCCAGGGAGTCGGTTGGCTAAGTTGATTTAAAAATGAACGAGTTATTTTCTATTTTTATCTTTATTTTTATTTCTATTTTCTTTGTTTAAAAAAAAAAGAAAAAAAACCTATTTCTTTTTCATTAGTTTATTTTTCTGTTTTATTATTTTTATTTATCTAATTTTTTTCTTTATTTCAATTTTTTTATTTTTTTTAATGGCTGATTTTACACCATGTACAATTGGGGACCATTTCATTCCCCAAGCGTATGTCACACCCGTTGGGGATACATTACCCGCCGTGGTTAATGTTAACTTTGAGCTTAAGCCTGAGATCATCAACATGCTGCCCATTTTCTATGGAAAGCCGATTGAGAGTCCATACGAGCACCTTGATGCATTCCTTGACATTTGTGATGTTAGACTACGTCTTTTTCCGTTTTCGTTAAAAGACGCAGCTAAGAGGTGGTTTCAATCCTTACCCAGGGATGAAATCAACACTTGGAATGACCTCTAACAACGCTTTCTTGTCAAATTTTTTCCTAAAGCTAGAACGATGGCTATTAGGCGCGCAATAAATAGTTTTGAGGACCAGGATCAATTTCACGGGATATGGGGCAGGTTCAAGGAGCTTCTTAGAAGCTATCCCCACCACAGGTCTCCCAAGTGGGCTCTAGTGCAAAATTTTTATGATGGTCTCAGTGCATCTGACAAACAAATGGTTAATACTACATGCGGGGGAGCATTTAACCAACAAGACAAGGACGAGGCATGGACACTATTTAAACGCCTCAGCGAACACTCTCTCGACCAAACCTCTTCTATGAGGGGGTATACATGGTGTCTACGAAGTAGCACCCAACGATAACATCAACCGTAGACTAGACGCCCTTACTAGGAAGATGGATCAGATTATGAACTTGCATGTGAATCCTACTAATGTGCGCATGGTCAATGCAGTTGAGTCATCAAGTGTTATTACTGCGTGTGACATTTGTTCGGGCGAGGACCATTCTGTGCTTAATTTTTTATATGCATCACAATTCCCAAAATACGTGCAGGAACAGGTTCATGCAGCTCAATGATAATCGTGAAATAGCGACCCGTTCTCAAACACCTACAACTCTGGGCGGCGCAATCATCCGAACTTCTCATGGAAGCAGGACGGCAATCAATATCAACCCACGAAACAACAAGATCCCGGCTTTGTAAGTAACGTGCACCCTCCCTTTTTCAGGGAGGGCATAGGTATGATGTTCGACCTCACCCCAATGTTTCTCATAACGACCCTCCTCCTCCACCTCTAAGATTTATGTCACAGTTCGAGGAGTGTATGCTCTACTTGATGGAGGACACCACACAACTAGTTCGGTCTCACTCGCAATCTATCGCCAAATTAGAGACCTAGATAGGACAGTTGACCCACATACTAAATAGTATTGAGGAAGGGAGGTTATCCTCCCAACTACTCATAAACCCCACAGGATTAACTAGTTCTAACCCTAGCTTGCTCATTCATGAGCAAGCTCATATTGTGTCAATTTCAAGAGAGGAGAACCTTAGGGAAGTTGAGGTTGAAATTGAGAAGGATGTGAGTCCCCCTCCCACTATTCTTAGGGAGGGATCACGAGAAAGGGTTTTTGAACCCGTTGTCCCTTTTCCTTCGGCCCTTATAGGATCGAAGAAGAAGGATGAGCCAAAAAGGGATGAGCTCATAAATGTGTTTAAGGACGTGAAGATCAACTTGCCATTGATTGAAGCCATTAAACACATTCCTATGTATGCCAAGTTCGTCAAGGACCTTTGCACCAAAAAGAAGCGCGCACAAGCGCATATCCCGAAGAAGGTCCGGCTCACCAAGAGGGTGAGCAGTATTTTAGTATCAGGTGCCCCACCCAAGTTTCGAGACCCCAGGGCTTTTACAGTTCCATGCGTCTTAGGAGAGCGTTACACTAGCAGAGCCTTGCTAAATCTAGGAGCGAGTGTAAACCTCATCCCTTACTCAGTTTTTTTAGAATTGGGCACAGGAGACCTTAAGCCAATGAATGTTACACTTCAGTTGGTTGATAGGACAGAGCGAGTACCTCGTGGGGTAGTGGAAGATGTACTTGTCAAGGTTGACAAGTTTGTCTTCCCTGTTGATTTTCTCGTCATAGATATAGACCCTACTCCTAGGCAAAAGTACAACACTCCCATTATTTTAGGTCGACTGTTCCTAGCAACGGCCGACGCTGTGATTCACTGTAGGTTGGGAATGGTGGAGGTTTCTTTTGGAAATCTCAAGGGCAATTTGAAGGTCTCAAACTTTGTTCGACACCCTAAGACTGAGGACGAGTTGGAATGCTATAGGGTTGATGATATTGACCCTTTGGTAGAGCCGGGTAAGCCCGATTCTACTAAAACTGATTATTGTAATAGTGTCCCTATCTGTGTCGATAGCTGTGATGCATCACCTATACCGGGGAGGCTAGAGATTTGTGACCTCAATGCTGGTAATGTTTTTCTCCTTGCTAGTCACGGGTCTAGAAACGTTGTTGGGTTATTGGATCGTCCCGACTGGGTCAACCTGAATTCTACGGCGACACTACCTCGGATTTTGGTTGACATTGTGCTCTAAACTGCGTCCGGTTGAAGACGTTAAACTTAGCGCTCTTAGAAGGCAACCCAACCTACTTTTAATTTTGTTTTAATTTGTTTTTCAACATGAACTCTCTCAATTGTAGGTCCTTTTATTATCCCTACCATGCTAACTTTGTTTCTCTTTTACTAAACACTTGTATAATCCCTATTTCTAACACTACTTATAAGTCTGTTTAGTATTCTATCTTCTATGTCTTCGATTGCAGCTTGCTATTTATGTCACCCCTTTTGGATTTGCTCACCACGCATAGCTGAATATGTCATACCTCAGGTCATCTCTTTCCTTTCCTTGCCCGTATTTACTTTTGTTGATTTGCATTGAGGACAATGCAAGGTTTGGGTTTGGGGATGGCAGATGAAAGTCAACATTGTTTGTCCTTAAAGCTTAATTTGGCATAAATTAGCTACACTTTTGAAGGCATAAATGAGTATAAGGTTATTTGTGACCCTTATTGTAGACCAGTTTTGAGATGTACTTTGATGATTAGAATGTTTATGAGATGAGATTATTGCTGGATCAGACTTTTGAATCCATATTTTTGTCTTTTAACTAGTTAGTGAGATTATTATTTTTCACTCTTAATCTTATGACATATCCTACTATTTGGGTCGAAATAATGGTAATAACTTTAGGAATATGAATCCACTATTCTAGTTCTAACAATGTAGAAATTAATTGTACATTTCTTTATTTTGAGTAAGCCCTTAAAAAAAATAAAAAGTAACTTGTTGGTTCTTGTAGCCCCCTATGTCTTGAGCAATTAAGCCGTAGGGGTAAAATTTGGTACCTTGAGCCAACTGGGTCGAAAGCTCGCTACATGGGCCACAAAGAAAGCTTAAGAAGAATCAACTTTGTAGTTACTAAAATAAGCACTAATACCTATAAAAAAAAAAAAAAAGGTGTGTGCTAATAGATTAGGTTGTGAATCCTTAAGACTCGAGCCATTAGGTCTATAGGGGTCTCTTAAAATCTGGTACCTTAAGCCAACTAGATCGAGAGCTGCCGGCCGAAAACTCGCTACATGGGTCTGAGGGAGACACGCCTAACTGAGTGAAAAAAATAAAAAAATAAAAAAAAGAGGGGAAAACAAGAGAGAAAAGAGAAGCCTTTTGATTTCACTATTAATTAGCGGTGAAGGGTTAGGATAACTTGTTCCTTTACTTATTACCTTTATGTCTTCTTAAATTCGAAAGGTTTTGAAGTAAGACGAAGGGGAGAGAAGTTCTAAGATCACTCACTAGTAAAAAGACCTCAATGACGAAGACTTAAGTTAGAACTAGGGCAATAATAACGTCACATAAGGATTCGCTACTCTCAAGTACACTCTCAAATATGATTGAACAATAATTTTCACAACGAACCTTTGCAGTTGAATGCCTAACGCGACTTTTCCATCAATAGCTAGTTTAAATTGAATCTTGCTTGAGGACAAGTAAGGTGTGGGTTTGGGGATGTTGATGCACTTGATTTTTACATATTTTATTTCCCATTCCTACCATATATTGAGCCTCTACAAGTGTGTCTGGTTGTTATTTAGGCACATTTAGACTCGGAGTACAACGGAGCAAACAAAGGTTGAAAAGTGGCAGAATCAAGCGTAATCGAAGCATAATTGAAAACTACTGTGAGAAACCTAACCAATTGTGCAAAATATGTACCCGTTGGGTTAAGATTCGGTCAAAAAGATATTTCCTTGGGCACATGCATTTTGGCAATTGGTAAAGCTTAAAACGAGCAAAAGGTTAAAAGAAGGGTATCTATGACCCAATAATTTGCTAATATACTTAAGAAACCACTTAGTTCACGTAGATCACTTCGAGAGCTTCAATTTGGTATAAAATTTGGCCTATAAATCCTTAAGGATCAAAAGTTACGCCCGTTTTAAATTAACTGCGCAAGCTGCCAAGAGGGGCACCGATCGATCGGCTTGACCACTGATCGATTGGGGATGGCACGGGACCAACCCTAAAGCACGCCCCACTTATAAATATGGAGGGGGACCTATTTTCCTATCTTTTACCACACGTCCTCTCCTCCTCTCCTTCCCAAAGCCGCTGCGACATCCAAGGGATTCTCAAATGCCGAAGCGCAGGTGGTCGGAGTACTGGGGAATCAAAGCAAGGATCAATGTCAACATCAATTGAGGGAGTTTATTCTTCTGTTTATTTTTACGCATTGTGTATTCCTTTCTTTGAGTTTTTTGATGTGTAAAACTCCCATGGAGGAGTAAACATTCTTAGTTTAGGGATGAAGGGCAGGTAGCTGCCCGTATCCCAGATTTATATTATACTTTTGACGATTGGTTTAGTTATGTTATATTCGCACCCCTGTAGAGAGTTCTTCATGATTGTTGGATATATTTGTATGTGTGCTTGTATCCATGACTGGATCTCCAACTTTGCAGCGCTTAATCTTGTGTTTGTAGCCTAAACCGTAACATAACAAGATTTCACACGTAGTCAGGGTTGAGGTTGTACCCAACCCTGAACCCAATCTTTTATATAAATTAGTATTGAATTAGAAGTAACAAGTTAGAAGATGTGAACAACTCCTTACTACACTACGCAGAAGAGGGAGAGGCAGGCCGAAGAAAAGATGGATGGAGACGATCCGACAAGACCTCACCCACCTAAACCTTCGGGAGGAGATGGCCGTAGATAGGGCCCAATGGAGGGCTAGCATAGGGGTAATAGAGGCTCCAGTTGGAGTAGGGTAACCGAGCTTAGTAGTACTAGGCCTCGTCATCCTGCTGGAGTTCGTAGGGGGTGTACTAGCTTTTGGCGCTGTTACTTGCCTACGTATCTCTATCCTATCTTCATCTTTATCTTTGGCTCTATCCCTATCCCTATCCCTATCCCTATTTCTATCTCTACCTCTATCTCTTTGTTATCTTCGATTCATGCCGATGTAGCTTGCTTTACGTCTGTGTGTTTGTTTGTTTGTTGGTGTGCTTGTCGTGTGTGTGCCCTACTCATTTGTTTCTCTCCTACTGCCAGGTCACTCGCTCTATGCGGCAGAACTGCTTTCTCCGGTTGGGGGTCCGCAGAAACAGCCTCTCTTTAGGGTAGCCCCATGAAGGGGGAAGGATACGTACATCTACCCCCCCAGACCCTGCTTAGGCGGGAGCCCTTCGAGGCACTGCGTTTGTTGTTATTGTTGTTGTTGTTGTTGTTGTTGTAAAGGAATTAAGTAATGCTAATGAGATAACCTATGCTACACTTAGGGTGCCAAGAAAAGTTATTCCTTTAGACTAGTTCTTTACCCTAAGCCCTAATTTATATATTAACCCAAGCTTAGAGCTTGTAGCCTAAGTCCTTCAAATCATCGTCCTAAGTAAAATATAATGACGGGATACGTGTTAGGCTATCTTAAATTCACTCCCTAAACTAACTTCAATTGAATTGACACCTTCATTTTATATTTAGTTTTACTATTTTAGTTAACAAATTATTCAAACAACAAAAACCCCGAACTCAAACCGCTCGTTAATCAGTAAATCTAACTTAACACGATTCCCTGTGGACACGACCCGTATACCCGACAAAGCTACGACGATCTCGTACGCTTGCGAGTAGACGGTTTTAAAACACACATTTAAAACACATCAAGTTCTTGGAGCCGTTGCCGGGGAGTCGGTAGGCTAAATTGATTTAAAAATTAACAAGTTATTTTCTATTTTTATCTTTATTTTTATTTCTATTTCGATTTTCTTTGTTTAAATAAAAAACCTAGTTATTTTTCATTAGTTTATTTTTTTGTTTTTTTTTTTATTTGTTTAATTTTTTTTCTTTGTTTTAATTATTTTTTTATTTTTTTCATTATGGCTGATTTTACACCACGTACGATTGGGAACCACTTCATTCCCCAAGTGTATGTCTCACCCGTTGGGTTTACGTTACCCAACGCGGGTAATGTTAACGTCGAGCTTAAGCCTGAGATCATCAACATGCTTCCCATTTTCTATGGGAAGCCGATTGAGTGCCCATACGAGAACCTTGATGCATTCCTTGAAATTTGTGCAACTTGCCACTATCAAGGTGCCTTGACTGATGCTGTTAGACTACGTCTTTTTGATTTTCGTTAAAAGACGCAGCTAGGAGGTGGTTTCAATCCTTACCCAGGGATAAAATCACCTCTTGGAATGACCTCCAACAACGCTTTCTGGTCAAATTTTTTTCCTAAAGCTAGAACGATGGCTATTAGGTGCACAATAAATAGTTTTGAACATAAGGGCCAGGAGCAATTTCACGGGAATTGGGACAAGTTCAAAGAGCTTCTTAGAAGCTGTCCCCACCACAGGTCTCACAAGTGGGCTCTAGTACAAAATTTTTATGATGGTCTCAGTGCATCTGACAAACAAATGGTTAATGCTTCATGCGGGGGAACATTTAACAACCAAGACGAGGACGAGGCATGGACGCTATTTGAGCGCCTCAGCGAACACTCTCTTGACCAAGCCTCTTCTATGAGGGTGGTCAGAGAGGGTATACATGGTGTCTAAGAAGTGGCACCCAACGATAACATCAACCATAGACTAGACGCCCTTACTAGGAAGATGGATCAGATTATGAACTTGCATGTGAATCCTACTAATATGCACATGGTCAATGCAGTTGAGTCATCAAGTGGCATTAATCCATGTGACATTTGTTCGGGCGAGGACCATCTGTGCTTAATTGTTTATATGCATCACAATTCCCCGAATACGTGCATGAATAGGTTCATGCAACTCAAGGATATTCATGAAATAGCGACCCGTTCTCAAACACCTACAATTCCGGGCGGTGCAATCATTCGAAATTCTCGTCAAAGCAGGACGCCAATCAATATCAACCCCCGAAACAATAAGATCTCGGCTTTGTAGATAACGTGCACCCTCCCTTTTTCAGGGAGGGCATAGGTATGATGTTCAATCTCACTCCAATGTTTCTCATAATGACCCTCCTCCTCCACCTCCAGGATTTATGTCAAGCCGATTGATTGGCGCCCCCATTGGCAGCTTGCGCAGTTAATTTAAAACGAGCGTAACTTTTGATCCGTAAGGAGTTATAGGCCAAATTATATACCAAATCGAAGCTCTCAAAGAAATCTACGTGACCCAAGTGGTTTCATAAGTATATTATCAAATTATTGGGTCATAGATACCCTTCTTTTAACCTTTTGCTCGTTTTAAGCTTTACCGATTGCCAAAATGCATGGTCAATCGATCCACGCGCCCAAGGAAAGACACTTTTTAATCGAATCTTGACTCAACGGGTACTTATTTTGCACATGTGGTCGAGTTTCTCACAATAGTCTTCAGTTATGCTTCGATTACGCTTGATTCTGCCACTTTTCAACCTTTATTTGCTCCGTTGTACTCCGAGTCTAAATGTACCGAAATAACAACCAAACACATATGTAGAGACCGAATATATGGTAGGAATGGGAAATAAAATATGTAAAAATTAAGCACATCCCACACCTTGCTTGTCCTCAAGCAAGATTCAATTAGGCATTTACCGCAAAGGTCACCTGTGAAAATTATTGATCAATCATATTTGAGAGTGTACTTAAGAGTAGCGAATCCTTATGTGACGTTATTATTGCACTGGTTCTAACTTAAGTCTTCATCATTGAGGTCTTTTTACTAGTGAGTGATCATAGAACTTCTCTCCTTTTTGTCTTACTTAAAAACCTTCCGACTTTAAGAAGACATAAATGTAATAAGTAAAGGAACAAATTATCCTAACCCTTCACCTCTAATCAATAGTGAAATCAAAAGGCTTCTCTTTTCTCTCTCGTTTTTCCCTCTTTTTTTATTTTTATTTTTTTACTCAGTTAGGCGTGTCTTCCTCATACCCATGTAGTGAGTTTTCGTTCAACAGCTCCCGATCTAGTTGGCTCAAGGTACCAGGTTTTAAGAGACTTCTATGGACCTAATGGCTCGAGTCTTAAGGATCCACAACCAAATCCGTTAGCACACACCTTTTTTTTTTATTATTTAAGGTATTAGTACTTATTTTAATAACTACAAAGTTGATTCTTCTTAAGCTTTCCCTATGGCGCATGTAGCGAGCTTTTGACCGGCAGCTCCCGACCTTGTTGGCTCAAGGTACCTGGTTTTAAGATACCCCCACGGGCTTACTTGCTCGAGACACAGGGGCTACAAGAACCAACCAGTCACTTTTTTTTAAGGGGTTACTCAAAATAAAACAATGTACAATTGATTTCAACATTGTTAGAACTAGAATAGTGGATTCTTATTCCTAAAGTTATTACCATTATTTTGACCCAAACAGTAGGATATGTCACAAGATTAAGGGTGAAAAGTAATAATCTCGCTAACTAGTTAAAAGACAAAAATATGGATTCAAAAGTCTGATTCAGCAATAATCTTGTCTTATAATCATTCTAATCGTCAAAGTACATCTCATAACTGGGCTACAGTAAGGGTCAAAAACAACCGTATACTCATTTATGCCTTCAAAAATATAGCTAATTCATGCCAAATTAAGCTTAAAGGACAAACAAAGTTGACTCTCACCTGCCATTCCCAAATTCAAACCTTGCATTATCCTCAATGCACCATAATTAAAATAGAGGCAAGGAAAGGAGAGAGATGACCTGAGATCATGAATAGGAAGCCACACATGTCGAGCGAATCCCAGAAGTTGAAGACAGACAATAACAAGCTACATTAAAAAAAAAAAAAAAAAGAATAGAGAATACTATGGACTAAAACAATTTGTTAATAACAGAAAAGAAAGATATATAGAACAAATGTTTAGTATAGGAGTAGCACAAATAACTTAGGGAGGGGGAAAAGGCGGAGGAGAACCACCCGTCTGCACTCGATAGAGTTCGTTGACCAAAGACTCAATGTGATCCAAACGGTGCATAATATCCGTCACGTATGACGGGACGTCGCTGGGATCAGCAGGAGCGGGTGGCGTGGGTAGGTGTCCCTCGCGACGTGATGCTCGGGCAGGAGCAGCGGCCTGGGCCAGGTCATCCTCCATGTTCGACTCGTCCCTGAGCGCGTTGGCCGGGGCAAGGGAAAGGAAGGTCCGATAATGCTAGGTGGGATCAAAGTGGTGGAGCGGTGCGCAAGCAATCGATATGCGCACCCAAGCACGCCGTACAAGCCTCGTAATTAAACGAGGAAAGTACAGAGTACCGCTGCCAACAGAGAATCGCTGAAGCAAGTGGCGGACAGCGGTAAAACTCTGTAAGTAAGTGGTCTCCACATCCACCCATACACCCCAGTAGAACTTCTAAAGAAGATCTAGAATAGGGCCGGTGCACCCCTGGGCATGATCGGTAGGCCATAGATTGGCCTTAATAATGGTGTCCAGGAGCCACATATGCGAAGGAAGGGCGGAGTGGAACGTGGTGGATGGACGATCCATCGCACATTGGCCTCCACGTAGCTCAATGATAATGTCCATGGCCTTTGGTGGGTTAACGGGAGGTTGCCAAATGGATTCGTCAACATATAAGGGACAACCTATACCCTCGGCGACGTCTGTGGCATCAAATCGGATGGTCTTGTCATGAATAGTGACATCACCATAGGTCCGACCCCCTTCCGGATGGAGAGCATAGGAGGAATAAAATTCCATCGCTAAAGAAGGAAAAATAGGGTCTCCCTTCAGCTCTCTACCAAGAAGGTAGGTAAGATCCCTATGTTGGCAAAAGAGAATGGCCCAAGCACCCTTCCTCTCATCTTTAAGATCCTCACCAAACACCCCCCCCCCCCCCCCAGATATAGGGGCAGCCCTGATTCGAGCAAGAATGTCGATCTGTTGGGAGCTGCTGCCCTCCTCAGTGCGGCTCCGCTTAGCACGCGGCATAATCTAGAAATAAAAACAAGAGCAGAAGAACACAAAGATAAGGGAAAGAAAGAAGCATTAAAAAAAAACTAGAGGAAAATCAACAAGAACAACACCCCAATCTCGACCTACAGTTAAAAAAAAAAAAAACACGACGAAAACCCTAGATCGGGAAAAAAATATATCCCAAACACAAAAATCCAACAGCCACAAGTATCAAAGGGCTAAATTCAGTCACTGAAAACCTATATAAACATGGCTCATGAATAAAGGTGTAAACATGGCACAATATTAAGAAATTCAAACTTTATTCATAACTAAGACATAAATCAGGACTACACCACTTTAATAAAGCAGGATAACAACCGAAGAACGGCCTAAACATGCTCTCTTGAAGTAGAAACAAGATAAAGTGAAAGACAAAAGAAGAGGGGGAAACACACACCTAGCAATAGAGGGTAAAAACGAAGAGAAACCGGTGCCAGGGTTGGCTGTGGTGGCCGGAACAGAAGTGGTCAGAGGTGGTGGCCGGAGATGGGGGAAGGGGTCGTGTGTTAGGGTTTGGGGTGGGGGAAATAAAAGTGAGGAGAGGGCCAAGGGATCGGGGGGTTCTAAAACGAGGAGGGTCTTAAAAAAGAAATAGGTTTTTTTTCTTTTTTTTAAACAAAGAAAATAAAAATAAAGATAAAAACAAAAAATAACTCGTTAATTTTTAAATCAACTTAGCCTACCGACTCCCCGACAACGGTGCCAAAAACTTAATGTGTTTTAAATGTGTGTTTTAAAATCGTCTACTCGCAAGCGTACGAGATCGTTGTAGCTTTGTCGGGTATACGGGTCGTATCCACAGGGAATTATGTTAAGTTACACTTAGTCATTAATGAGCAGTTTGAATTCGGGGATTTTGTTGTTTGAATTTGTTAACTAAAATAGTCAAACTAAATATAAATTAAAGGTGTAAATTCAATTGAAATTAGTTTAGGGAGTGAATTTAAGGCAGCCTAACACGTATCCCGTTATTATATTTTACTTAGGACAATGATTTTAAGGACTTAGGCTACAAGCTCTAAGCCTGGGTTAATATATCCAACAATCATGAAGAACTCCCCACAAGGGTGCCAATATAACATAACTAAACCAATTGTTAAAAGTAAAATATAAATCTGGGATACGGGCAGCTACTCGCCCTTCATCCCTAAACTAAGAATGTTTACTCCTCCATGGAAGTTTTACACATCATAAAACTCAAAGAAAGGAAGACACGGTGCGTAAAAATAAACAGAAGAATAAACTCCCTCAATTGATATTGACGTTGATCCTTGCTTTGATTCCCCAGTACTTCGACCACCTGCGCTTCGGCGTTTGAGAATCCCTTGGATCTCGTAGCGGCTTTGAGAAGGAGAGGAGGAGAGGAGGCACAGCAAAAGATAAGAAAATAGGTCTCCCCCTCCATATTTATAAGTGGGGCGTGCTTTAGGGATGGTCCTGTGCCATCCCCCATCGATCAGTGGTCAAGCCGATCGATTGGCGCTCCCCTTAGCAGCTTGCGCTGTTAATTTAAAACGAGCGTAACTTTTGATCCATAAGAATTTATTGGCCAAATTATATACCAAATTGAAGCTCTCAAAGAGATATACGTGACCCAAGTGATTTCATAAGTATATTAGCAAATTATTTGGTCATAGATACCTTTCTTTTAACCTTTTGCTCGTTTTAAGCTTTACCAATTTCCAAAATGCATGGTCAATCGATCCACGCGCCCAAGGAAAGACTATTTTTGACTGAATATTGACCCAACGGGTACTTATCTTTCACACACTGTCGGGTTTCTCACGGTAGTCTTCAATTATGCTTCGATTACGCTTGATTCTGCCACTTTTCAACCTTTGTTTGCTCCGTTGTACTTTGAGTCTAAATGTACCTAAATAACAACCAAACACACATGTAGAGGCAGAATAAATGGTAGGAATGGAAAATAAAATATGTAAAATCAAGCGCATCAGTTAGCACTTAACCTTCCCCCTTATTTGTCTTACAGATTACATCCAGTTTTTGTTAAGGTAGTCCATCCCCTTGAAGATGCTTTCTGCCTAGCATGATTAATTCATTATAATATTTTTTTTTGGTTCATGAGACTGTAAACAGATTTCGAAAAAGGACTAATAACGTAGGATTAATTTTCCTTAAATTGGAATAGAGAAGGCTTATGATAGAGTGAAATGCAATTACAAGCTAATATGTAACAACACATTTTACATAGTTATAACGGAGGATGATTCCGAAGGACTTTTATTCCTATAAAGAGGTAGCTCCATGTGCATGCGTATGCAAAGAAAAATGGAATAGGCATTAGAATTGGCCCTCGAGCCCCTATTATTCCCCATCTTTTGTTTGATGATGATAGTCTCTTGTTCTATGAAGCTAAACGCAGTCTTGCTGGTAACTAAAACATGATCTTGGAGTTATTTGTAAGAAGTTGGGCAACTTGTTAGTTTCCATAAACCATAACTTAAATTTCATAGAATGTCGATTGGAGTACTAAAACTAGAATCCAGAAAATCTTCAAAAGTACCATTTGTTAAAGGAATATTCAACAACGAAGAATCTCAATATTAGCAGCAAATGCCACCAATGTAAGACCAAGATTGAGAACCTTGAGCAACCTTTTCTCTGTTGTGGAAAATCAGAGAAGTTGTTGAGGTGGGATAGTCAAACAACTGGATAAATTTCAACCTGCATAACAAAATCTTGAAGGAAGCCTAGAGAATTTAGGAACGACCGTTGACAACAACTAGAAAATAGTATCTTTAGTCTTTAGAAAATACAAAAATTTGGGAATCAAATGGTATATGAAGAAAGTAGTTTCTTTGGTGATGTGTTTTTCTACGTTTATCAAAATTCAATATAAAACCCTATCTATTAAACACACCTAACTTGAAGTGTAGGGTGAGAGGGTGTCGAACCACAGGGACTAAGAGTGCGTGAATTTAATCTATGATCTAAATTGATTTAAGGAAAAGTGATATTTCTGTGTTGATTAATCTAGAAAACGACAATTAAACTAAAGTAATCTACTACTAATCGGGAACTTGTATTAAATTGAAGCCTAGGGTTTCGAATCCATCATTAGCCAATTATTTTTGCGTTAACTCTTAAATTGGGATTATTGATTGTCACACGGGTAGTGGTTTAGGCTACAAGCTTCAACCTACTAAGATAATGTTGTTAGTATTGCGTATTGACCCTATCTAACTAAAGCATAAGGAAAATAGGCTCTACCTAACGTATTGTTAATTATAACTTATTGACCCTATCTAACTAAAGCATAGGGAAGATAGGCTTTAATTAATAATTCGGTTAATACTATTGCTTGATTAATTAATCCTAAGGCTACAAGCACAAAGAATTAATTTATAAATATCAATATCAATAATTAAAGGTTAAGAACTCAATAATTATACCAATTGAATAAACAATAAAAATATAATACTTCAAAGTATTTATCTCAGCCAAGTAATTCATGTAAACAATCAAATTAACCCGAATTAAAAGTAAACAAAAGTAAAGGCTAATATTTCATCTAACCCCAGAGAGCAAGTTAGCTCTCCATCAAGGATGATCTGGTGAAGAAGAAATTGAACAAACTCATCTTGATCTTCATGCTAATTTCGCTCTCATTCCAATTTAACGAAAAATTAAAATAAAGTCTGAGAGAGAGAGAGAGAGAGAGAGAGAGCTGAGAGGAGAGAGAAGAGCCAAGCAGAGAGAGAGGCGGTGAACCCCCAACCAGAGACGACCCTCAAAATCGAACGCCTCCCTTCCTTTTAAATCGAATGCGCCGCTGCTAACGAAACCCTAAGCCGGTGCTGGTGGTGGGCTGGACGCTGGTGGTTGACGGACCTGAAGGTCGAATCGGGCCGTGGTTGATGATGTCAGTGTTGGGCCTGGGCTGTTCGTGGGCCTGCGTTGGGTGGGCTGGAATTGGGCCGGTGATGGTGCGAGCTTGAGGTGGACGGTGATGGGCTGTGCGTTTGGGTTGGGCTGGGCTAAGGACGAGCTGGAGGTGTGGACGACAGTGGGTTGTTGGGTCTGGAGGTAGGAGATGATGAACAGTGCGGCTCGGGTACTGCAGCGGTGCGGGTCGAGCTTTTATGTTCTTGTCCTGAATCTCGATTGACTTGATTTAATTGTTTACGCATCGAATTTGGCTTATCTACACCAAAATTTGACATTTTTTCAAAACGTTGATTTCAAACCTGCTAAACATAAAAATTGCTAAAATGAGTGTAGAACTACAATTAATCAGGTACAAAATAATTAAAATATCAATTAAAAGATGCGTAAATATGAGATGCATCATTTGGTTAGGATTCGATTCAGATTTGGTTACTATCCAGGTAGAAATGGATAGAATGGTTGAAAAAGGAATATACATAAGCAAACAAGGAAATAAATTGATCCAAACTTAACTTCAACGGCTCTAAAGGAAATTTAGGCACGACAGCAAGCTTTATTATAAGAGATTTTTGGCCCTTTTATGGTGAAAGGAGTTAGAAATACAAGTGATGCACCAATAATCTCAGCTAAGGGTGCGACAGTTAGAGATGGCATCTATATGGCACTTTCCCTAGGTTACAAAACCAATTTATAATTAAGGCAATAAATGGGGAATATAATGTCCCTTGGAAAATGCAAGGCACTATAGATGTCTCGATAGCAAAGAATTGTAATCACGCTAAAGTCAATCATGTATATAGAGAGGCAAACATGATAATGAATTGGTTTACAAAGGTAGAAGTCCACACCTAGACAACTACACGATGGTTTATTCCTCTTCAATCTCGTCAATTGCGGCTAATCCTCATTCTTGACTTCTTATGCAGATCCCTTTTTCAGAAGGGATCCAAAAAATTTCTTATTAAAAAAACTCTCTTAGAACACTAAAGGTATTACTTGACAAAACTAAAAGTTTAAGGATTAAATTTGAAGACCCAAAAATCAACCTAAAGGAAGAGAGAGTGGGGGGGGGGGGGGGGGGGGGGGGGTGAATTAGGTTCTTTCTTGATAAATGAAAATTTAAACTTTAAGAACCAAAAAATCAATTAATAGTTGAATCAATGAATATGAAATGCAGAAATTAAAGCCAAGAAAAATAATGCACAGAGATTTTTATAGTGGTTCACTTCCAACGTGTTAGTCACTTGAGCCTTTTAACTAAGCTTGATGATCCTTTTTAAAAACAGGCTCAGAATTCAACCTTTACAACTGGTCTTTTTTTACGTAACCTCACGACCAACCTTTTACAACTGATCCTTTTGTAACGTTAGGCTTAGGATCCAACCTTTTACAACTGATCTTTTTATACGTAGGCTAAAGAACAACCTTTTTACAGTGAAGTGAATTTAAGTATTGAAAGAATTAAAGAACTAAACTTCTTCACTCTTTCAAGAGTGAATTGACAATTGATCAAGCTTAGCCACAGCTAAAGATATGCTAATTAAGCTCAATGATCAATAATAAAGAGAACTAGTGATGCTTAAGAAAACTTTAAACAAGAATTAAAAACAAACCATTAAAGCGCAAGAGTAAGAGCCCTTTTTGAGAGATTTCTTAGAGAGTGTTGGAAGTATTGTTTCTTGATTTAAAACAAAGCATTTAACCTCTATATATAGGCCAAGAAAGGCCTAGGAGACGTTGGGTGCATTTCAAAAAAAATTGGAAAGAAATCGAGTCCAATGTAGCCGTTAGAGCCTGTTGGGGGCTGTGTGTGGACACACAGCTCTGTGTGTCGACATATAACCTCCGTGTCAACACACAACAGCTCCAGAGGGCTACTGCATGTTTGTGTGTCGACACATGCTTTCTGTGTGTCGACACTCACCATACCTAGGTGGATTTTGACGTTTTTGACCATTTAGCTTAATTGATGGGATAATTTTACCATATTAGCTAAATTGATTGATTAATTAATTGATTTTCATATTAGCTTAAATTTTTGAATTAATTTCCTACTTTTCTTTGATCATAAAGATAATTGATTGCATAAATCAAGCTAAATTATCACCCATTTAAAATATATCTTGTTTGATTTGATCATGCTTTTCAAAAATACCAATCTTGAAAAATATTCTCATGATAAGCTAGATTGGCTTAATTTTGACTTGAATATTTTTCAAATAAAATTTGAAAATCAATTTTCAAAAATATTTCAAAAACATTTTTGTCAGAGCATCACATATCAATATTGAGACTTGGACTCAAATGATATATCCCGATCCTAAATCCTAAATAATAAAAATGAATAACTTTGAGGCGCTTGGACTTGGATCACGTTCTCTTCAATTTGGATGAATCTTCTCTTCAAATTTGATCTCTTTTCCTCTTGATTCATCATCTTAGAAAGCTTCGTATCAACATGATTAACCTTGATTTTCCTAGCTTTCTTATGAGTCACTTAGACGCAAGATTAGAACCATTTAAACACTATGACTCACTAAATTGTTGTTATCATTAAAGCTACAATTTAAATGGCTTTAGGGCCAACAATCTCCCCCTTTTTGATGATAACAAACATTTGGTGCTTTTTCATAGAAATGTGAAAATTGAAGTATAGAATTCACCATAAGAGTATTCACTTACTAAAGCATACACATGACCATGAACTTATGGAGTAATTTATATCATGATTAAGGTTCAAACGCAATTGCTCCCCCTAAGTTGATGCATTTTAGGAATCATACATTCGGTATATTAACATCATCATTATTTTCAACATTTCTCAATCAAACACATACATAACTAAGCATGAATACTATACATCAGTACACCAATTTTTCTCCCCCTTTGTCATCAACAAAAAGTAAAAAGGAGGGGATTTATACATTAAAGTACAAAATGTAAAAGTAGTTTTTACTTATGCAGCTCGATATGTTAAGGACAGTTTCAGCTTTTTTTTTATTTATGATATAACTTTTCACCCCTTTTTTTTAAGTATTTCCATATGCCTCAATAAGGTCAGCATGAAGAATTTTTCACAAAGTAAGATTTTTAAACTTGAAGTTTTGCAATTCTCATAAGACATTTATAATTGTGATCGAAATTATGAACAAGAATATGAAAGGATATTCAAGTTCAACAAACGTTGGAGAGATCGAAGGTAACTCAGTTTTAGTGTTTCCTAAAAAAAGGGCTTCCAAGAACTAATATCCGTTAGATTGGATAAGAATACTTGGACAATTGTGTGCCACAAAAGTAGTATATTTCGCCATGTTAATCCTTCTTTTATTATCACCAATTAGTTCCACATAGTGGCCTAGTAGTTGATCATTTGTGGGCACAAAATTTCTGACATCTCCTTTAAGTATATGATTATGAATGATATAATGTCTACCTCTTTATGATTGGTTCTAAAAATTTTTAGCCGGAGGTTTGGTGAAGCATATTGTACTAGCATTATCACACATAATAAAAGCATGATCAATATGAATGCCTTAATCATTGAATTCATGCAACAACATGATATTTTAACACAATGACTCGTACAAGTAAAGTATTTGACCTTTATGAAGGATGAAGCAATGTTACCTTTTTTTTGAAATGTATGAAATCAACCACCTAAGAACACATTAAACAAGATATCAAGTCTATTCGTGGAATGGTGAACAACGGATCGAATCATACCTTTATTTAACTTTTTGATCCACCTTTTTTACCTTTTTCATCCATGTATAACTTGAGTGTTGTGCTCACTGAAGTTGCAATCGCTTTTGAAATTTTTCATGCCAAACTTCTTAAGTGTCTTCTTGATGTACTTGGCTCGTTTGATGAAAATTCCTTCCTCGCTTAGCTTCATTTGCAATCCAAGGAAGTGGTTGATTTTTCTCATCATGCTTATATCAAATTTCCTACTCATAAGACTTGCAAATTCTTCATAACAAGTTGGGCTAGTAGCACCAAGCACTACATTATCAACATAAATTTGTAAGATAAGAATGTCATGTTTAAAGTGTTTGATAAAAAGTGTGGTGTCAACTTTTCCTCTTGAAAATCCATTTTGCATTAAAAAGGAACTCAATCTCTCATACCAAGCTCTAGGAGCTTGTTTCAATCCATAGAGTGCCTTTTTGAGTTTGAAAACATGATTAGGAAATTTTTCGTCCTCAAATCCGGGTGGTTGTTCAACATGAGCCTCTTCTTCAATAAGACCATTTAAAAATGCACTTTTAACATCCATTTGAAAAAGTTTGAAAGCTTTAAATGAAGCAAATGCATATAAGAGTCTAATAGCTTCTAGCCTAGCAACGGGAGCAAAAGTTTCCTCATAGTCTATACCTTCTTCTTGGTTATAACCTTGAGCTACCAACCTTGCCTTATTTCTTACCACGTTACCTTCCTCATCCTTCTTGTTGCGGTAGACCCACTTGGTACATATGACTTGATGATCTTGGGGTCTATTTACAAGTTCCCATACATCACTTCTCTTGAATTGGTTGAGCTCTTCCTCCATTGCCATTATCCAATTTGCGTCATTAAGAGCTTCCTTTATGTTCTTGGGTTCTTCAAGAGAGATGAATGCGGCTAAATGACAATATTCCGTTAATGCATGCCTAGTTTTTACACCTTGAGAGGGATCACCAATGATTTGACTTGTTGGGTGATCCTTCAAGTATTTCCAATCTCGTGGTAAGTTTTCCTCTTTGGATTCTATATTTTGGTTATCTCCTTTTGATTCATTCATTTGAGCGTTAGATATAACCTTTTCTTGCTCTTTGGATGAGTGTGTGATGTTTATTGGTTTGATTACTATATCATCATCATCACAAGGAGTTCTAGAGGATAAGAAATTAGTTTCATCAAAAACTACATGTATAGACTATTCTACAACCTTTGTCTTTTTATTATAGACTCTATATGCTTTACTTGTTAAAGAGTATCCAATGAAAATACCTTCATCAACTCATGAATCAAATTTTCCAAGATTTGTTTTGCCATTGTTGTGAATGAAGCATTTGCACCCAAAAAGGCTTAAAATATGCAATGTTTGGCTTTCGACCTTTATAAAGTTCATATGGTGTTTTCTTTAAAATTGATCTTATTAAAGCTCGATTTAAAATATAGCAAGCGGTGTTGACGGCTTCAGCCCAAAAAGATTTAGGCAAGTTATTTTCACAAATCATTGTTCTTGCCATTTCTTCAAGAGTTCTATTTTTTTCTTCAACCACTCCATTTTGTTGAGGAGTTCGAGGTGCCAAAAAAATTGTGATCAATTCCAAAGTAATCACAATAAATTTCAAAATCATCATTTTCAAATTCCCTTCCATGATCGCTTCTAACCGAAACAATTTTCAAATCGTTTTCATTTTGTACCTTTTTAAAAAAAATTTCAAATTTATCAAATGCTTCACTCTTATCAGAAAGGAATAAGCACCAAGCAAAACGAGAGTAATCATCAACAATTACAAGTCCATACGTTTTTCATAATGGCCCAAATGTCTAGTAGGATAAACAAGTCTATATGCAAAAGTTCAAGATGCCTTGTGATAGAAACTACATCATTGGGTTTGAATGAAGATCTTGTTTGTTTTCCATATTGAAGTGCATCATGAATATGATCTTTTTCAAATTAAGCTTGGGTGGTCATCAAGTAAGATCATTTTTCAAAGGTTTTGAATCTAATTTCATACTAGCATGTTCAAATCTTCTATTTCAAATCCAATGATCATTTTCATTCGAGAAACTAGAACATTTCACGAAGTTCATACATTCAAGATCAATTATATAGACATTATCACATTCTAATTGATCAAGTAATAATTCATTCATTTAAGCATGCGACACTTCGTATTTAAATGACTCAAGATTGCACACAAAAAACTCTCTCACGTAGTATACTAATGTTAAGAGAATTATGCATAAGTCCAACAACAAGTAAAGCATCATATATGCAAGGAGAAGAGTTTAGAAGTAATGTTACCAATACCGATAATTTTCTATTCTTTTTTGTTGAAAGTGAGATTGTCCCTTCCCTTGGTTTGATAAAAGTGGATTTGCATTCATCTCTTGTCATATAACTTGTGAAACTACTACCAAACCATTACTTGTGATTTTTGTTGTCAATCTTCAAGCACACCTATACAATTTAACGGATTTTTGGTACCCAAATTTTCGTGGGTCCTTCATTGTTAGTCTTGACATTTTGAGGTCGAGATCCCTTTGGAACCCAAACCATCTTGATTTTTCTCAAATTCTTTTTAAATGGACATTGATGCACAAGATGCCCATGATCACCACAATAATGACATCTTATAGAGTTTATCGGTGATGAGGAGGCTTTGACAAAAAGTGTGTTCAATTTTTTATTTTGAGCATTTTCATTATAGCCGATTCCCTCTTTATTATAAGTGGGTCTTTGAGAAGTGAGTATTTTTTCAAGTGTTTCTTCTCCCTTGAGAAACTTACTTGAAATTTTTAAGAGTTCTTCCACTTATTCTTTCAAAGACTCATTCTCTTTAACCAATAATTGATCTTCCTTAGATTCTTCATTTTTACTTTCGTTTGAAATGAGCCTTTCTTCCAAGAATTGCTTCTTGTTTATCAATGTTTCAACTTGATCATTTAATGACTCTATTTTTGCGTTCAAAGATTCATTTTCAAGCTTAAATACTAAACATTGTTTTGACTCTTTTTGTAGCTTATTTTTCTTTGAAGAATATTTGTTTCTCAATTTTTCAAATGCACTGTATAATTCATGAAAACTATCCATGAGCTCATTATAAGATAAATCATTTGCCTCATCTTCTTCAAGTTCTTCTTCTTCTTCAAATTCGATGGCCATGAGACACGAATCTGCTTGCTCCTTTTCACTTGTATGAGGGGATTCTTTATTGAACTCTCTTCCAAATATGGCTTCAAGTTTGTCCCAAATATCCTTTGGATTCTTGCAACTTTTGACATGATTAAACACATTGGGAGTAATAGCGCATAATAATTTGAAGTGAGCTTTAGCATTTTTCTCAAGCTTTGTTTTGTCATTTTGAATGAGCTCATTTTCAAATTCATCAAGAATTGCATTTTCTTTATTCATTGAAGGAGCAAAATCACCATTTTGTGTGATTAGCCACAAATCAAAATCAATAGAGCTAATAAAAATTCTCATTTTAAGTTTCCAATAGAAAAAGTTTTTTCCGTCAAAAAGTGGAGGTTTCTCGGTGGATTGACCATCGACTAAAATAGGTGCAAAGGTTGCCATAAGGATCACTCTAAGGTTGTTAGACAAAAAAATAAGAGTACTAGCTCTGATACCAATTGAAGGCCCAAAAAGCAACCTAAGAGGGGGGTGAATTAGGTTATTTCTTGATAAATGAAAATTTAAACTTTAAGAACCAAAAAATCAATTAATATTTGAATCAATGAATATGAAATGCAGAAATTAAAGCCAAGAAAAATAATGCACAGATATTTTTTCACTTCCAACCCGGAAGCTAGTCCACTCCTCAAGTGACTACTCTTAGTCACTTGAGCCTTTTAACTAAGCTTGATGATCCTTTTTAAAAACAGGCTCAGAATTCAACCTTTACAACTGGTCTTTTTGTACGTAGGCTCAAGATCAACCTTTTACAACTGATCCTTTTGTAACGGTAGGATTAGGATCCAACCTTTTACAACTGATCTTTTTATACGTAGGCTAAAGAACAACCTTTTTACAGTGAAGTGAATTTAAGTATTGAAAGAATTTAAGAACTCAACTTCTTCACTATTTCAAGAGTGAATTGACACTTGATCAACCTTAGCCAAAGCTAAGGATATGCTAATTAAACTCAATGATCAACAATAAAGAGAACTAGTAATGCTCAAGAAAACTTTAAACAAGAATTCGAAAACAAACCATTAAAGCACAAGAGTAAGAGCCTTTTTTGAGAGATTTCTTAGAGAGTGTTGGAAGTATTGTTTCTTAATTTAAAACCAAAGCATTTAACCTCTATATATAGGCCAAGAAAGGCCTAGGAGCTGTTGGGAGCATTTCAAAAAAAAATTGGAAAGAAATAGGGTCCAAAATGTAGCCGTTAGAGCCTGTCGGAGGCTGTGTGTCGACACACAACAGCTCCAAAGGGCTACTGCATGTTTGTGTGTCGACACATGCTTTCTGTGTGTCGACACTCACTATACCTGGGTGAATTTTGACGTTTTTGACCATTTAGCTTGATTGATGGGATAAATTTACCATATTAGCTAAGTTGATTGATTAATTAATTGATTGCCATATTAGCTTAAAATTTTGAATTAATTTCCTGCTTTGCTTTGATCATAAAGATAATTGATTGCATAAATCAAGCTAAAATTATCACCCCTTTAAAATGTATCTTGTTTGATTTGATCATGCTTTTCAAAAATACCAATCTTGAAAAATATTTTCATGATAAGCTAGATTGGCTTATTTTGACTTGAATATCTCTCAAATAAAATTTGAAAATCAATTTTCAAAAATATTTCAAAAACATTTTTGTTAGAGCATCACATATTAATATTGAGACTTGGACTCAATTGATATATCCCGATCCTAAGTCCTAGACAATAAAAATGAATAACTTTGAGGCACTTGGACTTGGATCACGTTCTCTTCAATTTGGATTAATCTTCTCTTCAACTTTGATCTCTTTTCCTCTTGATTCATCATCTTAGAAAGCTTCGTATCAACATGATTAATCTTGATTTTCCTAGATTTCTTATGAGTCACTTAGATGCAAGATTAGAACCATTTAAACACTATTTTAAACACTATGACTCACTAAATGGTTGTTATCATTAAAATTACAATATAAATGGCTTTAGGGCCAACAAAATTAATGTACATGAAAAAAAATATAACACTATATGATGTAAATATTTCTTGTAAAACTAAATCCTCAAAAGGAACTAGTAGGACCAACTAAACCGATTTATCGAGCTAGTCGGGTTAGAACTACTGGTTTGAGATTGCTTTTTCGGGGGGAAAATTGCTTTTTTTATGAAAAAAGCACTTTCCTAAAATTTCAACGTTGTTTGACCAAAGTAAAAGAATGCTTTTGTTGAAAGCAGAAGTAGAAATTTGATGCTTTTCTTTTAAGTAGAAATAAAAGACAAAATTAAAAAAAATGAACTTTAGTACCATTAACTTTAGTAATATATTTAAAAAATATTTTGCGTATTTAAAAAAAAATTTATATTAAATATGTAAAAAATATTTTAACGTTTAAATATATATTTAAACATTATTTTAAATATTTAAAGAAAACAGTTTAAATATTCGAAAAATATTTTAACTATTTAAGGGCAAAATTTAAATATTTTAAAAATATTTGTGTATTTAGAAATTATTTTAAATAATATACTTTTTTCAAATGTTTAAAAATATTTAAAATGATTCTTGGTGATTTTTTTAATTACAAAAGACTTCTGTGTAATTTAACAGAAAAACTTATTGTTCTTGAACACTGACCAAATATTCACAATAACAGCATAAACGCTTTTTTGACTAGGTGGACCAAATACAAACCACTTTTTGAAAACAATAGTTTTTACAAAACAACGTTTACAAAACTACTTACGAAATTTTTTTTTTTTCATAGCAATGTCAAATAACTAATTAGACGACAACAGCAACAACAACACACGCAGTGCCTCAAGGGCTCATACCTAAGCAGGGTCGGGGAGGGTGGATGTACACAGCCTTAGCCCTTCAGGGTGTAACCCTGCCGAGAGGCAATTTCCGAGGACCGCCAACCTTATAGGGTTGGCAACACGAGAACTTCCCAGGAGGTCACCCCATCCTGGTACTACTCTCGTCCAAGCACACTTAACTTTGGAGTTCTAATGGGATTCGGTGCATTAGTGCCTGGTAAATGAACCCTATAAATAACTTATTAGAGATGGGAAATAATGCTCAAAAAGAAAAAAAAAATATGGGAAATTAGTTAGAGGTGTAAACGAGCTAAGGCAAAGTAAACATCCTCGTTTTGAACCCAAGCTTGATAAGCATTACTCAGCTCAAGTTTGAGCCGATCCTTTCCCAGTCCAACAAGTAGGTAACGGGGTAAAGAGGAAGAGACTAAATCTTTAAAAAGATTTGGACAATTTTACCTATTTTAATTATAAATCCTTTTACCCTCGTTTCTTTATTCATTTATCGAACAAAATTAACTCATTTACCCTATTTTTAACCTTTATCCCGCTTTATTAAACCTATCTAAAAAAATGTGAGAATGGGCGGGTAAAACTAGGGGTGATCATGGGCTTGGGTAAACCCAAGACCCACCCAACCCATTGACATTGGGTTGGGTTGGGTTGGTTCTTTAAAATAGTTGGGTTTAATTGCGTACATGTATGCATACCCATGGGTCTTATGAGTATTATTGGATAAACCCACAAGACCCATTATTACCCAACCTATATAAAACTTATATAAGCTAAACATGTTTATATTTAAGGGAAGTTATTACTTAGGTACATTAAGGTTTGAGCATTTATCATTCGCGTACCCAAACATTTCCATATATATAAAGAAGTACTTTGAGATCTAATATTTTATCATTTAGGTACCTTATATCGAAATATGATGTATTTTCATGAGAATATGACCGATTTTATATAGAAAATGGTGTTATTATACGATAATTTATATAAGCTATGCTAATGTATTTAATAAAAATTACAAACTACGATTAAAAAATTCATTGAATGTTCATAAAAACTTCCTAAATATTGCCAAAATCATGTGTTATGTTAGCATTTTTGGCCAAAAAAAATAAATATATAAAAATCGAATTCTAACAAACATGCTAACCTATGATCGGAATCTTGTTCCATTTTAGCATTTTTCAACGAAAATACATCGAAGTTTGACAAATAGGTACCTGAATGATAAAATTTTAAAACTTCAGGGTACCTAAATGATAAAAATGTTTAAATCTCAAGGTACCATATTCTATATATGGAAACTTTAGAGTACCTAGGTAATAAATGGTCAAACTTCAAGATACGTAACTAATAACTTCCCTAAATTTTATTGGGACCAAAAGTTAAATTATATTTAGGCACTGCTTTGCTTGACAAAAATACTTTGAACATTTATTACCTAGGTATTATATTATGTCAATATATAAAATGTGGTACTTTAAGATTTAAATTGTATCAATCAGGTACAATTTTCTGCCAAAATTTGGTAGATTTTCGTAAAAAAATTTTAAAATGGAATATGATTTCAATAATATATAAGTAGCTTTGTTAGAATTTGATAATTTTTTGCCAGAAATGGTAACATTACAAATGATCTCAACAACATGTAGATAATTTACATCAAAATTTAGTGAATTTTCATCGTAGTTCGCTTTGGTCTTTCCTATTTGTGCTTTTTTATGTTATATTTGAAGCAATGCCCAAATAAGGTTTAAATTTTAGTTAGATATATTCTATTGTATACTTGGATAAACCACGTGCTAGTGCCATTTGGGGAGGGACCCAGCTTAACTAGGAGGAAAAAGGGAAAATTGCAGACGACAAAACAGGGGAGGCGAGCCCTAAAGCGTAGGGCGAAAGAGAAGGAGAAGCGGGAGCTTCAAGAATTCCTAAAGGACACGTCACCCGAAAGTAATTCACAAAAGTGGACAGAGAACACTAGAAAGAAGGAGAAGAAGAATTTGGTGAATCGGGGCAACCATGTCTCTGATGTGGGTCAAGTCGAGGAAACAGTCCAAGTTATAGAGATGGGAAAAAGATTAGGCTTGGGTTTTGAGGGTGTTGATCCAACTTCGGTGAGTGCTATTCTACATGGGAGGCTGTGATGGGTTTTTGTGGATTCTAGGTGCCTTGCGTTCAGTTTTCGGTTGTGTGTGTCTTAGTTTCGAGCAAGTTCCTGTGCTTCGGTTTGCTCCCTGTTCCTGCTGTTTTGGTTGGGTTTTCTTATTTTCGTTGTTTTTGTGTGCTCGGGTGCGTTTGTTTTCCTTGTTTTTGTTGTTCTTTCTGTTCTTTTGATTGTCCCTTGTTTCCACCGCTCTTGTTCGAGTGGCTTCAGGTCTCGCTTTGTCGAGTGGCCTGCTTTTTCTGCTATTTTGTAGCTAATTATCGAAAAAAATGTGATAAATATTTGAATATGGGTTACAAAGGGTTACTGAGGATCCAGTGGAACCAGAACTAGAACCAGAATTAACTAAAGGTTAGTAATAGGTATGGGTGGGTCTTAGACCCATAACTATTGGGTTTTCGGGGGTTGGACCCAAACCAATCCAACCCACCCATTGAACACCCCTAGGTAAAACCCGTTACCTGAGGGGTATCTACCTCGTTTGGGGTGGGTATGGGTATAAGTGGGGCTAATAGTGGGTATGGGTTACGTGTACCTGCCCTGTACACATCACGGGTATGGGGCGGGTACGGGTATAGTTTTGTACCTGCCTTACCCCACTTCATACCCACTATATTCGCTTCATTTTGTACATATTTAATCTTCAAATTAATTTAAATTTAATAATCCAAATTATTTATCAATATTATAAAAAATATAATTAATTTTTAAAAATAGTATTAAATAATTAATATACGCGGGTATAAATAATTATTTTTTACGCACAGTATAGGGTAGGTAATGGATACCTATTAGATACCTGCGGGTAATAGGGTGGGTATAAGTACGGGTTTGTACCCGCCGGGACAGGTACGGATACCCACTTTATTTCTATGATGGGTAATAAAGTAGATACAAATATAAAATTTAAGTGATAGATATAAATATGAAGAAGGCATCCCTCGTACCCATCCCGACCTGTCTCGTTGCGATCCCTACTTCTATCCAAAGAGGCCTTTTGTCGAGTTTTCTGTGTTTCGTTCGACTCAGCAGAGAGCCCCCACCTGATACCGCCTGCGACCTCAGAGAAACTGTAGGGGTCCCAACCCCCCGGCGCCCAACTCTCTTTCCCTTTCTCTGTCTCTCTCTCTGAGCCCCTACTATGGAGACGGTGGAAGCGGTGGTGACCCAAATCCAAGCTCTCTCAGGCAATTACGACGACGTTATGCAACTCCACAACCACCTCAAGCAATCGGAAGAGCTGCTCCGAGTTCACTCCACTCAACTGGGTTCAATCTTGGATCAACTTGATCCTTCCAAGCACTCTCTTGGTTTTCTCTACTTCTTGTATGTCCCTTCCTTCTTCAATTTCATCCTTTCTTTATATTATTCCTTTGTGATGCGTACGAGGTTTTTGTCGACAATTTTTGATTTACTAATTGGAGTTTTTGAAGTTGCCACTTACTAAAAAAAAAAAAGAGTTTTTGGAGTTGCCTGTGTTAAAGTATAAAATCATTGCTGGGTCTTCTTCTATTTTGGGATAGTTGGTTTAGTATAAAGGTCAAGGGTTTAAACCCTAATAGCCCTAGCGTTCAATATTAACATAACTTAAGCCCAAGATATGAGGTAGACCTGTGAAATATTTACGGTTCAAACCCAATGAGCATTCGTGTGAACAAGTGTAAAACTATTCATGGGTCTTCTCCCACCAGCTTGAGCTCTTAGGATAGTTGGTTCCTTGATATGGCATCAGTGTCTTGTTGACCAATAGGTCACATGTCTGAATCCCAATAGCCCACCCTTTCAACATAATTAAGCACAAGAGGTGAGCGTATGCAATATCCACCTTTTAAACTCGATTGGCATTCGCATGAACAAGTGCAAAATTATTCCTGGGCTTTCTCCCATCACCTTGAGCTTTTGGGATAATTAATTCCTTGACATGATGTTAGAGCCTTGTTGACTAAGACGTCACAGGTTTGAATCCCAGTAGCGCTCACTTTCGATATTAATATTATTTAAGTATAAGGTATACAATGAGTATTCGTGTAAGAGGGCATGTTAAAGTTTAAACCCATTACTGAGCCTACTCTCTTCATTTTAAGCTTTCGGGAAAGTTGGTTCCTTGACAGTCTGGTTAGGATTTTAGCGATGTTGTATATTGCATTATCATTTAAGACTTACTACTTCGGCCATTAGTCTTTATACTTTGCTTTTTGTATCAGTTTAACCTTTGTACTTTTAATTTTCTTAATTTAGTCCGTATATGAGTGAAAGTGTTTCAATCAAGTCCAATTGCGAAATTGATATAAATTTCTGGCTGAAATTGTAACACATTCACTCTATGCATATGTTCACTCTTTTCTAAATATCCCCTTCCCATGAAAAACACATGTAAGCACTACTTAATGTTACAATTTCCATAACAGATTCACATATATTTTAACATTGGATTTAATTGAAACAGTTTCAATTGGATTAAATTGAAACAGTTAAAAGTCTGAGGACTAAATTGACAAAATAAGCAAAGTACAAGGACTAATGACATAAATAACCTAACTATTTATTGTGCGTTTTGCTTGGTTTTTGAGGTTGTTATACTGAATTTATTTTGGAACTAATGGTAGTACTAGCATGCATTCCCAATGAGGAAAGCTGGAGAGCTACATTTGAAATTGGTTAGAGTTTTGGTATAAGTTCTTTGATAGGGAGAGCCAAACTCATGCTCTAGAGAAGGGAAGCCGGACCGAGGTTTCTTTGTGCTTCTTCTGGGTGCGAGTGTGCTATTTTGTCTCCTCTTGTTGTTCCCTTTCATATTTATAGCTTGGATGGGGAAGGATGTGAGGTCATCATGATGGACACGTTGCGCTTGCCCAACAGTTGGCTTGGTGTGGCCAAAGGTGGTGGGTGGTGAACATCGTGATGGGGATCGAAGTAGGCGAGATGGTCTTGGCAGAACTACGTTGGCATAATGGTTTGGGCGGACTAGTCTTGGCAGGCAAGAACGGATCTAGGTCGTCGGTTCTCGACACAGGTAGTTCCTGGATGGAGATGATGCTATAGTGCCAAGTGGTATCTTGCCTATGGAGGGATCTTGACCATAGTGGTCGGTGAGGGGGGCAGATCCCACCTAGGCTAGTGGTGGCTATCGGACTTGGGGCGGTTGGTCCGTGGCATCATGAGGGTATCTTGCCTCCCGTGCTCACCTAGGTAGCTCATTATAACTTGGATGCCTAACTATTAATTGTTTCCTCAATAGCTAGAAATGGTCAATTAGTTTTACTGTTTAGACAATATATGGGGTTAATCAACAACAACAACAAACCCAGTGCCTCCAAGGGCTCCCGCATAAGCAGGGTCTTTGGGGGGGGGGGGGGGTATGTATGCAGCCTTCCCCCTTCAGGGGGCTACCCTGAAGAGAGGCTGTTTCCGAGCCCCAACCTGAGAATTTGGTCTGCAGCATAGATCAAAAGACCTGGCAGCAGGAGAGCATCAATCATGAGTAGGGCAAAACACACGACGAGCAAAACAACAAACTCAAAGCAAGCCACATCAGGCATAAATCAACAGATAAGGTGAAGGTAAGGATGGAAATAGAGGATAGAGATAAAGATAGAGAATAGAGATTAGAGAATAGAGATAAAGATAAGTAGGCAAGTAGCAAGTATCAGCTCATGAGCTAGTACACAGCGTACGTGCGCCAAAAGGAGGCCTAGCACTAGTAAGCTGGACTACCCTACTCCAACCGGAGCATCTATTACCCCTATGCTAGCCCTCTATTAGGCCCTATCTAAGGCCATTTCCTCCCGAAGGTTTAGGTGGGTGAGGTCTTGTCGGATCGTCTCAAGCCAACTCTTCTTTGGCCTGCCTCTACCTCTTCTACCTAGTGTAGTAAGGGGTTGCTCGCATCTCCTTACTGGAGCGTTGTCCGGTCTCCTTCTAACATGTCCGAACCACCTCAGACGTTGCTCCCTCAATTTATCTTCAATGGAGGCTACGCCCAATTTGCCTCTTATAATGTCGTTTCTGATCCTATCCTTCCTTGTGTGCCCGCACATCTACCTTAGCATTCGCATCTCTGCCACCTTCATCTTCTGTGTGTGCTGTTGTTTCATCGCCCTGCACTCCACCTTATGTTTTGTTTTGCGGGTTGTGTCCTATGATGATGGGGGAAAGACATCTTTGGGTCCTCGATGGGGGATTATACCATCTCTGTTAGCGGTGCATTGTTTGGAATGCTCCATTGAACCACAGTTGGCTGAGGACCCATTTATGGTAGCCAATTCCGAGCCCAGTTGCTGGGATTATCTGTAGCTACAACCTAGGGCCCTAAGGCCTAAGAATTTTGTTGTTTTCTTGAGCTTTCGTGAGTGATTTTTGATATTCTACTTAACCTGTGTGTTTACACCCTAATTTCGAGGGAGCTTGGATGACGTCGTTTTGTGCAAGTGCTTGTTATGTGAGGTCCTCCTTGAGGAGAGTCAGACCTTTAGGTACTGAAATAACGGTGTCTCGAGCCCAGCATATTGAGAAATTTATCACCCTAACAAGGGTATCAGCGACTCGAGGCTCGAGATGGTTGAAGGGTAAAGTGAGCTTGATGTCACCCACCGCCTTAGTTTGTAGGATTTTTAGTACTTTTTATACTATGTATTTTGTGTGTTTAATACTTATATTTAATTTACTTGTAAATATGTAATTTCCTACGTGTATAATTAGAAAATCCACGTGTGTAATGACATGGATAAGTGACGTGGCACTTAAGGCCGTTAGGGAGGTTAGACGGTTAGGGTAGTTTTAGGCGGTTATGTTAGTTAGTTGCATTTCCTGATTTTTAGGCGTGATATTAGGCTAGAATTTAGGAAAGGATGTGTTTAGTTATTTTGTGCCTTTTCATGTAGTTGTACCGGTTCCCTTTATGTATTATAAATAGGTGCCAAGCACCAATGAAATGGGTAATTTCCCCTTTACCCGCCAATACGTGTGTTCGTGTGTTTATGTGCATGTTCTATTGTTCTTTGTGGCTTTGATCTTCCATAAACAAACGTGTGTGAGTGTGAGTGTTAATTCAATCATCTTTATTCCATTATTCACTTTCCAATTGAAATACTAAACAAACGAGACTTGGGGGACTTTGTGTGAATTCCTTACCGTTGCAAGGAGATTGGACGCTTGACTCAATTAGGGACTTTTTAGGGTGACATTGAGTAGCCTCACCGGACTTGGACTTAGGAATTTAGTCATAACGTGACAAACGTGGTATCAGAGCAAAGTTTAGTATCATGGCTGGGAGTGTCGTGAATGAAGAGGTTAATGCAAGCACTTCGCTCGTTGGAGAAGAACCACCAAGGGGTAGGCCTGAGACTCGCACCAAGAAATCTAAGACCAAGGATCCCTCCGTTAATAGGGAGCCCGTGGCTTTAGACGCAAGGGTGTCTCGGTTAGAGGTTGTTGTTGGGGAAATTCATGAACACCTTGACAACGTTGAAGAAGTGAGGGAGGCTGTGGTCACGCTTGAGGGCCAAACTCTCACGGCTTTGAACGGGGTTAAGGCTACAATCGATGTAGAATTACATAAATTGTCTTCTGCCGTGTTAGGGTTGAGACAAGAATTAGATTTAGTGAAGACCGAGTGTGCTCTCCCCAAAAGGGGCATACGCGGGTGGGCTAGGCATGGGTCTGCGTCCCGTGTCAGGGTCCCGGAACCACCAAGGTTTGGGTGCAGGCGCAATGCGAAGGAGGTTGATGGCTTTCTTCGGGTTTAGAAAGGTACTTCGAAGCATTACGTTTAGGGGATGATGCTACCAAAATCAACACGGCTACTCTTTATTTTGAGGGGGATGCCGCGTTATGGTGGAGGGTTCGCCATGGGGACATTGCTAGGGGGCATTGTACTATGGACACTTGGGATGAGTTTGTCAAAGAAATCAAGAGACAATTCTTCCCGGAGAACGCAGGTGAGTTGGCCATGAAAAGGCTTCGTAACTTGAAGCATTCAGGGTCAGTGAGGGACTATATTGCTGAGTATCAGTCTCTCATCTTGGAGATCCCGGAGATGACAGAGGCTAACCGCCTCTTCTATTTCATGGATGGCCTTCAAACTTGGGCCGAAGTGGAATTGAAGAGACTGGGAGTTCAGGACTTGACGAGTGCCATTGCTGAGGCTGAGGGTCTGGTAGAGTACAAGAGGGACTCTACTAAGAAGAAAGACGTCAAGGGTGGGAAGGGGAAAGGTGGGGGAGATCGCCCTCACAAACCCCCAACTCACAAGGACAACGGCAAGCAACACGAGGGAAACAGGACCAAGGGAAACGTAGGGACTGCTTCTTGTGTGGTGGGCCTCATTATGTTCGTGAATGCCCACAACGCAAGGCTCTCAACGCACTTGTGACAACGCTTAAACCGGAACCGGAGGACACCAACATTGGCGCCATGCGCACCCTGGGAGCCATGTCCCATGGGGCGCGCACGGGGTTGACAGGGGGCGCGCACGCTGGGCATAGCAGGTGCGGGGCTGGACATGTCAGGACCGAGACTGGGCGTGCTAGGACCGAGACTGGGCATGTCAGGCCCGAGACAGGAGTGTCATTGATACAGATGCTGGAGCAGGGTCGTGGACAGAAGCGCCCGGCTGGGCATCCTCTAAGGACCGAGGCGCAGACACGCGCGGAGGCCTCAGGGGTTGTCAGGGCCGTGGGGACTGAGGCACGCGATAGTGGAGATCCGCACAGGGGGCTGATGTTCGTGAGTGCCTATGTCAATCGCATGGAAACGAAGGCCTTGGTTGATACAGGGGCTTCTCATAACTTTGTCTCCATGGAGGAGGCAGCACGGCTCAGGTTGAGCCTTGACAAGGGGGTGGGTTGGTTGAAGACCGTGAATGCCTCAACCCAACCTATCCATGGGGTAGCTAGGAACGTGCTCATCCAGTTGGGGAATTGGTGCGGCACGGTGGACTTGACAGTGGTGCCCTTAGATGACTTTAGGTTTGTCTTAGGGATGGACTTTCTTGATGGGTTTAAAACCTTTTCCTTCACCAAAGATAACCAAATGGTCATAACACATGGGGGGAGAGTCTTTGGGGTGCCTTTACTACGGGGTAGAGTGGGGGCTAGACTCCTTTTCGCCATGCAAGTTAGGAGGGGGATTAGGAAAAAGAGGGAGACCTTCATTGCCACACTAGTTGGGGGTGAGGGAGAGGCTTCTTCAAATATACCTAGGGAGATACAAGGGGTCCTAGAAACCTTCAAAGATGTCATGCCACCCGAGTTACCCAAACGTCTACCACCTAGGAGGGGAGTAGATCATAGGATTGAATTGGAGCATGGGGCAAGGCCGCTCGCCATGGGGCCTTACCGCATGGCTCCTCCGGAATTAGAAGAGTTGAGGAGGCAATTGGGGGATCTTCTTGACTCAGGGTTCGTCAGGCCTTCCAAGGCCCCTTATGGTGCGCCCGTTTTGTTCCAAAAGAAACAAGACGGTTCTCTTCGAATGTGCATTGATTATAGGGCCTTGAGTAAGGTCACCGTGAAGAATAAGTATCCTATCCCACTTGTGGCCGATTTGTTTGATCGGTTGGGTAAAGCCTGGATCTTTTCTAAGTTGGATTTGAGGTCGGGTTATTGGCAGGTTAGGATAGCGCAGGGGGACGAGCCCAAGACAACTTGTGTGACACTGTATGGGTCATATGAGTTTCTTGTCATGCCTTTTGGTTTGACAAATGCACCCGCAACATTTTGTACTTTGATGAATGAAATCTTCAAACCGGTTTTGGACAAATTTGTTGTGGTCTACCTTGATGACATAGTGGTGTATAGCGAGTCATTGGGGGAGCATGTGGCGCACTTAGCCTAGGTTTTTCAGGTTTTGAGGGAGAACCAATTGTACGTGAAACGGGAAAAGTGTTCCTTTACTCAGGAGGAGGTTCAATTTTTTGGCCACCGTATAGGCCATGGAAAGATTAGCATGGACAACGCTAAGGTTCGTGCTATTGAGGAATGGGGTGTGCCTACGGATGTTAGTGCACTAAGGTCATTCTTAGGCCTAGTGAACTACTACCGTAGGTTCATTCAAGGGTATTCGGCTTGGGCTATGCCCCTAACCAATTTGCTTAGAAAGAAGGTGCCGTGGCATTGGGATGATGCTTGTCACAATGCCTTCATGGATCTCAAGAGGGCCGTCATGGAAGAGCCGGTCCTTTGTCTACCTGATTTTGCTTTGCCGTTTGAGGTTCACGCCGATGCTTCGGATTATGCAATAGGAGGGGTTTTGATGCAACAAGAACGCCCCGTGGCATTCGAGTCCAGAAAAATCAATGACACGGAACGCCGTTATGCCGTTCATGACTAGGAAATGACCGCCATAATTGATTGTGTAAGAATTTGGCGTCACTACTTGTTGGGGAGCAAGTTCGTGATCAAGACTGATAATGTGGCTACGAGTTACTTTCAAAATCAGAAAAAACTCAGTCCGAAACAGGCCCGGTGGCAGGACTTCCTAGCGGAGTTCGACTATGTCATGGAGTCCAAGCCGGGTAAGGTGAACGTAGTGGCAGACTCGCTGAGTCGCAGGCACGGGTTGGCTGCTGTCAGTGCCATCCAGGGCACGGTCCTGGACAAGATCAGGGAGGGTATGACATGGGACTCTTGGGGCCAGACAATGTCAGGGCTTACGGCACAGGGTCAGACACGCAGGTTTTGGCTTGACAATGGGCTGTTGTTCACAGTGGGCAATCGGGTGTATGTACCTAGGTGGGCCAACTTGAGGTGTGACATACTCAAGGAATGTCATGACACGCCTTGGGCTTGGCACCCGGGGACTGAGAGGACAACGACGCTTTTGGAGGAAAACTTTTATTGGCCTAGGATGAGGGACGATGTGGAGGTGTTTGTCAAGACATGTCTTGTTTGTCAACAGGACAAGGCTGAGTTGAAGACACCGGCTGGGTTGCTTGAGCCTCTGCCCGTACCTACCTGTCCGTGGGAGAGCATATCCATGGACTTTATCTCCGCTTTGCCAAACTCCGAAGGTATGGGCTCTATTATGGTTATAGTAGATCGTTTGACAAAGTATGGGACATTCATTGCAGCCCCTAAGGATTGCACTGCCGTTGAGGCCGCCCGCTTGTTTTTCAAGTATGTGGTCAAGTATTGGGGTTTGCCTAGGAGTATCATTAGTGATAGGGACCCTAGGTTTACGAGTAAGTTTTGGAGTGAGCTTTTCAAATTAATGGGCTCAAACCTCCATTATTCCACGAGCTTTCATCCTCAAACGGATGGGCAAACTGAAAGAGTGAATGCCTTAGTGGAGTTGTACTTGAGGCACTATGTGAGTGCCAACCAAAGGGACCGGGCATGGTTGCTTAACATAGCCCAGTTCTCCTTCAACCTGCAGCGTAGCGAGAGCACAGGGCACAGCCCGTTTGAGCTGGCCACGGGTCAGCAGCCCTTGACACCACAGGCAGTGACATCCGGGTACACGGGGGCCAGCCCTGTTGCGTTTCAGACAGCAAAAGATTGGCAAGAGAGTTAAATATTGCCAAGGCCTACCTAAGCCGTGCCCAGCACAAGATGAAGAAATGGGCTGACACTAAGCGAAGGCACTTAGAGTTTAGGATTGGGGACATGGTCATGGTGAAGTTGTTGCCTCAACAGTTCAAGGTGTTTCGCAAGGTGCACAAGGGGCTTGTGCGCAGGTATGAAGGCCCTTTTCCTATCATTGCTAAGGTAGGGAAGGTGTCTTATAGGGTGGAGCTGCCACCCAAGTTGAAGATTCATCCGGTCTTTCACGTGAGCTACTTGAAGCCGTATAATCAAGACTCGGAAGACCCGGACAGGGGCGTGACACAGCGCCCCCCTACCGTTGTGACAGTGTCCTATGCCAGGGGCCTTGAACAGATCTTGGCAGACCGGACCGTGAGGCGCAGGGGTGTGCCTAGGTACACGGAGTACCTCATTCATTGGAAGGGACAACCAGTAGCGGAAGCGAGCTGGGAGAAAGAGGATGACTTGTGGCAGTATCAGAAGGAGATTGAAGCCTTCAAGTCTGCATCACATTGACGAGGGTGTCAATGGCTTTGGTGGGGAAGAGTGTCACCCACCGCCTTAGTTTGTAGGATTTTTAGTACTTTTTATACTATGTATTTTGTGTGTTTAATACTTGTATTTAATTTACTTGTAAATATGTAATTTCCTCGTGTATAATTAGAAAATCCATGTGTGTAATGACATGGATAAGTGACGTGGCACTTAAGGACGTTAGGGAGGTTAGACGGTTAGGGTAGTTTTAGGCGGTTATGTTAGTTAGTTGCATTTCCTGATTTTTAGGCGTGATATTAGGCTAGAATTTAGGAAAGGATGTGTTTAGTTATTTTGTGCCTTTTCATGTATTTGTACCGGTTCCCTTTGTGTATTATAAATAGGTGCCAAGCACCAATGAAATGGGTAATTTTCCCTTTACCCGCTAATATGTGTGTTTGTGTGTTTATGTGTATGTTCTATTGTTCTTTGTGGCTTTGATCTTCCATAAACAAACGTGTGCGAGTGTGAGTGTGAGTGTGAGTGTGAGTGTTAATTCAATCATCTTTATTCCATTATTCACTTTCCAATTGAAATACTAAACAAACGAGACTTGGGGGACTTTGTGTGAATTCCTTACCGTTGCAAGGAGATTGGACGCTTGACTCAATTAGGGACTTTTGAGGGTGACATTGAGTAGCCTCACCGGACTTGGACTTAGGAATTTAGTCATCCCGTGACATTGAGCTCTAGGGATTGCCGAGAAGGCTGCAAGACAGGTGGTTTTTAAGCTCGAGACAGTTACTTGGAGCACAATCTCAGATAAGTGGGGCCCAAGCTTAATCCAAGGGAACGTGGGGCATTTAGAAGAGACTTCAGCCGCAAATGCGGATGTGGGCTTCAATGAATAAGCTCAAGCACCAAATCAAGGGCACGTTCATTGATCATTTATGCGTTAAGGAAGCTTGGTGGCCTGACGTGGGGAGAAAGTGCCGTGGAAATAGGGGGTAGCCGTTATTTAGTTTTTCTATAAATAAGCGACTCTGTTGTAGTCCAAAAGGCAAACACACTCTCATAAACAACTTCTTTAAGTTTTCTTTTTACAGCACACTTGTGCTTTTTCCTAAGAGTAAAGTCACTTAGCCTAGTCTAGCGTAGCATAGATCTTGCTGTACTTGTTTCTTCAATACAGTGTTTCGGGCTTCAGGTATGAACTCTCTATTATAAATTTGACAAGTTAAGAATTGAGGCTTTAGTTTAAGGCTTTGATGGCCAAGGCTTGACCTTGATTGCATTGGTCTTAACACTACTGTCATTGCTTAATACATCTGCTGAACTTAGGTTCGGGCCATTGTTTAGGGCTTTGACCCCAAGGCATGACCTTGATTGCGTTGGTCCTATTCTAGGGACCTGGATACGGTTTGCTCCATCTAAATCTTGTCAGACCTAAACTCGTTCGAGTTATTATAAGTCAAGGATGCCAGGCTTAAAAGCCTAATTAAATTGGGCTTGTAAGTGGACTGTTGAGCTCTTGGGTTTGTTTCCACCCCAGTTCTTAACTTTTAAGTGTACGAGGAAAGGTGTCTGTGGGCCTTGCTCTGTCACTGTAACTGCCACTTGAGTTAGGTCCATATCCCTTTAATTTTCTGTCAATAAATATGCAAAAAATCCACAAAAATATTTAACCAAGTCTTCTTAATTGAAGCATAAGTAGAATTCATGGTATATCCCAAGTTAGATACACTAAAATATCACAACCTTTTCTTCGAAAACGGTGAGTGGTTGAGGTTAAAGATGTGGGGTCCGAATTTAGGCTCACTTCCTAGACATGGTGAGTCCCTTTTACACGTTTGTTTTCATTTGCATTTACGGCGACCACATCACACTACATTACAAACAAATATAGCAAACACACCTTTTGGTGACCACAGTGGGAGACTCAAAGCAAGACTTCATTGTCTTCAACCCATCGCGGATTACCAAAACGTAATTACATACCATTCGTTGAACTAGGAGGTCTAGTGCTTTTGAGCATGAGGAACCAGAAGGCCTAGCCTTAATTGGCTCCCCACTTGAGCATCCTCTTGAACAAAGCCCTATAACACGAAGGGATGAAACCAGTCAGTGAAAGCGATGGCTATGATGACATCCTAGAAGATGAACGCATTGGGCTTGATGGCCATTCTCAAAATAGTTTCATGGCTATGCTCAAACGCCATTTAGAAATCGTGGATCAAAGGGTCCAACAAACTATGGGAGAGGCCTTTAAGAGACAACATGCTGAAACAGAGGGCAATCTAGCGGCCCAGCGTGAAAACTCTGCCGCCATGGGAGCCGTGATAAATGATGTTGGAACCTCAATGAATGAAAGGCTTCCTAAAAAGATTGACAGAGTCTTAGTCGAGATGAACTCAACCTTGTCTTCTACTGCTACCCTTACTGCTAAGGACGTGGCAAGACATATAGTAGTTGAGGTCGAGCTTATCCTGGTGAGATAGGTCGAGGCTCATAATGGCTTAGTCCAAACCGTTAGAGAGGACATCACGCAACTCAGGCTTGTACCTTCTCCTTCAGTTCCAACTGGATACCAACGTGATGCCCCTTCGAGCTCATGTTTACTAGTTGCTCAGGTTGACTACATCATCCTTGAGAGAACGGAAAACCCAGTTATGGCTAAACCAAGTTCTACACACTTGGAATCCAACCATAGGAATGACAACGTGCCCCTTGGGGTTGCTGGGCCTTCGAATAAGGGATTCTCTTTGGCTTCGAGGGATCTCAACTCCAATGTGCCGATGTCACCTGTCCTTGAGACAGGGGGACATAATCGTTCATACCCTCCTTAAGTAGGGGAGATTGCCTCGAGGCATACTCAAGGCCTTGAAATGGGAGTGCAAGGACAGGTACCCGCTTCTTGGGACCAAACCTTCCCTTTGAGACTTCTTCATGCTTATCACACTGGGGGTGCAAGTTAACCACCCACTTCCTCAAGATTAAAATTTGGGGATTGATCAAGCAAGGATGATCCAATAGCTTGCTAATGTTGGTGTGCTCTTAGGCATGCCATATAACCCAAGGTCTGCTGGAACATACTTCGTGCCCAATCAAACACATGGACAAAATGATCAAGGGGGTTGTATGGGGGGCAACGACCCTTCCCACACCTGATTGTGATGGGAGCTCAAGGGTATCTTGTTGATCTTCCTCGAGATGCTCAACCGCTTGGGGGGCAATGGCAGGCGTGTAATCATGTGCCTAACCTACCCCTTTAGGACCAATTGGCCGCCCTTATCGAGCAGACGTATGGGCTAGGCCTCACGAGGGTTAATAGACCCTTGTATAGTAAACCTTACCCTAAATATATGATAGAGATTACCCTTTCCCTCAAGGATACAAAATCCCCGAGTTTACCCTTTTCTTAGGAGAAGAAACTGTGTCTGCTCTCGAGCATTTGGCAAGGTTTAATTGCTAATGTAGAGAAGCGGCTGGCAATTAGTATCTCAAACTTAGGCTGTTCCCTAGTTCTTTTCAGTGGTACATTAGCCTCCCACCTAATTCCATTTACTGTTGGGATGACATGGCCGGACAATTCCAGGCCCAGTTCCCAAGAATGGAGCTAGGAACTTCCATGTCTGACTTGGCTCGAATGAGACAAAAGCTAGGTGAATCAATGGAAGACTACATTAACCGATTCAAGAGAGCCAGGTTAAAATGCACTGTAGCCCTTCCTAAAGTTGAATATGCCCAGCTAGCCTTGAATGGCTTGGATATTGAATTTAGGAAGAAGTTTGAAGGTTTTAACTTCACGATGCTTCTATAGCTGGCAGAATGTGCCGCTAGATATGAGACCGTCTTAAAAGAAGAAAGCCTTAGGAAAATAGCATGTATAGAACCTACGTATACAACTTTATTGAAGAGGATGAAGATCCTCTTTATGAGATTTACGTCGCTTAATATGTCAAGGGACGTCCTGTGGTTTGCAATCCTTTGGTCAAGAAGGATATAAAAGCTAGGAAGTCATATCAATCCCATGACTTGAGAAATACTCATTTGACCTCTCAAGAGCCGATGTAATATTTGGTTGGCTTGAGGCAAATAATAAACTCAGGATTAGGGGTAAACACAGAAAGCCTGATGCCAATTCTACGAAGGGGAAGGTATACTGTAAATGGCATGATTTGTTGACTCATTTAACGAAGAACTGCGTGATCTTTAGAAACGTGGTTCAAGATGCCATTGAGGCAAGGTAACTAATCTTCCCTGGAGAAGGACAGATGGGTGTTGATAAAGACTCATTCGCTAGTCCTCTTTAAGTCAACGTCATTGACTCCTTTGCTAAAAACAATCGCTGTAGTGTCCACACTAATCCTTTTCCCCTTTACAGGAGGGAGATGGTTTTGAATGACATTCAGAAAGCAAGGGTGGCAAACAATCTGTTTGAATAGTTGGTCATTGAGGGAATAATAATGTTCCCAATGCTTGTACGCGCATTGGATGATGGAATCTACCGCTGGCGCATTAATGAACTCCATCTCACGAACAAATGTGCAGTTTTCAGAAACTTGGTGATCAAACTCTGCAACAACTCTACCATTACGCTAATAGTGGCTGAGGAGTTAGCTATAGGCCTTAAAAATCGAGAGAGAATATCTCGAGATCTGGAAAAGGCATCCCATAAAGCATGCCGCCATTGTTACGGGAAAATATAAGGAACAATAAGGAAACTCATGCTGCTTCCTCAGTACATTTCCCCTGCTGACCCGCTCTTGGAATTGAAGATGCCTATCTAAGAAGTCCCATATATGTGAGCCTACTGAAGATCCTCTTTCAAAGGGCTAGATCGTCATGAGGACTGGGCATCCAAGGAGAAATCCGAAATATCACCTATTGGACGTGGACACCAGTCAAGGACCACGAAAGTCGGGACACCAACTTATGGGGTTCATTTCGTTAATGTCCATAGAAGGAACCACCTCAAACAAGAGGATGCTAGTCCCTCCAACCTTACTCGAACTTAGAAGAGAAGGCAGCTGTGAAAGAAAGTAGCGCAACGAAGAGCTCTACTTGATACTTGCTTAACTAGGCTCTTTGAAAAGGAAGCCAAAGTCCGTAAGGGCAAGCAAACTGACCCTATGGATCTTGAGGATCCAACAACGGAGCCCAAAACCTTTATCGCTGCCGGTAAAGGGGAGCCACGCAAGAAGCTTGAAAGATGGACTAGTCTCTCGTCTTCTGAAGGAAAGGAATCTTGGTAGGACCAGCTTACCAAGGATTCGTGGGCTCGAAGATCATTAGATGATGAAGAGGAGTATAGCTGTCTCAGCATCAATTTAGTGGAATCTCTGGACTATGTTAAGCCAACATGATATGACATAGAGAACGAATTCCACGAAGAAGACTTCCCCCAACCTATGGAGGAGTCTGAAACTCTAGGGGTTGATTGAAAAGACTAGCCTCTAGATCAGGAAAATGCTAATTGATGGCAGTCCTTGAAAGCAAGATTAGGATGCGCCAATGGATGGCAGTCCTAAGAAGGAAACTGATCAAGGGGTCAAAATACAATTTGGAATGCTCCCTGAAAAGGTTGACGTTAGAACTGTTTTGCTCCTTCCCTTGGAGTTCACGGCAGCTAATGCTCAAGGTCTTGAGGGAGATGTAATAGCATCAGACAAGGTCCCCTAGGTGGAACTTGTAGCTAAAGTAGCAGCTACCGAAGGTAACCCTTATCCTTTGTCTTTTAAAATTAGTACCCCAGCATCCAAGTCGCCTGATGATACACCTGACATAATGAAGATGATGTTTGATGGGCCTAATACTGCCAATAAACTCATCAAGCCTCTATACATCAAGGTCAAATTTGATGGCATTTTGGTGAATAAGGTCTTGGTGGATAATGGTGCTGCCATCAATGTCTTACCTTCATATATGTTAGGGGTCATTGGTAAATCTTGAGATGACTTGATTACTTCAGATGTTGCGATCTGTGGCTTTTCTGGAGCTGCTGCTAAATCTGAAGGGGTCATCTTGATTAAGTTAATTGTTGGTAGCTTAAGCAAGCTGACAGCTTTCTTTGTAGTGGATACTACCTCAAGCTACAATGCTCTGCTTGGGAGAGATTGGCTTCATGCCAATTATTGTATCCTGTCTTCACTCCACCAGTTGTTAATCTTTTGGAACCATGACAAATATGAGGTTGTTATGGCAGATAACAAATCATTCATGGCTTGCTCCAGTTATGTTGAGGCAAAGTTCTATGAGGACGGCGTGGGATCACTTAACGTTAAAAGGACCACTCCACAGTTTGCCTAACACTAAGACATGAAAACCGTCCTTGACAGCTTACTCACTGAAGCTGAGGTTGGTCAAGTCGATGTGGAGTCAGAAGATTCTAACTTTTGGGGATGTATGAGAGCCCTTCTTGATGAAGGAGATCTCCAAGGCGCACCAAAAGTTTTATGCGGAGGAGCCAAGACCTCCCATTAATGGCCCAAGAGGCCATTTCCTCAACCATAGCAAAGCTCGTGCCTTGGCATGCTGAGGATCAACTTTGGGCTGAGCATCCATTTAATGGCTTCGTGGTCCAGATGACCCAAGAAAAAGAGCTGGAGCTATCTGACTTAAAGAGTAACACAGGCTAAGGTGGAGGATTTAAGGGCTGAAGTTCAGGACCCCCTCCTCAAGGTTAACTTGGGCTCAACAGAGGACCCAAGACCTACCTATTTGAGCGCTTTGCTTTCTGAGGAGTAGAGGGAGCAGTATTTGGTCTTGCTTTGTGAGTTCAAGGACTGCTTTACTTAGGACCATCATGAGATGCCTGGCCTAGACAAAAAGGTGGTTGAGCATATGCTTCCTGTCAAGCCAGGCTCGAGGCACATCATTCAGGCCTAGAGAAGGATGCCCCTAGAAGCAATTGATTTGGTGAAAGAGGAAATTGAAAGACTCTTGAAGGCCAAATTCATCAAGACTGCTAGGTATTTTGAACGGTTGGCAAACTTTGTTCTTGTGGTTAAGAAAAGCGGCAAAATCAGAGTCTGTACTGATTTCAGAGACCTGAATGCAGCCACCCCAAAGGATGAATACTTTTGGTGACAAGGATTGAGTTGCCCTAACCCCCAAAGGATGAATACCCAATTGCAGACATGCTCATTGATTCAGCCTTGAGGCATGAGGTCTTATCCTTTATGGATGGTTATTACGGGTACTACCAGGTCATGATTGCTTCGAAAGATACCCATAAAACAGCATTTAGGTGTCCTGGATCAATAAAGACCTTTGAGTGGTTGGCTATGCCATTTGGCTTGCACAACACCGGTGCCACCTACCAGAGAGCCGTGAAAATGATCTTTCATGATCTCATTTCTAAGACCATGGAAGTCTACATAGACGATATCGTGGTCAAATTAGAGTCCCAAGTCAAGCACTTGCAGGACTCAAGAGGGGGGTTCCTTGGAATGAGGAGCCATAGCCTCAAGATGAACCCCTTAAAGTGTGCCTTTGGTGTGCGTGTTGGGAACTTTCTTGGTTTTCTGGTATACCAGAAGTGGATCGAGGTGGACATTAATAGAATTAAGGCCATCCAATAGGCCAGACCTCTTTCGAGCAAAAAAGGAGCTTCGACGCTTCTTGGGGTAGGTTAACTTCCTAAGACGTTTTATTTCGAATGTCACAGGGAAATCCAAAGTCTTCTCTCCACTGCTGAGACTCAAGTTTGAGAAGGACTTCAAATGGGAGGAGCCACATCAAGCAGCTTGAAGGGATGGCAATGGGGCGGGGTGGGTAGGGTACGGGGGGCGCCTCCTCCATACTCGTACCTGCCACCCAAATCCTATTCCCGTACCCGCCCCATTACCTGCCACGGGTATGAAGCGGGTACTCGTACCCGCCCCTGCGGGTACAAACCCATACCCGTACCCGTCCCATTACCCACGGGTACCCAACGGGTACCCATTACCCGCCCCTGCTCACCCGTACCCGCCCTTACTCGCTTCTTACCCGCCTTGTTATCTATCCATGTCCAACTTATTACACATAAGTTATTTTCTTTTTTCCTTTAATAATAACCATGATTTCATACTTATAAATTGCATAAGAAATATTTTATATAAAATAACACAACGGGTAACTCCAATATGTGATTATGAGGTAGGTATATGCGGGTACGAGACCGGGGGGGGGGGGGGGGTGGTGTGGGTACATGCAGGTATGGGGCGGGGTGGGGGCGGGTACTAGCCTATACCCGTACCTGCCCCATACTCGTGACGGGTATTGATATGTGTACCCTACCCGTACCTGTTACCCGCCTCATCTATACCCATACCCGCCCCAAATGAGGCGGATACCTGTGGGTAACGGGTTTTTCCTGCCCCATTGCCATCCCAAAGCTTGAGGCTTTGATCAGGCAGCTAGTGCTGATTCCACTAAAGCAAGGCAAACCTTTGAAGATCTATGTCTCTCTTCCGATGAATCAATTGGCTGTCTGCTTGTACAAAACAATGAGCACGGGTTTGAACAAGGTGTGTTCTACCTTAGCCGTTGATTAAATGAATGAGAAATAAAATATTCCTCTATTGAGAAATTGTGTCTATCTTTATTGTACGCATTTGCGAAATTGGGACATTACTTCTTAGCATTTGCCATATACGTGGTTGCTTAGACAGATATCTTTAAATACATACTAGATAGACCTTTGATGAGGGGAAGATTAAACAAGTGTAGTATTGCTGTACTTCAATTCGAGTTGATCTATGTGTCACAAAAGTCAGTCAAAGGCCAAGCCTTAGCAGACTTTTTAGCTGACCATCCAAACATTCACACTGGCATGGACTATGAGCCAGACTAGCTCCTAGTGATGGAAATGGTCCCTTGGAAATTATACTTTGATGGATCAAGGACCAATTCAAGTGCTGGGTGTTGGAATTGTGATTAAATCCCCTGCTGGGATCATCACCAAATTAGTTGTTACCTTGGTTGGCAAGTGCTTCAACAATATGGCAGAGTATGAGGCATTGATCAAAGGCCTGCAGACTCTCTTAGAGATGCAAGCCCCTAATGCTCTCATTAGAGGAGATTCGCAGTTGGTTATTTGCCAAGTAAAAGAGGAATTTTAGTGTTTAAGTGATACCTCGAACAAGTACATTTCAGTAGTGCAAAAACTATTGAATAAGTTTGATGGTGTTTAGTTTGAACATATCCTTAAAGAACAAAAAAAAGCAGCCAATGACTTGGCTCAATTAGCTTCAGGGTGCAAGCTCCCCGGGGCTTGGTATGGAGAGACCATGGTCATTAAAACTAAAGTTCTAGACCATGTCATTGAATTCACCGAGTCCTTCAGTTTTGAGAGCGAAGTCATACCAAGTGAACGCTTGGATTGCTTTGAAACACATCAAACTGTAACAAGTCAGCGTGAGGACTGGGGGAAGCCTTTAATTAGATACCCTCGTGACTATGTTAAAGACAGGAAGATGAAAATGAGAGCTCATATATTCCATCTAGACGATGAATCTGGGGAGTTATACAAAAGGGACGCTAGTGGAGTGCTTCTCAAGTGCCTTGATTTAAGCGGTGCTAGTAATGGTAGGAGCCCATGAGGGTATATATGGATCCCATCTAGCTTGCAATAAGATGCATTGGCCCATCAGGCGTTATGGCTATTACTGGCTATCAATGATGGATGGCTGCATTAAGTGTGCCAAGGGGTGCGGAGCATGCCAAAGACATGGTCATGTACCAAGAGTCCCCGTGGCTGAGATGCATGCTATTGTCAAACCATGGCCCTTTTAGGTTGGGTAATGGACATCATAGGGGAAATTATCCCCCCTTTTAGCAAGCAACACTCTTACATTCTTGTGGCCATAGACTATTTCACAAAATGGGTGGAAGCTAAACCATATAGGAATATCAATCAACAAGATGTGATTGATTTTATCAAAGAATACATCCTATGTAGGTTTGGAATCCCAGAGACCATGACTATGGACCAAGCTAAGGTGTTCAATGGGGCTGAGGTTAAGGAGTTCTCCAAGAGTTTCAACATAGAAATCTTGAACTTAACCCCGTACTATGCTCAAGCTAATGGCTAGGAAGAGCCTATAAACAAGATTCTAAAGGCCAATATTGAGAAGATGATTAAGGATAATCCCAGAAAGTGGCATGAACTGCTACTTGACGCTTTTTGGCTTACGGAACGTCCAAACGTGATGCAACAGGGACAACCCCCTTCCATTTAATGTATGGCCATGATGCCGTGCTTCCAATGGAAGTCACAGGTCAGTCTAGGTCAAGCCTACAGCAAGAAGGTCAAGCCTAGGTCCTTTGACTTAGGGGATTTAGTTTGGAAAGTGGTTCTACTCATTGGCCAGAACGATCGTGCCTTTGAGAAGTGGTCCCTAAACTGGGAAGGCCCATTCAGAGTCATAGAGGTATTTGGAGGGAATGCCTATTTACTCCAAGACCTAGATGGAAGGACTCACCGAAGGGCCATCAATGGAAGGTTCCTAAAGAAATATGTCCCATCAATTTAGGATTCTAATAAGGAAGTCCTTAAGTTTAGATTTCCTGAATTATGGGCTTAGTTTCAATGTCAATGTGTTGAGGATCAATTCCATGATCCTTAAGTTAGAAAAATATAGGAAAAGAAACTACCGAACTATGAGATGTATTTGACAAAAATGCATATTTCATTGACATTGTTGAGGAGTACATTGCTTACACAAAAATAGTGTAACATGTGGCCAAATAGCCTCTTTACAATGCTAAGCAAAATAAAACCCTAAGCTTGATTGGGGGCTTCATCTAAAGATGTTCTTGTGAAGCTGTGGATGTTAGCTGCTTCCCTCCTGATGAACAAGGAAGTTGGTTCCCCCTGAGAGAAGTCTCAGAGTTCTCGCTGATGCCTGATCGAGTCCTTCCATTTTGAAGTTAAGAGGATTCCTGTGAAATGTAAGGGAAACAGAGTCGCGGTAGTATTCCCTTAAGGTCCTAACAGTATGATTAAATGTGAAAAGGCTTGCTTTTCTCATTCAAGTTTCGTGAGTTGTGAAAGTGAAACTTTTGATACTTAGAGGTCTTTAAGGGAATACTCAGTGTCGCTCTGAGCCTATGTTAGATTTCTTGAGAAATCCCCTGAAAATCAAAATGGGTAGGATGATGGTTGAGTAAAGAGGCATTTTTGAACTCCAAGAAGGGTTGCTGCCAGCAGATTTAAAGATCACCAGGGGGTGGGCCTACAGACTTGCTGTGCATTAATACGATGGATCGGTAAAAGTTCACCTCAGTAAGTGAACAGGAGCGCCACCCGTACCGGGGGCGTGATGAGGTAGTGCACCTTATTCAGGAAGCTAGGGGAGGTTGTCCACCCAATTTATGTGGAGAAAGGCCTTCGCTGGCATGTGGCTCTTAGAAATGGTCCGTTGACAAGAGGGCCGAAACCTGTTAGAAGGGTTTCGCATATTATAACGAACCCAATTGTGCCGGGTTTAGTAGTTCTGAGCAGTCTAAAAGGATTCCTTGATAACACCAAGGTCGATAGGGCTCTGAAGCCTATCGGAGACCATTGAAGTGTCTGATTGAACCAGACGCACCAACTGCTCAATAGGGCTATTAGCCTGAGGAATGGGAGTAGAGACAGTGTGAGAGATTTGGGCCATTATCACTTGGTTTAAGAAAATGCAAAGGAGCAGGGTGCAGATTGAATCAAGAATCAGAGATTCAAGGACGGAGAGCAAGTGTTTTCAAAGTGCTTGGTTACATCCCAGAGTAGAGAAAATGAAGATTCGAAGCCCTAACTGTGCGGGAGAGAAGAGCAAATGGCAAATGGTGTTCCCTCAAGCTCCTTGTAGCTGTTGAGGGTCAAATCAGGCAGATTTTTACCCATTGTAAATTTGAATTTACAGCGGCTAAAAGGGGGCCATTTGTTTACACCCTAATTTTGAGGGAGATGGGACGACGCCGTTTTGGGCAAAGTGCCACGTGCTTGTCATTTGAGATCCTCTTAGGTATTGAAATAACGGCGTCTTGAGCCCAGCATCTTGAGAAGTTTATCACCTTAACAAGGGTATCAGCCACTCGAGGCTCGAGATGGTTGAAGGGTAAAGTGAGCTTGAGCTCAAGGGATTGCCAAGAAGGCTGTAAGACAGGTGGTTTCAAGGTTCAAGATAGTTACTTGGAGCGCAATCTCAGATACGTGGGTGCCAAGCTTAATCCAAGCGAAAGTGGGGCATTTAGAAGAGACTTCATTTGAAAATGCGGACGTGGGATTCAAGGAATAAGCTCACGCACCAAATCAAGGCCACGTTCATTGATCATTCGCACGCTAAGGAAGCTTGGTGGCATGATGTGGGGAATAGGGGGCAGTCGTTATTTAGTTTTTCTATAAATAAGCGACTCTATTATAGTCCAAAAAGCAGAAGCACTCTCATACAGAACTTCTTCAAGTTTTCTCTTTACAGCACACTTGTGCTTTTTCCTAGGAGTAGTGTAACTTAGCTTAGTCTAGCGTGGCATAGATCTTGCTGACTTGCTTCTTCAGTAATATAGTGTTTTGGGCTTCAGATATGAACTCTCTGTTTTAATATGTTCCCAAATTCGACAAGTTAAGAATTAATGGCTAAAGCTTGACCTTGATTGCATTGTTCTTAACACAATTGTCACTGCTTAATATGTCAGGTGAACTTAGGTTTGCACCATTGTTTAGGGCTTTAACAGCCAAGGCATGACCTTGAATGCATTGGTCCTATTCCATTGACCTGGATACGGTTTGCTCCATCTCAATCTTGTCAGACCTAAACTCATTCGAGTTATTATAAGTCAAGGGTTCCAGGCTTAAAAACCTAATTGACTCGGGCTTGTAAGTGGACTGCTGAGCTCTTGGGTTTATCTCTACCCTAGTTCCTGAATTTTAAGTGTACGAGGAAAGGTGTTTGTGGGCCCTGCTCCATCACTCAAATTGCCACTTGAGGTAGGTCCATATCCCTTTAATTTTCTGTCAATAAATACACAAAAAATCCAAAAAAATATTTAACCAAGTCTTCTTAATTGAAGCATAAGTAGAATTCATGGTATAACCGAAGTTAGATCTACTAAAATATCACAACCTTTTCTTTCAAAACGGTGAGCTGATCAAAGACATGGGGTCCGAATTTAGGCTTGCTCCCTAGTCACGGTGAGTCCCTTTTGCACGTTTGTTTTCATTTGTATTTACGGCGACCAGATCGCACTACATTACAAACAAATATAACAAACACTATGCTTTTTGGAATATGTCTTTCAAGAATGCTTAATCCATGTTTTTGTTAGCGGATATATGACTTGCTGACCTTGTTGTTTATCATTTTGAGATGAGGTGAGGTGAGGTGTGTCTTATGTGAGGATCAAGGATCCTAGCCACTGTGTGCAATTGGAAGTTGTGACAATCATAGGAGACTTTCTATGCTTTATGGCTTGAATAAGTTCTCTATTTTGTACTTTCTTATAAATTATAAAATTTGGGCATTAAGCGTTTTGAATGTCTTGCTACATTTCTCCCCTAGATTTATTTTTTGAATTTTCTTCCTCGAGATTATAAGGCCTGTTTATGGAGAACTCCTTTATTTTGATTTGTGGTACCTAAGGAATTTATGGTCCAATTTACCGTCGCAGACCCCTATGTTTGTTTATAGTTGGGGCGTGACAAGATGGTATCAGAGCCTGGTTCTTGGCTTAGTGGGTTTTGGGTACTAACCTTTGGTCGCACACTCTTTTGAAATTTGCAATAATCTCTTCACCTTCTTCATTGCTCACCTTCACTTCTCTCTCTACGTTATGTTTTTCCCCAATACTCTCTTTTGCCTACTCCGTCCCACCCATGTAATTAGTTCTATCTTCTACAAAACCTATAACTGAATGTTGTGAATTTATGATTTGAAATTGAGGATTTTTTTTTTTTTTTTTTTTTTTTTTGGGCCCCGGGGGGGGGGGGAGGAAGAATCTTATTATTCGGCTTATTATCCATTTCTAGCTTAGAAATTTTATCTGGAATCTATATAATGTTAGGCTTGCGTTTCAAAAAGATCCAATTTCCCAAACTTTTTAAGACATCAAGGTTTTGAGTTTTCTTCCATTTTTTGTTGGCAAAAGTACTTAAGGGCTGTATATTTGAGAAAAGAAATAAGGGCCTAATGTTTACCTGATGAACAAGAAGAAGAGCTTTATGTTTTGAGAAAGGAACATGAGGGGCAACATGTTTTTGGAAAAAGAACATAAAGGGCTGATTCGTGCGCAAGTAAGTACATGGGTCGGGAGCAATACGACAGTCCAAGAGGAAGAAATGGCCCGGCCCGAGGCGACAAAACTTTATGAATAGATTTGAGATTTTATTAGCAAACCATCAATGAAATCAAATGTTGGTTCAATCTCTTCTTGCTTCCCTCATTTAATTTTCCAGTAAATCTACTGCATTGGTTTGGTTTATGTCTACTTCAAATTGGAACAATGGGCTTATTCCTATTTTGGTGATTAGTTGATCTTTTGGTGGAATATGGTGTTGACAACACACCCAATGCACTATTTTGGACTATAAAATGGGTTTAATCAACAAACTATAAATCCCATCAGATTCCACTTGCCTGTCCTTGGTAAATTTTTCTATGAATTCCCCAATTTTCTGTTTGCATTTAGAGTCGAGGTACTTGTGAGTGCTGTTAGAGTTGTGCAGTGAAAGCGTGGTGGATGGAGGAGTGTATGCATTGGCATTGTTGATCTAAAGTTTAAGACCTCCTTAGTATTGGGTCAAAGAGTTTTCATGCTTTGTAGAGATTTGATAAAGACATTACTAAGATATAATTTGGTCAACAGCGAGCAAAAAGGATAATAGTGCGTATATTACATACTACTAACTATGATAGGATATAATGTCCTCTTTATTTCAGAAACTGAGCAAAAGTTGATTACTTTCATAAAACATATGGGAAGAAATGTGTTCCACATCTCTATATTACAAAGGTGTATTTGATCTAAAACATGTGATACAAGAGTAATATAAGGATTATTTTGATGGAAGAGTAAGTAGTAGGTATTTGAACAATAACCTTAGCAAATATTTCCTCAAGCACTCACAGTGAATTTTCATGAAATTAGGACCGTCGGGGAAAATGCTCAGACGTCTTACATTATTCAATGCTTGGGTTTATGTTTTGAGGACAAAACTTATTTTTAGGAGGGGAGAATGCGAGGAACTGCACTTTTGAAATTGCAAAGTTATTTCCCATCTTTGATCTTTAAGTTTCTAGAACTATTTTAGTAGAACTCACCTCAAGTATTAGTTATTTACATTTATAATAATCTTTATTATGTCTCTTAAAACTTAAAATAGATCTTGAGACTTTTGGCCTACCTAGTTATTATGCTTATCCTTTATTAGTTAGGATAACCTTTGGTGTTTTTTTTAACTCCATTCTAGCATCTAATTTTTAGTCATATTGTCCTAGTTAATTGCATTACATCTTGTGACTCTTTATTTGTATGATAATTCATAACACCCTCTTTAGTACCTATTATTATCATAATCTATGCAACTCTTAGCCTATATCATTTAGTACACTTAGCCTTTCACCTACCCTCCTCCTCTTCTATAAATAGCACCCTTCTAACCGAATCTCATAATCCACGATTTCTATTTTGTGAGTAAGAATGAGAGTTGAGGAATGGGATTTCAAGGGAGTTTTTATTTAGCAAGTAAGTGACTTATTCATTAACTCTTCCACCTCTTTGGCTAAAACCTCTAAAGCTGTGTTTGGAGTATGGAATTGGAGGCTGGAATCGAGGTCCCAATTCTGTTGTTTGATTCACCTGTTGGAATTGGAATTACAATTCTACTGCCCCAATTCCGTGGAATTAGATTTTAACTGAAATTCATACTTTCTAATTCCTTGGGGTGGGGGTAAGGAATTGCAATTCCATATAAATGCAACAACAACAACAATCCCAGTGCCTCGCGGCTCCCGCAAAAGCAGGGTCTGGGAGGGGTATATGTACGCTCCCGCAATTCCATATAAATGCATTGACCTAAAATCCAAAATGACCCCACTTGATTAACCCAAATCCAAGATGACTCAAAATCCAAAGACTTAGACACATCCTAAAATTTAACCCGAACCTTGAAATCACCCAACTTGAATGACTTGAACTTGAAATGACTGAAATCATTTTAGCTCAAAGTCCAAAGTGACCCAACCTGATTGACCCGAAACTTGAGATGATTCAAATCCAAAAAATGAAACTACTTGACTTGAATGTAGTGTAAACAAGCTAAGTCGAAGTGGAAATGACCCGACCAAATTGACCCAAAACTTAATACAACCAATACTCAAAATGACCCGACCCATCTCAGACTCAGCCTAAGATGACTCGAAATTTGAAATGATCCAACTCATTTGACCTAAAACTAAGATATCTCGAGTTTGAAATGACCTATACGAACTCAAAACCCGATTATAACTAGCCTGAATCCCAAAAATACCTAACTCTATTAACTAAAAATCCGAGTTAACTTGAACACTGAATGATCCGACGCAATACTTGACTCTATTTGACTTGAAAATCAAATAACTCAAACTCAAATTGAATTATTCAGACCATAATAACTTGAACGCAATGTGAATCGCTTCGACCAAAATCCAACTGTAGTTGGTTTAAAACTCGAAATACTCCAACTCAATTGATCGAAAACTCTCGATGATTCGAATCATTATATAATTATATTTCCGACCTTCAATTCATTTGGTGAACCAAACAATGGAATTTCAATTCCATCAAAATTCCAATTCCATCATAATTGGAATTGGAATTGCAATTCCACAGTCCAATTCTAATTCCATGTGCCAAACAGAGCCTAAGTGATTTTGATCTATTTATTTGTATCAAAATTCCATGCTTTTCTTAGAATTCTTCAAAAGACTTCGTTTTTACTGATCACATGTTTACCCCTCTATGTGTTAAGAATTCGAATGGAATCAAGCATGATTTTCTAAGTTTGTGGAATATGGAATTTAACGTTGGTTATATTATATTTCTTTGATTTATGGTACTTCAAAAACATGATTTGATTTATGTTGTATGATGTACAAATATGTAATGCGTTTCTTATGTTTTGTTTTGCGGTTTGTGCCCTATGACGATGGGGGAAATACATCTTTGAGCCCTCGATGGGGGATTATACCATCTCTATTAGCGGCGCACTGTTTGGAAGGTTCCTTTGTTGTTTTCTTGAGTTTTTGTGAGTGATTTTTGCTATTCTACTTGACCTATGCATTTTGGAATATATCTTTCTAAGAATGCTTGATTCTTGTTTTTGTTAGCGGATATCTCACTTTCCGAGTTTTATACTCACCTTTTTGTTGATCATTCTTAGACGAGGCTAGGTGTGTCTTACGTGGGGATCAAGGATCCGTGTTGTTGGAAGTTGCGACAATCATAGGAGACTTTCTATACTTTATGGCTTGAATAAGCTCTCTATTTCATTTAATTTCTTATAGATTATAAAATTTTGGCATTAAGCATTTTGAATGTCTAGCTACATTTCTCCCTAGATATTTTTTTTTCTATTTTCTTCATCAGGATTATAAGGCCTATTTATGGAGAGCTCCTTTATTTTGGTTTATGGTACCTAAGGAATTTATGGTCCAATTTACCATCACAGACCCCTATGTTTGTTTAGAGTTGGAGTGTGGCAATGTAAGTCTAGAATTGTTCATTTACAATTTTTTCTCAAGAGATCATGATATCAGTTTATCTCTACGGAGTGTTTGATGTAAAGCAGCATTGTAACAGTAGTCTGAGCCAGGAATTTTTATGGCATTTTCATCTAAAAGGGGCTATTGAAGTGATTGGGGAACATATCTGAAATTCCAGTGGCTTGATTATGTAGGGTTTTTTTTTTTTTTTGGATTGGATATGTCAGATTATTATTTTAGAAAGTTGTTTCACCAATTCTTTATCCTATCATATTATGCTGACTTCTACATGTGTCTGTGAAACATCAATTTCAGCGTTTAGCTCAACTTCATCCTAGATGAAGAAATTGATTTGCGCAATTTTTTAGGTATGCTGTTCATTGTTTGCCTTTGTCTTATGTGTTGATAGGGAGGCATTTTCCTCTGCTTCTGCTTCAAGAGAGCAAGCGCATGAGCTGGCTTTGTTGTCTGCCAGATTTCTTAGTTCCTGTCAAGCTGAGCAGATCCGTCTGGCACCTGACAAATGTGTCTCTCTACTGGCATTCTGTTTATAGTTAAACTTATGGATCTCATCTGATCTTCCGTTTCTTTTTAACTGAAATGGTTTCAATTTACACAGTTATATCTGTTTGCAAGAGGTTTAAGGACCAAGTTATGCTGCTTGAAGTTGCCATCCGTGGAGTAGCTCCAATGCTTACTGCGATCAGAAAACTTCAGCCTTCCGCTGAACATCTAACTACTCTACATTCAGATTTTCTTCTTCTTTGCATACTTGCAAAATGCTACAAATATGGTTTACACGTGTTGGGGGATGATATATTTGAGGTTGACCAGCCCAGGGACCTTTTCCTTTATTGTTACTATGGGTGAGTTGTTTCATATAATGTATTGATTATCCATAACTATGTTATATAGCTCTTCTTCGTTAGTTATGGTTCCGCCGCTCTCTTCTTGACTTGCACCATGACCTCTCTTATATGGTGTAGTGTGAGGGAGATTCTGTTGCTGTTAAGCTATTTATTTTTGTTTGAGGGATCTTTTCATAAAACAATTGTAACATTCAATAAGCTTAACTAGTAACTATCATCCGAAGTACTTATATTTCCTGCCTAAGAATTCCAAAAATAGAAGAAATACCTTTTAATGCAGAAAGCCATAAAATATCATTAATTGAAACTATTATGGCAATCAAGCCAGACGTTTGCAAATACAAAACCTTGGAGCAATTTATGTGTACTAAACCTAAACTGCAAGGGCCATATGTTTTTATGAATTTGACTCTGTAGATGCGAATGCAAATGAGCTTTATTCCTCTATTTATCATTAAACAAGTTCTCTTTTGTTAAGTAGCATGACTAGAAACTAATCAAATTCTGAGACAGCCTTCCAAACTGATGGCTTTCCACAAAATGAATTTGTTGCTTACAAGTATCATTTAATAAGTGATTGCACCTGATTCATGCTTAATTTTGATTGATCTGTGTGCTATTGATGATCATGCTGCTGGGCTTGAGAGTACACTAAAGTTTGGATTACTGACAGCATTCTGCTTTGATTTTAAATGTTAGGGGGATGATCTGCATCGGAGTGAAAAAATTTGGAAAAGCATTGGAGCTTCTGCACAATGTTGTGAATTTCCCAAGGCTTTTGTTTTGCTTTATATTCAAAATTAAGCTTCATATTTCTGCATAAAATAGTTGCTTAATTTTCTTATTGAAAAAAAAAACAATTTTTTGATGTGACTATCTTATTGCTTATGCACGTCTTTCAGGTTGTAACTGCTCCAATGTCCACTTTGAACGCTATAGCTGTGGAGGCCTACAAAAAATATATACTAGTCTCACTCATTCACCATGGCCAGGTCATCTTTGTTTTCCCCTTAATATTGTGAAGTTGTCCATGACGTAATCGTGCATGCATGGCATGGATTTATTGATTGGGATCAGGGATAAAAGTTCAAGGTATAAATTAGAATATTTTATGACCATGAGAATCGTTAGATAGAGCTATATCAGGACTAGAGCTATGTTTATTTGACTTTTATCTTGTTAGTTTAAAGTTATCTTATTGTTGTCTATTAATAATTTTTTATTATCATATTAGGATTTCTTTCCCATCAAGACTTTAGTTTAACTTTTTAAATACGATATAACCATAGCCTAAAGGTAGGCCGTTAGACAATTTGACTCAGTTATGTTTTTTATTTATTTATTTACGTACAATAATACTTGGTAGGGCACATCCTCTATAGAATTAGTAATAGAGTGAGTTTGATCCGCTACTATCTGCCACCACCTTCATTGCCAATCATCTTTAAAAAGGTCCCTTGCTACCACCTCAGAACCTCTCTACCAGGCGAAACCTTCTCTGGAACTCTAAACCCAAAATTCTACAACTTATTTGAAACCCTAGATTGATCTCAATAACCAAACTGTCCTTTGAATCTACGCTGGAACCCTAGCTGTCCTGCCTACTGTCATCCACCATAACCCACTCCCTGCAGCACCAATCCTAGTTGATCACCTCGAAGACCTCATCACCAACTAAGGCTAGCACCCTTCTTTTGAATGCTCTCTGTTTGTAACATACTACAACACGGTGTGGGGGAAAGGAGTGAAGAAAACGTAACTTTTGTGGTCTTTTTGTTTGAGAACGTATGTTAAGCTCAAAAATTGCTGAAAAGTCTTGCTCTAGTTGAGTTATGCACTTGGAGTGATGGGAAAATTTGATCAAGAAAAATTCTGAGGTAGCTGGAAGATGCCGCTTCACTAGACCTCTAGTTTTAGATAAAGAGCTGCTTTGGTTGCTTAACACAACTTTAGCATACCTCGGCACTGTGAACAAGGGATGAACTTTCTCCATTAATAAAAGCATTAGGAGCTGATGAGGCATCAGAATCCCTATACACAAGATGCACTCGCTGCCTATATTAGTGAGGTCATGAGGATTGCAATTTTTGAGGCACCTTATGGTGATGATCAAATGAAAGGATATTTCAATTGATTTTGTCATCGGTTAATAAATTGTTTGACATGTTTAGCAGGACTTGTGACAAGAGGGTCCTAATTCTTGAGGCTATGGCAACTATCTAGATCTTGATCAGTGATGCTAGATCTTAAATGTGATGCCTTGATTCTTGAGATATTTTAGCCTTTCTTTATCAATAAGATATTTTCATCATGATGTTTTGCTTTTCTTCATGGAACGATCATTTCATTGATGTTGATGTACGTGATGATATATAACTAGAACTATTGTTATGCATGCTAAAGGTTATTAAAAGAGGCAATAAATAAAACTTGCCATTTACTCAAAAGGCTAGTAAAGACGGTAATTCAAAGGACTGACGACAAACTCATGACCTTCCTTGCTTATTTGATGGAAACCATGGCATTTCCTTAGATCTTTCTAGTAAGGTTGGTATTGACCTATGCCTAGTGGTATCTACTTGATGATGTAGCATAACTTGCTAATCAAAAACACAACTCAATTTTTATTCATTCAAGCTTAAAAAATAATGAATTACAAAGCTATATTTATAGAAAGCTAACCCTAAAATGATATTAGATAAGATAAATCCTAAACCTACTAGAAAACTAATAAGATAAATCTCAAATCTATTAGAAACTTAATCTCCTAAATATAAGATAAGATAAAAATTAAATTGAATAAAACTGTGCTGCATCATTCTCCCTGTCTTGAAAAAGAATAGTTCGTCCTCAAATAAGAAGAAGGGTTGCACAAACGACGTGGTGAAGTGGACCTGGGTTAAGTCTTGTAGCAACTAAGGCTTCAGAATATGATAAGCCCCATCAACAGGAATCATCACAGAGTTGTTAAATCCATTATAGGTTATGCGATGATCAAACCGCCAAGGACGTCCTAGAATGATATCACAATCAAAAAGGTCGCATACAAAAAAGTGTGTGGGAAAGAGCAAATTCCCAAGTCTCAAGCCAATCTTCACTGTAGAGCGCACGATCTTCCCAACATTATCATGTTGGAAGCCAAAGAGTCGAATAGAGCGGGAACGTTCTTGTGGTACCCCCAATTCTTATATCACTCGTCTAGATATCAAATTAAAAGCAGCTCCTGTGTCAACAATAGCATTTACGGCTATTTCATGTCCACACCAAGCGGCTACCCCAACATGTTTAAAAATCGTAGTGTGCAATCTAGGAGGTCTATGGTCCTTATTCTTGGACTTAGGGCGGTGAGGAGTAGCAACACAAATAATCAGATTCTCGTCTTTGCTAGTCTCATCTTTTGATCCTGAATACTCAACTGCCTCAACTATTTCTTACTTTAATTCACCTGTTTCTTCTTTGTTAACTTCAGCTGTTGCCGTATAATTAGATGAGTTAGGCTCTACTAGAGTCACCATCTTTTTAAACTTCAAAGGGAAAACTTGAGCTGGGTGTCCTTTTTACTCCACACCCATAACACACGATAGAACTTCTAGGAACCATATCTGATTAAGGACCTAAAGCTTCTCGTTGCATCGTCCATTTACGTTCTGCATTTATGGTATAAGAAACAGCCATATCCACAGACTCAAATGTCATACCATACAACTCTGCATGAATAAGAGATCGAAGACCATTAATATATCTTATGACACGTTGGTGCTCAGACTCCTCAAATGAGCAACGAGTGACAGGTTTTTGAAACTCACGTGTGTATGAATTGACATCTTTATCCGTCATCTTCAAAGGACATAGTTTGGAATATAATTCTCGAGCACAATTGAAAGGAACAAAGTTTCGAGTCATGGCTTCCTTTAATTGGTTCCAAGTCAAAATTGGACCTTGGAGACCTGGGTGAGTCTCAGTATAAATCCTCCAACTAAGAGCATTTTTCTTGAAACAATTTATAGCAAAATTAACCCAATCATCTTGTTTAACCCCTTTACAAGTGAAAATATTCTCCATGTAACTAATCTAGTCATAAAGTTCTTTAGGGTCCCCTTCCCCCTCAAATTTTGGCAATTCCAATATCAACCCATAATCTGACTTGTGAGTAGGATTAAGATTACCTGAATTAAAGTTCGAGAGCCTTACTATTTGTGGAGTCATGTGCGCAATCGTGTTTGAAGTGCCATCAGGTTGCTTGGGGACAACTTGCTTCCCATAATGATTCATGGTCTTCCTAAGTTCTTGTAGTTTTGCCAGAATAGAAGACTGAGACTCCTTAATATTTGCTGAAAGTTGCTCAAAACGCTCATCAACTTGACTACGACATGAAGCAATTTCGTCTACTTGTTGCAACTACACAAAATTGTCGTTTTTCACCATGATGGGGATGAGGAATTAGGGTTCATGTCGAATTAGGGTTTGAATTTTGAGAATTTCGAACTAGGGTTTCAGGTTAGGGTGTTTGAATTAGGGTTTTCGAAATCTAGATTTAGGGTTTTCGAACTAGGGTTTTCAAAATCTAGGGTTTTTGGGCTAGTGTTTTTGGTTAGGGTTTTTGAATTAGGGTTTGCGAGTGGGGTAAGGATCGAGTTCAAAGCTCTGGATGGTGAGTTTAGGGTTTTCGACTGTCGAACATGAAGTTTGAGGTTGCGTGCGAATAGGAGTTAGGGTTTCGTATCTACCATGTCATTGGTGATGGCCTTGACATTGCCCTTTGGACTGATTACTAGCTGCCATGTGGTCGTCTTTCGGAGCGCTTCCCGGCTCGACTGCTCACCTCCTCTGGACTTCATTGGGATTCTCGGGTCTCATCCATTATTGAGGGTGGTCGGTGGAGATTCCCACAGGGTTGTTTGGAGCTCCGACCCATCTGGGACACGATTGATTTTAGCCCCTGGGCTGGTGTAGCGGACTCCATCCGGTGGTTGGGTGACCCCTCGGGGAACTTCACCACCAAGTCCGCTTGGGAGATGGTGCGGAGTAGGAGAGGGGAGGATACCATTCATCACCTTCTGTGGTTTCAGATGCATATACCGAGGCACTCCTTCATTCTCTGGCTCGCCTCTCGGCAGCGACTTTGGACCCGGGACCGACTTCGGCATTTCGGAGCACTGGAGGTTCAGAGTGTTTGTGTTCTTTGCGGTTCTGCTGACGAGACTCATGAGCACCTCTTCTTCGCCTGTTCCTTTTCTGTCTCGGTTTGGAGCTCTGTCACTCCGAGTACATCTATCGCTTGGCCTACCCTTCCTTGGGACGATCTTGTCACTTGGGCTGCTCAGCATCTCAGGGGGCGAGAGATTGGCAGTACCATTGCCCGATTCTGCCTCTCTGCGACTGTGTATACTGTCTGGTACGAGCGCAACCTTCGGGTCCAGCGTTCTCAGTCCAGACCAATTGCAGCCGTTCGAGAGGAGATTGCGGGTTTGGTCAGGAGCCGCTTGCTTGCTGCTTCTTCGTTTAGAGGAGCTCATCGTCACACCTCCTTGCTTTGGCACTGGGGTCTTGAGACTTAGTTTCTTCTTTGTTCCCTTTGTTGTTCTTTGGTTGTTTTTTGTATGGACTCTGCCTGGCTCTTTTGACGCTATTTCATATTTGTAAGCTTTGGCCGTGTCTTGGGGCATGCCCCTTGTAGCTTGTACTATTTTTCTTTTCATCTATATATTTCGCTAACTTACCAAAAAAAAAGAAAAAGGAGTTAGGGTTTCGTGTGGGAATGATGGTGTCGGGTTTTCGAGGGTGGTGGTTGGCGAACATCTGGTGGCGGCGAGCCGGTGGGTGGCGAAGGGTGTTGGTGAGGGTGTTGGGGTTAGGGTTTCAATGAGTTTCTTTCCCTTTTTATTGGAGGGGCTAGTTTTAATAATCAAGGATAGGTACCACTACACTGTGGTAGTGGTAGGGAAAGATACTACTCAGTGGTAGTATTGTGCACAAGTGGCGGCGGCTCTGCAGCGACGGTCTAGAACTAGAGCTCTATACCAAATTGATGTAGCACAACTCGCTAATCCAAAACACAACTCAATTTTTATTCATTCAAACTTAACATAATGAATTACGAAGCTCTATTTATAAAAAGTTAACCCTAAAAGGATATTAGATAAGATAAGTCATAAACCTAATAGAAAACTAATAAGATAAATCACAAATCTATTAGAAAACTAATCTCCTAAATATAAGATAAGATAAAAAATTAAATTAAACAAAATTGTACTGCATCACTACTACAATTGAGCGCATTGAAGACAACAACAGTAACAATAACAGACCTAGTGCCTCAAGGGCCGGGGGGGTGGGATCTGCGCAGTCTTACCCCTTGGGTGTGCTATCCTAAAGGGAGGCGGTGTCCTGGGACCCAACTGAGCCCATTGAAGAGCACACTATTAAAGAAATTTCTGTAGGTCGAGAAATACTTGCCAAGGAACATTGATTCTGAGCTTAGATACACCAAAGAGCCACAAGTTCATGGAGGGAGAGGTGACATTCGACGAACATTAGAGAAGGATTATCACGTTATGATAGCTCCAGTTTAACAAGAAGTTTCCTTGTATAACATGAAGCACATTGATTTCTTTATTCTTTCAGGATATGATACTTGTTTTCACAAAAAAGCCCGCCTAGTTATCATGAACCTGTGCTTACTACGTGCTATTTTGTGCCTGTGCTTTTGGTCCTTTGTTCATATTATCCTATCACAACACGAAGTTGAGGTTGATTTTTTATTTTTTGGTAATCGGGGAAGAATAATGAGATCAAGTATAAAAGATTAAGGTATAGCGTCAAGTTATTTTTTGATTGTTGGAATCATTGTGTTTTATATATATTATGCTACATTATTGTTTGTTAGTATTTTTGATCTAAATAAATATTAGTTAGATTATAGTAGGATTACAATTATGTTTGTTTTGACTTTTATCTTATTAGTTTTAGATTATTCTATTGGTCTCAGGTTAGGAGTTTGTTATCATCGTATTAAGAGGATTAGTTTGTTATCATCATATTAGTAGGATTTCTTTTCCTTTTGGTATCTAGTTTTATCTCTTTAGATACTGATGAAACTAGAGCTTAAAGGCGGACTATTAGATATGTTAATTAAATTTGGTTATTTCGTATTTGTTAAGCACGAAGTTGCTTAAAACTAAATATGGGCACAAGGATGTTCAACCGTCCTCCTAGGCATGGGGTGTGCTATCTCTCTATCATCTACAGCAGATAAGGCTGTCAATTTATTCTGATGGCGGCAACTCTTTCTAAAGAAGGATATAATTGCCTTAATCCTAGGATTAAATCAAAATTTTCAAGAAAATTGGTGATTTCAATTTATAGTGGAAAGTGTTTACTTTCTATATTACTCCATGGTGTCTAATGTATTAACAGCTTATACGCTTGGTGTCAGTTTTCTACTCAATTCCCGAAGTACACTTCTTCAGTGGCTCAGAGAAGTCTAAAGAACTTAACTCAGGTACCTGCATGGTGTTGAGTTTCTTTTCACTGTCTGCATGTCATGCAAAGATACTTGTGTTTCTTTTGTATTATCCATTTGACTAACCTAGGATTAGTATCTTTTGTTTTAATCCCCTCGTTTTTGGTTGCTTTCTGGCTTGACTAGTTGGGCGAGCTAGGGATGAGATATCAGTTTTTCTATAAAATTGCAAACTGTCTTGAAAATATGAATGAATGTCGACCCTTCAAATGAACCACTAGGATCTTTGAACCCACTTCGGAGAAACAGAAAAAATGGCTTAAGCTACATATATCTTTTGAGCTCACTGGAGGCAAGTGGAAAATAGTACACTACATTCCTTAATCCTGTGAAATATTAATTTTCCTGGTCTACATCTAGCACTGCCCTTCATATCATTATGCAAAGTGCTTAGAATGCATTTGGTTCAACTTATTTCACTTATTGTTTTTTAGCTTGTCTTTTAAGATTTGTATCTTTTTACAGTGAAGTGTTTGGTTGTGTAATGCAAAAAAATATTTTTTACAAAATAAAGTGTTTGGATACAAGTTTAAAAAAGAAATTTATCTGTTATAATCACAAAAAATGACTTAATAATATAAATCAACTAATAATAGTAGGTAGGAGAGAATCATAATAATAGTTGGACATGGTAGTGGAGAGTGGTGAGTGTAGCGACCTATTTGCATAAAAGGGTTGGTGGTAGTGGGAGTAGTGAAAACAAGTAAAAGTAGGTCATGTTGATAAAGATTTTAAAGTTAATAGAGTCTTTTTAAAACATCTTTCTGAAATAAGCTGTGAAAGATCCAATTTTATAACTTTTTCTACTTGTAAAATAGTTTTTTCATATTTCTATTTAAGCTGTAAAAAAGATGTAAATAGATCTTTTATATCAACCAAACACAAGCCATACAATCAACTAGAGCTTTTTCACAGCTTTAAGCTTTGAAAAGCTCAACCAAACACAGCCTTAGTGATCATAGGAAAACGCTGCCAAGCGGCAATTAATAGTCGACAGGGTAGGAGACAGCTCATAGCTAGTGGTGACATACTAAATGCATATTATGGATGTCCAACCCTATCATAACCTGTCTCTCAACTCTAAGATGAGTGCCTCTACAATTGTGTTTCACCATTGATGAGTGCCTCTACCATAAAAATGGAGCTGAAAATAACATGAAATGTGAGAAGTGTACTGGATGTGGCAAATATTGTGTAAGTTAACTACTCGAAGGAAATAGAACTTAGTCACTATTCTTCTGTACTTCCTTCCATTGTGCTACATGGTAGTCACTATTCTTCTTTACTTCCATTATGCTAAATGGTATTCTGTCAATAATGTTCACTTCATGTGATTCAGCATTCAAAACTGAAATGCTTTGGGGAAAGAAAACACTGCCCTGCCCTGTCCTTCTCCATCCTTTACTCCCATTTCCATCGTCTCAAAATCCACACCCCCTTCTTCTCATTCAGCAAATTTGTTTGGACCAACAACGATTCAAATGTTTCACATCTTGATAGGAACTTGTGGATCCTGATTCTAGAATGGTCTACGGAGCTGATTTCTTCGGTTACATTCTCATGATTTGTGATTCATCCATGATCACTGCCTGGTGGTTAGCGGGCCTCATATAATACTGATACCAACCTAAAAAAAAAAAGGCATTCAAATATGAAATGATTTTAGGGAAAGCCTAATGAAAAATGTTCTCAATACACCTGGGGAAACAGGACAGATACTAATGCTCTCAAGTGATGCCAGTCCTGTTCGGAAGCCTGCTAGGATGTAATCTGCCAACCTGATCTACTTAAGCTTTCGTGCAAATGAGATTTGAGGAAGCTTGTTTGTCAATAATGTTCCCTATGTCCTAGTTCTGCTGCTGTTTGAGCTTGCGAGCTAGAGCTAAAGTTGACTTATCCCCCCAGCAGTTACAAATAGAACTAGCGTCATAAATTATTCTCTCTTTTACATTCTTTGCTGTATTATAATAATTTTAACATTTTGAAGTACTGAATTCATTTCAACAGCAGCCTTTTCTGTTTCTGCGGATTGTTCGTAACAATGTTTTTATACACATGACAGTTGGAAACATGGTTATGAATGGAACTAACCATCGACAGTTATGGGAAGCCATTGACAGGGAGAAGGAATTGACAGGCTACATGGTCAAAAGTTTTGCAAATGGTCATGCTGAATGAAGATAGGAATCCAAAAATAAAGAAGATAGGAAAGTTACAAAATAATCTGAGTCTTAAAGTTACAAAATAATCTGAGTCTTACACATATTATAGTCAATTTTAGCTGTAAACGTCAATTTCTCATTCGTATACACTGATGGATTGTCATTGTGCGGAAAATTTTTGTTTAGTAATACCATATATTTATGGCATATAGTGTTGGTTAGTTCCATACCTGCCAACTAAAGCCTTCATTTTGAGATTTATTTCAATTTCTTTTGTTGTTATTTCACTATTATATAGTGAATGAGATTCAGTCCGTTCTACATGCCCGTTGGATATTCTGTCTTTTAGTTCTGTTCTGCTTGGTATTCTGTTTTCAAATTCTTCGTGTAGTGGGTTTTCTGAGCTTACTGTTCTATATATCTTTGTTTCATATGTAGCTGTATCTTGAACTGGCAAGTACCTATAGCAATGGAAAAATATCAGAACTAGAGACATTTGTACAGGCCAACAAGGACAAGTTTGAATCAGTAAGTTCTTCCTTCTCTTCCTTCATGGCTGAGATAGTGCAGATAAACGCATTACGAACTTCCCATTTATGTCCTCCGCACCTGTGTGCAAAAATAGTTATTTCGACTCCACATTCTACCCCATGGATCATGTTTCAGATAAGGCTATTTGATGGAACACTTCAAATTAGACTAAAAACTTAGAAACATCTTAAAAAATAAGGGAGTTTGACCTTTGGATGCATATCCATATCTGACATTCATGCCCAGGTCTGGGTAACAGAGCATGCAACAACTCTCTGTTGAATCTTTGAGTTCTGTATGGTGTTTCCTTAACTTCTATACATTATTATTCAGGACAACAATCTTGGATTGGTGAAGCAAGTCATATCGTCTATGTATAAGCGAAACATCCAGAGATTGACTCAGACATACCTGACTCTATCCCTGCAAGATATAGCCAACACTGTGCAGTTGAACAGCTCAAAGGAGGCTGAGCTGCTTGTTCTCCAAATGGTTAGTAGGCAACATCCCTCCTGTTTCATTATTGGCATTATAGGTATAATGAGCCAACCAGATTGGCAGCTTGCTTCGAGCTGGGGCCGAGTCTACTCGTCTAGCTAAGTGAGCTGAGCCCTATTCTAGTAAAGCTTGGGCTAGGTGGGTTGCGAGCCTAAACGACATAAGCTCATGCTAAATTATGAGCCTAAATGAGCTAAGTGCGAGCCTTTATAAGTCTAGCTGGACTTGAAATGAGATTAAACGAGATCAGCTTGGGACAGAACGCGTCAAGCCATGTTCGAGTTCATCCAAAGCCTAGCCAAGCTATGCTAATTAGGAGTTGGGCTTGTGCTCAAATTCTTCATGCTCGGCGAGCTACAAGCCCCGGAAAATCTTGGAAGAACAAGCCTTGAGCCTAACAAGCGGAGGCTTGGCTCAGCTCATCTGCATGCCTAGTATTACTCTCTTGATTACTTCTTCAAATTGGGCATGTGATATGTGTCTATCACAATGAATGGACTTGGAAATTGGGTCGAGTTGGGTTAATAATGGGTTAGGCTTCTCGTGATTAAATCTGGTTGGGTCAAGCTTGGGTTGGGTCAGCTTGGGTTTAGGACGACTTGAGGTTGGGTCAATATCAGGTTGGGTTTAATCGCGGGCCGGTCAGCCTTGGGGCATGTTTGGTTTCGGGTTGACCCATTAAGTTCTTTGGATAATCTATTGTTATTAATATTTCTATTTCTCTCTCTCTCTCTCTCTCTCTCTCTCTCTCTCAGTAATGCACTATATTATTTTAGGTTAGGGCTTTTTACAAAAAAATCACCTTAAAAAATTATCATTTTTCACTTGATTAGCACAACTTCTTAATTTTTCAGAAAACCACCTCCACAAGTTTGAATATTTTCAATAAACCACCTTTAATCATAATGTTAGTTCATTACCGGCTAACAACTTTTATATAGATTTTAGATACCCATTAAACATGACATAAAACTCCTAAACTAGCAAAGCGTTTTCCAAGCCTCTCCCTCACCAAGTTTTGAATCTCGCCTCTTTCAAACCCCCTTGGGATCAAACCTCGGTAGGGGAGGAGGGTAGTTGAATGCAATACTAACTTGAATAGTTTCAACTTGTGCTTAATGTGCACTAAAAAAAATTTAAAAAAAAGGCGAGCTAAATCCACATGGAAGCCACATAATGTTTAATGATAGTTAACAACTTGATTTAAGGTGGTTGATTGAAAGTTTTCAGACTTTCGGAGGTGATTTTCTGAAAAATTAAAAAGTTGTGGTGGTCAAGGGGAAAATGGAAACTTTTCAAGGTAGTTTTTAATAAAAAACCCTTAAGTTTATTATTTTAAAATTAGAATATATTAATTAAGAAAAATAAATGATTTGGATACTAGTATCTATTTAAAAATATTGAAATCTTAAATTTATTGATAAATTAGTATGTATATGTTGATTTGAGTGGCAAAACATGATATGAGAATTTAAAGTTCAAAGTAACTAATAAAATTAGTTGATATTCTCCAAATGTAGAAAATATCATCAGTATTTATGCAATTTATGATCAAATTAGGACTCTAGAAATATTTTTTGAATTACCGAGTTTGGTAAAAAATATTACGGATACAATGGTTAAAATTCAAAATATAAGAAGTATGATTATGAATAAACTGGGTGTTAGTAAACTATTTGTGTCTGAGATATATAAAAGATCATTCATATACATATTTGAGACTTGGAGGCTCGATAAGTAAATCGACCCAATTTGAGTTTGATAAGTTTAATAAGTCGAGTTTGATATGGGGTGTTTGTCTCATTAAAGTTTAAAACAATATCAAAGCTCATTACGAAATTGTTATGAACACAATAATGGTTTGTTGACTACTTGCGATGAACTTGTTAATGACTCATTATGAACTTGTTATTGCTTGATATCAGTATAATACTGGATAGATGATGATTCTAGCAGCTCGAATACCTCTATCTTGACTCTTGACTTTACAACATTTTTCAAAAATATTTGGATAGTGAAAATGCTATTTTTTGGCATATCCGTGTTTTTCATAGTACCATGATTGTTTGACCTTTGTGGTAAGAACTCAAATTTAGTATAAATTAAATCATAATAAGTATTTCCTTCTTTTTCATATTATTATTTGGGATTATCATTTTATTCATCCTTAAAAATCATTACTAAAACTATAAAAATGAATGGCTACTATTTGCCTCTTATTTAGATTCTATGATAAATTGGATTTTTGTTTGGGTCATTTCAGATTATAGGTTGGGTTGGGTCAAATTCTAGTCAAGTCATTTTGGGATTTGGGTTAGCTCGGGCCTGTATGGTTTAGGTTGGGTCATTTTTGGGTTTGGGTCAAAATAATTTTTGAGCTTTTCGTGTTAGGGTTGGATCGGGTCATGGGTGAAATAGATCGGGTAATTTTGCTAGCTCCAATTACAAGCCACACTGAGGATTGCGTGTCATACTGTTACATAACTCCTGTGTGCAGATACAAGATGGTCATATACATGCAAATATTAACCAAAAGGATGGAATGGTCAGATTCCTTGAGGACCCAGAGCAATACAAGACCTGTGAGATGATTGAGCACATCGACTCCTCAATTCAAAGGTATGTATCAAGCAGTTCTTAGTTGACTCTAAGAATTTGTGATTCGTGCGCCATTCTGCATGTTGTATCCGAGACGTATTGGTTATAAACCTCAAAGTAGTTAGGACTTTTCCCTACCCGGCCCTTTTTTTGGGGTTTTAAGTAAAGCAAGGTTATGGATATGAACTTACGATCTCTTATTTTAGGGTCTCAGTCTTACTACTCCACATGGCTGTTAATTGTTCTAAGGTTAATGGCATCTATAGTAACACAACTCACAAGTAATGTGGCCTGTGTTTGTTAGACTATAACATGATGCTATTACTATTAGTCAATTTATGATTTCATCTGCTTTCTGAATTCTGAGGACTTGTGTGCATGAAACGTGATTGTAGTTTGTGGTTGTGTCAAGGTGTCGTGGACATGACATCACTTACTGTCGTGGCAAGTGCATTATTTTTTTTAGGAAACTTAGATGCTTCGAAAAATGAAAAAAGGGTCACACAATCACTAATTTTAAAGTTATTTACGCCATGTCCCTATATTATTGTCTACTGTGTCATTTAGCCCTTTTAATTGTGTTAATTTAGTCCTTGAATAAAATTTTTGTTAATTTGGCAACAAAATTTTTAATGATTGGGTCACATGTGGCTTCCTATTAGGTTAAAGAGTGAGTTTGTGCTGGGTCATTTGCATTGACATGACCAAGGCGTTTAAAATTACATTGTTAATTTACTTTTAACATCATAACACTAAATTGTCAATCCCAATTCGATCCTTTGGAATTGGAATAAGTTCGATAGTGGATCATGATAAATGTAAATTATACATAAACTAAATTGATATAATGAAATGTAAGATGACTAATTGACTTAGTAGACAAAGTACATTGACTTTTGCCATTATCCTTTAGTTTAAAATCTCTTTGATAGTTTTTAACATATAAACACATGTTGTAAACGGCTTGCTTAAATTCATTATATAGTGATGTTGATTTGATTCCATACTCTTAAAAAACTAAATATTGATGTCACTGACGTTTCAACACTTGGGATGAAGGATAATGGGGCTGTCAAAGAAACTTGGCTCCATAGATGAGCACCTCTCATGTGACTCTTTATACCTCGCAAAGGTAAGCTTGAAATTTCTCATTGAATTCGCTTTTCCATGGAAAAAAGAAAATTCACATCAATTACTGACCCCAAATTTGGAGATTTAATGATTATGTTAAATAATGCAGGTGGGAAGAGAACGTCAGAGATTTGATTTTGACGATTTTGAAAGCGTTCCTCAGAAGTTCAACATATGAATCTGGGAAGTCCGCCTCATACTGACCGTTGGTTGTGGAATGTGTTATTACCGGGGTAATGATAAGATTTGTGGTGAATAATAGCCATAAATTCCATTAAATTGCGTTGTTAATAACACTCTTTTCCTGACATTAACATTATCCTTGTTTTTGCTAATATTTTATTGAAAAATTGAAGAGTAAAGTCATATATTGCTGTGCAGTTGCGGAAACTGATATGTGATGGGCATTTTAGTACTTTCTGCTAATTACTTGAAGTCATACCAATAGTGGCATATAACTTGGCCGAATGGCCCTATGTAATGAATTATGATTGGTAAAACTTAATAAGACATGAATTTTTTAACATTGTTAAAGAAAATACAAACTTTCCCAAAAAAGGGGAGCCAAATTGCTGGGAGAGGGGGAGAGAGTTTTGTTAGGATATTATCTATTTCAAAATTAATATTGATTTGATATTAATCTGATTTGATTGGGGAGAGATTTGATTAATATTGTATTACCTAAATAAGTTTGATTTGAATTGATATTTTAAATTAGATTAGATTTAGGTAACTCATTATAAATAGGGGTTAAAGGTTGAGGGTTAGAGGTGTGGAAAAAGGAGAGAAAAAGATGTAGAGAATAAGAGATTTGTAAAGAGGTGTCGAGAGATAAATCGAGAGGTATTTGATTGAGAGATAAAAGAGTTTTTGTAGCTTCTGTTATTCAAAGCTACGTTTTGGAGGGTTGATGGCTCGCCGTGAAGAAGCTAAATTGAGAAGGGTTGGTGACTCGCCATACAACAGTTACACTTGGAAAGGGTTGGTGGCTCGCCGTGTAGAAGCTACATTGAAGAGGGTTGATGTCTCGTCGTGCAGCAGTGACACTTTGAGAGAGTCGGTGACTTACCGTGCAATAGTCACGTTTATTGTTAATGATTGGTGGAGGTGATTGTATATGAGGTTAGGGGTTATAATTAGAGATTATAATCCTTAATCTCATATTGGATTGAGGCACTTGTTGGATCCTGTGGTTTTTACCTCTAGTTGAGAGAGGGTTTCCACGTAAATTTGGTTTGTTGATTTTGTTATTGTTTGTTGTTTTTTACGCTTCCGTTTGTGCTCAATGTATGAATTTTCCCAACAACTGGTGTCCGAGCATGTTTGGAATAATTGTTGAGGTTATTGCTAGAGTTTTGAATCGATCTGACATGGCGATGGCTGTGATGGCAATAAAGCAACCGAGATCTGTTGGGCATGGCTTGAGTGGTGGTGGTTCGACGTTTGTGCTTGATGTGTGAATTTTCCCAACAAGTTTCAAACCAAAGTCTTCTTATTTAGTGGTAGGTAGCTTAGCCACTATATCGATTCTAACATACCTGTAAAGATACATTAAAGGGTTTTTGTTTAGAAAAATGAATAAGAGTGTGGCGTTGAAGTTATTGGTTTGATTTTGCACTGATTGACGTCTCTGGCCTGACATTACAATTGGCATATATTGGTAAAGATACTTTCAGAAGGGTGTTATGCTTAGAAAAAGAAATAGGCATACAGTGTTCAGTGTCTATATATATATATATATATAGACACACACACACATATAAGAAAAGATATTTTGGAAAAAGGCAAGATGGACAATACACTTTAGGTGAAGAAGGAAAACAGCATGGATAATGTCGTGCTAGAACAACCCCCTGTTAACTCTGTAAAAATTTCGCTTCTGATTGGGATGTATGTGAAAACAAGGTTGTATTAAGACTCTATGATCTAGCAGAAATGAACAGGGTCATATTTGTTGACAGATGTATCTTGCTTGTTTCACTTAGCTTCCTAGCCAAGATGTCGGCAAAACATCTGCTACATATCATTTTGTGTCTTTATTGTTGGGACAATATATTCATAGCAAGCGGTTGCCTGGAAATGTTTTGTGATCTTAGAATTAAGTTCACACTCCTCCTCGTACTGTTTCCTTTAGAGCTTCTAGTCACAGCGATTGGTGTTTAGCCACATGCTTAACTAGGAGCAAATCCTTGCAGTGGTTGAAGCAAGCATCGCTTTGTTCTATGTCGGTTAGGGCTATTAGAAGCTACGCTCCTACCAGAGCTTGTGATGAATGCCCCGTATGGTTTTGTTCCAACACTATTTATACACTATTTATAGGCTTTCAGTTTATAACAGGAATTCACAGGTTGAAGTTTATCACCCAAGTACGCTAAAGTTTATAAGTTTTAGTGGGAATTTATCGGATTTTGACATAAGGTATACCTAGATGATAAGATTTCATATCTTAGCTTAACTCATTATATATATATATATATTTAGGTGTTAAATGCTCAAATTTTAGTTTACTTGGGAGAGGTAGATGTACGCAGCTTTACTCCTTCAGGGTGTAACCTTGCAGAGAGGCTGTTTTTAAGGACCTCTAACCTTATAGAATTGGCAATACGAGGACTTCCCAGGAGGTCACCTAAGAGATAATTTTTCTATTTTATCTAGCTTTTATAGTTAAATTTTTTTTCTATTACTTTTTCATATAAGTTGTGATGCTACTTATATTGTCTTATAATAAGCTATAAGATGATTAGTGAAAAATATTTCTTTGAAACTATACAAGAAAACATAATAATATGGAATCAAGTTTTCCTTTAAAACAATAACGAAAAACCTCAATTGGATTTGAATTTTTTTTTAGAAAACCTTTACTGAAGAAAGTCTAATTCATAAAATCTATTTTTTCCTTGAAATAAACGGAGCCTAAGAATATTCAAGGTCGCAACTTGGATGAATCCAATTATTAACAGGGAAGGGTACATGAAATATAATCTAGAAAAGAGTCATCATTTGCTGGCAGATTTTTTTTTTTTGGGGGGGGGGGGGGGGGGGGGGGCCGTTAGGCTCTCTAGGAGAACTCAATGTTAAGTCGTGTAACTATTGTGGTAAAATCAATGTTCTAAGGATGGGAATCTAGATCTTAAGTCGTCTTTTCCTATGATAACAGGGAGAATGTGAGGTCGCAACTAATCAAATAGTACCCTTTACAAATGAATGTAGTTAAAGGTTAACTTTGATGGCTCGAAATGGGAAAGAGTACAACAAATGATTTTATCACTAGAGATCATTCTTGCATATGCATCAATGTAGGATCAAGGAACATGCATAGCTCCTCGATGAAGTTATTAGAGAAAACGTCGGCAAGAGTTGGTCCAATCGATAGAGTTGGGGTATTCTAATCCGCAGTTGGAAAGAACCAATGGACTGTAATTAGGAAATAAATGGTACATGGATTTGCAAAAACATCAAGAGATTATTGGAAAGATGTAGAGAATATGATAGTAAAGAGCATAGAGATTAAAGCAAGTTGCTACTTCAGAGAAACAAAGAAAGTTGCAAATTACCTAGCTAATTTTTGTCATTACATCCTTTAACAGCTCTTAGGTAAATGTTCCTTAAAATGGTAACCAAGTTTTTTTCCCTCTTTCCTCGGTACATGTTCTTTTAATGGAAGGCCAAACTCAGATCCCAGACTTTTATTAATTAATGAATTCGATTACAAGGGTGTTTGATTGAGTACAAGTGTAATGGAAGAAAATAGAGAAAAATGGGTGACGCCTTTGCTCTTAGGGTTCTCCAACTATCTTTGGAGGGAGAGCAGTGAGCTTAGCTTTCTCTAGGGTCCTGAGCTCTATTTATAAAATTTTTCCTCAGGAAGCAGCTGGAGTACTGTGCTTTGATGGGGGGTGTATTTCGCCCGGCATTGGACGGAGGGCGAGATTCCCCTGGCCGTTGGACCCGCGGCTTTGGTTGTTTCCTGTCCGAATCCTGATAACGGTTAATCGTCCCTGGCCGGTCCTCGGGGGGAGCCGGTATTCCGGGGCGAGATGCCCCTCCGAAGCCGAGGTGCGTGTTGGGTTGAGGTGTTATTTCGAGATTATCTGGGGTTTGGGGTGTATCCTGTTAGCTAGATGCGCTCATCTCTTCTTGGTCAAAAGTAGAGTTCTAAAGTCGCCCTCTGGGGATGCATCTCGGTCGAAGATGCTCTTTGGGGTGTGATGCTGCATGTTCCTTATTCGGGTACTGTTTTGTTGAGAGTTATTAGTTAGTCCCTCGCTACTTCACAAATGATTCTCATTTTTGACGTGATTTGTGGTGAGTTCACTTTATAAATATGGGAGCTCGAGGGTCACTTGACTTCCAAGTCTTCCCTCTTTTATTTTTAGAATTTTAAACCAGATTGTCCTTCCCTCGTCGTGCTTGGTCTAGCAATGGCTGATTCAGAGGACGTGACTTTCAAAATTTTCATCTATCTTCCTGCGAAGTCTCTCTTACGATTTCGAACCCTGTCTCGCTCCCATTCTCCCCTCATCGGTACAAGCGTCTCGTTCTTTGAACCGTTATATTGATGGTGTGCTCGTCCAGTCCCGTTGTTACGTCGACCCGGATGACATTTCCGTCTTCCCCGGTACGCCTACCACGTGGAGGGTTATTCCTCAATCCTCGGTAGAGTTTCTCTCCGGTCATCAGAGAATTCTGGGATGTCATGGCGGGTTAGTTCTATGTAGGGAGTTCAACCCGGTCGGCCCATCTCGCCTTTTTGTTTTCAACCCTGCTACTCGCTTTTACCTTCCGCTAGGCTCCCTAACCAAGGGAGTCTTGGCTCTATTCATCAAATGTCCCATGACGGCCATTCTCGGATGTCGGGGTGCTGCCGAGTCCTTCGTATTTCTCGTCCATTTGTTGGTCTATGATCACACCTTGGAGCCTGACGGTGGAGAGTGGACGAATACTCATCAGGTTTTTGTATGGGAGGACAAGTGGGTGTATAAGGGTGAGCTCTACGCTGGGGGGGGGGGGGGGGGGGGGGGGCGGAATTTGCTATTTCAGGTCCTCGCTTGTTGATGACATGATCTTTTTGATGTTCGATTGGGGTCCTTATATTTCGGGCCATTCCTCTTTCTATCGCACTTATGACGTCCGTTGGAGCACGGTCTTGAATATATTGGAGTTCCTATTTTTCTCATCCCAGGTTCACCGGGGCATTGCGTAGAGCGACGATGAGGGCATATTTAGTTGGGACGGCCCTTTATCTTTTGGCGCTTCGCTGTGCCTAGTCTTGCTTCGTGGTACCCTCTTTGCGGTATGGCAATTGCATGATTGCGGTGGATTTTCCTCCTGGTTCATCTACAAGAGCGTCGAGAATTGGTTTCCAATCCCCCAGGCGTTCAGTGGTTTTCATGTCGCTGACTTCTACATCTCGGGCCAGTACTTGATCATGGCTTGTGCAGGAGGGATTTACCGATGCTGCTTGGAAGGGCCCGATCATGGGCTTTTAGAGCGCCTAGGATAGTATCCGTATCGGGGTTCGCTTTCTTTATGTCCGTACATGGGGACCCTTTACCCTGAGTTGCCAGGTCCTGCCTTATCGTTTTAGGACGTGGTGTCAGTCCTTTGTACTTCACTTTTTTTTTTGTAGTTTTCTTTTTTGTATCTTTAGGTCTTGTAACATGTCGTTTTTTTGTTGCTCGCAGTGTGGGGAGGTTTACGCCAGTTCAGGGCGTGTTGATGTGATTAGTAGCACGGTTTTTGTTCTAATGAATGTGACTTTTCTGTCATTCTTCTATTCCTGTTGTTTTATGGTACTCCCGGTTGCTTTAATTAGTTGCGCGTTTCTTCTTTGTTGCGTAGGGGCTCGGTTGTGTTAGAATTTGTGTGATAATGATTTCAATTTTTGAATATATATTTTTATCATTATTTTTATTTTGTTTATTTTGCATCTCGGGCCAATATGTATCTCGGTCTGACTTGCTTCGCCTTGTGTTTATTTTACGCTGTTTCATTTTCCTTTGCTGTATTTTGGCTTTGTTTACTACATTTATGTGTGCCGGAGTTTTCCAAAGAAAATGGTGTTTTGTTTTTATTTTCTTTCAATATTAAATTCCTTCTCCTTTACTTTTATGTTTTGAAGTTTAAAGCTTTTTTCTCTCTCCTCTCTCTTTGTTTTCTTTGTGGGTGAGCCGTCGGGTTCCTGTTTTTGTCTTTGTTTGATTTTTATTTCTTTTTTTTTTTTTTATCTATGAGCATAAGTATTTATTTTAATTCTTTTTGCGCATCTCGGATCGAGATGCATCACGATTCGGCATGCTTCGATTTGTGTTAATTTGTATTGTTTCATGTATTTTTGCTTTATTTCTATTATTGTAAGTTTACGTATTTTGGTTTTATTTAGCGTACCTGAGTGTGTAAGAGTTTCTTCTATCGGTCGGTGTTTGCGGTTCCCAGTAAGAGGTGAGGGAGCTTCGTTCTGCTATCTCGGTGCTGCATACTTCTGTCATGGAGCAAGCCGCCTGGTTTCGAGAGCAAGGGCTTCGTATTTCCGAGTAGGATGCCATCATTTTTCGAGTCTCGGAGAAAGTCGCTCATGCTGTTGCTGACTGTAAAAGGGGCCTATTAAATAGATTTTTCCCGAAGGACTCCTTGGCGGGTCTCTCATTTTGAGAAAACTTTCGACGTCTTGCCCGCCTCGAAGATGTTTATGGTTTTTCATATAGGCATCTCTCCTGCCTTGTGCGGGCTTACGACTTCATGTGCCAGTGTCTTGCCTACCTTGGTAGGGGCTTACAGCTTTAAGTGTTAGCTCTCGCTTGCCCTGGATGGGGCTTAAGGCTTCAAGTGTTGGCTCTTGCCTACCTCGGACGGGGCTTACTGCTTTAGGCATTGTGTTAGCTTCCAATCAAGAATTGAGAGTCTAACCTTGTAGAAGAAGAGTTTAGGTGAGGAGAGAAGTGAAAGGGGATGAGAAAATAGAGAAGGAGATGAGAAATAGAGTAAATTCCAAAAGGAAATTCAGATTTTATTGATTGAATGATTGAATTACAAGCTTAGGACCCTATTTATGCACAATCGGGTACATTGCATCAAGGCAATCCCAAGCTGACCAAACTAACTGCTTTTCCCGCCTAAAATGTGCAGCAACCCTCACATTTGACCCGGTTGACCGTCCAACAGCCTTTGGCGCCAAATCCTACCCAAACCGACTTTTAAAACCAAACAACTCAATCAATGAAACACCAACCAACAATTACAACCAGAAATTACAATTAAAATTCATCAATTCATAACATTCCCTCCCTCTTGAGAAGCTTCTTGTCCTTAAGAAGTAAAATGTGGGAATTGGCTCTTCAAGAAATTGTAATTTTCCCAAGTCATCAAGCTGTTGTTCAAGTTGCACCAAGTCACCAACACCTCTTGCACAACCCCTTTATACTTCTGCAGCATCCTACGACCCTTAACAGCAGCAGGTTGTAGCAACAACAGCCCATTTGACTCTGCATCAGGTGGCTTTCGAGCAACTTCAGCACCTTTCTTGACCTGCTTTTTAAGTAGGGAAACATGGAACACCGGGTGAATGTATGAATGCGAAGGTAGGTCAAGCTTATATGCAACATTGCCAACTTTCTCCAAGATTTTGTATGGGCCAAAGAAACGAGCACTTAGCTTAACATTTCGCCTGACAGTCAAGGAAGACTGTCTATACGGTTGTAATTTAAGGTAGACCATGTCTCCAGCTTCATAGTTTTTGTCTACCCTCTTTTTGTCGGCATAAAATTTCATTCGTGCCCGAGCTTGTTGGAGATTATCCTTAAGCACCTGCAACATTTGCTGCATTTGCCGTACCAGATCAGCTGCTGCAAAATCAGATTCTCCCGATTGTCGCAGCAACATTGGTGAAGGAGGAGGATAGCCATACAAGGCTTGGAAGGGTGAAGTGCCAATTGATGTATGGAAGTAAGTGTTGAACCAAAACTCCGCCAAAGATAGCCAATGATTCCACTCCTTAGGCCTTAAGAAAACCATACTCCGAAGGTATTGTTCTACACATTGGTTGACTCGTTCGGTTTGGCCATCCGTTTGAGGATGATAAGAGGAACTAAGCGCCATGTGGTACCCATCAACTTGAACAACTCCCTCCAAAATGTGCTTGTGAAAATCTTGTCTCGATCTGACACAATGGATTGAGGCAATCCATGTAATTTGTAAATATTGTCAAGGAAGATTCTTGCCAATTTTTTTAGCGGTAACGGGTCGAACAAGAGCAATGAAATGGCTATACTTGGTGAAACGATCCACCACTACCCATATAACTTCCTTGCCTTCAGACCTCGGTAATCCCTCAATGAAATCCATGCTAATATTAATCCATGCTCCATCCGGAATAGGAAGTGGTTGAAGTAGACCCTTGTAACGATGATCTCCCAACTTTGTTTGTTGACATACTTCACAAGCCTTCACATACTCACTCACATCTTTTTTCATGCTTGGCCAAGTAAAGTACGCCTTAACCCTTTGTTACGTGCCTTCAATACCGGCATGACCTCCCCAAGATGCATCATGAGAGGCTTGTATTATCTGATCCCTCAATTCAGTAGCTGAACCAATGTATAGCTTGCCACTGCTTCTGATCAAACCTCTCTGCACGGTTATATCAACACCCGAACTGCATTTTTCTGCACCATTTACAAGAGCATTAGCGACACAATCTTGGGCAAAAGAATCACCCTCATATGTCTTGTCTATCTCTTCCATCCATGAAGGAAACAACACGGAAAACGCACTGCAATGCCCCCTGTCAGCATCCTCAAACTGTCTGGACAACACATCAGCAGCCACATTCTCCTTGCCTCTTTTATACTCAATGTCATAATCACGGCCAAGCGTCTTCATAAGGCCTTTCTTTTGAATTCTTGACACAATCTTTTGCTCAAGGAGATACTTGAGGCTTTGGTGATCCGTTCGAATGATGAACTTGTGACCCTCCAAGTAATGCCTCCATTTTTCCACGGCTAAGAGAATTTCTAGATATTCCTTCTCATAGGTCGACATAGCTTGATGCTTAGGACTAAGGGCTTGGCTCAAGCAAGCAATAGGCCTTCCATTTTGAGAAAGAACGGCCCCTATACCAGTAACACTCCCATCGGTCTCCAAAACAAAGCTTTCGGTGAAGTTTGGCATGGCCAACACTGGTGCAACACACATTGCGGCTTTAAGAGCTTTAAATGCAGCTTGAGATCTCTCATTCCAAGCAAAAGCATCCTTCTTCAAGAGTTCGGTTAAAGGTTTGGCAATAGAACCATAACCCTTAATGAATTTCCTATAATACCCGGTCAATCCCAAAAAACCTCTCAATTGCTTCAAGGTGATCGGAATTGGCAAATCTTGCATTGCTCGGATCTTATTAGGATCGGTGGAAACTTCCTCTTTAGAGATGACATGACCCAAATACTCAAGCTTATTTTGAGCAAACGAACATTTGGACAACTTTGCAAAAAAAAACTTGTGTTGCCGCATCACCACAAAGACTTGTCTGAGGCGAGTGAGATGTGCTTCATAAGTTGAGCTGTAAATCAGTATGTCATCGAAGGAAACGAGCACTGAATTCCTCAAAAAAGGCTTGAAAACGTCATTCATGGCTGCTTGGAAAGTGGCCGGAGCATTTGTTAAGCCGAAAGGCATAACAACAAACTCAAAATGTCCATGATGAGTCTGAAAGGCTGTCTTGTAGATATCCGGCTTGAGGACCCTGATTTGATGATATCCCTGCCTCAAATCAAGCTTTGAAAAGAAGCATGCTCCATGTAACTCATCAAGCAAATCATCTATGACCGGGATGGGAAACTTATCCTTCACTGTTAGAGCATTCAACCGACGGTAATCAATGCACATTCTAGCCGAGCCATCTTTCTTCTTCACAAGGATCACAGGTGAAGCAAAAGGGCTATGGCTTGGTCTAATGAAGCTCATGTAAAGAAGCTCCTCAACTTGCCTTTCAATTTCTGTCTTTTGGCCATGAGCATACCGATATGGCCTAATCTTGACCGGATCAGCATTTGCACGCAAGGGAATGGCATGGTCCACACTCCTTTGAGGAGGAAGACTCTTAGGCTGCTCAAAAATGTCAAATTCTTCCACTAAGGCCTGAACTTCAGGTTGGACAGCTTGCTGCAACTCTACGCAGATACCATGAACAAATGCCCAATCCATTGTATTGCCTTCTTCTTGATTCCATCTTGCCATCAATCAACTTGAGTTGAGCTTCCACTGATATGCCTTTCAAGGATACTTTGGTGCCATGAACCTCAAATGCCACTGTCATCTTATCAAAATCAAACACAACCGGGTTGAAGGTTCTCATCCAATCCACCCCAAGCACCATATCGCAACCTCCCAAAGGAAGAACTCTGAAATCAAAGGTGAATTAATGATCTTGCATAGACCATGGGAATGCTAAGCACTTGTTTTGAGTTGTTAAGGAGTTGCCATCAGCCACCATCACCGCCAAGGGATGAGTCTTTGTCACCTCATGCTTAACCTTCTTAATCAACTTTGGATCAATGAAACTATGAGTATTCCCACTATCAATAAGGACAATGATAGAGTGCTTTCCAGCCCTGCCTCTGATCTTGGTGGTATTATGAGCTCCACTACCTATCAAAGCCTTCATTGATATCTCCACTTCATCATCACTCAATTCCTCTTGCGAAGTATAGCCTGCACTGTCAATTTCTGCAGCAGAATGTTCACTGCCAGATTCAGCTTCAGCACAAGGCCCTTTTGCATACATTAGTGCTTGAGACTTGCATCTATGACCAGGCTGATATGGTTGATTACAACGAAAGCATAACCTCAATGAACTCTTGTCAATAGCTCGCTTAAAACCAGAACTGGAACTACTTCTCTACTGCGTTCTGAACTTGCTGATTTGCAGCTTATTTTTGTCACTTGATTGAACTTGAGTGGCTTCAATCAACTTTGCCTTGTTGTAAGCACTTGAAAAAGTCTTAGGACCAATGGCTTTCACCATATTCATGATCCTTGGCTTCAATCCACTCACAAAGCATGAAACATAATATGATTCAGCATCCTTGGGAGCTATGGACAAAACTGACAGCAAGTTGGCTCTTAAGTTCTCAAATCTGAGCATATACTCTCTCACGGTTGAAGTTTGAGACAACTTGCTAAAGCTATCCACAACATCCGTTGATTCACCTTTTCCATATTGTTCACACATTTCTTCTACGAATTGGCCCCAAGAAAGATTCGGTTTGCTCTTCAACAAACTATAATACCAAACCTCATGGTCACCATGTAAAGGAACTACAGCTAGCTGGAGCTTTTCCTCATCAGGTATGTTATAATACAGAAAATACCGATCACATCTCTTTAGCCATGATTCCGGTTGTCTACCATCAAAAGGATCAATTTCTACTCTTGGCTGCCTGTAATTACCATTCCTACCACCAGACATAGTGTCATTACTCACTGATCTATGCTGGTAATGTCAATCAGGAGGTTTGTCAAGATGATCGAACTCATCAAATTCAACTTTGCGCTGCGTAACTGAATTCTGTTGCCCGACATTGTGACCTGCATTCAAGGCATTCATCCTGCAATGTATTTGTCCAGAGGCACGATCCTGATTTTCAACATCCATTTCAGGTTGTACAGGTTGATTCTCAGCTGATCTAATGTGAATTGAAGGTCCTACATTCGGTTGCACTATTGGAGATTTTTCTCGAGACCTCACCAGACGTTCAGGTCTGTCTGCATTGTCTTGCTGCTGATCAGTCTCATTTTGATGAAAAATTTGGCTAGCCGGCTTAAGGATCGCATTGACACTTGATTCTTCTTGCTTATTCACCTGATCTTGCAAGTGCACAAGCTTCTTTTCAATTTGCTGTAGTCGTTCTTCCTTATTCGTATCTTTATCCAAAATCATCTACTGCATCCTCAACATTTGCTGAATGCTGTCATTCTACTGCTTAATCTCGATATTTTGCTGATCAAACTTAGCATTCAGTTGTTCGAGATTGTCATATAACTCCCGGTGGTGATCAATTGGTGCATCTGCACCAGAACCTGCAATTGCAGCAGCAAAATTCATTCCTGAGCCAGGTGCACTGGCACCTCCAGCTCCAGATCTTGTTCTTACACCTTTGGTCATGTTTTCCTTTGATTTAGCCAGCCTCAATCAATCAATTGATTGCTTGAACCAGCTCCGATACCAATTGTTAGCTTCCAATCAAGAATTGAAAGTCTAACCTTGTAGAAGAAGAGTTTAGGTGAGGAGAGAAGTGAAAGGGGATTAGAAAATAGAGAAGGAGATGAGAAATAGAGTAAATTCCAAAAGGAAATTCAGATTTATTGATTGAATGATTGAATTACAAGCTTAGGACCCTATATACACAATCGAGTACATTGCATCTAGACAATCCCAAGCTAACCAAACTAACTGCTTTTCCTGCCTAAAATCGGCAGCAACCCTCACATTTGACCCAGTTGACCGTCCTATAGCCTTTGGCGCCAAATCCTACCCAAACCGACTTTTAAAACCAAACAACTCAATCAATGAAACACTAACCAACAATTACAACCAGAAATTATAATTAAAATTCATCAATTCATAACACATTAGCATCTCGCCTGCCTCGGACGGGGCTTACGGCTTCAAGTGTTGGCTCTTGTCTACATCAAACGAGGCTTATGGCTTCAATGTTTGTGCAGGCTTGCGGCTCAAGTTGACGTTTTTCTTGTCCCCAAGATGTGTGTGGTTCCATGTGTTCGCTTCTTGCCTGCCTTGTTTGTGCATATGGCTCATCTAGCCTCAGGGGGCTCCCAGCTCGCATTGGCTCGTGTGGGCCTACGTCTTGTGTTGGCATCTTTCTTGTCCGGAAGAGGCGTGCGGTTGCATGTGTTCGCTTCTTGTCCACTTTGTGCGGGCTTACAACTTGTCTTAGTGCTTTCTCTATCCCAAAGAGGAGTACGACTTCACATGTCGGCTTCTTGCCTGCCTTGAGTGGGCTTACGTCTTGTCTTGGTGCTTTCTTCATCTCAAAGAGGTGTATGGCTTCACATGTCGGCTTCTTGCCTGCCTTGGGTGGGCTTACGGCTTGTCTTGGTGCCTTTTCCGTTTTGTAGAGGTGTACGGTTTCCCATGTCAGCTTCTTGCCTGCCTTGAGTGGGTTTACGGCTTGTCTTGCCTTAGGAGGACTCACAGCTTATGTATCTCTTCTGCCACAAACGGGCTTCCGGCTTCGAGCATTGGCATGTCACCTATCATAGACGGGCTTATGCATGCCGTGGAAGGATCTTACAGACTTACGGGCTTTTTCTGCCGCAGACGACAGACCTACAGCTTACGTATCTTAACTGCTACAAACGGGCTTCCGTCTTTGAGTGTTGGTGCGTCACCTTTCATAGATGGGTTTAAGGCCTTGGTATATTGCTTGCCGCGGATGGACCTTATGGATTTTGGGTTTTATTTTGAAGTGGGTGAGACTGACGGGTTTTGAGTGCCTACCGCGGACGGACCTTACGGACTTATGGGCTTAGTTTGCCATGGGCGAGACCGATAGGCTTTGAGTGCCTATCATGGACGGACCTTACGAACTTACGGGCTTTATTTGTTATGGGCGAGACTGACTGGCTTCGAGTGCCCGCCGCGGACCGACCTATGAACTTACGGGTTTAGTTTGCCATGGCCGAGACCAACGGGCTTCAAGTGCCTGCCGTGGATGAACTTACGAATTTACGGGCTTAGTTTGCCGTGGGCGAGACCGACTGGCTTTGAGTGCCTACTGTGGATGGACCTTACGGAGTTATGGCCTTAGTTTGCGGTGGGCGAGACCGACGGGCTTTGAGTGCCTGCCACGGATGGACCTTACGGACTTACGTGCTTTGTTTTCCATGGGTGAGACCGACAGGCTTTGAGTGACTACCTCGGATGGGCCTTATGGACTTAGAGGCTTTGTTTGCCACGGGTGATACCAACGGGCTTCGAGTGCCTGCCGCGGACGGACCTTATGGACGTATGGGCTTTGTTTGTTGTGGGCGAGACCGACGGGCTTCGAGTGCCTGCTGCAGAGACTTACGGGCTTAGTTTGCCGTGGGTGAGACTGACGGGCTTCGAGTGCCTGCCGCAGACGGACCTTAAGGACTTACGGGCTTAGTTTGTAATGGGCGCCGCGGACGGACCTTACGGACTTACTGGCTTAGTTTGTCGTGGGCAAGACCGACGGGCTTCGAGTTTCTACTGCGGATCGACCTTACGGACTTGCGGCTTAGTTTGCTGTGGACGACACCGATGGGCTTCGAGTGCCTACTGCGGATGGACCTTACAGACTTACGGGCTTAGTTTGTTATGGGCGAGACATACGGACTTCGAGTGCCTGCTGTGGATGGACCTTATGGACTTATGGGCTTAGTTTGCCATGGGCGAGACCGACGGGCTTCAAGTGCCTGCTGCAGACGGACCTTATGGACTTATGGGCTTAGTTTGCCATAGGCGAGACCGACGGGCTTCGAGTACCTGCCGTGGACGAACCTTATGGACTTACAGGCTTAGTTTGCCGTGGGCGAGATTGATGGGCTTCGAGTGCCTGCCATGGACAGACCTTACGGAATTACGAGCTTATGGTTAGAACACTTTGCCTGGAGGAGCTTTATGGTTTAACACTTTCATTTATTAGTTTTTCACTATTATACGTATATATGTGTTGTCTGTGTGTATGCACGTACATACGTATTTACTTTTATATATATTTTTTATTTTATTTTTGTTGTTATGTGGGTAGCTTTTGTACATTGTGTATCTTTGCTTGATTCTCTTATGTTTCTTTTTTTTATTCGATTTTTTTGTTTTATTGTGTTCGGTTTTTTATTTTTTATTTAATTTTTATTTTTTAGCTTAGGAGGGAGTTCTAACAAAAAGGGGAGGTTCTTCTATTTGCGCCGGGGCCTCATACAAAATACTTTCTCAAATTCAGAATGTTCCACGTCCTTGGGAGCAGGGTCCCATCCAGCTATTGCAGACAATATGCCCCTTCTCGTGTTGTCCGAGAGACTCGGTAGGGTCCTTCCCAATTGCCAGACAGCTTTTCGTGGTGATGTCCTGTAGACTTCGTTCGCCTTAGTACCAACTCTTCTTCCTGGAAGGTTCTTCGTTTAGTCTCAGAATTAAAGTACTTCGCCATTTTCTGTTTCTTAGTGACCATCCTGATCAATGCATTCTCACGCATCTCCTCTAACTCATCCAGTGACTGTCTCAACGCTTCTTCATTGCACTCCTTGCTGTAGTCCTGATTTCGGAGACTGGGCTCTCCTATCTCTACTGGTAGCACTGCCTCTATGCCGTACACCAAGTTGTACGGGGTCTCTCCTGTCGCGTTTCGTGTTGTTGTTCGGTAAGCCCATAATACACTGGGTAACTCTTCTTCCCATTTTCTCTTTGCCTGATCCAAACGTCGCTTTAGACCGAACAGTATGTGCTTGTTTGCAAATCTGGCCTGATCGTTTCTTTGGGTTGTGCCATGGAGGCGTAGTGTATTTTGATCCCCAGGTTTTTAGAGTAATCACGAAACCTTTGCAAACTGAATTGAATACCATTGTCCACGACCTGGACTCGCAGGATCCTGTACCGTGTGATGATTCCTTCTACAGGAAGTGATGGATGGCATGATCCGTGATTTGGGCTACGGGCTCGGCCTCTATCCATTTGCTGAAATAATCCACAGCCACAGTGATGTATTTCCTTTGTCCGGTTGCCTTGGGGTATGTTCTTGAGATATCCATCCCCATTGGGCAAAGGGGATGGGATTGAGTATGGGCTGGGGCAAAGATGCAGGGTATGTGAATTATCGAAGCGTGTTTCTGGCACTTCTCGCATTTCTGGAGAAGGTCTAGCACGTCATTTTTCATGGTGGGCTAGTAACAGCCCGATCATAGAGCCTTGTTGGTCAGAGCCCGGTGATCGAGGCGTTGTCCACAAATGACTTCGTGGATTTTGTGCACGATGTACTTCCCTTCTTCTTCTCTGATACACTTCAATAGGGGATGCACGAAGGATCTCTTGTATAAGTCCCCTTTAATCAGCACGAACCACGGCGCTCATTTTCGGATTTGCTTCGCCTCTAGCTGTTCGTCAGGCAGAGTCCTGTCCCTTATGAACTTGGCTAGGGGACGCCGCCAGTCATTCAACGACTAAATTTGAGCGACTCCTTTGTGCTGAGGCAAACTTCGGCATGATGTACAGATCTCTTTTATCTGATTGGCAGGTTCCAGACCTTTCTCCTCCATCTCCAAGCTAGCGATTCAACTTAACTCATCTGCTTTGATATTCTCGGTTCGTGGTATGAGGTGGATTTTGAAGAAAGAGGATGTTTTTGCTTCCTCGTTCACCATTTGCAAATATTCCTTTATGGCGGCGCTTTTTGCTCCTTATATCCCTTGAACCTGTTTGATGACCAGCTAAGAGTCGTTATATACCTCCCCTGGCGTGCCCTGCCTTTCGAGCCATTCTTAGTCTATGAAAGAGCGCTTTGTACTCGGCTTCATTGTTACTGGTCCTAAACTTGAACCTTAGCATGTGAAGGAAATGTTGCTTTTCTGGCAAGATAAGTAGAATGCCTGCTTTGCTCGCCCTAGTTGTTGAAAGATCCATCTATATACAGCTTCCATTATCCTTCTGGGGTATCCATCGGTCTGGGGCTTGGTGACGCTAGGTTGGTGAACGAGAATTTTGCTAATAAGTCGGCTAGAGCCTGTGCCTTGATCTCGGTCCGTGACTCGAACAGAATGTCATACTTGAAGAGTTCGACCACCCAGGATAGCATTCTTCGTGAGCACTCCAGTCATTGGAGTGATTTCTGTAAAGACTGGTTGGTTCGTATCCGGATACGATGTGCCTGAAAGTAAGGCCGGAGCTTCCGTGCGGCTGACGATGACATAGGTAAGTTTCTCGATGTGGGGGTATCGCGTCTTGGGCGCAAGGAGAGGGATGCGCGTGCATTAGCGAGAAAAATCGCCTAGGGCTAGGGCACACGTTTCGGGCTCGTGCGGTGGCGGCGCGGCTCCGGCCAGGGCAATGAGTGTTCGCCTGTCGTCCCACTTCCTGGTGGTGGTGGCAGTGCTACTAGTGGTGGCCGGTGAAGGGTGAAAACAAGGGAGAGAGGGTGTTAAGGTTTGGGTGTTGGGAGTTGTGGCGTAGGACTTGTGGGCCATCTCCGGTGGTCCCTTCGACCGGCGTTCGTCCCTGGCAATCTCCTCCTGTCTTCGCTGACCCCCGACGACTATAGTGGTGGCCGGATTCCGGCCCAAGCATGGCCAGGCGAAAGTTGCGCCTCTTGCGAATTTCTCTCTTCTCTCTTCACGATTTTTTGGAACAATCTTCGTAAGTCTTCTTCGATCCTTACTAGATTGTCGTTGCTGGGTGCGGGTGGCCGGTCTCTGGCCGGTAAAGTTTTCTAGAGGCGCACGATTTTGGGGTGCATTAAACCCTAATTTTTCTAGGGTTTCTTGGCTTGTTTATTGTTTTTTCATTGATCACGCACCATGTCTGGGGTGTGTGATGCTGTGGCTGCGGCTGAGAGTTCGGGATCGACGGGTGGTCGTGCGGGTACTGCCACTTGGGTTGACCGGGTTCGAACCACTGAGTTGAACACGTTGCAATATTTTGAACCTGTTCTTCTTGATGGCAAGCCTTAGGGGTTGTTCCTGATGAGGTCTTAGACTCCGCCAATGATATATGGGACCGTTGCTTAGTTGGTAGGCTCATTGGCACGGGATGGCCTCCTCTCGTGCTTAGGACATTGCTAGTTTTCTCGGGGGGAATAAGGGCCTTGAATGCGTCCTATCTGATGGAGAAGTTTATTACTTTCGGTTTCGCACTAAGGTACAAGCCGAGAATGTGTTGTTAGGTGGTCCTTGGTTATTTAAGGGCATTTGCATGTCCCTCCAGTTTTGGAAGGAGGGGCTAACGGTGCCTAGGGATAGCCAAACCGCTCCTGTTTGGGTCCGGATATCGGGTCTTCCCTTGTCTCTTTGGAAGCCCGCAGGGATCAGTTATGCTTGTAGTACAGTTGGTAGGCCTTTGTTCATGGACAAAGTCATGGCCGGTGGTACGCATTTGGGATATATCCGGGTCTATGTTGAGGTGAGGGCCACGGTCTTGTGCCGAGGGAGACCCTGATTGAGGTTCGTGGTGTTCGGGTCCGACTTGGTATCACGTGTGAAGGAATGCCGAAGCGTTGCCCGACTTGTATGGTGTTTGGGCATGATTGCTCACCTCCTGCTGCTCGAGAGGCTCCTTCTAATGCTGCCACGGTGTTAGGGCATAGAAAGAAGATGAAATCTAAAAAGAAAAATGGCATTGGGGCTTCGGATGACTTGGTGGTGCCGGCGGCGGCGCCGGTGAGTGATGAGGTGGTTGGTGGTGGCGCGCCTGGTGGGGCTGCCGTTGCTGCTAGACCGGTGGAGGAGTGGAGGGTTGTTGGTGGGAGAAGGGTGCCTGTGGGGGTGGCTGCGACCCCGCACCAAGCTAGTGGGCCGCTGCCACTCCAGCCTGAGGACCGTAATGGGCCCAGGCAGCCTGGGCCTTCTTGCAGCCCCGGTGTATGGGGGGGGGGGGGGGGAGGACCCCGTCTTCTCCCCCAGCCCGGCCTAATCTGGGGCCGGGTGCTATTGGGCCCGTACTGGGCCTTGCTCCGGCCTACATTGGGCGTGATGTAGGCCCAGTCATAGGTATCACCAAGTCCGCAGCGGGCCTGGCCTCCTGTGGGTCCCATGTCTCTCATTCTGCTGCTGACTTGTCCGCTGATGGTGAGGACGCTACCCTCGAAATCCTCACCCACTTGAGGGGGAAATGGCAGGCGCATAACCATGAGCCTAACCTACCTTCTAGGACTAATTGGCTGCCCTCATCGACTTGATGTATGGGGGTTTAATAAACCCTTATACAGTAAAATTTACCCTGACTACATAAATAGGACCTACCATTTCCCTCGATGATACAAAATCCCCAAGTTTGCCCTCTTCTTGGGAGAAGGGACTGTGTCTATCCTCGTGCACTTGGCAAGATTCAGTTGCCAGTATAGAGAAGCGGCTAATAATCAGTAACTCCTCAAGTTAAGGCTGTTCCCCAGCTCCTTAATTGGGATGACATGGCAAGGTAATTTCAAGCTCAAGAATGAACTTCCATGTCTAACTTGGATCGAATGAGACAAAAGCCTGGTGAATCTATGGAAAAATACATTAATCGGTTCAAGAGAGCCTGGTTAAAATGTAACCCTTCTTGAAGTAGAATATGCAAAACTAGTATTAAATGACTTGATATTGAATTTAAGAAGAAATTCAAAGGCTCTAACTTCATGATGCTCTTATAGCTGGTAGAATGTGCCATTAAATATGAGGCTATCTTGAAAGAAGAAAGTCCTAGAAAAAATAGCGTGTTACATACATGACCTAATCGAAGAGGATGAAGATCCTCCATATGAGATTGACGTTGCTTAATACGTCAAAGGGCCACCTATGATTTGCAATCCTGGTTAAGAAGGATGTTAAAGCCAGGAAGTCTTATCCATTCCAAGACTTGAGGAAATACTCATTTGACCTGTCAAGAGCCAACGTGATATTTGATTGGCTTGAGGAAAATGCCAAACTCGAGATCAAGGGTAAACATGGAAAGCCTGTCCCAAATTCTACTAAGAGGAAGGTATACTGTAAAAGGTATGATTAATTGACCCGTTCAACAAAGAACTGCATTATCTGTAAAAACGTAGTTCAAGATGCCATATCAGAAGGGAATTGATCTTCTTGGTAGAAGGACAGATGGGTGTCGATAAAGAACCCTTTCCGAGTCTTAGTCAAGTAATTGAGGTAGCAAAACCTTACGATTCTCTTACCAGCCAAACTAGTGGCACATCTCTGTGCAGGATGCATATAGAAAAGGCAGTTTGATTGTAGCCAATGCTTTGTTTGACAGCCTATTAGAGTTAAGAACACTGAGGTTCCCTTGAACTTCGGTGAGGTTCCCAGAAGATTATTACAAGTGACACATCACCGCTTCTGACACGCGATTATGTTATGTTCAGCAAATTCCTACAAAAGCAATTCATGGAAGGAATTATTCTTCTCTCCATGGAAGAGCTAGCCATGGGAATTCTTACTGACGACTATTGGTATACAGTCTTCACTTCTAAGAAGAAGGCGTCAAGGATTCTCTTGCGCCTTACACATGACCTCTGCAGGGGTTGGGGCCAAAAGTTGGTGTCCAAGATGAAGAAGCTGAGCCTTTATCTGAAGAGAAAGCCAGCTCCCTTAATGAGGACATCATTAACGGGACCTCCTCGAGGTCATGAGGACTAGGCATCCAAAGAGAAATCCAAAATACCACATACTCGATGTGGACACCAGTCAAGGACCATGACAGTTAGGACATCAGCCCTTCGAGGTCCAATTTGCTAATATCTAGAGAAGGCATCACCTTGATCATTAGGAAGATGGTCCCTATAGACTTACTTGAACCGAAAAGAGGAGGCAACTACGAAAAAAGCAAGCTCAACGAAGGGCTCTGCTAAATACTTGCTTAACTAGGCTCTCTCACAAGGAAGCCAAGGTCTGCAAGGGCAAACAGACCGAGCCTATGAATCTGGAAGACCCAACAACTGAGTCCAAACCTGTTGTTAATGCCGAAAAAGGCAGCCACTTGTGAGATGGACCAGTCTCTCATCTTCTGAAGAAAAGGAATCTTGGTGGGACCAGATTGCCAAGAGTTCACGAGCTCAAAAATCTGTTCATGTTGAAGAGGAAAATTCCCCTTTTAGCATCAACATAGTGGAACCTCTAGGCCATATTAAACCAACATGGTCTAATATTGAGAATGACTTCCACGAAGATGACTTTCCCCAAACTATGGAGGAGTCTCAAGCCCCAGCGGTTGACCAAGAGGACCAAACTATAGTGCAGGACATGCTAACTGATAGTATTCCTCAAAATCATGAACAGAACGTGCCCATGGATGGCAACCCTTAAAAGGAAATAGATCAAGGGGTCCAGATACAATTCAGGATGCTCCATGAAAAGGCTGATGCTAGAACTGCCATGCTCCTTCCTTTGGAGTTCATGGAAATTAGCACTCAGGAGGACCTCAAGGGAAACGTTATAGTAGGGGATAAGGATCCCCAAGTGGAACTGTGGTGGAAATAGCATCCACCAAAGGTAACTCCAATCCCTTTTTTTCTTTTAAAGTTAATACCCTAACATCCAAATCTCTTGAGGATTCACCCAACATCCAAATAAGCACATTAAGCCTTCATACATCAAGGCCAAATTCAATGGCATTCTAGTGAATAGGGTCTTTGTGGATAATGGCGCGGCCACCAACGTCCTGCCTTCTTATGTGTTGGGGGTCGTTGGTAAATCTTGAAGTGACCTAATTAATTCAGATGTTGCAATTTGGGCTTTTTCGAAGCTACTACTAAGTCTGAAGGGGTCCTTCCGATTAAGTTAATTGTTGGGAGCCTAAGCGAGCTAACAACATTCTTTATAGTAGATACTACATCAGGTCATAATGCTTTGCTCATGAGAGTTTAGTTACATGCCAATTATTATATCACAACTTCACTGCACCGGTTGATACTTTTTTGGAACCATGACAAGTATGAAATTATTATGGCAGATAATAGGCCACTTATGGCTTTCTCCAACTACATTGAGGCAAAATTCTATGAAGATGGTGCTGGATCGCTTGATGTCAAAAGGACCACTCCACAATCTACCCAACATCAAGACACAATGACCATCCTTGATAGCCCACTCATTGAGGCTGAGGTAGAGTCTGAAGACTCTGATTTCTTAGGATGCATAAGAGCCCTTCTTGAAGAAGAAGATCTCCAAGGTACGCCAAAACCCTTATGTGAGGGAGGCAAGACCTCCCACTAATGGCTCGGGAGGCCATTTCCTCAGAGCTAGCAAAGCTCATGACTTGGCATGTTGAGGATCGACTTTGGGCTGAACAGCCATTAATGACTTCAAGGTCTAGATGGTGCAAGAAAAAGAGTTGGAACTTTCTGACTTAAGAGCAGCACCAGCCAAGATGAAGAATTTAAACGCTGACGTTCAAGACCCCCTCCTTGAGGTTAACTTGGGCTCGTTAGAAGACACACGACCGACCTATATGAGCACTCTAATTTTTAAGAGGCAAAGAGAGCAGTATTTGACCTTGCTGTGGGAGTTTAAGGATCGCTTTGCTTGGGACCATCATAAGATGCTTGGCTTAGACAGAAAGTTTATTGAGCATAGGCTTCCTATCAATGCAACCATGAGGCCTGTCATCAAGGCCCAAAGGACAATGTCCCAACAGATTATTGATTTGGTCAAGGAGGAGATTGAAAGACTCTTAAAGGCCAAATTTATCAAGACTGCCAAAAAAACACAAGTCTTCTCTCCACTATTGAGGCTCAAGAGTGAGAAGGATTTCAAGTGGGAGGAGCCACATCAAGTAGCTTTCGAGGCCATTAAGGAGTATTGGATCAGGCCACCAGTTCCCATTCTGCCAAAGTATGGCAAACCATTAAAGATTTATGTTTCTGCTTCTAAGGAATATATTGGTTGCTCGCTTATACAAGACAATGAGCAAGGTTTGAATAGGCTGTGTTCTACCTTAGCCATTGCTTAAATGAATGTCAAATAAAGTACTCCTCAATTGAGTAACTGTGTCTATTTTTGTTCTACGCATCAATAAAATTGAGACATTACTTCTTTGAATTTACCATATACGTGGTTGCTCAGACAGATGTCCTTAAGTATATGCTAGATAATTGGCCCTTGATAAGGAAAAGATTGAGCAAGCAGAGTATTGCTTTACTTTAGTTGGCAAATGCTCCAACAACATGGCAGAGTATGAGGCACTAATAATAGGCATACAGAAAATGCGAGTCCTCAATTTTGTTATTAAGGGGGATTCCTAGCTGTTGTTTGAGCAGCACCTCGAAAAGATACTTTTTGATAGTGCAAAAGCTTTTGAATAAGTTTGATGGCCTGCAGTTTGAGCTTACCCCTAGAGAAAAAAACAACACAGCCAATGACTTGGCTTAATTAGCTTCAGGGTATATTGCCCAGGACTTGGTGCAAAGAAACTATGGTCATCAAGACAAAGGCTTTGGACCATGACATTGAATTCATTGAGTTTTCCAAATTTGAGAGCGAAGCTATGCTAAATGAACACTTGGATTGTTTTGAAACCCATCAAACTGTCCTATGTTAACACGAGGACTGGATGAAGCCTTTAATGGATTACTTCAAGAACCCTCAAGATTACGTTAAGGACAAAACGATGAAAATGAGAGCTTATAGATTCCATCTAGACAATGAATCTGGAGAGTTACATAAAAGGGACGCTAGTGGAGTGCTTCTTAGGTGCCTTAACTTGGACAAAGCTATGCTAGTGATGGTACGAGCCCATGATGGTATTTGTGGATCCCATTTAGCCAGCAACAAAATTGCATTAGCTCATCGTTATGGCTATTACTAGCCATCAATGATGGATGATTGCATAAAATACGCCAAGGGGGTGTAGAGCATGCGAAAGACATGGGCATGTATCGGGAGTACCTGCAGCTGAGATGCATGCTATTGTCAAACCCTACCCCTTTAGAGGGTGGGCATTGGACATCATAGGGGGAATCAACCCCCTTCTGGCAAGCAACATTCTTATATCCTTGTAGCCATAGACAACTTTACAGAATGGGTGGAAGCTAAACCATATAGGAATATCAATCAACAAGAAGTGATTGATTTTATCAAAGAATATATCCTGTGTAGGTTTGGTATCCCTAAGACCATAATTGTGGACCAAGCCAGAGTGTTCGATGGGGCTGAGTTTAAGGAATTCATAAGAGTTTCAACATAGAAATCCTGAATTCAACTCCTTACTACGCGTAAGGCAATGGCCAGGCAGAGTCAACAAGCAAGGCCAATATTAAAAAGTTGATCGAAGACAATCCCAGGAAGTGGCATGAATTTCAACTGGATGCTCTTTGGGCTTACAGAACGTCCAAACACGATGCAACTGGGCCAATTGTCTTTCATTTGACGTATGGCCATGATGCCGTGCTCCAAGTGGAAGTTAACAGTTCCGTCTATTAGGTTGGCTCATCAAGGAATGTTTTCTAAACTTAAGTCTGGCAGGCTATGGTGGACGAACTAACTAACTTAGACCAAGGGTTGACGCCCTTCACCAGTTGGAGAAATAAAGGAAGAGGGGGCCAAAGCGTACAACAAAATGGTCAAACCCACTTCTTTGACTTATGGAATATAGTTTGGAAAGTGATTTTACCCATTGGCCAAAAGGACCGTGTCTTTGGGAAATGGTCCGCAAACTAGGAGGGCCCATTTAAAGTCATCAAAGTGTTTGGAGGCAATGCTTATACAGGACCTAGATGGAAGAACTCACCCAGGGGCTATTAAACGAAGGTTTTTAATGAAATATGTGCCATCAATTTGAGATTCTAACAAGGAAGTCCTTAAGTACAAATTTCCTGAATTTTGGGCTTAGTTTCAATATTAATGTCTCGAGGATTTACTCATGATTCTTAGGATAGAAAAAAAAGAAAAAAAAAGAAAAGGAAGGAGGAACCACCATGCTAAGAGACATGTTTGAATAAAAATGTGTATTTCATTAATAGTATTGGAGAGTATATGGCCTATATACAAAGTAATACGAGCAAGTAACTTGTATGGCCAAAAAGCTCTTTAAAAAAAAAAAAAATAAAACTAAAATAGTCCCTCTTCGAGAACATGGTTTCTTCTTCAGGTCTCCATAGCAGCTTCCTTGAGCCTTCCAACCATAGTGCCTTAAGAAGAATGTATTGTCTCAGGGAAAGCAGTTCTCCAATCTCTTCTCTAAGTGATGAATTTCATCCTCGAGGCCTCTAATCTCTTGAGCTTGCTAGCTCTGGGTCTTCTTGTCTTCTTTGACTTTTTTGAAAAAAGGTTGCAGGCCACTAAGGTCAGCTAAGCGCCCTAAGTCCCTTATGGCATCTTGGCAGTGCCGTTTCTATTTAAAGAGGGTTGGGACCTCATGGTTCACCTTCACAAGCACTTCTTCCAAGGCTTTGAGTTCTCTGGCAATTGCAGGGGCCAACTTAAGGTCCTCTTTTAAGGCCTTCACCAGATCCATAGCTTCCTTGAAGTTAGCCCTTTTAGTTAGGGTCAAAACGGGGAGATGTGCAAGTTCCCTTAGTCACTAGAATCTCGTTGATACTTGATGTAGTTGCTGAAAGACTAACATGCCACTTGCCCTAGCTTCTCTAAAGGAGAGGTCATCCCTCTTAGTGGTGGAGAAGGAAGGGCTCTTAGAGGTGTGACCTGTAAAAGGGTGAACATCAAACGAAGTTAGATTAAATCTTAACTTTGGAAAAGAGCTGAGGTTAAGGGCACTATTACTACCTCTACAACCTCAGCTTGAGGCAAAAGAATGACTTTTGTTGGCATCTCTGCCATTGGAACTTCGGCTGGCTCTTCAACCACAAGGACATCTTCCTCGAGAAGAGCCTCTGGGAACAGTGCTTACAAGTTAGAACAAAATGATTTGAGACATCAAGAATTGGGAAGCCAAGTTACATAATCTACCTTCAAATATTTCCTCAATGGAGATTGAGCCTCTTGGGAAGAGGAATGGAGCCTGCACAAGGCCCTGGTTCAAAGAAGTTGGGAAGGAAACCTCTTTAGAGGGATATCTAATAATTGGCTCCACAACAAAGGTAGCCATGTCACCTCCTTCTTCAGCACTCGAGCTCAATGGATGACTAAGCTCTGATGTAATTTCTTAAGGTGGAGAATTTAGTATCTCAATAATAACTGGATCTTGCTCTTCCTGTGGCTGAAAGAGGCCAAGTCAGGAGCTACTTTGACAGAGATGAATGAGACAACAATCAAGAAAAGCCAATACATGTGGTTCAGGGAGCTTGGCTCTTCTTTTTATCACCAACTGTGAGATGGGTACTTCCTCATCGTACTCCCCTTTAACTCCCTAAATGGCTCCCGTAGGGAGAGTTGGGGGAATCTGCATCTACTTTCTCTTCCTTGACCCACCAATCTCAATGGCTGGTGGAGAGGTTCCTAGTGAGGCCTCCTCTAGTAACATCTGGGTGAAACTCTTGGTTCTGGCACTCCTAGGAGTCCCCTAGATAGTTGTTGTTATAAAGAGAAAGGACAAAGATCAGTCTTTGTTCAGAACCACCCAAAAATAGAACTGGAGCATACTTTAGAGGTGGCTCTTTATCTGATGATGCCTTCTATGGAGTTGGCCTAATGCTGACTGGCTAGCTTCTTCTTGAGCTGGGACCTGTGCACTCAAAAGAAGGTATAAATTATTGATTGGTGCCTCTGGCCTTCAAAGAGAACCAATAGGCTTGGTACCATTCCACAAAATGAGGTGTGGCACATGGACTGGACTTTACCTACAAACAATGGGGTACACATAAAAGGATTTGAGTTCTTGATTCAACTCACGAACCTCTTTTTGTAGAGGGAGTTGAAGGGAGATCCTTTTATCCCACCAAAGGTCTTTGGTCCTTATACTAGGAAAGGGAGTATCTCGGACCATGCCAAATTTCCTTGAAAATTACCCAAGCCTGTAAGTATGTACACCAAGATGAGTCTGGTGATACAAAAATAGATCTTGAAGACATAATATTTCCTACCAGATCTGTGAATTGATGTCCACAGAGACATCATAATGAAGGTCTAGTTTTTTGAACCAATGAGGACCAAGGTTTCTCTCCCTAAAGGGAGTCCATTGAGTCCCCTTCCTACCTCGAGGAGACATTAATCTCTTAAGACATTCGTCAAAGGAGCATCGTAGGAGTAAGAGGACCTCACAGCAAGCATATTGCACCCTAATGTAAGAAACCCCCCCGCCTACGAGAGCATAAGGGCCTCTGGGGCAGAGCCTATGGAAGTAAGCTTGAGCCTAAAGTTGGACCAAACAAAAGAGTCTACCTATTTGGACAGCATAGTTCTTAGGTGCGATGTCCCTATGGCATCCATATACTTAGGCCAAGAATAATGGTGCTAGGGCCAATGAACCAGTACTAAAGACCAGGTTAATAGCCATGGTCTTGAGAAACTTAAGAACTGAGTTGGAAGAGTTAGCAAAGAAAAAGTAGTTTAGCCAAAACAAGTAACAACATGCCTCTTCTTCTCTGGAACCTTGTCCACAGTCATGCGCCTCTATGATAAACATCTTGACAAAGGAATCATTACCACCAGGTAAATCAGTGGCAAAGAAAGAAGAGGCAAAGGCATCGACCTCATTAGAAATAAAAGACTTAAGAGGCAACTCTACCCCTCCTGGCGAAAGGCCTGTCAAGGCCGCTATGTCCTCAAAGGTAATGCCAAGAAATCCCTGAGGAAGGACAAAAGAGTTGCAGCAGGTGTTCCAACAACAGGTGAGCACCATCATAATGGGATAGTAATTCATGAGAGCGATGGTGGAAAGCCTGATGGCTTTGTAAGTGCGAAGATTCTTCCATTTTTTTTCGTGGGTCACCATTAATTTGTCTATCCATTCGGCATACCACTTTGTCAAGAAAGTGCATGCTTTAAAAGGCACTGCTTCCTCACAAATGTGTCTTCCTTCCCAAGAATAGCCTACAGAAATTGTGCGAAGTAGAGGAGACTTGTTAGTATCTAGAAAAACTTCCTAAAGACTTGGAATGTCATAGGATGGATCAAATATAGGCCTAGAGCATAAGACGCAAAGGAAAACGAAGGATCATTCTTGGATAACGAAGAAAAATCCTCCTCAATAGTGTTAAGTTGGATTGGACTCAGAATCACATCAGAGACTATCCATGTAACTGATTGAAGCAAACACGTCAATTGCTTAATGGGGCTATCAGCTTAAGTAATGAGGCCAAAGACAACAAAAGAAATTTGGGCCATCGTTAGATCAAAGGAAGCAAAGCATGGAAAGCAAGTTAGATCAAGATTCAGAGATTCAAGAACCAAAGCCAGAGTTTGCAAGAGTGCTTGAAAGAGAGAACAAAGCATAAAAGTAAAAATTTTGAGCCCTAATTGTCATACTTATGGACACCCGGGAAAGAAGAGCAAGCAATGCATAGTGTTCTCTCGGGCTCCCTACAGCCGTTGGGGGACAAACAGGCAGATTTTTTACCTGCTACAAATTTTAATTTACCAACGACTAAAAGGGGGCATTTGTTTACACCCTAATTTTGAAGGGGCTGGGACGACACCGTTTTGTGCAAAGTACAATGTGCTCAACGTGTGAGGCCCACCTCGAGGCAACTTTGGCCTTTAGGTACTAAAGTAATAACGTCTCAAGCCTAGTATCATGAGAAGATCATTACCCCAACAAGTGTATCAACAACTATGAGCTCGAGATGGATAAGGGTCAAGGAAGCTCGAGCTCAAGGAGTTGCCAAGAAAGCTGCAACACAGGTGGTTTCCAAGCTCGAGACAGTTACTTTAAGCGCAATTTCAGATACTTGGGCATTAAGCTTAATCTAAGAAGAATGTGAGACTCCTAGAGGGGATTTCAGCTAGAAATTTGGACAAGGGCACCAAGGAACTCCCTCTAGTACTTAATTAAGTACACGTTCATTGATATTTTGCCCACACGAGAATAAGCTTAGTGGCCTGACATGGGAGAAGTTGCCATAGAATTAAGAGCAGTAGTTGTTTTTCGTTTTCCATAAATAAAGCACTCTACGACGATCCAACAGACAAACACTCAACACAAAACTTCATTAACTTTTCTTTACAGCACCCTTGTGCTCTTTTCTTAGAGTAGCATAACTTAGCATAGCTTAGCTTAGCGTAGAACAACTTGTAGTACTTGCTTCTTCAGTTACACAGTCTTTCGAGTTTCAGGTATGAACTTTCTGTTTTAATTTGCTCTCAAATTTTGATGAGTTGAGAATTGAGGCTTTGGATCAAGGCTTTGACAGCCAAGGTTTTGACAGCCAAGGCTTGACCTTGATTGCGTTAGTCTTAACACTATTTTCACTACTTGATAAGTCATGTGAACTTAGATACGGGCCACTGATTACAGCTTTGACGACCAAGGCTTGACCTTGATTGTGTTGGTCCTAATCCAGTGACCTTAATACAGTTTGCTCCATCTTAATCTTGCCGGACCTAAACTCATTCGAGTTATTATAAGTCAAGCGTGCCAAGCCTAAAAACTTAATTGACTTGGGCTTATAAATGGACTGCTAAGCTCTTGGGTTTGTCTCCACCCCAATTCCTGACTTTAAAGTATACGAGGAAAGGTGTCTATAGGCCTTGCTCCATCACTATAACTACCATTTGAGTTAGGTCCATATCTTTTTATTTTTTGTCAACAAATATATACTAAAAATCCACAAAACATTTAACCAAGTCTTCCTAATTGAAGCATAAGCTAAACTCATGGTATAACCAAAGTAAGATACATCAAAGTACCACAACCTTTTGTTCGAAAACAATGAGTGGTTGAGGTCAAAGACGTGCAGTTCTAATTTAGGCTGACTCCCTAGTCGCGGTAAGTCCCTTTTGCACGTTTGTTTTGTTATAATTTTATAGTGACCACATCATATGTTAGCTTCCAATCAAGAATTGATAACCTTGTAGAAGAAGAGTTTAGGTGAGGAGAGAAGTGAAAGGGGATGAGAAAATAGAGAAGGAGATGAGAAATAGAGTAAATTCCAAGTTCAGATTTTATTGATTGAATGCCTGAATTACAAGCTTAGGGCCCTATTTATACACATTTGGGTACATTGAATCAAGACAATCCCAAGCTAACCAAAACTAACAGCTTTTCCCGCCTAATTTTTGCATTTTGACCCGGCTTGACCAAATAACAGCATTTGGCGCCAAAAACCTACCCCAACCGACTTTTAAACCCAAACAACCCAATCAATGAAACACTAACCAATAATTACAACCAGAAATTACAATTAAAATTCATCAATTCATAACATTCCCTCCCTCCTAAGAAACTTCTTGTCCTCAAGAAGTAAATGTGGGAATTGGCTCTTCAAGAAATTGCAACTTTCCCAAGTCATAAAGCTCTTATTCAAGTTGCTCCAAGTCACCAACACCTCCTGCGTAGCACCTTCATCTCTCTGCAGCATCCTACGAGCCTGAACAACAGCAGGTTGCAGCAACAACATGCCATTAGGCTCTGCATCAGGTGGATTTCGCGCAGCTGCAGCACCCTTCTTGACCTGCTTTTTAAGTAGGGAAACAAGGAATACCGAGTGAATGTATGAATGCGAAGGTAAGTCAAGCTTATATGCAACATTGCCAACTTTCTCCAAGATTTTGTATGGGCCAAAGAAACGAGCACTTAGCTTGACATTTCGCCTGACAGCCAAAGAAGACTGTCTATATGGTTGTAATTTAAGGTAGACCATGTCTCCAACTTCATAGTTTTTGTCTCCCTTTTTTTGTCGGCATAAAATTTCATTCGTGCCCGAGCTTGTTGGAGATTACCTTAAGCACTTACGCCATCTGCTGCCTCTGCCGTACCAGATCAGTAGCTGCACAATCTGATTCTCCCGATTGTCGCAGCAACATTGGTGAAGGAAGAGGATAGCCATACAAGGCTTGGAAGGGTGAAGTGCCAATTGATATGGAAGTGAGTGTTGAACCAAAATTCCGCCAAAGAAAGCCAATGATTCCACTCCTTGCGCCTTAAGAAAGCCATACTCCGAAGGTATTGTTCTACACATTGGTTGACTCGTTCGGTTTGGCCATCTGTTTGAGGATGATAAGAGGAACTAAGTGCCAATGTGGTACCCATCAACTTGAACAACTCCCTCCAAAATGTGCTTGTGAAAATCTTGTCTCGATCTGACACAATGGATTGAGGCAATCCATGTAATTTGTAAATGTTGTCAAGGAAGATCCTTGCCAATTTTTCAGTGGTAACGGGTCGAGCAAGAGCAATGAAATGGCTGTACTTGGTGAAACTATCCACCACTACCCATATAACCTCCTTGACTTCAGACCTCGGTAATCCCTTGATGAAATCCATGCTAATATTAATCCATGCTCCATCCGGAATAGGAAGTGGTTGAAGTAGACCCTTGTAACGATGATCTTCCAACTTCATTTGTTGACATACTTCACAAGCCTTCACATACTCACTCACATCTTTTTTCATGCTTGGCCAAGTAAAGTACGCCTTAACCCTTTGATACGTGCCTTCAACACCGGCATGACCTCCCCAAGATGCATCATGAGAGGCTTGTATTATCTGATCCCTCAATTTAGTAGCTGAACCAATGTATAGCTTGCCACTGCTTCTGATCAGTCCTCTCTGCATGGTTATATCAGCATTTGAGCTGCATTTTTCTGCACCTTTCACGAGAGCATTAGCAACACAATCTTGGGCAAAAGAATCACCCTCATATGTCTTGTGTATCTCTTCCATCCATGAAGGAACAACCATGGATAACACACTGTAATGCCCACTGTCAGCTCCCTCAAATTTTCTGGACAGAATGTCGGCAGCCACACTCTTCTATACTTAATGTCATAATCAAGGCCAAGCATCTTCATAAGGCC